>JAUDQA010000001.1:1200000-2400000 GCA_030407065.1 Armillaria nabsnona | reverse complement strand
GAGTCGGCCAAGGATGGCATTGGTGGTAAAAGTAAAAGAAAGGACGGCGAGATAATCAAGGAGTGAAGAAAACGAAGGACGCTAAGAAAACAAGCAAGTTTTGGGAAAAGGAGAGCGACGCCAAACAATTCTCCCGCCAAGTCAGCTCCATGCCCCTTGTGGCAACTATTTCCCATGCCTATGTCTAATTTTGGGTAATAATAATATACATGTGCCCTGCTTATCTGCCAGCGCCCTCAAGCAATCCTAGCAAACCGCCTCGACGTCCCTCTCTGTCCTTCTCTTTCATTGCTCGCTGCACCCGTCGTAATCCAGGCGGTCCAGAATCCGACTCAACCTCACTTTCTGCCAATTCTTCCGATAGCTTCAGCCGGTTGAAGACCTCTTCGTTTGCTTCATTGATGTGCGCCTTGCCCTCCGGGTCTTTGTCCAGCGCATGCAACAGCATCTCCTTGCGCATTTGGTACTGCAGCAGCATCGGCTCTGCAGGCGGGCTGGTAATCAGATGGTGCTTGGCGCCGAGATCGCTTGAACCAGGTAGCGAGGTTTTTTGCATCCATTGATCAAGGTTGTCAAGTGCAACTTTCGATCGCTTCACCCTGTCCCCTTTCGTTGGCCGTCCTTTTCGCTTGGGTCCTTCTTCATCTAAAACATCAGGAATAACAATTTCACGGGGCAGTGTACGTGGGTTTTGGCAGCCATGTCCAGACGCAGGGAGGATATGGAAAATTTGGAATGTCACAAAGGTCTTCAAAATATGAAGCACAGCAGGCTTGAAAGGCTCCAGTTCTGTGGTTGTCAGCGTGTCCGGAATCGAGATAAGAGTCGCATATTGATCTAAAAACAGCCCGTCGGTAAAACTATAAATGGTTATGCCCCTGGGCTCACCACAAGGTATAGGAATATGCTGGACAGAGTGCAGTGGCGGACAAACATCTGTCGGCTGAGTGTAGAAGAACGTGTACAGGCCGAACAGTGCAACGAGACTTGTTATTGGCTTTTCCAGATCCACAATGCATTCTGTAAGAATATGTGAGTATTGCAAAGTCAAGCAAACACATTTCATACCAAGGAAAAGTCGCAGCGTGGTATGCAAAAATGCATCTCTGCCTCTCGGGTCGAATATCTTCAAATGCAGCCACTGCCAGCCCTGAAAACACCAGATTTCCTTGAAGAGCTTGAAGGGACACGAGTGCGGCGAGTTTGAATACTGCTCCTCGAAGCTTTTTACTAGAACCGCGATATCGTCCCTAACCACATTCACATATACCGAAGACGTGAAATACGACGGTTGAAGGCAAAGGCGACCTGTAGTCGTGGGAGCAACAGACATCGTCGGCGACAAACAACAGTCAATTGCGGCGCGTATCAGCACGTGCACCGTTTTCTCCTTCACCATCATGTTCCACCGACGGAACAGTGTCCAGTGCTTTTTCTGCAACACACTGACAGCGTTGCCCAAGGATCCAAGAAATTTTCGTTGCAACAATTGTGGCTGCTGGAATCGTTACGACGCTACGGGTGAAATCCTGTCCTCTGAACCTGCCATGCACGATGAATCTCTCAACTTGCGGTCGTTCTCTAAACGAGGTGCGTGACGCGTTATCTTCTAGTCTGTCCGTCCTTATACTTCCCACAGCCTCTCCCAACAAGGAACGCTTACCCACGATGTACGGAAAGGGCCCGTTCTGCCACACTTGCCAAACAAACCAGATGCTCTTGATGAATCTCTTGTCGAATTATTTGCCCGATCCAGATGTGGGAACATTCATTCTCTGTTGTATTTCTCTTCTCAATGATTCTAGAACCCCGAATACGAACGCCGCGTAGAAATGCTTCCAGAGTACAAGGAATCTTTGCATATCCGCTACCCACCGGTCTGTGCCAACTGTCTCCCTTCTGTCGAGGATGAGATACAGACCAAGAACAAGATGGCGCGTGTGAATGCCCTGGGTGGTTTCCTGAAGGACACCAAGGGCAAAGAGCAGGCACGCCGCGTTTTGGCGCCCGAGCTGGCGAAGGAGAAGCTAACCTTGGAGATGTTGATTTGGAGGTGTCGAGGTTGTTTGTGGGGCACATCATTGCTGACTGCTATCATTGGATATTCTACTCGTGAGCTACCTTTTATCATCGAGATTGTGCCCGTTTCACGATGTTTGTAGCATTGCTCAACTTGCCAGTGCCATTATCAAATATTCTTGGCCCTCCTGTGCTGCCAATCGCGGCACTGCTGTCGATCTTCTGGACATTCTGGGATCCCACCTATTCCTCCTTGCAAAGGGCCCGTAGAGAAGGCCGCAACGTACGAATACAGGGGAAGAAGAACTACATAGTGAGACACTTGTTCAACCTATAATCGATAACACTCACCCTTGACAGACGCTGCAAATGGTTACTTGGATATCTCGAATATTTACATCAATTTCAATGACCATAGCATGGTATATGCCACCATCAAACTATCTACATTTACTAGAAACGCCCATTTCTTCTCGCGCGCGCGCCTATTATATGATCTCTTTGATACTGGAGCTATTTGTAGGTCATTGTGTCCACTTCCGTAGACATTTTCATCGATGCTGTCTAGGTCTTCATCTCTTCTTGTTTCGTGCTTCGATTACAACAACCACCAGCTATCCGTTTACTTGAACTAAACCAGTTGCCCTCCCGAGCTGCTACACCTAATCCTAAAACATCTCATTCTAACACTCCACTCACCCCGCCGATCGTTAACGATAACGATTTGTTTGCCTCTCTCACTCTCTCGTCGAAACCTGTTATCACTAAACCTCCAATATTTGGCTTCCCCTCCCTTGGTCCCTCTGCCCCTCATTCTACTGCTCACCAACCAGAGCCTGATGTCGACGAAATGGATTGGACACCTACAAATGGACTAAGGGAGAAACCACAAACATATGATGATTCCTCTTTCCTTCGTCCACAGAAGTTCTTTCCTCCAGAGAATCCCACAGGGCTGGAAAGCTTATTCGAGAGTACGCGGCTGGTTGATGATGTTACAATGAACGAACCGGCATCTGAGAGGCTACCGACTCGCTCGAGAATTGCAATCACTCATATGTGGAGCTGGGGGTGGGTTTATCTATTGTCTACGCTGCCGTTTGTGGGAGTTGTTTTGTTCCAACGGTTGTACGGCAAGAGATATAGTGGACCTGCGCTGGCCACTGAAGTAACACCTCTGTTTTCTATACATGACGTGCCCAGTATTGATTAACCAATACATTATCTACGATTGAGGTTCAAACACATCGTCCAGGAAAGCGTTGGACAAAGCAACGCATTGTTGATAAACCCTCTCAAACCCGTTCTACCAAGGAATGATTAATTCGGCAACAGGAATTACAGCTGCTTCTTACAATTCCTCCGTAGTAAGGGTCCGAGATTGGCGAATTGCTTTCAAGGTAGGAGCCCCAAAGCCGTATGGTAGCGGTCGCATTGCGGGGGGCGTTTCGCTTTAGGGAATTCAAGTTGCTTTCATCAGCAGCAAGGATATGCGTAAATTCAGTGTAGTCCGACGATCTAACTTTCCGTGCCGCGTGAGATATGGGTATTTTGTGCTGTGATATGTAAGATAAAGTCAAGGTACAAGGGAGATTTGACCGACTTTTTTACACGTCGCCACTGCTCTACGGCGCCTCAGATAACGCGCATGAGAAGAAACCTGAAAGACGTACCTATCATCTGGATCTTCGCCTTCGTGGTAGGCTCCCGTCCCAGCGCTGTCGAGAACGATATCGTGTTCGCGCCTTTTAGCGACGTCCCTCATTACCGCTTCACCCATCGGGGAGCGACATATATTGCCTGGGAGTAATATTCATTAAGAATCGATGTAAAAAGCACCTGGAGCATACCTAAGCAGACAATGAGAACCTTGACTTTATCTGAAGACATAGTCAAAAATGAAAACGTGGACTGTCTAAATATGGTCTTGGACGCCCGGCTTCGATCTTCCACATTAACCACCATCATGTCGCCACCAATCCAGCTTTTCTTGACGACCATCGCTTCCCAGCCAGCTCTACGGCAGCGCCAAGGTATGAATATCTCTGCAGCATGCACCGTCCTGTGTACGTACTCATTGAACCGATCTGCCAGAGTACCTCCTACGCATCCTTCAAGTCAAGAAAATACCATTCACTTCTTACGATCTCGCCTCTGATGAAACTGCTAAGAGATTGTGGAAAAGGAAAGCACCACTAGGTATTTCCTCCATACTTAGGACCCTCCCCAGTGCTTATTCGTTGACAGACAAACAACAATTGCCTGGAATCCTTGTCGGCGGACGTTTTCCGGGTGTACGTCCTCGGTTCGCGATCACCATAGTGACTGACTGTCCATACTCGGTTATTAGGTTTTTGCCGAGTTGTGCGTACAAGAAATCTATTGTTCATTTCAAGATAGTAAACTTGATGCAGCGAAGATGCTGTTGAGTACGATGAGCTCGACACATTCCTCCGACTCAAAGAACCTTGGAACCCGGAAGTAGACGAAGATGAACCGGCACCCCCAGTCCGGCCAATAGGTGTACCCGGCGCCATGATGCCCCTCCAAATGACCCCCGAACGCCTGAAATCGAAAATCCTCGCCAAACCTGTGTCTTCGCCCCTCGCAAGGCCACAAATTCCGGTCAACAAGCGCGAAGGCGAGTTTGATATTAGTACAGAACTCTCCGGCTATGGTCTGCAGGGCGTGAGAGTGACTGAGGATGAGTTACGAGACTTGGTCGCTGAGTTGGGGTTGGATGGCGATGACGCCGGTGATCTGGTGAAAGGGTTGAGCAGCGGCCCGTCGGACAAAGTGGAAGAGAGCGCGGCCCCTACGTCCAACGTTGGTACTGGAACGAAATCTACAGGGAAGAAGGAGCCAGAGATAAAGGCAGATAAATCACCAGACACGAAGGTCGTCAAGGCACTGGAAGTCGGCAAGAAAGACAAAGAAGTATAAGTATTGTATAAAAAGACATAATACCCTTAAATAATACTCAGTAGCTGTAATATGGACTAGGAAATACGTCTTGAATAAATGAAATGTAGCACTAGATTCTATTACAGCTTGGTCATTGACACCAACATCCCGCCATCCAGAGTGATCGTCGCTCCGTTCACGAAGGCACCTGCAGGGCTCTCAAGGAAGAGTGCTGTCCCTGCCACATCTTCTGGTTTCCCCACCCGACGCAACGGTATAGTAGACGTAAAAATATCTTTGACAGCCTCCAAGCTATGCGCAGTCACTGCGCACAACGGCATCTTAGCGCATAGTCGGAAACGCAATTATTAAACAGACGTACTCTTGGTAGGAAAAGGTCCACATGCGATTGTATTCGAAACAATACCTTCAGGACCAAGTCTTCCCCCCAGATGCCGACTGAGATGGTGAAGTGCAGCTTTCGAAGCCGAGTACGCATATGTCTCGTGTATGGGTACAGCTATCCCTTCTACCGACCCAATCTAGGAGGAAAACGCGTTAGCCCAACAAGAAATTTGATAACAAAAGTAACGAACATTGATGATGCGCGCAGGATCAGCATACGTCTCGCCGTCCTTTGACAAAGCCGCCGCCGCTCGGAGCAGCGGGAGAAGTTTCTGTGTCAACGTGAACACCCGTTGCAGGTTTAGAGTGAGAAGCTTGCTGAATGCTGCGTCCTGTATTTCGATTTGTGAACTATTTATCAAGGAAAGGGAAGTGATTATGCTTACCGGAAAGTTGTCTAGAGAATCGCCCCATGCAGCCCCTGCGTTGTTGATAAGGACATGAAGAACTGGCTCTTTAGCAGCAAGGTCATTAGCTACGCGTTCTACCTCTTCATATTGCGCCAGATTCGCAGGGAGAGGGATACATTTCCCGGGTCCAAGTGCGTTGAGTTCAACAGCGGTCTCTTCACAGCTCTTGGCAGAACGAGAAGAGATATAAACCTTGAAGCGAAATCAGAACGGTAAACCAGATGTCGTGAAACAACATACCTTCGCCCCGTTCCTTATGAATCCCGTAGCAATCTGGACAAACATTAGTAGTGGTCATGATGTTGAGGGGCGCAGATTTACCATTTTTCCAATCCCCCTGCTCCCACCAGTGACCAGTACGACCTTGTCCTTCACATTGAAGAGATTTTCAACTTGGAAGGAGCTCATGATGGTGGCTGGTCGAAGGTAAAAAGAGACACATGGGTGTATCGCTGCGGCCCCGCATCCAGGGTGAGATCTGCATCCCCCAAAGGAATGCCGGTTCCTGTATTTGTCCTCCGTGCCGCAAATCATTACTTAGAAATGTGATAAAAAGCTGCCGTCAAGGATCAAATCCTCAGACCGTCCATGCCTAACGAAGACTGTATATAGTCGGATATATATGTAGCTATCAGGATTTAGTCTGGACGATTCGCGATCTCTCAGATCTCAATTCCCACACGGAGATGGTTGATATCAGAAAGCTTTCAAATTTATATGCCAAAAGTCCACGATGCGCTGGCCTAAACACAAGACTAGAGTAGGACGCGTCTCAACGCGACGAAACAATTTCCGCTAACAGCCTTCATCCTGTTCGGAGGGAAATGGAATTATTGCAAGCGGCATTATAAAAGATGAGATGACGGAGTCAGCGATAGTAATACAGTATCATTGAAACAAGGCACAAAGTACTTCATCCACTCAAGGTCACTCAGAATCAGACAACCCGTCCGACAAACGAGACCGACGCCGTCGAAGAAAACCTGAACTTTCACCAGATCCAGATCCAGATGGTATCGGCTGGTCCGAATGCTCCCCTTTCACCACCTAAGAGAAAAGCAATGAGGAGCCATTTTCTTGGAACAGTGGTACGAATGCATACCGATCTTCGGCTCGAACTTCTCCTCGGTTTAGCAGTCCTTCTCCTGCGAGGAGGCTTCTTGTCTTCGTCAGAGCTCGGAGGAGGTTTTCTCGGGGGATTTTCGTCATCAAAGGGCTCGCTCCCGACATCATCATCATCAAGGTAACTTTTTCCTATGGGCTCCGACAGCATGGTTGGAAGGATACACAGACTGACCATTGCCAGTAGGGTGACAAGGAAGATCGTCGAAGATATCATGGCCGAAATGAGTGGGAAGCGGGTTACAAGACCTCTGCATGACTCCGTCAGCTTTGGCTCCGGTGAGTAGCTCAGGACGTACCGTATTCCCCGATGTACGAGAATGCCACGGAGGTGTGCATTGGAGACGGCAAGTTCACGGCCTTCACCGCTTCCCAGTGTCCTCCAACCATCTTGACGACCGATCTGAACATAAGCATTGGCATAGGGCGTCCCAAACGTGTAGGAATGCAAAAGCGGGATGTCGATATTGAAGGTCGAAGGTTTGCCTGAGAAAAAGAAAGTACGAGATGGTAATACGATGGCCTGGAGAGGTGATCAGAAAGACAGTTGGATGCATTTAACAAATACGAACTGGACGGCGAACGACCGCTAGTGTCTGGTTACTATCCGATGACAACCTCAATGACGCCATGAAGTTTCCCAACGCAAGATTCGATTCGGTGGCGGGAACGACAAGGTGCAGTAGAACGTCATACGGCTGCTGTGACACCAACTGAGGAAGACTGCTTTCTGCGTATGGAGCGAGACCATCTCTAAGACATGAAACATTCAATTAATGGACAGTGGACACCGCTGCTGCTCGCGACTCACCCGTATTGAAAGTACAAAGGAGTCTCCCAAGAAACAGCGACGTTCTTCCACACTATCCATCCTGCGAGGCCAGAGAGACACAATGCCAAAGGGATCAAGAAAATAAAGACAGCAAGAGGTACTAATTGGGGCGCGAACGGCTTCAGAGACTTTGAGAGCAAGGAAAGCAGGTACTGGATTGAAGAAGATGCAAAGCTGGACTGGGACAGCCCTCGAGGTTCACGCAATCTCTTGCGGTGCTTGCTTGTAGTGTCCATGAAGGATGCGGTTCATCGGTGTCCTGCAGTAAGGATCACACGTGGGTTTATTATGTAGTTTATCTAAAAATAATATTGGAAAATAATGTCGCCTTGACCATGTCCACCAACGTCCAGAGTCTGCTGGGTTCGCTCCCGTCGTCCGAAATCCTTCAGGAATACATTCGTTCCATGTCTGGCAGCACTACCGTCGAGGCCGAGATTAAATCCTATCCCGACTTGGTCTATTTCAACTACTACACAATCGGTGTCAGTCTTCAGTTCAAACCGACGGATGGCTACCGCCCAAAGATGGGCATGAAGGAGTCTGATTTGGAGAAGGATCGTTTAATTCTTGATGGCCTCGACTTCTATAATATACCCAAGGTCGATTCCTCCGACCCGAAAACAAAAGGAACATCAGCTAGACGGGCAGAAATAGCGTTCTCCTCGTATCCTATTTCGCCTCTTACATTGATCATCGTGCCCGATATCAAAGATAAGGATGGTAAAGTCCTTACCCGGCCTCCACATTTTGATGTTCTTCCTGCGAGTACAGGGAAGGACTTTGTCCAGTGTTTGGGAGAACCCGATCGTAAAGGCGGGGGCAGTGGGCCGTCGTCGGGGTCGATTGGGATATGGTGCGAGTGGTCTCAGGACGGTATCTTGGTTGAGTTTGGCGGCGATGAGGCAAAGGGACCCCAGGCTTGGGAACGAGGAAAAGATGCAGTGTGGAAGGTAATCACGGTCTTTCGAAAGGTACGTCGGTTCCGACACTGTCAGATTTCACGGTCTGATTTGACCAGTGAGCCGCATGCCTGCGTCGCATTTTGTAGCCATAGTGTATCCATACGCTCACCACGCCGTCGGATGTCTGCTGACCACCGGTAGTATGTACAATAAATCATATGCGGATGAATCAACATCATGTATGCCGCAATCGTATAAATATACCTTGTTTTCAACCTTCATTTCGCTCGCTCATCGACTCAGCCATGGCAGTCCCCGGTCCAGACAAGTTCACGATACTCGACATCAGCGGCAAGTTCTATTTGGTATGTGATTCTGTTCGACTATACAGTGATACCTGACACGCTTGTTAGAACAAGACACTGAGTGACTCCACCGACGAGATTCTGCGCCTTCAAGGAGTCAGCTGGTGGAAACGAAAGGCCATCTCCATTGGAACAGTCACTCTGTACATCAAACACTACAGAGACGACGATGGGATTGAGAAAGTCGACATTGATCAGACCGTTGCTGGTATCTCTGGCACCTCCGAGAAGAGGTCGCTTACTTGGACAGAGAGGGAGAACAACGATGATATATTTGGGTATGTCATCGGGAAATCGAGAAGGGTGAACCTTGGCGAGCTCGATGAAGAGTTCCTGAAGACCGGTTGGACGGAAGATACCGTCGAACACGGTGTGATCCAAGCGTACGCCGCGAGCGACACGCCCAAGAGTGGAACTACCTGGATTGCGAACCAGGTAAGTGAGCCGCCGTCAGCGAGAAGAAAAGGCACTCATTGGTACACAGACTTGGGGCGTCGAAGAGGTCAATGGTGAGCGACGGTATGCGCGCCACATCAAGTTCCTTGGACCCGCAGGCGAAGACATCCAAGCTCGCCTTGTCTATGACTATGGTAAGTGCCAGACGCTCAGACATCCGTCCGTCACTCACTCCATCACAGCGGGGCCAGTCTGATCGTGTAATCTTATCGGTCGTCATACCTGCTGACAAATATATATGTCATGTTTTTCGCCAAGTGCCTGTGATGATATGATCTACCGCGTGCTTTGTGTATATTATTTCCGTAGTCAGGGCCACAATCATCTTTGCTTTCTTCTGCAGCATCCTTCATGCAGACAAGTGTCAGCTCTGGCAGCTCCTCCTCAAGTCACCTCCGTCGATCAAGTTTCTCCAATGATCGAATAACATCAAAAGAACCCTTGCAAAATAGTGACCCTGAAGTACAGACACCGGTACTTAAAGCGCACTGGCAAGCACGTTGCAACGGAGAGCTGGGCTCTAGATACCCCAGGCTGCATGCCCTCATATCCCGTACCCTCGTGTACTGCAGAGGGCCAAGACCCAAGGTCGATTTATCCGGTGAGTAAGCCATCCGGCTACTGTGTGAACTTCTTACAGACTTCTCCATTAAGAGCCCCGTCCATTCCTCGATATTGACGTGACGTTCAGAGGGTGCCACCTGGAATTCCCGCTCGAGTCCACGTTAATAAGACTAACCCAACGGTTCACCAGTCCTTGGCTACTGGCTGCACTCATTGCGGGATATATAATCGGCCTTGCGTTCTTTATACGGGCTCAATCATATCTCACACCGTCAGATGCCTTCATCGGGTGCACAGATACCTTCTGGCTGGCCAATAATGGGTGTGGCGTCGACGGGGAATCATGTGCGCCGTTCAACGACTCGTCCATGGACTTTCGATGTCCGGCCCAATGCTCAACTGTCACCCTCCAAAATCCTCGCACCGTCGGCGACGAACAAATGGCATATGTGCCGCTGGTAGTTGGCGGTGGTGATGCCAATGCGACTTACCGTGGGGATTCATTTATCTGCGCAGCTGCTGTCCAGGCGTAAGTGGATCGCTTGGCATCACTACAGCCTGGTTGTTTACACTTTTTCAGCGGACTCATCAGCGACAGCAAAGGCGGTTGCGCGTCATTAACGCTAATCGGGAACTACACCAACTTCTTGCCAACAACCGGCCACGGAATTACCTCCATCGGTTTCGCAACCATCTTCCCCCTTTCATTTCGATTCCTGGGTTACGCCTCGTTGACGCATTGCGTTGACTACCGCAACCCCGCCTTAGCCTTTAATATCCTTGTTACCTGCCTTCTATTCCTCATCTTACGGCCCAAGCCCCTTGTTCTATATTGGTGCTTAGTATGCATTGGCTTCTGGCATATCTCCCTCTTCTCCCAGCCACAGTCAACTCCGCCAGATCTTAGTGCCGCATTTGGGACCTTCCTCCCAGCGCTGTTCATCGCGTATGTGTTCTGGCGGCTCGCATTTCGCTTCACGCTGCCCCTCTACACTAAAGCGCCCATCGAGTACATGGTGTGGTACTTGGGCCCGTACTGGGTCGGGGTGCTCTCATATATCACTCTGGAAGCGGCCATTCCCATCAACCGTCTAACATCATCAGACCTCACCAAGCGCTCAGGTGCCATTACGGCGTTGGTGGTGATCGTCATCATTGTCGCGGTACTGGCTCTCAACCAGGTCCGTGTTATTCGTAAGACGGGATGGCTCCCGTATTACGCTGGGTGGTATGTTGTCGGTGGATTGGTTGTGCTGGTTCTCGCGTTACTGCCTGGGTTAGAGATCAGGCTGCACCATTATATCATCGCTATGGTCCTGATACCCGGAACGGCCTTCCCCACGAGGCTGTCTGCCATTTATCAAGGACTGCTACTCGGCCTGTTTTTAAATGGTGCTGCGGCGTATGGCTTTGACTCGCTATTACAGACAGCAGATGAAGTATGTTTGTTTCTATGGCTTTTTTTTTCTTTTTTTTCTTCTATTTTTTTCTGTTTTTATTTGTTTCTATGCTTATCCGGGACATACAGCTTCGACAGGATGCGCCTTTAGGATCAGACCTGCCTACTTTCCTTACTAACTCGACTAATTATATCGCTTCCATACCGTTCGAAAACCAAACGATCGCGTGGGATTCCCTCCCGGTCGGATGGGACGGATTTGCCCTTCTGGTGGACGATGTTGAGCGATACGTAGGCACGGCTCTCAACTTCTCATTGGCGGCGTTCAACCAGTCTCTACCGCACTTCTTCAGACTAGCGGTGAGTCTCTTTGACGGATGATGCTAGATGCTTCGCTAAATTCATTGATTCTAGCTAACATCAGGAGGCAATGCAGGTGACTTTACTATGCCTGCAACACTATGGCCGAATGGATCCTGGGTAGATCCACTACCAGGTCCTTCATAAAACCGCCTCTAATAGCACTCGAACACCCACGGACTATATATCGGATTACATGTAATATTACTGGCTTCTGTAAAATCCCTCTTAGCAAGACAATACGTTTAAGTGGAAAAGCAGGTGGACAATGGCCGATATAACGTTTAATAAGATTGTAACGCATGGTCACTTGACTTAGGTTACTGGACTCGAGCGTTGCTTGTCCGCGGCCTCAGTATCACCTGTACCGTCAGCTTTCTTCTTGCGCATGCCTCTCCGGCTCTCCTTTGGGTATTCGCACTTGAGGGATCGTCGATGGCACTGGCTACAGAAAGGAAAAGGCGTAAATTCAAGGAAGATTATATATATCGAGACCAGAACTCACTTGCAGGTTCGATCGGGGTTGTCTGGCTCCGGAGCCCCACACGCGATTTTCCTCCCTCGGCAAAAAAAGCAAGCCAGGGGGGGCTTTCTATCACCGTTATTCCGTGCTATGGACTGTGCGGGAGGCCGCCTGGTGAATGGGGGCGGCGTGGGAGAGTGTCTGGGTTGTCTAAGGGGGATTTTATAATAGAAAGGCCCCCGGCTTGAACCTGAAGTATGGTCGTCGGATGTGGTATGTCGGCGAGGTGTTTTCCGAGACGGGATTTGTATCACCTGCGAATTTGGAGGCAGGCTCCGGGATGGTATGGCAGGAAGCGAGGCATGTTCAGAGTCGGCCTGAGGTGAAGAATGAGGTAACGGATAAGAGATATGAGCCAATTCGGCGGCAGGATCGCTATCATCGGGAGATGCCACGACGAGATGAGGGTTGGGGGTTGGTGAGGGCGAGGCTAGGTAGTCCATTATTGGTTCCTCCTTAGGTTGGCAATGATGCGATCCGGAGGGGGAACCCTGTGCCTCAAGGAACATTTGGCGGTCAGGGTGGGCGAAGACGGTTGCCGGTGATACATAAAATTTCCTGTTATCTGGTGAAGACTTGGTAAACAGGGTCAGCAACGCAGGAAGTGGGAATAGAAAGGAGAACTAACCTGAGTCGGGGAGCAATCAGAACGTGCTTGCTCAGAGTAACAGCTGCCATAGTCAGGCGACTGTGGAGGGCCTTCGGGAGGCGAGGAGGCCAGAGATTCAGGAGGAGCCGATGCTTCCCCATTTGGGTCGAGACTGTAGTCATAGTTAAGTTGCAGCCTGGCGGCAGTGATGTTGGAAGGACGTTGGTCGGGATCGTCTGCTGCGACCTCGAGCTCAACGCCTGGCGACCAGAGCTGAGCGGAAGAACAAGGATCCGACGGCATATACTTGATGCCCGCCTGGCTGCGATACGTGAACCCAATGAGCCCGTGAAAATAACCGTTCTCCTCATGCATGGGGGTCATCGCCCACTGATTCTGCACCAGTGCGGCTCGCCGGGCCTCTGGAAATGTGGCGTAAAATCTTTCGTCATCTTCTTTCTGCGTCTGCGCGAACGAGCTGAGGCTGGCGGACATTGACGATAAGAAAGGCTGCATTGCAGACGCGACGTGCGTGAGGCATCCTGGAATCCGGTGAAAAAAGCGACGCACCTCCCCTTCAACGGTGCAAGAACCAGAGTAGTGCTGGCTGTACAAGGTGTTGGGGTCGTAGATGGCTCCAGGCTGTCGTTGCGACAGGTAAAGAAAAGGGTCCTTCTTGGGCGCTTGGTGCTGCGATAGCATAGTAGACTCCATCCAACACGTGCAGCAGCACGTTCAACGAGGTCACTGGCAGCAGGTACTGAGGGCGAAAGGGTCGGTACAGGCAAGGACGGTAAGGGAGGAACAGCAGGAGATATATGCTCGTAGTGGGAGAAGAGGCATATAGGGAGCTCAGGGATGATAAATTGAAATGGTATTTAGCTGGGGTTCCCTTTGTCAGATGACCGCAGGCCTGCACACATGGACCTACATAGCCCTTCCTCCGTTCATTCTCCTTCCTTGACCCAAAAATTACCTCTTATCGCCTCACCTCTTCTCTATCGTATTTCTTTTTGTCCCCATTTTTCTCGTCATATTCTATTTGATTTCCTCGATTTGCATCCGTGAGCGCAAGATGCTTCCGCGGGACCTATTCTTCGGCTTCCAAACCCGATCCGCATCATATGCATTACTTTTTTTTTCTTTTCCCCCCCGGTACGGATGCGTCGGTACGAGCTTGAGCGCCTGGAAGTGGCTCGGTCAGGTTTTATGTCTTTCACAATGGGCCTTGAGCAACAGACTGGGAGAGCTACAAACGTTGGCAGTTACTGCTATTTTTTGCAAGAGGTATTTTTGCTTACATATTGCTAATACAACTGGGGATTCCTACCAGACGATTTGATTGCCAGCCTTTGCTAGGCAGCACGGATGCCTTGAGGCAGGCACGCTCACTCTCAGGAGTCAGGCGCCCTCTCATCCCAGATAAGTATTGGATAGGTACTTCTCGATCTGTTGAATCAGTTTTCGTCTAGACCAAAAAGCCGTTGCCGCCACCGCCACCACGTAACTGATGCTGCTGATGACCCATTCAGACAACTCACTCATCGGCGCTTTCTTGCCGAGATAGTCAAGTAAGACCCTGCTCAAGTTTACTTTCCTGCAGGGTGTCTTTCGGAAAGCTCTCGGATATGGACAAGCTATTCAATCGTCTCGTTTAGGTCGGCTATCCTCCGATCCTTCCCTGGAGCCCACGGAGTCATCAGTCAACTAGTTGACAGAGGTAAGTAATTCTGCAGCACTTGCTCCTGCGATCGTGTTGACGTCTTCCTTGTCTGTGGTCCTTCTCAATCTAAGCTCCGAAGGTGCTAGGCTTCTGATTTATTTAATTCTCTGCCCGTTGGCATCCGGTCTCTGCCAAAAATTAAATGTCCACCCAACCGGTATAATGAATTCTTGCGATCATATGAATTCATAATTACTGTACCTATTTGATCTTGATGATCATTCGGAATTCAAACGGACTCAATTCATGCTCAACTTGGTGACCCAACGCTAGATAGTAGGATGACTCGGACAAGATAACTTGAGCTCTTTTGAATTCAGTCTCTCAGACTCGGAGTCTATTTCAGTAGAAATCCTATTTCTGCATCTTGGAAGCTTCCCCGGACCTTCTTTAGCTGTTGTATTCAAACTGTAAAGCAATTGCAAATTCGACTAGTGTATTCAATGCGCCAGCAATCCTGCCAATCGACCAAGACAGCCAGTGGAATCCATTGGTGAGTACACCCTTCGCCGAAGAAGCCCTAGACAGGTAAAATGTTACTTTTAATGGTATTTTTTTCCTCACTGATGGCGACCTTAGTATCTGATAACATGATATGTTGGTCCTTTAATGCACACGACAGCCAGAACTTTATTCGGGCTCTACCCGGAAACCTTGTCTCCACACCCCCCTTTGTACCTTCCTTATAATAGCCCAAAAGGACAGATAACTAGTTGAACTTGCTGTCGGCTGTGGCAAGCGAAGTGAAATCTCTACTGAATTGTGTCTCCTGAGTATGTCTGACGAAGAATATTACAGCTGTGTGGGCTGTAATTTTTTTAATGCAGCGGGTCTGAGACGGGGGATGGTGGTTCTGACTCAAAAGAGATCGAACCCCGCGCCTGGTACGTCGGCTGTACACGAAGGCAAGTTGTACAGTGTTAGGTAGCGCGCTCGTTCAATTTTCTCCACTATCGTTTCCTTAAGGTCTACAGCCTCTTACAGCTGACAGCATGAACTTCAAGCAAGGACTAAAAATAGGACGATGATCATACACGTGACTCGTGCGATTATTTCCAAAAGCTGTTACAGCCACAGCTGATTCGCCTCTGTCTCACACACACGCTGTATAAAGACGCGGCGTACCTCCAAAGAACTTGGTTCAGTTATCTTCTTTCCCTGGCTACCTCCGATATCACGATATCCCATCCTATCTCACACGTTATCCTGAACTGATTGACAATGCCTTGGGAACGGCGACCTCAGTCTACTTTCCAAAATATGGAGCCATCTTCCTATTCACGGGCGTCCAGGATCCCTCGATTCAATAACCCCGAGCGTGTGTTCATGAAGTCTAAAGTACCGAATCACAGCTAATCTTACTTCCGCCGGACAACAGATTTTACGAAAGGCAAACACTCAGACTGGTACTGCAATGTGTGCACTCCTCACCCGCGGCCCAAGTACATGAGTATTAAGGTTGCCTTGGCTCATGAAAAGAATGCACGCCACAATCAAAACGTAGTCAATGCTGAGTCGTGGTGGGGCCCACCGATCGTGGATTCCTGGGATTTTGAGCTGCCCAAGCAGGAGGAGATGACAAAGGACGAGGCCCGGGATTTGGAACACCGCCACTTCGTTGACCACGTCGGGGAGTACATCCCCTACTGGATCAGAGGGGTCGAAGCCGCGGAGAGAGGCGAGGTTCTGAAACTCGAAGATTATTTGAACTCGCTGGATCACGATGGACCGAAGGATCCTTGGGGAACCTGGAACATCACGAATCAGGTCAACGCGAAGTTTCGTGGGGGTGACCATTCTAGCGAATGGATGCACGATGATCCTTCTGATGACCTGGGATCAATGTCTGCTAGCCAAGGGAAAGCTGGCAAGAGTCCGAAGAATACGGGTAGGAATAAAAGGCAAGAATTAGGTGACCGATTCACGGGTAGTTCTTACGCCTTCGTGGAGGACATCGCACAGCAGGAGGAGGCGAATGCCGAGAGGAGGGAGCAGATGCACGACTTCTTCGAAGTAAGGAACAGTTTTTTTACGCCTCTAAGAAGCCTTTGTTTCTGATTTACTCTTCAGATGCCTACGGACAAGAAAGTGAAACGCATTGACGAGCTGATACGAAGCTTGCAGACGAGCTTGCACACATGAATTTGCTGGATTTATTTACGTGAACGACCGTCAGGATAATTTTTCCTTTACTATCATACCGCATATGAGCATTACTCTCACGGCATCTAAATCTACAGATTGATAGGGTGTACCGTAATGATACAAGGAATGATACCTGCTCAATTCCAGCGCCCCTAACTCTGGCACAGCATCTATGACGTCAACGCTCCCAGTATCCACTGGCGCTTTCCGGTGAAACTACAAAATCTATAATTGCTGGCATACTGCGCATTTACATCTTTCACTTTTACCACCATGACTCGCGATCCTAATGACCAGGCACTTCCTTACGGCTGGATCAAACAGGTCCATGAATCAGGCCATCCTTACTACGTGAGTCCTTCGTTGTCTTTTGCAGTCTAGTCCTCCTGGTTGACACAATTTCGGCATAGGTTGATACCCGTGCCAATCCCTCGCGCTCCATTTGGGTGCACCCTTACGAAGACGACCAGTTTCTCAAGGAACACCCCGATATTCGAGAAAAGACTCACCCTGCCCCCGATTATTCCCCCGAAAATAGTGGCCATTCTTTTAGCAGTACTTCTGCTCCGCACCGCAAGCGCGGGTTCTTTGGGAAACTGAAGGATAAAGCTATTGGCAGTAAAGAAGAACGCCAGGCCGGGAAGGATCGGATCGCAAGGGTGAGTGCGCTCAACGGCCATACTGTATCAAGGGAAAATCAGAAACTTATTGTGATGCAGCTCCAGGAACAGAGAAGTCAGCAGTATGGTGCTAACCAGACTTTTTACGGTGGTCATGGCACATCTGACTACAGGGCGCCCCAATATGGAGCATCACGGTACCCTCAAACGGTGTACCAGCAGCAGCCAATTGTCACTACGCAGCGTCGACAAGGTGGAGGCATGGGAGGCATGGGAGGCATGGCGCTTCCTCTGGTTGGTGGTCTGGCTGGCGGTCTTCTTCTTGGAGATTTGCTAGATGGAGGATTTAATGACCACAATGATTTTGGCGGAGGTGACGATTATAACGGCGGTGATTTCGGTGGGGGCGGTGACTTTGGCGGAGGCGATTTTGGCGGAGGTGGTTTCTAAGCGATATATTGTAGCCCTTATTTTTATGTAGCGATAGACGTTTTATTTTCTGTATGTTTTTACGTTGTAACATTGACTAACAGCGAATGACCGAACTTGGAATGAACTCGTGTGAATTTCAGTCATTTTTGCTGAGCTCATCGTGGTCGACGCGACTTTGTGGACGTCGCCCCCGACGTCAGGCAGCAGATCGCTTGCCTCCATACCACCACCACTCTCATACATGGCACCGACATTGCCATCCTCCCTGAGCCCCCATATATGCATCATACCCTCCGACGATCTCACACAGCTTCTCCAGTCCTCCTCTTTGCCGCCTTTGCCCGCAATTCTTCAATCTTTCTCTCCGCTACCACAAGGTCGGTTCACTCTTAACGGCTTTAGATCAATCAGAGAACTTAAGTTTGCTTGCAGTCACTACTCGGACGACATCCCTAACATCCGTGCCCCACTCCTCATTTGCCTTGCGTTTTTCGGACCTCTCAGAGATAGAAACCGCATGCAGAGAAGACGAAGAACAGAGAGCGGCTAGGACACTTGACTGGATTGGTGAACGAATAGGCCGGAGATGTGCAAAATGGGTCGAAGATATCCAGAAACTTGGGGAGAAGGATGCGTCGAGGACGCCTTGGTGGGACGAAGTACGGCGCTGTGCAGAAGGAAACCATGTACCTTCAAGAACGGAGACTTGGAACCATCCAGTTGCAGGTACGTCCTGTAGACATATTTTCAGGAATTCAGCTGAAGAGTTGCCAGTCATTATGGGAGTGTCAACCAATGCGCCAAATCCTCTACAAGCAATAACGGCGCTTCATGCCAGACCTCTAGAGTTCCCGTCATGGGTAGATCCCAATATTCTCCGGTGTACTTTGATTATACATCCCCAGGATTCTGTTCTGTCAGATGAAGAGTACGTCGTGAGCTTTACTTATCTGCATGGTATAGTCTTATGTCGTTTAGAGCTGGTGCTCTCTTCAATGCCGTCAAGAAACAGTTTGGCCTGCACAGCTATCTTCTGCCTCTTGCATTGCCTGACCCACCACCACCGCCTGTTCCAGTGCCCGCGCTGGTACCCCGCGTGCCACCCCTCTCATCTAATGATTCAGCGCAACCTGGACTCGCTGGACCTAATGGTGATGCAGAATACTCTAATGGTGATGTTACGTTGAACACACTGAGACTTGGAGAGGCCGATATCCAACGAACCGCTAGATTCACGCGTGAATTTCTGGTTATGAGCTTGCTTCCATGGATGGAAAAATGTGTTGTAGAATGGAATGAGAATGTGTGTCCGTCATTCCTCAAGTTTATCAACTTCGCTGATTGTCCTAGTTTTCCTCAACACGACGGCTTCCATCTCGTCTTTTCTCTTCAACGCGTCGCTTTTTTGGTTCTCCCTCTCCATCACCCGCTCCGACTCATAATCCGCACCATTCAGTCTCCAGTATTCGCTCTAACACATTTGCCGGGTCGATACCGAGTTCGGGGCCCCCTCCTCTCCCTCAACAACGCCGCCTGGCCGAGTTCGCCACCATAATAGGAGATTACAAGCTAGCTGTAAATGTGTGGGAAGCACTCCGTAAAGAAGGACAAGGTGGTTCTGTAAGTCGCGACATCTTGAGTAGACGCTAGGTTTTGATAGTATCACTCAGGATATTCTCCCACTCTTACTATCTCCGTCACCAGCTATCCCCTTACACGTTTCTACAACTTTGAACAGCATCCATCCGTCAACGCCTGACCCACCTGCAAGCGCGCAGCTGCGGGCCTTAGTGTATGCCGTCCGCTGGGAAGCAGGCATTGGCCATCAGGATTTTTTAAGTGACACTCTCCAGGGCGAACGATGGCTCGTCTGGGCCGCTGGAAGCGTGAGTTATCCACCTGCCTCTCTTTACACGTAAATGTCTGACAAACGTATATGCAGTCAGAAGAAGCACCCTCGGCATTGCTGCTAGCTCATGCTGCCTTATTGACCACAGCCAAAGGGGCACGTAGACGGGCTGCGTTATGGTACGTGTCGGCTGCGAATAGGCTTGAAAAGTGTGGAATTGTGAGCACTACTCGATGCCAATCGTGATGAGGTATCTGAATCATTTATGAGTATAGAAGCCGCTTACCATGTATTTTCTCCGGAAAGCGCATGAGTTGTACAAGGTGCGGCGACCGAAGGAGCTCTCACCCTCTTTTTGGGACTCTGAAGGGAAATCACCGTCGTCAACTGAGGACCTAAATGCAATGCTATCAGTCATCGAACACCCATTAGGTATGCTAGGTTTTTACGTTCCAGATTAAGCGCTTATGTCTGCGTCAGGTCGACTGTTATATACTACTGGAGATGTCTTAGACGCTGTCAGGTTCTTCTTAGGACTTTTACGGGGTACTTCTGGAGCTTCATCACGATTGTCAGGACTGGTGACAAATGTGGATGGAGAACCACCTGCACCGTCCACGGATAAATTGTTTCTGGATGACTTTAGAGTGGCTTTAGCTGTACGATGAGTTTCTCGTCGTATACCGCTTTGACTTATTTCCTCTGCAGCATTATATATCAACACCATCCGATAAGATGGCACTCAAAGACCTAAACCTTCCTTTCAATTTCTGTGTACCGCGGCAGTGCCGCGTTCGTCTTCCCCATGTAAGCTCAGATGAGGATTGTTGGAAACAACGAGAAGAAGACTGGGTGAGATTTCGTAAAGAGCAAGGGTCCCCAGAAGGTCTCGCTAAGGGAGGTCATGCAGCAGTTGATGGTAACACCAACTTGTTTTTTCATATTTACGATTCTCACATCTTTACTTTCTCTTCAGAAACATTTTGGATCGACTTGGCTTTGCGGAATCCATTAGACACCGAAGTCAACCTTTCAGAAGTCACAGTAGTTGTAGAGGAGTCGAAGAAGCAAGAGCCGTCCTCGTCTAAACAATTTGTCGACATCCAGACCGTCGACGACGTGGTGCTGGGTCCTAAGGAGTCTAAGATAGTGCGTTGATTTCGGATTCATTATATGTGGTTTTGATGTTTTTCTAGGTCTCCGTTGCTATTAAAACACGGCGGCCTGCGTCCTTAATCATCACTCACGCGACATATCGGTTCCTGTCTCTCCTCTTTACTACGGAGTCTCTCGCTTCCAAGGGTAAACGGCTACACAATACACCCGCGCAACGGCAAACTCCAACGTATACTCCGGATGTACTAATCAAAGCTGATGTTGCAGAGGCAAGTCACAAGCTGTTGGCGAACTTCGTAGATGATCGACGGCTCGTTCTGGGTCACGGTGAAACTAGGCCTTTGGCGTTATGGCTGTCGAACACGGGCACCCGGCCAATCAACGAAGTGTGGCTAGTAGCTGGGGCAGAAGATGAAATATGGGTGGGAGATGACGAACACCTAGTTCCTTGTGCATCCGGTTAGTTTGTGTTGACCAGCTGAGGGTACCATGTTCTGATTGCTGAATTTATAGCGTCTGATCTGAGTGCTGAGACTCTGGACGTAGATAATGCTACGATTCCGGCTGGGCCTCAACAAGTCAAACTCGACTCTCCCCTGCAACCTGGAAACTCCGTCGAGTTGTCCATAGCTCTTCACGCTCATGAAGCGGGACAACAGGAGCTTTGTCTCCTTGTTGTATATCGTGGGGTAATCATGTTTTTTTTTGCATCGTTCTTACATGTTTGCTAACCGATTACTTGTAACAGGCTCCTGGACACTTTCGATCGGTGCAGGTTACTCGAGATTACGAGGTTCAACCTCTACTGAGGATATCCACTGTCACGAATCCCTCATCCATGCCTGACGATCTATTTTTGCTGAATTTGGATATCGAAAATGTATCGTCGTCAGCTTTACTACTAACACAAGTAACGACCATGAGTCCGACCTGGCAGTGTCGATCAATCTCGCAAGGCTCTTTGTGAGTTTTGCGTCACCTCGGTTGAGTATAACACTCAAGTTTTTTGCAGAGGTCTTGTGCAGCCTTCTCAATTGTCGCATCTATACTTGGGTGCAAATTATTGGAAGGAAGCGGCAGATCCGCAAGAATCAGTTAAATTTATCTCGAGAAAACTGTCGGATGTCCTTCAAGGAGCATCCCTTGATCCTGCAACGCCTCTTCCTACCCGTTTGCATTGTAGCCACATGTATAAGGTCTGCCCCTACGCCGTTCCCAGCATACTCCTTCTGATAGCATACAGGCATCCCACCATCGGGCGTCCTTAGAAGTGACTACTCGGCATTTCATTCACAGTGGCCGGCGCAATTACACGACAAGAAATATTTGCCAGTCGCACCCGCTCATACCCCCGGGAAATTATTCCTCGATCTTTCCATTATATCATCCGAATTCTGTTGATATAATGGTATTTTGGGAGATACCAACTCAGCATCGCAGTGGCCATGTTCTGTTGGCAGGGATTAACGTTGGAGTAGGACACGCGGCCTTGAGGGATATTGTGAACCTGGCTGAAAATGCTAAGGCAACGCGAAATATGTATGCTGAGACCCAGCGAGAGAAGGTAAAGATGCTCCAAACTGTGAGGGACAGCGAGTGGAATTCAGAGATGGATCCCATCGTGCTCACTGCTCAGACGACTGAAACCCTGGACCACGATTTCACAAACGGGTAGGCTGTCTTCGATAGGTTATGTTGTCAATCTCTCATGAGCATTGTATAGGACATGTCGCCTACCCGTTACTTTCACCATCAGGAACCACTCCTTGACGCACAGATCAAGTTTTGTGCTCAAACTGCTTCCAGAACAGTCTATAGACGCGCCCACTGCGTAAGTTACTCCTTCATATCTTCGCGACGATCTCTCATCGTACTGTAGGAGTGTCATCCGACCATGTTACTCTGGCCGGCTATCCTTCCGGGGAGTGCTGAATCCAACTGAGTTGATCACTATACATCCTAAGATGTGGGCATCACGACCCGGTCTGTATGGTCTGCATGCATGGCACATGGAGGTAGAGGTGCATGAGCTTGATCAGGTTCCAGACGACAAACCACGGATACGACATCATTATATCCAAGAGTCTGGGCAGGCGCATCATTCTAACATTATTGTACGTGATACTCGGGGAGTGTAATCTTTGTTATATTACAACTTCCATATAATCCGCCATTCATCATATATGAGATACAGGTAGTCTAGAGCTAATTGGAGTCGTCCTCCGAAGCCTTGGCTTTCTTGCTGGCTGCTAGTCGCTGTTTCTTGACCCTCGTGTTAAATACGGTCTGAAAGATAAGATTAGGGCGTTAGTTGCAGTAGCTGAAACGTGAAAGGCGTACACCGAGCACAAATTGGATCAGATTGAAAAAGGGCACCCAGAGCTAAAGGGAAGAAGTTAGAGCACGATAGCATTCCTTTTGGATATTCCTTACGTGTTGAGGAACGTATTTTTGAGCCACAAACATGGACAAGGGCGAGACAACCCATGTAATCTGAGAAACATCAAGTTACTCAATTGTTAAGAAAGGGAGAGTAGCGTACACGCAGAACAGGCAGGAAACCAGCTTTCACGGTTTTAATTATGCCATCCAACGTCTTGGTTCCGTTTATAATGGCAATAGACGAGAGGTAGACTCAAGGAACTTTCAGTCTGGAAGCTTCATGAAGGACGAAGAACGCACTTGTTGCCTGAATGGGCGCCACCAGAAGGTTGTTGGCGATTATCTGCTGAACCCGTGCAGACGTCCCAGTCTTCCCCGCAAATGCCTTTTGGATAGCGCCGACAAGGACGTGGCTCATTGGGGCAGACACCAAGAAGCCATAGAGCGCCATCTTCAGTGCTTTTGCATCAATATGGTATTGGGCAAGAACGCGCAGGAAGAAGGGCGCATGTCGCGGTACTCTGGGCGGTATTCCAGCAAAGTTGCTGCCAAGAACCTCTTGCAGAAGACAGAGAGTTGCTACACGTGGTAACTGTTACGATGAGCGTTGCTGGCTGTAAATACTGCGTACCAGTGGTGATTGCCTTTGTGCGCAAAGGATGGGCCACCAGTTCATTGAGGTACTTGACGAGAAGGGGGTGAGGCCCTCTGGCGGTGGTGACGGGAGCGCTCATCAGTGCTTACTGACGGCCCTCTGACGAGCGCCATCTTGTACATATGTCATTTGCTAGCAAGTGATCTAACCGGCTCATTGGTAACCGGATCCGGTCGGAGGTAATTTTGGCAAAATGTAAAAAGCAATAAGTACATAGTCTACATCCGTAGAGTAATCTAAGTGGGTATCGTAATACGAAAGCTCATTGACCCTTGACCCTAGAAGACTATCAGACTCTATAGCATGATGAATGGTATGTCAACGTACCATAACTTGACATAGTCGGCCAAGCTAACCATGCAAATGGTTTGCCATATACCGAGACCTATACGGGGGGTAACGCCACGGTAGAGTCCCTTCAGGCCATTTTCCTTGTAGATATAGGACAACGTGTTAAGAATAGTAAGTTTCTCGGGCCGGTTAGCATTCGCTGCTCCTTTTGCCATAGATTGCATCTAAATGCCAGTTGATAAGCTCGGTACAGCCACGATAAGAGAGACATACCTCGACACGAATGACTTCAATCGGCTGATTCCAAGTAGCCAGGGTTCCACCAACAGTCGAGGCCGCAATTTTCTCGAAAGCATTCAAAGAATCGTTCTCCCCTTTACCGCGGGCTCTCCGGATGAAAATTTCGGTCAAACGAGCGAATCCCATGCTGCCGAGTTACAAGATCGATCAGCAATGCCTACCTGGACATCATAGGAAGGATGCGCGTACCGCGAGCCCCAGTTGGTGCACTGACGCACCGCGACAGCGTTGACACCCTTGTTAACACCAGCCAAGCCTTCCCGTTTGTAAATCTGAGCAAAGAGTGCCCATGTTGAAGGGGCCTTCACGCCGGAAGCAGCCGTTTTTTGACGCGTTATTTCAGCTGTTTTCATACACGTTGTGAAACCTTGACAAACAATAGATTAGCACAATACCCGCAATTAGCCCGTACAAGGTATAGGCTGCGACAACGTACCCATGGTCGCGTAAGCTTGGGCAACACCACCGGTCATACCTCCCAAGAGACCGGCAAAGGCGGGGTTAATTCCCGTGGATAATGTTGCCGTCTCGACCTCTGATGCTGTGAATATTAGCACAGCTCCCTTTGTTGAAGCCTCGATCCACGCCTATTAATCGAAATTAAGTCTCGTTCGATTAAGTTGGTTGCCTGCCACGTACCCATGGGATCAAGCCTTGGTAGAAACCAACAAAGCCTCCTCGACTCCAGACCGTTTTACAGGCCTGCAACATCGTCTGCGACCGGTTAGCAGCCATCTGCGTCTTGAGAACTTCTAAAGGCTGTCCAAGAGTCGTGACCTGGTATTTTTCAGTGAGTATTCGAGGCGAGAACACGAAATCTCAACGCCATACCTCCTGCAAAAACTGTCAGAACGCGTCACAGCTTGAAAAATGGAGATAACGTACGAACTAAACATGCAGAAATTCAGACAGAAGAAGTCAGTTCCTACGCTCATTGCGTACTGAAGAGAAGATGTACCATATTCATGATACCACCTATAATATTTTGTCGGTTAGTCTTCACGTGTCATTCCTTCTGGCACTTACCAACAGCAATATTGGACCAGTTGACGCCCTTCTGACCGGGTTCTTTCTGTATGGCCATCGTAAATACGTCGAAAAAGGGTAAGGGAGTAGGCAAAAAAGAGATGACAAGAGAGAGAAAGGGAAGGGTGAGCGGTTAAGTGGCCCTATAAGTAAATTCTTTGGGGTGATCGGAGGTAGCCGAGTTGCTGTACCTCCGTCCGACGAGGCGCTGCCATAATAAGGATCTCGGTCGGAGAGTCAGTCCGGTCTATTCAACATCTTACGCGGAGTGCCCATCCGCATTTGTTGTCTTATCACACCAACAATCCGAAGTGGATAGACCTCCACGGTTTAGTCCGAGATGTAAAGGCCAAAATGGCAACAGTTGTGATAGGCAGGGGTATGCATGAAGCTAAACACAGTGAAGGATATCCGAGATAGAAGTAACAAGGCATACATATGTAGTAGGCGAAGATGTAAAATACGTCGGAGTATGGAAACTGAATGTTAAAGTCATCGCTAAGCGTGAGATATGCAGAAGACGGAGGCAAATAGCCTGCGCATGTGTTAAAAGTTATCAGTCGTCGGAGCCGCCATCGGTATCCTTGCCTTTCAGCTGCTCATTCAACGTCTCAAGGTCTGCTTGCAATCTTGGAACAAACACGGAGTTAGCAAACGCGTCAATCAAGGCGGCGTCACGGAGCGCGAGTGTGGCACCGGCGGAACAGCATTAAACAAATCAGACATACCGAGTGATCTGCTCCAGATTGTCATCTTGATCTGACTCGAGATACTTGATCTCCATCTCCTTCCGTTCCACTTCGAGTTTCGATTCCTTCGCTTGAGTCTCCGCTGCTTCAAGTTTGGCAGCTATGTCCTTCAAACCCTTCTTGTGTTCAGCTTCCAGGTCGTGCAACTTCAGGTTATGCGCCTCATACAAGCGTTGCAGCTCCTCCTTTGTTACACCGGGCGACTGAGGGGCGACAGTACCGTTGCTCTTGGGAACAGCAGGCTCCACCGCAAGAGCTGCCTTTGCAGTAGCCAGCTCACCTTCCAAATCAGAAAGCTTCACCGACAGCTCCGATTTCTGCGTCTCAACTACCGAAAGCTCTTCTTCATGAGCAGTACGCAATTTGGCAACCTCTTGCATCCGTGCCTCGGCCGCCTCTTTTAGCTCCTTTGTATGATTATTCGACATCTCAGTCAATGAGTCCTTGGTGAGATTGAGCATGTCGGTAATCGCAGAGAGGTCGTCCTTGGTAACGGACAATTGAGTTGTAAGCCGTGCGATTTCTTCGGCCTGTTCGGGCGATACCTCGGGAGCGGCCGCTGCAGCTGCTCGGGCTTCATCGCGCTGTACAGTGAGAATATTGATCTCCGCATGAGCTGACTCGAAAGATGCCTTAGCCTTCGCTAGATCGTCTTGTGTGGCTTTGAGTTCCAGGGTAAGGCTGCTGATCTGCTTCTCAAGCGTCTTAGCTTGGGCTTCGAGAGTAGAGGCGTGCTCAGCCTCCAAATCTTCCATAGCAGACTGGTGGGTAGCAGCCATCTGAGCTATCGTGGCATCGAAGGTTACCCGAACAGAAGTTAAATCGTTCTTGTGTTCGTCCCCAGCTTCTGTCTATACCTTGATGTGAGTTGGATCCACACGTCCGGAGAATTCAACGGACCTTGGCACGCTCAAAAGCTTCTTGGAGTAACTTGCTGTGCTCCTCCTTGACAGTATCAACTTTAGCATTGTATTGCGCTTCTTGCCCCTGAAAAACAATAGTGAGGAATTTGGCGGTGATTTCGCAGTCCCACGCACCTCCAGCTCTGCGGTGATCTTGTTGATCTCTTCCGAAAGCTCGCTCTGCCTAGCAAGGTATCGTTGTTCAGCTTCATCAAGAGCACGAGAATGTGTCTCGGCAGTCTTTAGGGCCTCGTTATTGAGTGTTTCGTGAGTAGAAAGCGCAGCGGCCAATTCGCTCTTCAAAGAATCAAGTTGAGCAAGAACTTTGGACTGTTCTTCGGCAGCAGCTTTGAGAGCGTTTTCATGCTCTTCCTTGACTGTTTTCGCGCTGGATGTATATTCTGCTTCCTTTGCTTGAACATAGCTATTAGCTTTCTCGGCGGCGGCGGTGGCTGCAGTGAGATCGTCTCGCAGCGCTTCCAGCTTGGTTAGTGAAAGCTCCCGCTCTTCATCAAACGACTCTTGGCTCTCCCTCAATTCCAAAATCTCGATTTCCAGCTCCGACACCTTGTTCGCGCTCTCTTCTTTCTCCTCCTGGAGAGAAGCAGACAGCGCCTCCAATACGGCTACCTTCGCCGCCTGAACTTCCAGTTCAGCAACCTTGTCCTGAGCTTCGGCCAAAGCAAGAGCATGGGATTTCCTCAACTCTTCCAATTCTACTTGGATTTCTGCGAAAGCCGCCTGAGCTTTGAGCAAGGCCTCATGTTCTATGGAAGTTGCTAAAGCCGCGTCAGACGTCGCGGCAGTTGTGACATCTTTAAGAGCCTTAATGTTGTCCTGGGTCTTGGCAACTTCGGCTTCCAGTTCCTTGATCTGTCCCTGAAGACTGGCAACAAGCTCGGTCTGGGACAACGTTGCAGCTCTTGCATCCTCGAGCTATGCCAAATGAGCTTCATGAAGACGGAGATGAGGTTGTGCTTACCTCTTCCCGCACGGCTTCTAGAGTAATATCACCTTCGGCGTGCAAACTCTTCAACTCGTTGTACGCTGCCTGGGCACTCTCCATCTGTGTCTCCAACGAAGCCCTACTTTCCTCTGATTGTACAACTGCAGAAGCTTTCGATTCCAGCTCGACTTTGACGGCTTCTAGAGATGCATTGGCTTGCGATAATTGTGCTTTAAGCTCTGTAGCTTCCTCCGTTTTGGACGTAAGGGCATCTGTGGCATCCTTGACCTATGAAGGTGATCAGAGAAGCCTAAGCTGCAGAGGAGAGTACACACACCTTTGTTTGTAATTCCTCCAATAGCTTGCTGTCGTCCCGAACTTCGCGAATCGAAGAGATAGAGGATGCCGTACGAGCTTTGGGAGCGGTGGAAGCTGCTTTTGCGGGAGGCGCCTTTGCCGAAGCCAAATGAGAGAGCTTGGCTGTACTACTGGGCAAACTTTGCCGCGACGCCAGGGGTGCCCTCTTCACGGCATCAGAAACAGATGCGCGCGGACGAACTGGTGATGTCGCTTTGGGGGCGTTTGGAGAGGCAGACGTGTGGCTTGCGGAAGCAGAGGCCGCGGTTACACCAGTGGTGGGTTTCGAGTGGTGTGATAACGGAGTCCTGGTGGGTGCTACTGAAGACCTTCGAGCTGCGGTAGCAGAGGATGATGAGGCTGCAGTAGGTCGTGAGGCCATTGGTGGTTTCGTCGAGGCAGAGTTGATGGATCTTCTCAGCGGCGGCACAGGGTGTTTAGCAGCAGAATCGGCAGCGTGCGGTGCTGGCTTGGTAGTTGGCGGTTTAACAGAGCCTGACCCAAACGTTCCGGAATTTAATACCTGATTGCGAGGATGATGTAGAAACAATAAGTTACGAACATCGTGCGACGCACCTTCTTAACAATGGGAGTTGTAGGACCGCGAGGTTTCGTCGTGGCAGGACCAGCTTTGACCGACATGGGAGGCTTAGTAGTGGTGGATTTGGCCTTCTCGGACGCTTTGCCTTCCTCCGTCTTCGTCGAATTCTGGACTGACCCTTCTAGGATTTCGTCTACTGGCCGCGTGTCGCCATTGGCTGCATGGCCGTCAACGGGGATACTCTCCTGGGACCTTATGTCCGAGGGCCGTTCCACGTCTACAATATGATATTAGATGGGCCTCGTGTCGAGCATGAGGAGACTCGAGAAGAAAATCATACCCTCTGTAGATTCTACGATAGCATCAAGATCAGATTCCCTGGACGATGTGGACGGTAAGTCGTGGACGTCGGTCTCCGCCATAGTGGAGAGCGTCTTAAATAATGAACAAGAGGAAGAATGAAATGAAGGGGACGGACGTGAAAGTGGGCTGAGCTGAGCTCGGCGCCTATGGAAGGAAATTTTGGCGCAATGCCTTTGCCAAATAAAGGAATTTGCCGGCTATTACTCGGCGTTAGCATTTTAAATTAGAGGGACGCGTCGCTGTGGCGTTCAGCTCGACGTAGGCAGCTGTGTGGCTCTGGTGTTTATTCTATACGCGTGTCATGGAAATTTACTATCAATGTACAACACCTATTGCTACAACCATGCTATTTAAGGTCTGCATACAGATTCAAGGCGTTCATCGCAGGCTCCTCCAAGTTATTATGGTTGTATCCAAGCACGGCGACCTGGAGAAGTATGATAAGCAGCAGAACAAGCCTGCAAGTACGTAAGACGTACCCCTCCAGGCTCTACATTAAAATTTGTACCTACGTGACGACATGAGTTTCCCTTGCGATTAATTAGTACTAATACATTTCACGTACCGAGATGGAGGGGAAAGCGGATCCACCGAGCCAAAAGAACGCGACTGAAGTGCCCGTGCGCCACGATGACCACATCGCGAGTATTGAGACCCTCTTCTTTGTATTGACGATGGTATTCACGGACCTACAAGTGGATGGTAAACGGTGACAGCAGGATACAATAACGCAGCGCTCACATTTTGGATGACAATGTCGACGCGATTCTGCATCTCTTCTACACTCTCACCGTCGGGGCAGCTGCAACGACCAGTCAAATATGGTTTTATCAGATACGTTATCAGGCCCACCCATCTTTCCAGATCTTCCAGCCGGGATTGCGGACCTGAATTTCAGACGGCAGAAGCCCTTCATATTGACCTGAAGATGGATGTTCGAATGGATCCATTTCTTTCATAGAGAGCCTGACCGTAATCCCATTCTCGTACTTCTTCGGTGATGATGTGGTGTGGCATCTCGACATGGCCGAAGAGCAGATGGAATGTTTTGTGGGCCCGCTGGCGAGGAGAGACGAAAACAGTGCAAAGATTCTTAGGATCAATAATCTCTGAGCGATATCAGCGCTGCAAGAAGTTTGTTGTTTGAATAGATACGTACTCCCGTCGCCGACGAGTATCTGAGCCTTGCTTTTGATTTGCTCTTCGCCCCGTGCCGTAAGAGGAATATCGCTGCGACCAGTCTGATATATGCGTGCTCAATGCACGAATATTGGATAGGTATTAATGAAGAATACTTACGTGCCTCCTGAAGATAGCTGATAATGAATTGATTGTATATCACTGCAGCTGGACTTACCCGTTCATAGACCATTCGGTCTCTCCTACACAGATTGTAATCAGCTACAGAAATTCTTACTAAATCACAGACACACACCATGACGAATGAGAAAAAGACGCGGCATTGGACGTTCCATTGTTTCGAACAAGCACAGAGACGGTTAAGACACAAGCTGATGTTAGCCCCTTTATACTTTCGGACTGTGGGAATATTGGTAATACGTCCGGCTGATGACGGTGACTGCCTTTTTAGGACTCACTAGTATCTACTCATGTTCGACGACTGTATGTGTATCCTCTCCTATAATCCCAGAATCCTTCAACTAACCTACCAAAAGATGTAGAACACGCGACCGTGGCCTCTTCGGTGCCATTTGCTTTGCCACCTATCCAATATGAAGGCTTCGAACCGGCACCGCATGAGCAGGAGGATCTCAGAGAAACTGGAGAGTCAGACTTGCCCGTGCGTCGCAATCACTGTTAAAGATGAACCAATATGTATGATTTACTTCTACAGGTCGACGTCAATTACGATGGTATTGCCGCGCCAGTGTTCAGCATTGGCCAAGTACAGTGTGCAATCAATGCGGCGCTTGTCTCTCTTGTTGTCTGCTCGGATACCCTCGTCATGGCTCTCAAATCCAACGTTCTCATCATAATTGAACTCGCTCATCCGGGTCTGCCAACGCGAATCCAAATTCCGCGGAAAGTGACGGATATGACGATCTACAAAATATTCATGGATCCTTCCGGCAGGCATATCATCGTCACTTCGCTGCAGGGAGAGAATTGGTATCTCTATAAAACCTGGGCGAAACCAAAGCAGCTGAAGACGTACAAGATGGTCATTGAGAGCATTGCTTGGAATAAGACTGCTCTTCTTTCTAACTCTCAACCAACATCGACCCGTGAAATGCTCATTGGGACGCGTAATGGTACAATCATGGAGGCCGTCTTGGTCGCAGAAGAAGACTTTTTCAAGTCTTACGAAAGATATCTGCAGTCCATGTTCTCCCTTCCCGAGAGACAGCCAATTACAGGCATCAAGTTCGACTTTTTTCCACCGTCTGACCCGAAGAAGGTCCTAGTTGTGGCAACCACTCCGTCGAGGATATATCAATTTATTGGTGTACCTGACCGCAGGTCAGTCGATGGTGGTCGCGTCTTCTCCAGTTTCTTTTCCAGCTACCGGGATAGTGCTCCAAGTTCGTGGCTACAGCTTTTCTTTGGATTTTGCATTAAACGAAGACCGGGACAGGGATTCTTGAACTACCTGGAGATCTGACTTATTCAGAATTGCATTACTATACGCCCAACGCAGAGCAAGCATTCTCACTTCCTCGATCAATGGCATGGCTGACAGGTATGTCTTTAACCGGTTCACGGAGACCTAGTCTAATACCCGTTTAGCCCCAGGAATATATCACGGGAACCTGAATTTCGATTCGACTTCAGACGACTTCATTGACGCTGCTGATGTTCTCCCTTATCCCGCACTATCATCCCTTTCTACCAACGCGCCTCTGTCAATATCGCTTAGCGAATTTCATTTCATCATGTTATATCAAGATCGCGTTGTGGCTATATGCCATCTTGACGACAAGCTCGCTTTTGAGGAACCATTGCCTCTTGTAAGTCTTCCAGGTTATCAAAGGATATGAATTTGATTAACGTCGAGCAGAAACCAGAGGAGGAAGTTGTTGGGCTAACCGGGGATCCTGTTCGAAAGACTTACTGGATTTATACCAATCAGTCAATATACGAAATACTGGTAGGAAACGAGGATCGTGATGTGTGGAAAATATATCTGGAGAAAAGGCAATTTGACATGGCGCTGAAATATTCCAAGGTGAATATCTGTGTGTGGTTTGGTATGCATATTAATTGTCATCTAGACTGCTACACAACGCAATCACATACTTTCAGCACAAGCAAATGCTTTCTTTGAAGAGACTCGCTACTTCCAAGCAGCTCAATGCTATGCTCAGTGTTCAATACCGTTCGAAGAAGTGACGTTGAAGTTTTTGGATGTCGGTGAACGTGACGCTTTACGGTCTTATCTCATCTCTCGACTAGAGAGAACAAGAAGAAAGGCAAGCATTCATCATTCGTGCGGGGGATATTTATCAATGGATTGTTTAGGACCTAACTCAACGTCTTATGCTGGCTACTTGGCTCGTCGAGTTTTACCTCAGCAAATGTAACGAACTGGATGACGTTGTAGCATCTGAATCCTTTTCTCACGATGTCGAGAACCTACAGACGGAGAAAACGATTCTAGAAGACGATCTACGGCAGTTCTTTGAAACTTACAAGGTCTGTCTCACAGGCTTTTGGGTATGAAATTCTCATCACAAAACCAAAATGTAGCAAAATCTCGATCCTCAAACGACCTACGAACTCATTCAAGGCCACGGTCGGACTGATATGTATTTGCACTATGCAACAGTGATCGGTGACTTTGACAGAGTCATTGAGCATTGGGTTCTAGAGGAAGAATGGGCCAAAGCACTGGATATCATCAACCGGCAGGTACATTAGACAGCGTGTGTCCTGTGCAGCGCACTGACATTTCCCAGACAGACCTTAGCCTCTATTACCGGTTCGGACCTGTGCTCATGCGCAGTGCCCCGCGAGAAACTGTGGATTCCTGGTTAAAGCAAACGTCCCTTGATCCACTGAAGCTAATACCTTCCCTTCTACAAGTTCAACACGCGCTTCGTGATCCGCTATCCCCGAATCACGCCATCCGATACCTCAATCATGTCGTGTTCGAACAGCATAACACATCCCCTACTTTGCATAATCTTCTGATCACTTTTTACGTGTCGCCTACCTCACCATCATCTTCCCCTGTGGACGATGGACCTCTACTTCGATTCCTGACAAATGCCCCGTGCGACCCATTGACTGATAAACCTTATTATGATCTGGACTATGCTCTGCGACTGTGCAAGCAGACCGGACGCACGCAGCCATGTGTTCACATTTATTCGAAAATGGGTCTGTGGGAGAACAGCGTTGATCTAGCCCTGGAAAAGGGCGATTTGGAACTGGCCCAAATCAATGCTGATATGCCTGAACAGGACATACCTCTGCGCAAGAAGTTGTGGCTTAAAATTGCCCGATACGTTGTTCAAGACAAAAAGGATATCAAAACGTGCTCCTATTATTTTGTTCATCACACTTCTGCTGATCTTTGTGCCAGGGCGATGCGGTTTTTGGAGAACACTGATCTCCTCAAAATTGAAGATATACTTCCCTTCTTCCCCGACTTTGTCGTCATCGACGACTTCAAAGAAGAGATAGCACACGCTCTCGAAGGATATTCATCGCATATCGATACCCTCAAGAGTGATATGGACGAAGCCACACGGACGGCAGAAGAGATTAAAGAGGATATTACGGCGCTGAAAAATCGCTTTGTGACCATCGATGCTGGAGAATCTTGCTCGTCGTGTTCGCATCTCTTGCTTACTCGGCAATTCTACGTCTTCCCTTGTCGTCATGCTTTCCATGCAGACTGTCTGATCGGACTCGTAAGTACTCTTTCCATTATATCAACATCCGTCGGGCCAACGTTCTTTTAGGCAAAAGAATACCTTCCGCCCCATTCACTGCGACGAATGATTGCTCTGCAGAACGAACTGGTGAAGGGAGCGGCTGGCAACCCTGCAAATGTGTCCAGTGCGCCCAATCCCAGTCAGAATAACCCTCGGAATCCTCAGTCGCGTACTCTACTCTCTTCAAACTTCCCCAATCCTCTTCAGAATGGCACTCGGGCTGCAAACTTGTTGGGGCGTAGTGTATTATCAGCCGGCGACAAACTCAGGGATCTCATCATTCCAGATGCACTTGCTGCCGCTGTCTCGCCGTCCGCGTGGATTCCTGGTATGGGTGGCCGAAAGAACGAGATCGATACTAACGGAGGAAAGAAGGTTGAAAGGCTGAGAGCAGAGTTGGACAACATGCTGGCATGTAATTGTCCACTATGCGAAGGCGTTATTGTTGGGTTAGATAGACCGTTTGTCAAGGAGGGTGAGGTGGATACGACATGGACGTTGTGATTGTATTTATGCACTGTCGTTTAGCATCACGGACATTATACTACTACATACGGAGAGGATCTGGAAGCTCAGTCAACGGTTACCCATTAATTTTCTTGCTTCTGCCGGCTTTTCTCCGTAGTCGAGCGGCTTTTCTGGCACCCATCTAAAGTTGCGTTAATACAGAAGTAGGCGGCTGGAGGAAAGGGTCAACCTTGGCCTTCTCTTCTTCTAGTCGACGTCTCTCTTCGGCTGCCTTTCTTCTCTCTAATGTAATGTCCTTCCGACTATGAAAGACAGGGAATGAACACCTATTCTGGCGTGAAAGTGTCACAACGTACCGCGTAATTTCGGCTTGCTTTTCTTCTTTCAACTCCTTTTCCAGCTTCTTGATAGACATGGCCTTTTTCGCCTTCTCCATGCGATCATCCCAGCTCTTAGATTTCCGTCCGGCAGATACGAGACTTCGGCTGAAAATGTCAAGCGTCGGCGTTCGAGATATCTAGTTCATAAGTGGTGAACGCACACTGTAGCAGACTTCAGAGGCTTCCACGATTTAGATGAAACTCGTCCATTTGATGAAGCACGCAGAGGGATGGGGACGGCTTCAGGCGTCGACTGGGGTTCCATGATAGAGTCTTGAACGAAAAGGAAATTTTGTAGGCCCAATTTTGTTTGCACCTGTTACTGGGGAAAGCGGTACATCGGACCGAGCTTGACTTGGAATTTCCACTTTTCTTGGTCTCGCTCTCATCTTTTCTAATGCCAACTCTGAGGAAAGGCATCTAGGATTCCCCATGTCCCATTGATTTTCCCACTCAACTGTCTACTCGGACGTCCACAATGTCACATTATGCGGTACATACGGCCCTGAATCTGCCGACAGCAACCTCACACCCCTCCGCGAATTGCGTGCAATGGTCGTCCGATGGTCAAGTCGTGATTACCACCAAGTCGGCTGTGTACATAATGGTGCGTGGCGACAACCCCGTCATAGAACGTTCTAAAGGGTAATATTAGACACCAGACCACGGAATTAATTTCGATACGACGTCGGTTCTTAGGTCTGTTGGCGAAGCGGGAGGTATACCTCATGTAGGCTGGTTCCGGACGTTGATTCAGTTGAATAAAAACGCAACTTTAAGATGGCCTGACTATTCGCAAGGTGCGCTCTGCATTTCTCTTAAGTAGCTCGAACTGACATATCCTTTGAAGAGTGGGCTGCAAACTCCTTAGGATCAATAGATGTTTCTATGTTGGCGGTGACCATCTCGCCGACTTGCATGACCGTCGACGCTGGGTATGACCCTCCGTGTTGCTCAGTGATTCGATGAACACTCACCAATTGGCAGATGCGTAATTGCAACTCTGAGTTCAAACATGGACCTATCGCTCTGGGTGTCAAGCAAGAATACTCTGAAAGGAGAATGGACAAGAGTTAGTGTTTCCATGAAAACTATGGATAAACATGTTGATTTCTATCCAGACACACGATATGACGACTTTCCTAATGAAACAATACGCGTCGGATGATGAGACCGACGTGTCTAATGTCCTCATGGCTCAGATCATCAGTGCGTCCATCAAATAGGACGCGTATATTCAGCATAACTCTACTTTTACAGGCATATCGTGGTCTCCTCAGCCCAACTTTGGAGTGTCGCCAGCCCCAATGATCAATGGGTCACTACTCGTCGGCGGAAGTCGCGGAGGTTCCCTGGTTTTTATAAGGTAAAGAGGACCGAGATTATGATTTAATAGGGACTCAATATCCCGTAGGTATAATGAAGGATACGATGTTGAACATACACACACTATATCGGTTGCGGAAGGATGGATCACAAACGTAGCATTTTCTTCTTGGACATTAGTTGGTCCCGCACGATGTAGGTGACTCTTATGTGTGCGCAGAACATCTCTCAAGTGAAATATAGGCGAGGCGCATGTAGCTTATGCCGTAGCCGATGGTACTATCAGCTTGATTAGAGTCGTTGGAGAGCTTCAAGTCTCGTCCGATGATTTTGGTGAAAACTATGATATCAAATTTTCTTTTTTCAAGGAAGAGTCGAATACCGGTGAACGGGATGGTCGAGGAGTGACGGCTTTACGATGGATAGAAGTCCCCGGGAAAACGGTGCGGCTCGTCGTTCATTCGTCCATATCTTTCTTGAATAGCTCTTAGGATGCACTCGTCCACTGTAAACCGGGCACAGTGTCTCTAAGCACATGTCCTACATCAACACCTTTTTCATGGCATGGTACCAGAACACTCATATTGAAGTATTGCAAGCTTTCAGTGGGATCATCACCTTTCCTTCCCGTATCAGGCATTCAATATGTGACTGGGCACGACGTCGTTGCTTTGACTCTTTTTGACGGTTCCATGCATATCATCCACAATGTTACAAATGGCCCTTCATGGAGCGGTTCCTCGATCACAACCCAGGCACTCTCAGACGCCGTCCGGGCAATATTCGTTCGCTCTGAAAGTGAAACTATTCAGGATATGGATGATAATCATATTAGCGGCATGGCGCCGTATGACAGCATGGGCAGTTTAGTATGGATTCACGAGTCCGTAATTCCTTCTGGTCGGGTGATCGACATGATTGACGTCTTCTAGGGCATCACGAACAGCTGACTTCAGCTATAAGCATGATGCACGGCATCAAAGCATGTTCATGGTGGCTCAAATATGGGACCAGAGCGGTCATAACAATATCCTTCGAGCACTAGAAAACACATTGAACTCGGCCAAAGCTTGTATGACATCTCTCCGCTATGGTATCGATTTTCTCACGAAAACCCCAGATACGTCGCCCTTGAACAGCCTCCGGCCAATATTCTTTCATATCCGAAGCAAGGATGAAGTATCAACCCTGTACACCGAGATCGCCAAAATCCTATCAGTGGAGCTGCCAGATTATTCCACAGGCATTTCTGTCTTTCCATGGAACGGCCCCCTACTTCCAGAAACAAGACGCGCTTTCCGAAGAAGTTTGACGAAACATCTTTTTGGCTGGGATACTCTAATAGCCTTGAGGATGAGGCTTTCGGTCTCTGATTACCTCTGGGTACGCCACTCCGCTATTTACCAAGCCCCGACCATGAGTTAATTCTAGGGTAGAAACTGTCAGGCGATGCCACAAAACAGGAAGAACTGGGATATACAGCACAGGCGCTTCTCAACACCATTTCGCATCGTGTTTTGCGTACAATGATCCGCCATTTAGCCGCTGTTATGCACTGTCTGACAGGTTCGTCTAGGTAATCATTTATGAAGGCGCATGTTTAGAAGTCCACTTCCTTTTAGAACAAGATGTTCCCTTCGTGCTGAGGATGGTAGTGCAGTCACTCCTACCTGGCTGTCCTCCAGACTTGTTATCAGAGGGACAAGAGATATCCGAGAAAGTCAGAGCGCTTCTGCCAGATCAAGCATTGAACGGATTTGTTGAGCGTTGCCCAGCGTGTCAGGCCGAGGTCCCTCTTGAGGATATCACCATGGCTCGCTGTCCATTTGGTCATACATGGTGTAAGTGTTCTGAATCATATGTGACAAGTAAGCTAACGAAACGTGATGCAGCCCGATGTTCCATCACGACTTTTATATTGTCAACACCGTATCTTCGCACATGCATTGGCTGCACCCGAAAGGCGTTTCTTCCACCATCGTCTTCTAGTGTTCCAGCTACCGGGGACTGGCTGCCAACAGCGGCTAGAGGATGGGTTGCCGAAGAACTGCTGGAAGCAGTCCATCGTTGTCTTTTTTGTGGCAACACCTTCGTTAGCGTTCTCTGAAACTCGCGTCGGTCGCGTTGTATAAAAATTAGACGTGATGAATTGAAAAAAGAGATTGATTTACGTTGTCGGGCGCCGTGCATTTTGATTTCGAAAGATCCTGTCAAGTGCCGTTATGCAGCTACGGAGCCCAAAAGGGAAAGTCCGTGCCGTAAGGGCCAGGTACATTCTGGTTGTATGCATATGTTGACGGAAGATCAGACATGTACTTGGAGTTGGCTCTCGGTGTCTCTGCCTCCCGCCACCATGTTGCGGTCGATGAATTCCCCTCCCGACCCTCATGACGACCACCTTCGCCATCTTCTCGACCAACGCGCAACTCGCGCTGACCTTCATTCTCGCGTTCCCTCTCTTTCCGAGTTTTCAGACACGCCTTCAATTTACAGTCATCCTTTTTTCTCTCCTCAGCCCGCTGACAGAGACGTCGACACAAGCAGTCTGGCATCGCAGTCGCTATCCCACTCGTCGCCCAGGCCATACAGGGAGCGGAATCGCATCAACGAACTCGCAGTCAGCATGCTTGATCTCGACGAGGACCCTCGCTCATCCTTTGCTTCTTCCTCTGTATATAACGATGAAGAACAGAACGATTACGATGAAAATGACGAAGAAGACGAGCCTATGCCTCGCATGAGCCTTCTTGGTCCAAAGATGCGCTTTCATTCCAAAGCGCCATGGGAATTGGACGAGGGAATTATGATGGAGGACGAGGCAGAGTCGGATAGATCTCGGGACCACCCAAAGAACAGCTTTAGCCCCGTCGAGTCTCTCAAAACTAAGAAAACGAGTTTTGAGTCCAGACGATCTCAAGGCAAAGGTTCGTTCGAGTCGGTGTCGTCCCAAACATCCTACTCTCGGGGTCCTTTTCAGTGAGTATTTTCTAGAATCTTATCTTCGTGTTCTGATTGTGGAATTATCAGTGCTCTCACTCACTCAAGTGCTTCTTCTGCTTCACTGGCTTCGCCGCAAAGTGGGCCACGAACCCCTTTTTCCATTTCGCGTGTTCGATCTCACTCACCCTCTCTTGCACAATCGCCGCTCCTTTTACCAACGTCTTCGCGCTCCCCGCCAGAATCTTATATTTCGTCAATACATGACGTCGGTCCACTTGATACGAACGCATCTGTTCGCTCCAACTCTTCTAGACCTTCCTATTCTTCAACCGAAGATGATCCCCATCCTTATTCTAATCCTAATCATGCTAGGTCGTCATCGGAGCAATCATACGACACGTCGGATATTCTCCCACATCTCGCCTTTCCTGCGGTCCCGCGTAGCGATTCATATGCGACAGTAACAGAGGCTCAGTACTCAAAGGTTTTCTCCCGCCCTGAAACACCTCAGTCAGAAACACCAGTCCTGTCAGCTCCTCATAGTCCTCGCTCCATCATTCACAGAAAGGAAATCTCCTCTCCCATGTCTGTGCATAGCATGACGATACGTCCCGCCGACATCTCTCTCCCCAGCGATCCCTCCAATCTCCCAGGATGGACTGACAGGGGAGCACCCCCCGCTTTTGGGTTAATTTCTTTGGAGGAGGCTAGAGCACAGAGATCACGAACCGCTACTGTACAGACTACTTCCACTCCTAGTTCGACCGATCCTGCTTTTCATTTTCCAACGAACGAGAGTGTCAATGGTCATAGCCCATCAAGCGGTGTCGCTTCTAGGGCAAGAGCACGGTCCATAAGCGCTGGTGCTCGAGCCAAACAAGCCTTCAGCAACATAGTCAGTGGAACCCCTGTTAAGGTTGAACGTCGAGATTCGGAACCGGCTGTTGTTCTACATTCCACAAATTCTTCTCCTGGAGGAAGGGGCTTGAAACACAAGAAGAGTGGTTTCATGAGACTTTTCAATGGCGGTAAAGATGATAAATCACCACCTCCGCCAGTGCCTTCCTTATCTGACGGATACGCCGCTTTTAATGCCCAACAATCAACCCAGAAGTCTGTCAAAGCCCCCATACACCGCATCCCTGTACCAGTACTTTCGCCTAGTCTCACAGGTGATGACTTGACGAACTACCCCTCCAGCATCAAACGCACCCATCCCCCGTTATCCATCAAAACCTCCTCACCAACAGCTATTGGTCGTCCAACACCCTCATCAGCAGCAGGCCCGAGTTTCCCTGCAAGACTCGGTGTTCCTAACCAGTCGATACCACAGAGTGCCCCGCCTAATGTCACTGAGTTCCCTGCACTGAAGCTCAGGCCCATATCCACTATGTTCAGCGCCCAATTCGGTGATCACTTGATACCAAACAACTCGTTAACATCTCCTGATGTGGACACACCTAGCTCCGCCAGCCCCAGCACCGCTGTGTCACCGACCACTCCTGTATCCTTTGCTCGGTTGAGTGACAAACCTTTTGTCGTGAACGAAGGCGACGACCAGTCGACTGTCATCCGTGCTTTACAGGATCAGATTGTATCTGCGAAGAAGGCTTGGCAGCGGCACATATGGGAGCTTGAAGGACAGATTAGAGACCTGAAAGAGGAAGTCGATTTACTTCGCGCCAGTGACAGCGAAGGATACTGCTCTTCTTGTGGGCGGGGTAGTCGCCAACATGCTAATGAGTCTGACCCCGCCGATGGAGAATCCAAAAGCATCAGCGTCGTCAATAGACCCAGAGCGCGGACCGGTGCAGGTGCTTCGCGTTTTGGGAGTGCCGTGTAAAATTTCGACTTCGCGGCGTGCCGCACTTACACACTGTACAACACGTCCATTCGTTTGCCACTCGTTTTGTGGAATCTTCAAAAATATTTTATTATCTATTTCATTCTACTTTCTGGGACGTTCTCTTCGTTTCGTTAATTATGATTTAACTATGCCCCCCCACTGTTGTTGTAGTACCCTCTTTTTCTCTCATGACCGAGATTTATTACATACCTCCACTACATAATTCTCTTGATTTCGCCTTGTCAAAATCATCGTGTCACTCCTTCCTTAGTCTCTCGTATATACAACTTCGTTCGGCCGGATTTCCTTGTAGACATCACAACTCCCTTGTTTTGAATAGCTAAACATGTACGTAAATCATAAATCCTCTTCATCAGCTCCGAGAAGCCATCCAATTCCCTTTGAAAAGACCCTTGTGGCCTGTGAAGAGACGTCATCTCCATCCCTGGGTCGACTTCCACTTCGGGAGGTTTCATCGTCAAGATGAGAACGAGATCTGCCTCTGAACGGAAAGTTTGCCGCTACAGTTTTGAAGGTCCTGCTTGCCAAGGCTGCCGCATCTGGTGTGCTCAACAAGGGAGGAGAGGGCATGTGGAAATCTGCAAGCCGCGATCGGAGAGAAAATTCGTGGTGGTCGGCGGTTGCAGCACGTTTTCTAGGTACAGCTGCACCGTCGGCACGCCGACGCTGGGAAAGTCGGGTTTCTCGGTGCTCGATATCCTCATTTTCCAGCCGTCGCCAAGCAGTGAGCACATCATGAAGCTGCTCCGGAGGACACAGCTCTAGCGAACGGCCCAAGAGCGACAATTTTTTCTCGACGTCATCAAACTCTGGCTGCCGCCCCAATTGAAAGCATGCAACCCAGCACACCTCGCTGGCTTCCTGTACCTTGGATATATCTGCATTAGAGGAGCGTAATGCGAGGACGGTGTTGATCATGCGTTCGCTAGTTTGATATGCACGCGTAAAATCCTCGTTCTGCAATGCAGTATCTGCAAGCATGGCCAATGTCTTCACTTCTGCCGTAACGTCCCCCCGAAATCCTAACATGTAAACCAACTCCAAGATGACCTCCGCATGCTTATATGCATCGGCGTTGCTAGAAAGGACTCGGGAAACGAGAGATAAGCGGTCCTTCGTAAGTCGGATCTCGATAGGCGAGATGGGGATCCCAGGCCCGGACATGACATTGAATGATGACAACCGAGATGTTGCTTCGATGAACTCCTTTTCTTTTCTGATTCTGTCCGACATATGGGGGACATCTAGACTGGAAATAAACATGCATGAGTATTGTTATGGAAAGTGTGCATTGAACCTTACCATTCATAAGCAAGTTTCATATCGCCGACTTTATAGCTGCCCGAACTGGCGTTATCGTAGAATTCCCGAACGCATGTCAGACATATATCTTCAATGGTCGTCGGATCAAGCACCGAAATGTTACGGTTGGATTGTAACAGTGCCTTGGCAATGTCGAATTCTGGCTAATTATGAACTTACAAGTATGGAAAAGGAGCGAAATATACGCACTGCCAGAAATTAACAACCCATTGAAAAATATCCGAGTGACCTCTGCCTGGGATAAGAGGCAGAAAGCACCTCGTAGATCACTGTTGCCCTTTCCGGACAACTTGATCATGTCCTCAAGAAGACATTCCCAATCCTCCCCGGTATTGAGCTTATCTGCAAGGCCACCTCCTCGGCGGGCCATTCTATTGGCCCATGCCTTCTGCTCAGCCTCATCATTCATACTTTGGAGGAACCATCTGAGCGGCGCCGCAACACTCCATCGAGAAAGTATTTCTCCCGACTCTAGATGGACGTCAAGAACGTCTAGGGCTCGCGAGAGCGAGGACAAGGGTAAAGGCTTGAAGAAGATGAGTAGATCTGATGCTGTACATCGCGGCCGAGCGATCGTCGGTGTGACAAAATCACCCAGAGACGCAATCGTTGTATCAGCAGCGTCGTCGTCTAAATCTTCGTACTTTGACAAATCCCAAGCCGGCAAACATTCGAAGATGCGGCTCATTGTAGGCCACTCGTCCAGACTGACGCTTCCATACAGACAAGCGAGTGCCAAACGGGCCATGTCTTCGTCGTCTTTGATAACCCTCTGGGATGTGGGCATGGTGGGTTTGGAACCTTCAAAGATGGCAGCAATCACGTCCAGTGACGCGGTGAGAATGTAGTCATAGAGAAGATTTTTGTGGATATGTGAATTTGGATTTCCTGCCCGTTCTTCTCGCGACTCGAGGACATAGAGATACGGCATGACAAGGTGTAATATATCCGCTGCAACAGTTTCTGGAGTCGAATGGGATAGATACGCCCGAATGACTGCCCGTGAATCCATACTCCTCCAATTACTTAGTGTCCAGTCACCGGGCGAATCACCGGTAGGTGCGTCGTAAACGAGACGCGTTAGCAGACTTAATTCTTCACCAAGTTCGTCAAGACCCGGTACTCCCTGAGATGCGCCATGTTGCACCACTGCTAGGGCTGTATCAATCATTCCTGTCGACGAGATGATTGTGTCGACACGATTGCTATACCAACCCGATAAGTCCTCCAATGTCATTAGATTGCTACACGTCTGAGGACCGTGCGGTGACGATTCTATTTCTTCAAGAAGTCCGAGGGAAGCTGTGGCTGCGTGGAACAACGGAACATAAGACGTATCCCCAACATCCTTGTCCTTCCACGGTGCATCTTCTTCCGTGTTCTCGCCAAACTTGACCCGAGGAAGAAACTCGAGGTACTCGAGAGGATCTGCGAAGCCCGGGATACTGTCATATATGGTGAATCGGTGCACCCAGAGGACCGAACCATAACGGTGAAGTAGAACATGAAGGCAACGGAAGCATTGGTGGAGTGCCAATTGGCATGCCGAATGAATCAATTCTTGAGTGATAAAGTGGGAAAGTGAAACTGGGAGTTGTGGGGGCTTGGACGAGTCATGGGACATGGTCGCAGTCGTTTGGTCGGCCCAGGGATCATCCTCCCATTCCGTTATCTCGTCGTCTGCATCATCGCCACTTTCTTCTGGAGCCACCTTGCACATTTCAATGAAGGTATTCAGCCTATCCAAGCGCTGAAGAAGCAGGCCATGAAGGCGACATAATTGCGCGTCACCGGGAAGGTCACGGAAATAGGCTACTGCAGGATCAGGCCGGCAAGAGTCGTTCTCCTTCAGTGATACGGCTGCATTTTCCAGTGATTCGGATGACCGGGGACTGGAAAGGTGGGAAAGGGCGTCCTTGCCCCGCTGGAAACCCTGTCTCGTCCTTTCGAGGCCGACGTCAAGCAGGGCTTGCTGGACTGACACGTCGTCGACTATTCTGTCATAGCAAGCAGCAGCGACCCAGAGGTCATCTGGAACGGAGCGGAGGTGTTTGCCGACGTTGTCGACAGTGAGCTCGTTGTCTGGGAGAGCGAGCCAAGACGTGCAGGAAGAAGAAGCCATACTGGGTCCGATCCGACAGCCGACACGCGCTCAAGTGGACACCACGTGGATGCAAGGCGACCCACTGCAAGTTCAACTGCTACTACTTAGTCTCGTACACCAGACTCAACGATCCGTATAAAGAAAAATCGTTCCAAACTGCTACTGCGATAACATTTGCCCTGACCTGCCTGCTCTGCCCTGCCCTGACCCTGCTCTGCCATAATAATGGCCGCTCCCATCTGTGACCGCTTATTTACGGCTTAAGGGCTTTCTTCTTCTTTCTTCGTCGCCGATACGACAAAAATATATCCGAGCGTCCCCATGATACCCGAGATTCCACGCAGTATGCATTCGCAGGCAACTAAATTCTTGCACTATCCAATTGGCTGCCAGTAAGATCCACTGCCGTAAAAGATATATATAAGACGCATTCCTTCAGAGGGAATGCCTTATCTCCAGTTTCAATATGCCTATCTCACTCAATCCTTCCCACTCAAACACGCAGACCTTTAAGGTCGCCGCTGTTCAGGCCGAACCGTGCGTCCTTCGACTTCACTAAGTCTTATCCATGCTCATTGATACAGTGTATGGCTTGACCTTCAGGGCGGGGTCGAAAAGACTATCCGAATCATTAACGAGGCCGCTGCCGAAGGAGCCAAGATTATCGGTTTCCCAGAAGTCTTTATTCCTGGTAAATAATACCCCTGTGCTGATCTCTAAAAACGAAAGTCTAATCAACCTTCCAAAGGCTATCCCTGGACTCCATGGGCTAACAATTTCATCGACGCTCAAGTTGTACTCAAGAAGTATCAAGCAAACTCTATGCCTCTTCATTCCCCGGAAATGGATAGAATCCGAGAGGCCGTCAAAGAAGCTGATGTTAATATAGTCCTTGGGTTTTCTGAACGCGATGGGAGTTCTCTTTACATTGCCCAAGTCACTATTACATCCGACGGGAAGATTGCAAACCACCGGCGCAAGATAAAGGTTTGTATACTTAGTCGGCTATCTATCGAACCAATAATATGACTGCTTTCATATTGCAGCCAACTCATTATGAGAAGACCATTTTCGGAGATGGAAGCGGTATTTTTTGTTATCTTGGGACCGTAGTAGCCCGCTGACAGTCTACCTCTGATAGCCCAGTCCATCTACAATGTAGTCCAGACCCCGTATGGAAGACTAGGATCTTTGAATTGCTGGGAACATATCCAGGTCTGCCATACAATTCCCTCCTTTCCTCCGACAAATTAATCATCACATTCTCCAGCCGTGGTTGAAGACCCACTTCTACTCTCAATACCCCCAAATTTTCGTGGGAGGATGGTGGCCTGCGTTTCCACCTCACACTGGCGGATCGCCCTACATCGTCAGTGGTGAAGCTTCCAGCCGGATGAGTCAACTTGTGTCCATGGAAGGTGGCCTGTTCGGTATAGTTTGTTGCCATGTCGTCAGCGAAGCAGGCGCTCGCAAAATGAGAATGCTCGGCTTCCCGTGGTTCACATTCCCTGGTGGAGGGTTCTCTGTTGTAAGCAAACTTATCTTCAAGAGCATCAAATATTAATCATGTGGAAGATATACGGCCCAGATGGCGCTGCCTTAACCGATCCTGTCGATCCTGGAAAAGAGGTCGTCTTATACGCTAACATTTCCCTGGACAAGATCGATGAAGTCAAACTCGTTGCAGACATCATGGGGAACTAGTGAGCTCTCGATTCCTTTGAAATAACGTCATTCCTAAATATGCCTGTAGTTCTCGCTTTGACCTGTTTCATACTACCGTAGTTAACGGTAAAAATTGGAAGCCTGTTGCGTACGGTGACCCGGACGAACAGGCCGTCTCGAAAGCTCAACAGGCAGAAATCAACAATGCGGGAAACGGCTCGATCGTGCCTAGTAAGCTATGATCATAGTCAACGCTTTCTAAATTAGTCAATTACACTGTACTATAACATGTATCATCACTCTGTGTTCTCACCCCCTTCAGTATGGCTTCAATCTCCGCAACTCTCGCGCATTTCTCTCGATCTCGGATTCATTTCCGCTATCTTCCGAATCATCATCACCACCCCCACCCACTTGTATTGATTGCAGTTGCACATCGAGTTCCTTCCTCATCCTGATGCCTCTCTCCGCCATCGTGTTGACAAAGTCGTGAAGCTCGCGAATGCTAAAAACACTCCGCAAGTGGTCAAAAGCCAGAAGGTATAGGTCTAATGCAGTCCAAATAGGTCAATTGTATCTTGATTCCACTGTGGACATTCGTAGCTACCTTTAGCCAGCGGGCATTCTCCAATAGCACGAAAGAGTAGCTTCTTCGCTTTTTGCAATTGTCCAGCTCGAATCTCAAACTCAATGTAGATGCGCCACAATATCAGGCTTCCCCTTGTTCTAGGGCCATGATAGATCAGTTACCTGAAGATCCAAGGTAAAGTGTGTCCTACCTTTCACTTTCCATTGCCGCCGCCAATCCACTCCGAGTGCGTTCAATTTCACCTTCCCATCTTCCACTCTGCCACCTCGCCACCCACACTTCCTCGATCCGCCGGCATACATCCTTCTCATCCCCAGGGTTTTCGCCCAACATATCTCTGACACGTCCCCAAATGCCTTGCCCCTTTTCACCCTCCAAGAACAAGCCAAATATTATGGAATTGCTGGGGTACTTGCGCAGCGCATCGTTGGCCCGATCTCTCAGTATAGAAGGAGTCATCGGGCGTTTCAGAACGTATCCGTGGCGGAAAATGAATAAGAGAGAAGCAACAGTCATGCTTTCATCGGCGACTCCAACGCCAGCTTGGTGTATGCGATCATCGAACACAGAAAGACTTTGAGCGAGGTCGTTTGAAGTTAGTAGCTCAAGTAGAGCTCGTAACTTCACCCAAGCCTCATTGTCTTTCCAGGCCAAATGCGTGTGGTTGGAGATATCTTCCAAGTTTCGTTTTGCTCGGAGGATGGCAACCATCCCTTGACTTGCAACACCCACAGCTTTGAGTATGACAGACATGGCCGCGTCAGATTTCTGGTCAAGCCATTCCATCTCTGCCCAGTCCCACCACAGCCTACCGCACCAGGATTGGTCTAATGAAACTGGCGAGGACACAAGAACCGTTGTATACACTTTTCGAGCCTCGTCAAGCCGGCCCCTCTTGCGCTCCAACCGAGCATGGCCTGCCCAGTGTGGCAGAGAATTGCGGGCTGTGGATAGAAATGATCGTGAAACCTTGAGTGCACTAAGTGAAGCGTCAGCATCCGTACGTGCACTCGTGAGAGCTCTCTCACCTCTTCACGCTCGAGGCAGCTTCAAATGCTAAAGTTATGAGATCCCACTCATAATCTTCAGCCCCGAGCCTAAGCTGACTTAGAACCCTTCTGGTAAACTCCTGGTCGAGTCCATCCAGATCTTCTTTTGAGTAAAATCCATCACCACTGAAAGGATCATCCAGCGGACTTAACACGCCGTGACCCCAACACTTGATAGGCATTGACCCGTGAGTATATTGTATCTCGCGGCCAACTAATATGCCGGAATACGAATCCGTGGACATGGCATTGCGCGTTTCGTCGGGGAAAATGGTGTTCAGATATCCGGGGTTCGTCAGGTGCATGCAGTTCCACCGATCATCCCAATTACCTTCATGAGGCAAGTCCGAGAAACCGGGAACATGCAGGCCGAGAAAAGATAGCCAGGTCAACCGAAATACGTCCTTTCCGTGAGCTGTTTGTAATTGCATAAGGAGCGGTCGGGTATCCGAGAACATGATGGTGGAATATGGATCCCAGTCGTCTTCTTCAGTGGCCCGGCTAGGAATATACGACGCCATGTCTGTGTTTAATTCGGTTCGAGCCCACCGACGATACGGGTCAGAGTCATCTGAGGAGGGTGGCAATGGCGCCAGCACCGGGATCTCTCCTTTTTGACCTGAAGATATCCAGTGAGCCCATCCTTTAGCACCAGGCTCACCGAACCGCGCAACTTCTGATTCCCAGAACTCTTCCAAAGCATCCAAAATACTACTCATAGGTAGTCCATACAGGGCTTGAGGAAGCTCGAACGTCCTAAAATGGGCAAGTAAGATACTGAGTATCAGTTTGGACATAACCAGGTGCTCACAATTCAGCTTGGGCTTGAAACAGGGCTGTGGCGCGTTCGACAAATCCTGCCGTACGGAGGGCCGTTGCTGAACGCCAAAACACCCGAACCTTGCTCACCTCATCGTCTCCCAGAGCATCCAGAACACGTTTCGCTGCGTCAACGACGTAGTCGATGCCATTAGTTCCCTTTCTAATCTTCCACTCTAGCCACTCCATCCAGATTTCGATTCCGCCAAGCTTAAACGCGTCCTCCCATTCCTCTTGCACCTTGGCTTCGGGCCAAATCTCTTCACCCGCTCTGAGATATTTGAGCCGAAGAGGTTTTGACGTGGTATTACGAACGTCCGACGACAATGCACGAGAAAGGATCGATATGGTGATTTCTGCGCGCACTTTTGCGGAGTTTTTGGACGCAATAGGAACATTTGACAGTGTCCGCCACAGTAGTTGTAACCAAGTAGTGACAGATGAAGGATCATCACTGAGTTGCTGCTCAAGCACCTTAATCACAGTCGTCGGGCCCACCGCATCGGCATCCTCCTCTGAGGTGTCCGAGCCTTCCGCGGCTGATCCCTCGGAGTCACCTTCAGACTCTAAATGGGAATCACCGCCAGTGATCGAGCGATATGATTGTTGGCTACGTTCTCGAATGGAAGAGATGCGCAGAAAACCGGTCTCATCTAGTTGGAAACGGTCACTATGGCCCAATATTCGTCGAGTAGGCGCCGAAGTCACAAGGTTACGAGACTTTGAATCCGTGAGACTCGGGCCCTTTGTTGCTTCAATTTCATCGAAGGTAAAATGGGGTGAAATCAACAACGTACATTCCGTCTGTGCATTCCAATCTCAATACCATGAGGTCCCCTATACAATACAGTCAAGCCTGGAGGTAGGCCTAGTACATATCTGCCACCTTTTCCATGATTAGATGCCATAGAATGATCTAGCAGCGACGTACGGCTGATACACTTGTATTTGGGAATATCGCCCTTGTGTAGCCTTCCGTACTGCAAGTTCAACGGGTCTCCTCGCCTATCCGAGTAGAAAAAACGCGTCGTCGAGACGTCGTCTGCCTCCGTAGCATTCCTATCACGATTCTCGTGTCTGTATTTCTTTACCTTCTCCCGCGTTGTTTCTTTCTTGGAGCCTTTTTCGCGATGACTGTGCTTACGGTCCTTGGTGTCGTCGCGCGGCCGACTAGGACCCGGGTCGTTGCTGAGTTCTTCTGGAAACGACTCGAAAGAAGGAGGGAATGATGAAAATGAGGGCGCAGACATGGATACGAATAGCGATGATGATGCGTCGTGTTTGAAGAACCCAGGCTAGATTTGCAAATTGGTCCGGCTAGACCCTGAATTATGTAATTGCCTTCTTATATTTTACCAGCTTGAGCTGCCCTTCGAAAAAAGTGAAATCGACACAATGCGACCTCTCACTGAAGATGAATCCAAGACACTCTTTACCAAACTCGCCAACTACATAGTCCGTTCGTTTCTCTTTCTCTTGTGTGCACGTCCTCATCCTTTTACAGGGAAAGAACCTTATTCACCTCATCGACCGAAAGGACGAACCATACTGCTTCAGACTGCATAAAGACAGAGTTTTTTATGTCTCAGAATCATCCATGCGTCTAGGATCGTCAATTGCACGTCCAAATCTTGTCAGCCTTGGCACATGTTTTGGAAAATTCAGTAAAAGCGGAAAATTCAAGCTGCACATATCATCACTGGATTACATCGCTCAGTACGCCAAATACAAGGTTGGTTATGGTTATCTGTATACGTTGATCGTCGTCTGACATGCTATCATCTAGGTGTGGATAAAACCCAATGGCGAAATGCCGTTCTTGTACGGAAACCATGTGGTGAAAGCACATCTTGGACGAATAACAGAAGACACGCCAGAACATCAGGGAGTGGTAGTGTTCAGCATGAATGATGTACCATTAGTGCGTATATTTTTTCCCTACTTTGACAGAATCTCATGCGTCGTAGGGTTTTGGTGTGACGGCGCGGTCGACGGTTGACACCCGTAAAATGGATCCAACGTCTATCATCGTATTTCATCAGGCGTAAGTACCCCCGTTTTGTTTGCCCGAGCAATACTGATTTATATTTGGCAGTGATGTTGGTGAATATCTGCGTGACGAGGTACACCCTTCCTATGATTTCCTCTCACTGGAAACTGACCATTTTGCAGGACACATTATTTTAGCCGGGCGTTCTCCTCTTTGGTTTTATATCTGCATCAAATGCTGTCATTGTTACTCTTGTACTATTCTATCTTTACTTCCGGGTTCGAAGTGCTCAAGACATGGGGCTAGGGTGTCCCTGTACCGCTCTCTCAGCGATTATTCTATAGGAATATACTCTGATTGCTCAATACTCATACTACCATTAATGCTGGTTCATCTTTTCAGAAGAATAGGTCATTAATACATTACTGCTTGTGTAAAAATGAGAGAGCGACTCAATTTCAAGCTCTAAGCATTTTTGACTAGACGGATACACCGAAGTTCTTACAAGTCCGGAAGGGTGAAACGGAGGGCTGGGCCGGCTGGGCCGTGACATCGCAAGTCACACGTAGTACGCGCGAAGAACACGAGGCGGCGGCTTTTTGTTTTCCCAGGCGCAGACAGCGAGCTCGGTACTTTGACTAGTATCCAGGAGCGCAACTACTCAACATTACAACGATTTCTCCCTCATTTTCCGTTTTATTTCCACTCCGACTCGCCTTAGTAATTCAATACGGCGACGCCCGCTGCACCACCAAATTAGCATCCTTAGCACTCGCTCTATTCACTCTCTCTTAATTCTTCGACCACCAATCCTTCATTCCGGCCTATAACGCTCGTACTCTCCACCTTATTACACGCATATAATGAGCCCTATTCCTGCTCCGACCATTCGTGGGCGGGAAGAGTGGCCGGATGCCGATTTCGACCTACCTGAAGGTCATACCATCCACACCGACACCGTTTCCGACGGCGAAGAAGAAGAAGAGGAGGACTGGGATATGCCTGAGGTTGATGTTCCACCACACTCACTTCCCAAGTCGCGCCCCCTCATTTCCATCGCCCGCCCACTGCCCACACTACAGCCCGGCGACGATGATAACGACGAGGGCGTGTCCACCATCAAGGCCTCCGCGACGATAAAAGCCGGCATTCAAAAACCTCTTCCAAGCACCATTGAGGAGGACTTTGAAGACGGGTTTTCCTTACCCTCCGAATTGACCCAATTGTCACTGGCTCCTTTGGCTCTCAATCATCGTTCTTCCAAGAGCTCTCTCGAATGGGGCGATAAAGACCATACCTCTTCCTCCCAGTCTTCCGATGCCTATTCTACCCTCGGTCTCGCTCACGCTTCTTCCAACTCCGAATCTTCTGTCTCTAACCCAGAGTCAGAAACCGACGAGGACGAAAGCGAACTCGAAGGGCTCATTATCCCTTCCGAAGTTTTCGATTCTGGCAAAGGCGCTCACCACCTCACCAACCTTTTGACTTTGAAGAAAGCCGCTATTATGTCGGATCATCAAGTCAAGGTTGCTAGTCCTGATCTCGAAGATGATTTTGAGACGGGTCTGGTCATTGATGACGATGCTGATTTCAGCCCCCGCCGGTTATTGTTCAATACCCAGCAGTCACATCTGCGGCGTACGGAAAATCGAAGCAAGAGTGTCCCTCCTCACCAGAGAATTGTTTCAGCTACAAGGCCTTCGTCGAGACTGAGGTCTGACAGGCCCAAGTCCCCTTTTAAACCTGGCCCATCCGCTTCCCGAAATGCTCAAAAGTCCGGGCCGTCACCCTCGCCACCTTTGCATTTACATTCTCGTTCGAACACGCCTTTGACACTTTCACCTGCTCCATCTTCATTCCTATCTCCCAGACCTGGCAGTCTCCGCGGGCAGAAGTCTCATACAGGACTCAACTCTCCACCGCCTCAAACTACCAAGAAGCTCTCTAGGAAGTCGTCATTGTGTTCATTGATGGGGGGTGGCATTGGAGCGTCAGGATCTTCGGTGCCGAGCTCTTCAAACGGTGCTCGTTACGAAGAACCTACTGCCGCATCTCGCGCCAAGTCTCACAAGGCAAGAGCAGTACATGATTACAAAATCCCCCCCGCACGTCCTTCCACTCCTTCTACAAGCACTGCCGCTCATCGTCTAACGGTGCCCACATCTGGTCGCCTCAAGTCGCGCCCGGCATTGCCGGCAGTTTTTTGTTCGTCACCGTCGGGAAGCGTACAGCCACCACCTCTCCGTCGAACTGTATCACCCCTTCCACCACGTCCAGCATCTGCTTCTAAACTTGCCTCATACACGTCAACCCCTTTAGCACCTAAAGTACTTCGTAAACCGAAACGTATGCGCACATATGGGGATGGTACAGAGCTTGACGCTATTGAAGACTTGCCCACCGATCGAGACAAGGAGAGCCGGTTCAGGGTACAGCCCAAAGGCCATGGCAATCGCATTCCAGGTGGTAGCTTTACTAAATCACCTAGAGACACCATTCGCAGGAAACCCTTACGTGAAAATTCTGGTGGTGAGTCTTGCCTTCTTGTATGCCTGACTAGTTTAAGATATTCACTAAAATATTCAACTTTATCAGCCGAGTCCATAACGTCCCTAAACTCTTTCTTCTCCAAGCGACCACCGAAGTTGGATCTATCCAACTCAAATTCGTCGGGACGTTCCCCGCCAAAGAGAAAGAAGATCGGGTCTTCGACCCAAACGAAGCCTACTCTGATACGGAATCTGGGTGGCGTCGGTGGTCCTAAAGGTATGATATTTTTCCACGCATGGAATGAATTCTAAGATAGTCCTTCCAGTTGTCGGTGACATGAAATGGAACCCACAAACCATGCGATGGGAAGGAAACGAACAAGTCCTACGTGATTTTGATGCTGTTGTCACGTCTACACGACCAGCGCTAATCACACATCTCACTGGATCATCAATGGGCTCTCCCACGAGTTCTTTCGGCTCTGGTGCGCGGATTGTGGGGAACATGGTTTTTGATCCTATACGCTTATGCTGGATCTCGAATTTACCACCAGAAGAGGATGAACCGGACGTCTTTGCCAATCTTGCCGACGACGAGGATGATAGTGATAGCTGGGAATCCAAAGCCGGGACTATCCGAGCTTCTGCTCAGTCAAGTGTGGCGACTTCATCCACTGCTCCTGATCGTAGTCAAACGCGGACACCTTCGGAATGTGGGGGCGAGCGTGGTTCGCGAGGCTCGATGGTATATGACATTGATGATACGTTTGTGCAGAACTGCCGAAAATCAGAGGAGCGACACAATGTTGAAATCAAAGGATGGAAGAGTTCTCTTTCGCGCGAAGATGCTCTATCCGGACTCGACCGGACCTTCCTCTACGAGATAAGGGCTCTTGCTACTCGCAAGTACTAATATTATTTCATACCGGTCTCAATCTTTTCGATGCAGAGATAGCTTGTTTTAATGTAGACGGTAATTTCTATCATTAGAATCTTTCTAGTGTACGGACATTTTGTCTCTATGCTCTCGTCTTTTTGCTCTGTTGCATCTGTTTTTATGAAATCACTTGCATATGTTTATCCTATAAATATCCTTGTAGAATGGCGGTCCGAAATTCCGAGTGGTTGTCTCTGTCCCACCGTGTCAATGTCAGCAATATCCAAGATACGTGCTGGAGTCGGTCGTATCTCCTTGTCCTGCCATGGCTCAGCAGCCGTATTTTCAGAGCTCTCATCGACATACCCACTTAAACTGCTGTCTCCTCGTATCGCTGAAGACGGAGTCGCTGTGGTGTATATCCTGACATACGGTGGCGGGCTCGTCAGCGGGGACCAGGTCAATCTGTCTGTGGATATCGGAGGAAAAGCCAAGCTTGTGTTACTCTCCCAAGTCAGTTCCATGCACCACGGCCTGTCCCTCGCTTCAATCCTCATTAACAGGGTTCCACCAAAGTCTTCAAAACCAGACCAGGCCATCGACTGGCATCTGTACAAACCGACCCCCATCACCTCCCACCAACGACTCAAACCATGACTTTTGTCGTCAACCCAAACGCATCCCTTTTCTTACTCCCAGACCCCGTCACCTGTTTTCGCTCTGCCTCGTACAACCAAATACAGACTTTCCACTTGACGGCTGACGCATCCGCTGTCATTCTTGACTGGGTCACCTCTGGTCGCCGGTCTCTGGGAGAAGAGTGGGTTTTCTCCAGGTATTATAGCGTCAACGAGGTCCTGGTGGACGGGAAGAGGATAGCCAAAGATGCTATGCTTCTGGACGATTCCCAAATTGACGCGAAGCCTCTACCTGAGCGGACTTTGGCTGAAAGACTCAGGCCGTACTCGTGTTACGCCACTTTGTTCCTTGTAGGTCCCCAGGTGCAAGCTGTAATCGCAGAGTTGGTTCGGAGATACCAAGCCATTTCAGTCATGAAGATGAAGAGTCCAGACAAAGTAATATGGTCCCTAAGCCCCATCACAGGCAATGACTATACATCAGTCATTGTTCGAGTCGCCGGGGAGGAAACAGAAGATGTTAAAGGGTGGCTTGGAGAAGCGCTTGAACCTGTCCGCCATTGCATAGGAAAAGATGTATATCGACAGGTCTTCCGCTGAACATGTCTTAGCAATATACCAAACCAAGTGAGCATTAAATAGTAAGGAGTGAATTGCATTGGGGTGGTTTAATGTATGGTTTGTGGTTATGGGTACATGAACGAAAAGTAAAATATTTACTGATTGGCGAGAAATCCCTGCTAAAGATTAAAGATACAATTGAGTATTCATTAAAGGCGTTTGTCGACTGTCCGTGATGCAACGGAGGGTGAAGGAAGGGGGGCGTCAGGATCCGGTGCAGGGAATGCAGCCTTAGGACGTTCTCCGCCATGCTCATCAAGCCATTTGTCCATGTCGTCGGCCTTGCCAACAAACGGCCGCTTTCCCAGCATTTCGATCATGTCCTCTCTGAAGTTGTCATAAGCATCAAACATTGCTTTACGTAGACAGATAACTCACCGTGTCAGAACTTCTTTTTCTAATAGCCTCTGTGCTACCTTCTCTACATCCTCGCGATGCTCCGTTAGTAACGTCCTCGTTCGCTCATACATGGTCCTGCGGAAAAGTTAGACTAAATAATAAAAGAGGAAGAACAGGCCTACGTGATCATCTTCCTGACTTCGAAGTCTAGCATCTCCGCGGTCTTTTCACTGAACGGCTTCGTCCATCCTTCCCTGGCTCCACGATCTCCACCGTAGCTCACAGGCCCGATGACATCGTTCATACCGTAGTTAGCGCATGCCTCGAAGGCCATCCGGGTGATCTTTTGCAGATCGTCCTGAGCACCTGTTGTTATATTCTCGACGCCAAAAAAGATCTCCTCAGACACGCGACCGCCGAGCGTCATACAGATCCGGTCAGCCATTTGGGGAGTGGATAGAAGATAACGATCAGGCGGCAGGTACTGAAAAGCATTTAATGAGAATCAATATGAACGTAATGGGTGGGAAAACTCACTTGCGCATATCCCAAAGCACCAGCTCCTCGCGGAATAATGCTGACTTTTAGAATGGGGTCTGCATGCTCCAAAAACCAACCGCAAACGGCGTGTCCAGCTTCATGGTAAGACACGGTCTTCTTCTCCTCTGGATTGAGCACCTTGCTCTTCTTCTCCAAGCCGACGATGACGCGCTCGATGGCAGTGTCAAAGTCAACACTGGCAACCGACTCGGCACCGCGACGCGCCGCACGCAGAGCCGCCTCATTGCACACATTGGCAACATCCGCACCAGAGAATCCGGGGGTAAGCACAGCAAGCTTGTGAGCAAGAGCGTCAACATCCTTCGCAAGGTCTTCACTGAGTTTCAATGGAGCAAGGTGGACATGGAAGATACCCTTGCGGCCGCTGACATCAGGACGATCAATGGTGATATGTCTGTCGAATCGACCAGGACGCAACAGCGCAGGATCAAGAACGTCTGGACGATTGGTTCCGGCGAGAACAACGATATGTTCCTGCGAGCTGAACCCATCCATTTCCACTAGCAACTGATTGAGCGTCGACTCCCGTTCATCATTTCCACCGCCGAATTTGCCTCCCTGCGCTCGAGACTTTCCGATAGCATCAATCTCATCAACGAAGATGATACACGGCGCCGACTTTCTCGCAGAAGCGAAAAGGTCACGTACACGGGATGAACCAACACCCACGAACATCTCGACGAATTCAGAGCCAGAGACAGACAGGAAGGGCACAGATGCCTCGCCAGCGGTCGCCTTGGCCAATAACGTCTTACCAGTTCCTGGCGGACCTGACAGAATGGCTCCGCGAGGGATCTTGGCACCAAGCTTCTCGTACTTGGCAGGCTCCTTCAAAAACTTGACGAACTCCATGACTTCTTCCTTCGCCTCATCCATACCCGCCACATCCTTAAACTTCACCTTGACCTGTGCGTCTTTGTCAAATAGCTTGGCGCGACTCTTTCCGAAGCTGAAAATACCGCCTCCACCACCACCGGAACTTCTTCTCGATAGCCAGTAGAGGAACCCTATTGTTGCGATCGTGGGTGCAAATTCTAGGATCATGCGGATAGTGGAAACCTCGTCATGGTAAGCGACAGGAATGCGTTCGTGACTGGGGATGCCCAACTCTTGTTGAGCCTCGTCGAGCTTGCGCTCAAAGGCTTCCATACTGCCTATGGAGAAGTAGTAATCTCCGGAAATGTTGACACCGGATGGGTACATAGTTCCAGTAGCATTTGAATGCAACTTGACGCGAACTTTGTGGCCATTGACGACGATAAGTTTGTCCACGAGGCCTTTGTCGAGGAAGGCAGTACGGAATTCCTGCCATGTAATCTCGCGAGAGCCAGATACACCGGATGAATTGAGAAGGTAATGGGCAGCGATAAGACCGCCGATCCACATCATAATAGTATTGGATCCGGGGCCGTTGTTGCCTCCGGGCGGAGGCGGAGGAGTCTTGTTATCCTGCTTGTGCTCGTCGGAGTCCGTTTTTTTGGATTGGTCTGACTGTGAATTCCGTAGCTTGTCCTTTTCCTGCATGATCTCGTTATGATATTGTCGAAAAAAGCCCTCCAGACCTTTAGGAATTTCTACCTTGTCTTTCTCACTGGAATTGTCCGGAGAAGGGGTAGAGTCCTTGGAGGCTGACGGAGCAGGATTCTGGGAGTCGGTCTCCTTCGCATTGAGAGTACTCGAATTCTTCTCGTTTTCCGCACTGTTCACCTTTCCCTGACTATCTTCTACCTTCCCTTTGCCCTTGCTGGCTACCGGATCTTTGTTGGGTGTAGCCTTGCGATCATTGCGTTTGTCGGTGGGTACACGGTAGGATCTGAGAGATTGACGAGCAACTGTACGATTGCTGAGGATGGCAGAGAGACGGGCAACCCGTATAGAGCGCGATAGCATGGAGGAAAGAAGGGAACAGGTGATTACGAGTGATTACGTTAGACACTGACGAACTTGAAAGTTTCGGCTTGAAAACGCAATCCACTCGGCAATAATCGGCTGAGGCTGCTGTTGTGATGATGCCGCGTCGGCGTGGTGCGATCCTTCTCTTATTCTCTCATACCACCTAGTTATCTGGATGCAGGCAAGTGACTCCTACAGGGAGCCTGTTATCCTTTTACAACATAGGAAAGTTGCGAATCTCCACACCGTTCCCCATCCTGCGGCTTCCTCGAGCCGTGTGACCTGGTATCGCGGTAAACCAAAATCCAACTTGGGTCCAGCGAACACTCCGCAACCTACCAGTGACGATTTTCTACTACATGACTACATAAGACACCTTACTCGAATTCCCCCGTGGAGCTTGGGGATGCAGAAAATGCAGCCGCGTTGTCGCTATCGGCCACGACTTGTTTGGTCTCTTCGTTTACCGACTAGTTTTTGCTCGCTTTGCTTTCAAAGGGTTACAAGCTTGTTGGTCGTGTCGCCAACTACTTTTCCGATCGATTCATCGGATTCAGCTTTAGCTGTAGGGTGTTGGTTGCCAGGCATTGTACAAAGTTCTGAAAAGTTACTAGCCCCAGTATGCGCTTTCATCTCTACTTGTCAGCAACTTGGTAGTAATAATTAATCCCTGTAAACTCAACTTCGAGGTGGGGCGACCCCCGAGTTAGCAATCATATACATAGGTTAATCAGAGACAGCCGCAAAAATGATAATCAAGAAGTGTTAATACAAGATTTGGCTTTACATCAAGAATCATTGTCTTCAACCTCGAATGAACAACAGAAGGTTTCCTTGTCGAGTAGAATCAGCCCTTTACCATCGGGCGCCCACCGGATATCACGGGTGTCAAAGTTCTCTATAAAACACATTAACGAAGGGCCGTAAATGATCAGAGAGATGACACATACTTGCGGCTACGCCTACACACTCCGCGATTTCCTCTTCAGAGCCACTTTCCCCGATCCATTCATCACTCCAAGTGTAGAGGCTAGGGCTTCCGCAACATATTGCCAAACTGCCTTTACGTACCGGATTCCACTTTGCACTCCTCACTGGACAGGAATGAATAAGTAGACTCCGTAAACGAGGCACGAAGGCCGCATCAGGAGCGGGGAAGTCAAAAATATGCACAATCGTCGGCGTCGTTTCTGTCGTTACATGTGATTCAATGCGAATCGGAGTGAAATGGAGTAAAAGACGTACCAAAGCGCACCAGGAGTAAACTGCCGGTCAGATTCCATTCCATTTGGATGACGCCGCTTTTGGGATTGGGTTTAGTATGGTCAGGCTTAGTGAGGGTAATTGAGTGAGGGGAGGGGAGTTTTTCATCTGGATTTCTGAGGATATCAGAAAAATTCTTCAACGAAAAAGAAGCCTACATGATAAAAAACCCCGACCCTCAGTGGCCGTTAACCAATCGGCAGGTTCTCGCCATACATTCTACAGGCGCCTTGATCAGAGCGCCTTTGTGAAAGTACAAATACGACATACCACGCCAGCTGGTATTCGACTTGAAAGCTCCAACATACGTACTGACGACCAACTAAGATTGTCAAGAATATGCACCTGTCGAATGTTTAGTGGGTTATTTATCCGCTCGTATTTAAGAACCTTGCTTTGTCGTCCCAGCCTCCGACAGCCAGAAAGTTTCCAGTTGGATGCCAAGCAACATTACGGACTCCAAAACCTGGGTCGGGGTCAGGACTAAATTTTGCAAGAACCTGACCAGCCAAAGTCAGAATGAATACTTTGTACTAATGAAGGATTCAGAGTGATGTTATTGCGCGCCGACACAGATGTACAAACCTCAAGGGGACCCTCCCACGCTGCAAGGTGGTTGCCATTCGGGGACAGTGCGAATGATGCCAACGAAGATGTCGGCAGAGGAAAGTGCTGGCGTAAGAATCAGCTTCAAAGGGCAGAATCGTGCAATGATTTATGACACATACCCGAGCTAATTTAAATCCATCTGCAGCGTCGTACAGGCCCAGAGTATCTTTGGACCGATGCCGCTCCGCAAGGACAAAGATACGACCGTCAGACCGGAACGCATATCCTAGAAACAGCTTAGTAAATAAGAAAAGCTAGGATAGCAACGCAGATCACTGTACCTTTGTCAAGATGTAGGGGAAACTGAATATATGTCGCTGAGCCTGTGATCAGCGACCAAATAGTGACTCGCAACTAAGTAACGGTTTAGTCCACGTCAGGACGGACGATGACATGGTCCTTACGCCCCATTCGGAAAAGCAAAGAATGGACCGTCCATCGGGAGCCCATTCTGCCTTCGCCAGACCTGCATGATGGATGTGCGACGTGTGAGACGATGTCTGGCATTGACGACGCACCTTCAGCGCCGGCGTCAACGCGCGCACGCCACTTCTCATCGTGAAGCTTGTAAACGTGTACTACGCCTTTCCTGGCACACGCCGCAAGCATATACTCCGAATCTGAGGACCATGCCGCATGGGTAATGCGATTATCACCGGGTAACGCCTTTTGCTGTGGGAGCGACGCGTTGTTTGGCGACGGCGACGCGTCAATAGCGCTGGTACGAACAATTTGGAAAGTATCCGTGCGCCGTACGATTAGTCTATCCTGAGTAGCAGTGAGGATCAAGTTGCCGGCGGGGCTGAACGCGACGAGCGACGCAGACTGTTTGTAAATTTCGGTGAAGTCCATGCAGCGTTAGGGACGGCGGCAGCCGATCCGATTTACCGGTGGCTGTGAGAAATTTACCACGCCGGTGCGAGCAATCCGAGTCGGATTCTTGTTAACTTATTTCTCTCCGTCAGTATGTTTCCGACCCGTAGCGCCTTGCTACAATCAAAGCGCACCTACAATGTACAGGAAATATACCATGAGACTAAAGTGCTTTGCCTGCCGTTTCCACCCCTTATATAGTTGCATCTTTCTTCTGGGCTGATCCAGCACCCGCTTCTCTGTCAACATGGCTGCATACATCCCGCCTTATCATCCCACAGTAACTACCCTGACTTTTGGTGACGCCAGCACCCTTCACGATGAAGCTATACCAAGTGTGGTGGTCGAGAAAAAGGACGCTAAAGACCCGTTTCTCGTCACCTTGGACCCAGACGAGCCTGAGAATCCCGATGTTCGTGCCTTGACCTACTCTTCCTTAGTCAACCTTATCCTTTCCAAAATAGAGCTGGTCGCGCCTGAAGAGATGGTCGATCACAATTCTAGGTGGTGTATTGGTATTGAACGCGTAAGTCCCAGGCTTGATTATTTGTAACGCGTCTCATATCTCTCTCAGAACGTTTGCAAGTTCCGCTCGTAAGCTATTATTATCTGAGCCCTGTACATGTGCTCCATCTCGTTTCATTTCTAGCTTCAGGGATCTTACCCCATTTGATGGAGAAATACACGTTCTCCGAGCAGGTTGGTGTACTCGTGATCTCTCTCTTCGTAGCGGGATTTTGTGTTGGGTTTGTCAATTTTCATTGTTTGAGAAGGAATCGACTGAAGCTTTTCGAAGGCCTATTTTGTGGGGACCTCTGTCGGAAGAGTTTGGAAGACGACCTATATTTATTGTCTCGTTTTTCGTGTACATGGTAAATCATGTCCTTCGTCTCACTGTGTCTATTACCACCCTCATACAACCCTCAGTGTTTCCAAATTGGTATGGCTCTATCCCAGAACACGGCATCTCTGCTAGTATTCCGTTTTCTTGGAGGAGTCTTTGCGGCTGGCCCTCTGACCAACTCTGGGTAAGTGGATTTCAGCCACTCTGTGTGCTCTGAATTGACAGTCGGTGCTTAGGGCTATTATATCAGACATGTGGGGTGATAAAGACCGTGGAAAGGCACTAGCCGTCTTCGTTATAGCTCCCTTTGCGGGGCCCTCCTTGGGACCCATCGTTTCCGGGTTCATCTCAGTAGGAGGTAGGAAGTGTTTATTACCTTCCCGTAAAACGTCTAGTAACACGCAATTACAGGTGCATCCTGGCGCTGGTTATTTTGGGTTTTGACCATTTTTGTGAGTGCTATCGAGTTCACTTCACGAACCTTTATCTGAGTATGTACCCAGGCCGGTGTTTGCTGGATTCTGATACTTATAATGATCCCGGAGACCTACAAGTACGGATACTGCCGCTTTTATTATGCGGGTCATATCTGACTTATTCACTAGGCCGCTCATTCGAGTATGGAAAGCGCAGAGATTGAGGAAAGAAACTGGGGACGATCGATACTACGCGCCAATGGAAAGAAACAAAAAGACCATGGCACAACAGGTAGAGAATGTCTTAGCCAAGCCCTTCAAAATGCTGGTACGGGAACCGATGCTTATTGCCAGCACCATCTATATGAGCGTAAGTTGATGATCTACCGCTTACGTTCTTGCAGGCTCACCGATCCGTAGTTCGTCTACGGCTGCCTCTACCTGCTCTTCGAAGCCTATCCTATCGTTTTCACAAAGGGACATCATTTTAGCGCCGGAATGACCGGTCTTGCATTCCTCCCAATCCTCATTGGCGCAGCCAGCGCAGTGGTCGTTGTATGTACTTCCAAGCCCGCATCAAAACGACTTTTGTTCACACTTCGAACAGTATCTAGCGATTTTCAACCCTCAATATGAGCGGCTCATGGAACAATATAGTCCCCATCCTGTCCCACCAGAACATCGCCTGACTATGTCCTTGTACGCCTCGCCCCTTTTTGCGATATCATTTTTTTGGTTTGCGTAAGTACTCGTGATATCGTTGACCTTTCCCTCTTTTGACATGCTCTCCCTTCATGTTAGATGGACAAGGTGATTATTCTTATGAAATTCTGTCTCGTGGTCTATTGATATCGTATTCCAGTTATCCTCACGTAACATATTGGGCCCCATTGTTGTCTGGCTGGCTGATAGGCTTTTCGATAATGGGAATATTTGTGAGTGCACAAGTACACAAAACTTATTTGCTACTGACACTGTTATAGTTAAGCTTCTTTAATTATATCATAGGCAAGTCACGACCGCGAAGTTCTCGACACACCCGCAACTGAATATAATAATAGACACATATCTCGCTCTCGCGGCATCAGCGCTAGCGGTCAACACTATTTGTCGTAGCCTCTTCGGTGCAGCCTTTCCTGTATGTATCTTGTTCATACCTTCTGCTCAATTGATCTTATGCAGCGCGTAGCAATTTGCAAATCAGATGTACGATGCCATGACTCCACGATGGGCATCATCCCTAGTAGGCTTCGTAGCCCTAGCCATGGTTCCCATACCTTTTATTTTCGTAAAGTGTGTAGTGCTCCTTGTCACTCGGAATACGTTCTCACCGCTACTAGGCACGGCGCGAAACTTCGTGCCAAGTCGAAATATGCTCCCATGGCACATACCGCTCCGCTCCCGTCGAAAGAATCTGATGTTTCTGCAGTATGACGATGGGGTTAGACTGGGACTGTTTTAGATATCCACAGACCGCATGGACTACTGTACCTTGTTCATAATCACTTATAGCACGTTGTACACATATTTTATCACATAATTTCACGACCGACGGTCGCGCAACCTCGCTGGTCGGGATTCTAAACGCCGAGTCACATACGACAGAGTGCGGATGGCGGCCGGAATGACGGCAATTGCTATGGATCTGATACTGATTATCTTTTATCGCTGGGCCTAGTTGTCGTTCGAGATCTATGGGATCACTGCCATACGGAACCGTGAGCCGCGACTGATAGCCTAAAGCATCAGTGTCAGCAGGACAGCGGCGTTGGGTGAGGATGCGCGCGAAGGGACTCATCCAAAATAGTTCCATAGCCATTTCTATCATGACTGCAAGCGGGTGACATTCGAGGCCGATGACGTCGCATTCCTAAAGTAGCCACCGGTAGGAAGCCGTGAGGACGAATCCACGTTTTAGTCACCGGTTATGCGTCATAAACAAAGAAAGCCGGGAGGATTTATCCGCAAAAGGGAACACCAGTTACTGAGTGGTTGACTTAGTCAGAGATGATTGCAAGATATGTGGAAACATATAATACCCACCCGTTTCTCTCTTTGCTCGATCGTGCCCCCTCCCTTTCCCCACTGACATGTCTACACGAGCCTCCAGTTTTGACGATACTCGGACGCTCCAGCAGCTACCTGACGCTGTAGAACCAACACAAGCCCAACCATCAGAAAAGAATGTTGTCGACCCATTTCTCGTCACTCTCGACCCTTCCGAGGACCCACAGGTATATTTTTTGGAACTCGCCTTTGGCCCGTCTGACAATGTTCTGCTTTCTAGCATTGGACGGTATTGCATAAATGGATTGTGACCATCCTAGGTGGTATCCTTGTGCTTAATGCGTGTGTACCTCGTTGGCTTTTTTGTGTTCACTGCTGACCCATTCTTCCGTTTAGTACATTCGCGAGTTCCGCACGTACGTTCTCTGTTACCTCGTCCTTTCAATCTATTCACCATCCCGGTCCTATGTAGCGTCCGGCATCATTGAACAAGTTATAGAAGAATTCAATATGTCAACAGAGGTTGCGACTCTCATGATATCCCTGTTCGTCGCTGGATACTGTGTAGGGTATGTATTCATTGTTTTGCCTCCGTGCGTCTCTCACTTATTGAACAAGGCCTATCATCTGGGGACCTCTCTCTGAAGAGTTTGGACGCCGACCGGTGTTCATCGTGGCATTCATTGTCTATGTAGTACGTATAACGATTGCCATCTGTTCCTTCTCTTCTAAACTTTGCAAAAATAGTGCTTCCAGATCGGGATGGCATTGGCTAAAAATACTGCCTCGCTGCTCGTTTTCCGCTTCATAGGAGGAACCTTCGCTGCCTGTCCTTTGACGAATTCTGGGTATGATCTTACGATCTGCGCGCTGGAAATATGACTGACGTCTCGTTAGGGCCATCATCTCTGATATATGGGATGCCCGAACCCGAGGAAAGGCACTTGCAATATTCACCGTAGCTCCGTTTGCTGGTCCCGCCTTAGGACCTACAGTTGCGGGTTTTATATCTGTAGCGGGTAAGCGCAGTTATATTTGAGCCGGCCGAGCCATCTGATTTGATTTTCAGGCGTCTCCTGGCGTTGGCTCTTCTGGGTCTTAACCATCTTCGTAAGTAATCATAGATGTACAATTGTTTGTCGACTAATCCGCATTTAGGCTGGAGTTTGCTGGATATTAATTCTTGTGGCAATCCCGGAGACGTACCGGTATGCATACTTTTTCTCGATCCAGATGCTTAAGGACTAATTGCCTTCACTAGCCCCGTTCTTCTCGTCAAAAAGGCGAAGAAAATGAGGAAAGAAACGGGAGATGATAGGTATTATGCGCCAATGGAAAGAGACACGAAGACGTTGGCCCAGCAAGTTGAGCACGTTCTCGCCAGGCCTTTCAAGATTCTTTTCCAGGAGCCCATGCTTATGGCTAGCACACTGTATCTTAGCGTGAGTTCTAGGTTCTTTTGTCGTGAATCAATCTCACATGCCAGCAGTTTGTCTACGGATGTCTTTACCTTCTCTTTGAAGCCTATCCCATCGTCTTCACTGTGGGTCACGGTTTCAACGCAGGCATTTCAGGCCTGATGTTCTTACCCATCATGTTCGGTGGTGTTACCGCTGTCATCGGGGTGCGCTGATCTTACACTAGTCCCGCTCTCTTCTAATGCTTTACCTATAGTATCTCCTAATCTGGAATCCTCGTTACGAGAAAGAAATGGCTCGATGTGCTCCAGAACCTGTTCCACCAGAGTACCGCCTGCATATGGCCATTTACGCCTCCCCCTTGTTCGCCGTGTCGTTCTTCTGGTTTGGTTGGACCTCGGTAAGCTGTCGTGCAAATTGTCGGAGGAAGTTGCTGACCGATATTATGTTTCAGTTCCCATCGATATCATACTGGGCACCACTGATGGCTGGATATGTTATGGGATTTTCCATCAGCTGGATATTCGTAAGTGCTCCATTTGACTCTGGCTTAACGAATGTCTGAACTCTTGCGCAGCTGAGTTTCTTCAATTATATTATTGGTATGCGTTGCAAATTCAATTTCCTGGTCCACATCATCTGATCCCAGTACCAGATACGTACCTTATGATTGCGGCTTCCGCCCTTGCTGCCAACACTGTTTGCCGTAGTCTGTTTGGTGCTGCCTTCCCCGTAAGTAACTTCTGATTCATCGTTTATCTCTTTTGCTGAAGTCTATCGCAGCTATTTGCCACCCAGATGTATGACGCCCTCGGCGCTCGTTGGGCATCGTCCCTATTGGGATTCATCTCGCTCGCTATGGTGCCGTTGCCTCTATTATTCATAAGGTACGGGCTTGTGCTCTTATTTAGATTCGACTGTCACTGACTTGGCATTTGTAGATACGGTCATATCCTTCGAATGAAGTCCAAGTATGCACCAACGAAAATACTACCTGCGACGCGTTCGAAAGAGTCAGATAAGACTGCTGCTTGAAATTTCACAATTCACGACTTTACACCAGGGCCTACTTAGCATCTTAACTTTATCTCAGCAAATGGTTTCCCTCACGATATGTATTTTTACACATTTACTAGGATCTTTGCACTATATCAGCAGGTAGATAGCTCATGATACCATACAACTCGAATAATTAATGCTTGGGCAATGCTTGAAAACAACTTGATGATGCAATGTCGATTATGTGATACGAGTGAACTTTCTAGTTGCCGGTCAATCTATCTTCTGTTCATCCGTATCGCTGTACATTTTCCGCTCTATACTAGCCAGTCATGCCTCCCATGGCGTTGCAAGGGATTGTTACCAAGGTCGGCTTCATGAACAAGACGGCTACGGTGACTGTGTCGAGGTGGATGACCCATCGAGTGACGGGAAAGGTGCGTTTTTGGCCTCTGAACCAGAAGCCTTGACCAAATCCTCGCCAGGTTATCGAACGGACGAAAAAATATCTCACACACGACCCGAATAACGGTTCGTCGCGCGTTTTTGTTTGGGTGCTGTTCACTCTATCTTTACCATTTCGGAAGAATTACGCCATGACGACGTTGTTATCATCCGCAATTGCCCTCCCGTGTCAGCCAGAAAACGGTTCAAGTTGGAGACAGTGGTGAAGAGCCCTGAGGCGGAGCGAGAGTTGAAGAAGGCCAATGTTTTGCTAGAACTGGCATCATCACAGCCTACGAAAAGTGCATAGGGCCGTCGGGATGAAAGTGTCATTGTGGGCAATATAGATACAGAAAGAGGTGCTACAGGGAGACTACATTACGCTGCTGCTGCGTCTGGATTTTGCTGTTGTTGAAGAGCAGTCTGTGCAGCGGCAAACTGGAAATCATATAAAGGTTGCTTGCGATTCCGTATGAGAACCACACATACCTCTTTTTTCTTCTGCTCTGACTTAGTCTCTATGTCCTGTATCTGGGCTTCGACTCGTTTTCTATTCAAGGTCAGTGGTGGGCCGACGCAACGCAAGTGAAAACACACATTTCGCCCTTGATAAAGTCCAGCCGCGTATTAACATTGGTCTTCGCCTCTGCCTGGTCCTGCTTCACGAGTACGGGCCCAATGAGTTTATACACCGCATTCGATGACGTGAGTTTGGCGAATTCCTGGGATATATGGCCATTCATACAGGGTACGGCTCGCGCCAAAGGACAGACGGACTTTCTTCACGAGCTCATTCTCGGATTGCTGGGTTCCCAGCTTCTCCCTAGCTTCTACAGCCTTGGCCATATCAGCCTGGAGCTTTTGGAACTCCTGTGCAACTGCTTGCGCCTTTTCTTGAAGAGACATGATGGCAAGGAATGAAAACCCAAGAAAGGAAGGCGTTATCTTATCTTGACCAAATCGCAGAAATAATCCTCACACCGGTACGAATCATGGGTATCATAAATCTTACCCGCCGGCACAGCGGAATATAAAGGCCTTCCGTCTTTGCTTGTCTCTTATTCCACGATGTCCCTCCCCGTAAAGATTGACTGGTCCAAGGTCGCGAAGCCTACTGTACTGGCTCGTTTTCCCAGTCGCCGTTCCGTCGTATACGGTACGAAAGGTATTGTGTCCTCATCCCAACCTTTAGCTACTGAAGCTGGGCTTGAGATCCTGAGGAAAGGCGGAAATGCCGGTACGATCCACTGTTCTTATACCCTTCTCATCACTGACCAACAACTCCTCTTTAGCGGACGCGGCCGTCGCTACCTCAGCTGCCTTGAATGTAACTGAACCCAGCTGTTGTGGAATCGGAGGGTGATTATCATCATTCCGTGTATTATCCGAACCCTGATCAAAATGATAGAGATGCGTTCTGCTTGTTTTACGATGCAAAAGCCAAGCAAGTCAAGGCCTTGAACGGATCGGGCCGGTCCCCTCAGAAACTCACACTGGAGTATATACACCAACGTGGGATAACTGGACGAATTCCGGCCTCTGATCTCAACTCTGTAACCGTTCCCGGTGAGTCCTAGGGCTGCGTGTCAAAATATCAGCTAGTCCTGACATGAAATGCAGGTGCTGCCGCCGCATGGGCTGATACTGTCGAGACATTTGGAAGCGGAAAACTTACTCTAGCGGACGTACTTGAACCCGCCATCAGACTTGCAGAGGAAGGGTAGGTTTGTGATCACTCCGGCTTCTGTCTTCTGACATCATTTCCAGTGTTCCTGTTTCCGAGATCCATAGCCACAGTGTAAGTGAGAACTATTCAACATAACATTAGTGGAGTGACGGCGCGTGTAGTGGCAGCGATCTGAGGTTTGTCACCTACTGCCTGCAATCGTTCTACGAGCTAATTTACATTTGTCAGAACCTCATCAAGAACGCGTCTCCCAATGGCGATGAGATGCTTTTGAATGGGAAAGCTCCCCTTCCAGGTCAAATCGTCACTCTTCCTAATCTTGCCAAAACATTTCGCGAGGTTGCCACCCATGGAAAAGATGGGTTTTACAAAGGGAGAGTTGCTTCGGCAATTGTAGAGTTGATCCAAAGCCAAGGAGGGCTAATGGAGCTTGACGATCTCGCCAAACACAAGACTTCTTTTGCTGAACCTTTGAAGTACACCTACGCCAACGAAGTTTCGGTCTACGAGGTAATAAGGCGATACTAGTTTCACCTTAAGGCACTCATGCTTCTTTGTCACTAGTGCCCACCCAACGGACAAGGTGAATAGTCCTGTTTGTTTTGTTTAACGTGTAATTTGACGCGCTAGTCATATAGGATTAACCGCTCTAATTGCTCTCGGTATCTTGGAGAGTCTGCAAGAGCAGGGCATTATCAAGCCTTTGTCAGAGATGGAACACAATTCTCCCGAGTACTTACACGTACTCGTCGAAGCTTTACGGTTTGTCTCTCCATCTTCATGGTCGCGGCGACATAAATACTCAATCCTACACTTCTGTGCCTAGACTCGCATTTGCCGGTTAGCTTCTCCCAGTTAGCTTATGCTAGTGATTATCAATGTCGCTTTAGACAGCCAGTGGTATGTAACTGATCCAGAAACACGACACATCCCTACGGCAGAACTATTGAGCAAAGTTGGTGGATTTTGTGCATTCAAGGCATATTCTTGATGATCTTTGATAGGATTATCTTGCGTCAAGAGCTAAACTCATCGACTCCACGAAGACTAACCCGAAAGTCGTGCACGTACGTAACAAATCGATATCCTTTTCACTTGCAAACCGTATATTACATGCAGGGTGACCCATTTATATCTTCGGATACGGTTTACTTCTCTGGTGCGTCTGTCTCGTTTTGCACCATTACAAACGCTATACTCAGCTGCGTAAAGTTACCGATCAATGGGGAAACGCATGCAGCTTTATTCAAAGCAATTACGCTGGTACGATGACATCGTGATAATAATGAGCCTCATGAAACTAACTGACATTTTTACTCCAGGATTCGGGACAGGAGGTGACAACAGTTTGGCACCTTACCGTTATAACGCGTAATTGATCTAAATCGCAAAGCTGTTCCCAAAGGCTGTGGTTTCACGCTGCAGAATAGAGGGAGTGGCTTCTTGTTGCAGAAGGACCACCCCAATGCCTTACAGGTATGCTTCATCGCGCAAGTGCGAGTGCGAGTCTGAAACATGACAGGGCGGAAAACGGCCATACCACACAATCATACCATGCATGGTCACCAAGGGTGACGAACTATTCCTGAGCTTTGGTGTCATGGGCGGTTTCATGCAGGCGAGTAACCTCTTCATGTACGGCTAACTGTAACTTACGAGAGCTCTATTGCTAGCCCCAAGGTCACGTTCAGGTACTCTTAAACATATTGCGCGGGTATACTCCTCAAGAAGCACTGGACGCTCCCCGATTCTGTATATCAGCTGGCAGTCCAGACACACAGACCCAAGAAACAGGAAATGCGGGAGACATCAACAGCGAGGTTTACTTTGAGGAAGGTATCCCGCTCGAGACTATCGCAGCGTTGAGAGGTGAAATAATCTTGCATATCCGCGTCTGGGTCTTTGCTCACCACTTCGGTTAAGCAATGGGACATGATGCGCGACAGGTTACTGGATTCGGAAGAGCGATGCTGGGTCGGGGGCAGGTCATCCAGAAGCTTGAGGATCCGTCTGGCAGGTTGGTATGGGCGGCTGGCTCTGATCCTCGAGCCGATGGTCACGCTGGAGCACAAATATGAGATGTACATGTAAAGTACAGTAACTACGAATCCCTCTTTATGCCTGAGTTACGGGGTGCAGTGTCGGATAATATTTGCTGGTCAAACTATGACCGGGAGTTCAAGAGGCAGGAAGTCGCCTATAGAAATTATATATTTACTTCGCTTAATCCAACGACAAGTATGTCATGAAGGACATTAAGAGACGCATCCTGCCACAAAGCTCGGCTAAAGATCAACAGGGTTTTGAGAGAATATATAAATTCTGCACTGAGAACACGTGGCTTGCACCGACCAGGCTGGCGAGACGGATGGTCCCCAGTCTAACCGATTTAAATTTCTATACTCTGTAGCTGTATGCTGTTTATGTACACCTCATCTGGGCACAGCTCATTCTCATTTTATTGCTGTTTTCGAAAATAATGACATCAGAGAAAAAAGTTTTTAGTTTTTCGACGCAAGCCATGTCATCATTAGGCCTACTTCGAAGCGCTAAGTGGCCTCGAAGCACCCCCTCAAGCCATGACATCATCAGGCCTGCCGCCTACGTTGACTGGCTTTGAAGCACCCCCTGTCGGTGACATGGCTACTCGTTTATAAACTAAAACTTTTTTTCAGAATGTCATCATTTTCGAAAACGGCAATAAAAGTTGTACGAGCTTGACATCGATTAAAATATTTAGCGAGATCTTACACCTGGCCATAGACTTCTTCGACGACATGTTGCCTGTGTCATGAGCTTCCTCCCAAAGGCCATCAGTTACAGGTCTAGCTCACGTCTAGCTAGGGCAACTGTCAGTTCCAGGTAATGGCGCGAGTTACATTCTTCTATGACGTTCGTTTCCAACTGTATCGGGGATCGTCAATCACACGACATCTTGCCTGTAAATGGAAATTACGCACTGGCTTGCTCTCTCCTGTAATCCCGAAGAGATTTGGTTCTGTCGGGCCCAGTGACCTTGCCCCACCCTGCGAGAGGAACCACAAGTGCTGTAGCATTGTCCTCGCCGCTCAACTCTTCCACAAATGCCAAAATGCGCTCAGCGGCGACCTTCGGATCCGGTGCACCCCTTGCCAGATCTGCCACTTCATCGTCTGAAAGTATTGACGAAACGCCATCTGAGACAAGCACCATGTAAGCCCATTTGTTTCCTGTAATAAGCCAGAATGAGCAATTAATAAGCGAGACGGGGGCATAACAACCTTCCAAAAGCTTCGTTCTGATTTCTGGTTCCGGAGTAACACCGAATTTCTTGAACTGTATGTCACCCAATCTTGAACATATGGATGAGCATACGCGGCGTTTGAAGAATCGGGATAGGACTTACCCGCGTGTGTTTTCAAGAGCACCCATCCATCTAGAAAGATATATTTGACGTGCTTGACATATAAACCGAGTACACGACATACCGTGACTCTCCAAATGAATCCGTGATCAAAGACGCGCCCATCATGCGCCGAAGACGTATAGATTCAACCCTGGCATCTGCATGGTGCTTGTCAGTCATTCGGAACACCTTGGCGCTGTCTGTGGAGCAAAGTAATATCCGCGTGTCACTGTAAACCGTCAATACTTGGAAATGGGAAGTACAACTAGTTCATGCTGACCCGCAGTGAGCAACCGTTAGGGCGACTGTTTTTGCAGAGAATGGTGCCGTTGCCGTGGCATCAAGAGACTGAAGAAGAGCAACTGAGGCAGTGGCACCGCATGATTGTGCTACTTCAGACACATTGCGATCGACCTATAAGAAATATCTAGACGAAATACTAAATGGAGAGATAGAGATTTACTTCAAAAAAGGCCTGGGTAGCGCGCGCCTCAAGATCGTAGATATGAGGATTATCGGGATCGTGAATCCATGGCTGCAGAGCGCCTCCCCTGAATCGCTTAAAGTAGCCCCCTAGCTCATGAATCCAGGCATATAATTCTGGGATGTCCGACTTCTTTACAGATTCGAATAATCCATGAAGTTCTTGACGTAGATACTGGGAAACCGCAGAGCCACCATGACTAAACCCGATTGATAACATTGTACACAGCGAAATCTGGCTACGCACCCGTCATAGATGCCAATGAAAGCAATTTGACTGTTGAATGGCTTCCCTGTCGTGTTGGGATCCCAATCAACTCTCTGGAACTTTTTGAGGCTTGCACGAAGCTCTTCTGGATCGAGATTCAATGTAGCGAACGAATAGAAATCCTCTTGATTACTAAAATCCTGTTAAAGACGTTGACAAGCCGCAACAGAAACGTACCTTCTCGTCCCTCTGGAAGAAGCAACTCCGATTACCTTGGGGGAGGCTAGAGGGATACGAATAACGCCACCTTACAATATGTCAGAACCAATAAGGGGCGACACCGTATATTGCACCTGGGGTGGCAGCTCGAAAGTAATCATGATATTTCCGGACAGGTGATCCCCCACTCTTTACAATGGCATTTCTGGTAGGCCCCAGGAGTCGAATAGACATTGACGACGAGGCTCAAAGTCATGCCAAGCCAGCAATAATACAGGCGACGTCCAGATGGCTGGAGGGGCTGTAGACACGTAAACCAAGCTGCAGGCGACGAATAACGCGTCGGCGTGGACGTGGTGGTAAGAAGACAGGTAAGGTCAGGGGCTGTACCCGGGATCGCCTCGATTTGTCATGCACCATCATGATGACGGCTCTCTCCTCTTGATATGGGTGCAAACCAATCTCTCCCCAAGATAACACCGCAGGACCGTGCCATTCTCGAGTATGTTCATTTCTCTCTCTTATTGTCGTATTCTCATTATCCCAGTCTCAAACTTCAACGGGACAAATTGAGGCAGTATCAGAAGAAGGTTGTCTAAGGAAGTTATCGGTAGCCGTATGTGCTGACTTGTGCTCAAGATCCAGGTTATTTTGGACAGGGAGCATGCTATAGCTAAGGAACATCTAGCAGCGGGTCGGAAGGATCGAGCTGTCGTTGCATTGCGACGCAGAAAGTATCAGCAGAGTCTGCTGTTGAAGACCGATGGGCAACTAGAGAACTTGGAACAGCTCGTACGGACCCCCTGCTCCTCTGCACATTCATACACATTCACCTTCAAGCTAGGTGTCTTCAATAGAGTTTTCTCTTATCGAGGCCTCCGTCGTCCATGGCCTTAAGCAGGGCAACGATGTTCTAAAGGAGATCCACAAGGAGCTCAATGTCGAGCAGGTAGAGAAGCTCCTAGAAGAGTCTCATGAAGCTAGGGAGTATCAGAAGGTGCGTCCAACGTGCCGTTCTGTCACTCAGAGAACATAACGGTTACCTAGGAAATCGGAGAACTATTGGCAAATCAACTCTCGCTAGACGACGAAGATGCTGTGCAGGCCGAGCTGCTTGAACTACAAGCAGAAGCAGTACGTTATATCGCAGTGTGCCGCATAGATATTTGTAATCTCATACTCTCATACTTTATTGTTTAGCTGGGAGTGCCCTCACAGACGCCGCCAGTCGTTCTTCCCGACGTACCGACGTCAGAACCAGTTCAGCCCGTTCTCGAAGGTTTGTGGTAACTCGTTCCATGTTGATCTTGGACTCACACTCTCCAGATCGTCGGCCAGCAGAAGTTCGCGACAAGGTACTGGTGCCATCATGACCACTTTACGACAATGTATAATATGCATACCATACACGTACACCTTGTAAATAATCCATACCTATCTTACACAGGACACCCATAACACTCACCAACCCTCAAAATTCCCGAAGCCAATCTTGCGTTTCTTCTTCACTTCCTCTGTGCCGCCGCCACCGCTGCCTAAGGTTTCACTTGGTCTCTTCGCCGAGTTCAGATACTTCCCAACGCCCGTCCCACCCTCGGACCCAAAGATGGTACTATTCGTACCTACTCGCGTGCCAAACCAGTTGACATCATCGCCCTCCTTCTTCTCTGGAGCTTTTTGTGCATTCCCATTTTGTTCTGTCTCAGCGCGTTTAGCCAATTTCTTCGCCAGCCGCGTTTTATACTCCTCAAAGGGGTCTTGGTAACTGCGCGACCATCGCAGATTATTAACAAATATCCGATGAGGGGTGATAAAGACGTACATGACGACTTCTGTTATCCGCACGGGCTTAGCGGGTCTTTCGGTACCCTCTTTGCGCGGTAGACGCTCTAAGGCGTCAAGAACGTCTTCTCCGCCAACCAATCGCCCAAAAACGGTATGCTTTTTATCAAGATTGGGGGCAGCCTTGAAAGTCACATAGAATTGAGAACTGTATTGCTTCAGCAAAAATTGAAAAGGATAAATGAGGAGTGTTTACCCATTGGTTCCAGCGCCTTGGAATCGTTGAGTTTAATTACAACGGAAATTGACGTAGAATGCACCTTTGTTAGCCATAGCTACAACGCCGCGCCCATCATGCCTTGCAGCCCCCTTCAAATCATACTCATCACGAAACGGAGTACCCCAGTACGATTCTCCCCCAGAACCCGTGCCAGTGGGGTCACCAGTTTGTATCTAAAGGGATCAGTTGACTTTACATACGTTAGAAGACGAGAAATAACGTACCATGAAACCCGGGACCAAACGGTGAAACAGACAATTATTATATTTCCCTGCCCTCGCGAGCATCAAAAAGTTATAGCACGTTTTGGGGGCCTAAGAAGATGAAAAGTCAAGGTCGGCTTGCAAACGAATAGGCCTTACTTTTTCACAATACAGCTCCAAATTCAAACTGCTACCGCCCAAACTTGTCACGACACGCACATAGGCTCGGCGTTTACCCACGTCTTTTTCTTTACCCTTGTTTTTGAGTGGGTTTGATATGCTTTCGAACATCAATTCTTCCTATAAAATAGATCAACGATATAAAGTAATGTTTGGATGATGGCAACATACCTCATCCCACACAAGGTTCGTTGGGCCAGTCTGAGGGTCAACAGAAGTGGAGGTTAGCGACGCGCCAGGAAGACCGCTTGAATAAGGTGAGATATTCCCTAGGTTTAGACGTTAGCCTTTGGGTGGATTGCGTTGGAGAGACGCGTACAAGGGACCGGTTCCTTGGTCTTGACTGGGACAACACTTGCGGGAGGCTTCGCAGCAACTGTCTTTGTGGACGTAGAAGAAGCTAATGCGACTTTAGTTGGCACAGACGCCGGGGGTAGTCCATGCGGGTTTTGCAGCGTTATAACATCTGCCCTGCTTCGATGAGAGGCATTGTGGTCAGAATGAAAGTAGCGCTTACTTTTTGAAGGGAATGTCGTTGATAAGATCCTTTCCACCCTTGATGCTCTCAGCAAGAAACACGTTCCCGGTGGTCGCGATGGCCACAATGTGTGAGTGCTCGCTGAAAGGCTTGAAGGATATAGGGTCGTGTATCTCATCCGAAGCCTCCTTGCGAGAATAATGCAGCGTGATGAGATCAGAGGGGGCCAAAGGTTCTTTTGTTATTGGATTGGCGTTGTTGTGTTGTCTAGGAATGTCAGAGGTTGAAGTGGATTCGGAATAACATGGCACTCACTTGAGCCAGGGAATGATGTTCACCAAGTCGAAGACATAGCCAGTACCGTCCGAGTTTCGAGCACAGACAGGATGACTGAATGGCTGAAAAGAAAGAGCACAGCAGTCGAAGGGTGTCCTTGCTCCAGGATGAGGAGCCTCTTGCTTGCTACACTTGAATACATGAGAATCCAGACACAATACAGCAACATGTAGACGTACGCCTTGAAGCCGGTAGAGGACGAATGGGAACCAAATAAGCCAGCATGCTCAGCATGGGTGATATAGAGCTTGTCAGAATTTCCGTGGCCCATGATGACAGTCAAGAAGAGAACCTTGGTTTTGTTTGTTTACATATTTTAGCCTCTGCTTCATGCTACGCCTTTGCGCGTCGAGGTCTCCCGTTCTCCTCGACTTCCTCGCACCCCGTCTCATCACTCCAGCCCGTCATTACAGTCTCAAGCTTCCCAGTTATAAAATTCAAAAAGACGCAAACGAGATCCTTGAAAATCACGGTCCCAATGCGCATAACAAACAGCTCCCATACCACAATGCGGACATATACAAGAATATTCTGGGTCGTATTCAGAAAGCCCTAGGGGCAGAGGATGTAGAGGCGGTAAAAAAGTGCTGGTTTGAGCTCAAGGAGCGCGACCTTCATCGACACCTCGCTCCCGCAGATTTTGCTCGCATCTCCACTCTTTTCATCAACCACTATATTCCCAAGAACGGCACCGATGTCCTGAATACAGTGACACGAAAGCTTCTTGAGGAGATCTCGTTAGCTGCAGCCTGTTCGCGTAGCCCCGCTGCTCTGGCTGCTTGCATGAGCTTCTACATCTCCAGAAACGAGTCAAAACCCGTTATCAGCCTCTACACCAAGTTTCGCGAGATGCTCGGTGAGACGGACGACCTCCAAGCTGATGATAACGATGAGGACGTGGTGGACTTTGGTGTTTTTTCGTTCACGTCCTACTCAGCTGCCCGTACAAGTTCAGCGAGCTCGCTCGTTCCGGGTCGGGTCTCAATTCTTCTCTCTTTCGTCGCGGCTCAGGCTATGCGAGACGATTTCGCGGCTGCCTACGATGCGTACCGCCAAACTATTATCCGGTTCCATGATTATACAGTAAAGGACTACCTATCCCATATCGCCGACTCCGCCTTTCGCGAGAAATTGCTCCTGTGGGTTCGGCGGTTGGACATTGCGCGTAAAGTCCATCAGGCCACTCCCTTGACCATTCAATTGCAACAGCTTGTCGCCAATGGTGGCATCAATACCATACAGAGCCAGTACAACCGTATTAGGGATGGGTTATTCAGGGCAAACCCATTTCTCGCTGGAGACGCATCCCAGCTTGGAGGAACTCGTCTCGTTGCGATGACCGACCGCATATGGACGGCCTTTCTCACTAGTTTCCTGCAAAGTCGAAATGGCCACATGAGTGCTGACGAGGTGTGGGGAGACGTCTCACGTTGTGGGATAAAGCATCCCGTCTCGCTGTGGACTGGTCTAATAGACTCGTACAGAGAGTCTCGACATATGGACAATGCGCTGAATGTGTGGAGAATGATGGAGACCAAAGGCGTACGACCAGACGCGCTCACCTACCGGGCCGTCATATCGGCGGCGTTAGAAGGTCGTCAGATTGACGAAGCTATTCGGCTGTTCAGGCAATTTCAGTCGGATCTCGAGGCGACGACGGAGCCGGAGAAATCGTTGGTCGTCTATAACACATACATCCATGGGCTGCTCGCCGTAGATCGTCTCGATGAGGCCCTTTCTATTCTTGAGCGCATGGAGGAAAACAAGAAGGAAAAACGGGTTGGTCCGGTACCTGACATCGTCTCATACAACACCTTCCTGGCATATTTCGGTCGCCGAGTGGACTTGAAGGCGCTTTCCATCATCATCAACCGGATGTCAACCGTGGGCCTTAGCGCGGACGTCTTCAGCTATTCCATTCTTCTGTCGGCGCTGCTCAAGATAGGCAAAGCAGATGCGACGGCCATTGTTTTCAATCTCATGCGCAAGCAAGGGTTGGAGCCTAATATTGTTGTCTATGGGACAATCATAGTCGAGTTGCTGAGGGAGCATAACGAACAGCATCTACGGGCTGTTTTGAAGATATTGGAAGAAATGGAGTCGGGGAAGATACCATTTCCGCCTACAGTCAAGATCTACCAGGCAGTCTTGGTTGAACTATGGAGAGATCCGTGGCTTCCTCCGAAGACCGGTATCGCGATCACCCGCGATGTTGTTGAACGGATGAAGAAGAGGAGAGTTCCACTGAACATCCCGCTGTACCATGTCTTGATTCGCGTTGCCCTGACGGACGAGTACCCGAATGGGGTGACGACGGCGATGTCGCTATACCATGAGATGGTTCAGCGAAACTTACCAGTGACGTCAAAAGTTATCCATCTACTTTTACAATCACTGTTTGCCAAGGGAGAATATGTACATGCTGCGAAGATAATGCGGGATATGGAGACGCTGGGTATGAAGCCTATCCCTTCTACGGCGCGCTTAATGAATCAGATACGGAGCTCGTTGAGGGAAAAACAGTATTTACCTGCTCAAATAGGTAGCCCAATGTGACATGATTATTATCTACCGCGTAACCCTACGCCAATGTAGCGTGAATAAGCTGGAAAGAAGGATGAACAGAAAGCAGCGGCGAAGAAGTAAAAGTCAGCTGACCCCAGTAACTCCATCTTCTTCCAAGATATCTACCCAGAAGAGGGAGCAGTACGATGGAAAAAAGCTGTTGTAGCTGGTGGATGCTCTCCTCCCACTCCTGCTGGGCTAGCTGGTAGTCGTCTGAGCCAAATGAACGCTCTGAGAGGTTGTCGAGAGAGATATCGGAGACGGTGTCCGACATGGTTAGCTGAGGTCCGTGGTGGTAGAGGACAGGTGATCAAGCCAAGCGGAATGACGACAATTTGATAAAGGCGCCTGCTGGCAGTGCTGCCTTATTTGCGACCGGCTGCCAGCAGGCTCCACGGTCTCCCGTCTCTTATAGCTACCGCAACGTACTCTTTCTTTCCCTCCTTCATCATCGTCTCATCCATGTATCATGGCCAATACGACGACAGTACAAGTCCGACCTCGCAACCGGCTCGTGGGACAGCCCTTACTCTATGCGATTTCCATATTCGCCAGTCTCGGCGTCTTCCTCGTCAGTCTTTTCTGCGTCCAATAGCCATTATCGCTCATTCTTCCCCTGCAGTTTGGATATGATCAAGGGTATGTCGTTAGCCGCGAAAAGGTCTCTGTCGCTCATTGCCGTTCAGCGTTATGAGTGGCGTAATCACCGGTCCTCACTTCCGCAAGTTCTTCAACAACCCAGATGCTGTTGAAATCGGCACAATGGTTGCCGTCCTTGAAGTTGGCGCTTTCAGTATGATTTCCGATATAGAATATATCTCCGTTATTGAACAGGTTTTCAGTCACCTCTGTCGCCGCCGGGAAGATTGGCGACCTCATGGGTCGCAAAGGAACCCTCTTCGTTGGCGCCATTGTTTTCACGATTGGAGGTGCTATCCAGACTTTTACCACAGGCTTCTGGGTTATGATTGTGGGACGCGTCGTTAGTGGTTTTGGAGTCGGCCTTCTTTCGTGAGCTCATCTCATCTCCACCTCACGGACTTTGTGCGCTCATCACGTCCGACAGCACCATTGTACCTATCTACCAGAGCGAAATCTCCCCTCCGGATCATGTACGTTTTGATTCCTTCCGACCTACACGCGTTTGACTCATGCGTGTGCAGAGAGGCGCCTTGGCATGTATGGAGTTCACCGGGAACATCATTGGCTACTCGTCTTCAGTTGTACGTGTTGTTTACTCTTTTGTTGCTGGCACAAAAGTCTAATTCATGCAGTGGGTCGATTACTTTTGCTCGTACATCGATTCCGATCTTTCTTGGCGCATACCGTTGTTCATGCAATGTGTAATAGGGGGCATTCTTGCGGCTGGGTGCCTTGCAATGCCCGAAAGCCCAAGGTTTGCTTCTCTGTCCTTGGGTTCCTGCATTTAGCTAACCTGGTCAATAAGGTGGCTTATTGATACCGACCAGGACGATGAGGGTATGAGAGTCATCGCCGATCTCCACGGCGGAAATCTACAAAATCATGTTGCTATTGCCGAGTTCCAAGAAATCAAGGACAAGGTCATGGAGGAGGTCTGTCTTCTGGTATTTAGTTTTACAGTAACACTCACCTGTTCCTGTAGCGTGCTTCCGGAGAAGCTCGATCATATGCGGTTATGTGGCGTAGATACAAAAGACGCGTTCTATTGGCTATGTCTTCTCAAGCTTTTGCTCAGCTCGTAGGCATTCATCGTTTCATGTCAAAAGAAGCCCGTTGACACGTCTCTTACAGAATGGTATCAATGGTAAGCGTGGCCGTGTCGTAGAATATGTTCTAACAGGCTGACATCTGGATCGCAGTGATCTCTTACTATGCTCGTAAGTCTGTTCAACCAACAGTTGCATACTTAGGTTCTGACGATGCTCCATTAGCACGGGTATTCGAAGGTATGACGCACTAGGAGCTGCTATTTCATAACTACGAATAACACATCTACAGAGGCCGGTTGGATCGGTCGAGATGCTATCCTTATGACTGGTATCAATTCTATCGTCTACGTCCTTAGTACTCTGCCTCCGTTCGTTGTTTCCTGCCGTTCTTGATGTGGACTTATTATTTATTACCTTCAGATGGTACTTGGTAGATCGATGGGGTCGACGTGCGATTCTCTTATCCGGAGCCGTTGTTGTAGGCATTCTTTTTCTTGATGAATCTGCTTGCACTAAATCCAGTCAGATGGCCATCGCTTTGGGAGCCACTGGGTGGTGGATGTACGTCGATGTTCCACAGACCGCCAATGCAGTCGTAATCTGCGTGATCATCTACAACGCGGCCTTTGGATATAGGTGGGCTTCATGTGACTGGTGTTTCAAGGGAACTGCGCTAATGTATTTGGCTAGCTGGGGCCCCCTACCGTGGTTGTATCCCCCAGAGGTTCGAATCCTTCCGTCAATACTGTTTCTTATAACCTCACGTGTCCATAGATCATGCCTCTGACCATTCGTGCGAAAGGGGTCTCGCTGTCGACTAGTACTAATTGGGCTTTCAACTTCTTGGTTGGTGAAACCACTCCGTTCCTTCAAGAATATATAGGATGGCGATTGTACCCCATGCACGGATTCTACTGTGTCTGCAGTTTCATTTTGGGTAGGGATATTATTTCTTTGTCAGAGTGAATGATGATTCTTACGACGTACATGCAGTTTACTTCCGTACGTATATCACCAGACTGCTGTAGAAGATAAGTTGCATCATATTTTTACAGTTTACCCGGAAACCAAGGGCGTACCTCTCGAGGAGATGGATGTTGTGTTTGGAGAAGGTGCGTAGCTACGTATCTTGCTGTTTCACTCTATGGACTTTCATTTCTTGCTTTTACAGATGAACTCGAGGAACGCTTGGATAACGAGGACGACGAAGATGACTCTTACGACGAAACTTCGTCCCTCCTCGGAGACGGACTTCCCACTAATAATCAAGCAATTAACCAATCGGGACCCCGGCGACGCCGTTCCAGTGCTGGCTGGATCAGTAGAATGTTCAAGCGCCGCAATGAAGGAATTTCCCCACCAGCATAGGATATAGCTCACATCACTATTCAATACGGCTAATCTCCTAATTACTTGTTGTAGCATTATGGAAGCGTATGTCGTTCCCTCAACATTTTTGGGAACGGTGCTAATGTTGGGAGTAGCGTATATTGCGACGCTGCTAACACATACATTGTATATGCATAGTTATAATGTCCCCTACATCTCGAACAATTCTATTTTATCATTGTACCCATTTTGAAAAGTCCTGTACAGTGTACTGATTTACGCTCGAAGCCTAAGGTTCGACTTCGGTTGCAGAGGTTACACTGCTACCGCTGCGGCGAATGCCGATATTGTCGGTTTGCTGTATCATGTGACCCATGAATCTTTTTCGGCGGACCACAAGAGTGTGCCAACGATGGACTCGACAGTATCCATGGAACTGTCGTTACATTAGTTGCAGTGCTGAAGAAATTGTATCTGCATCTTCAAAATCAATACCCGATGGCGCCCCTGCTATCACTTTCGAGACTTTGGGTCTACGACCCTCTGTCGTAAACGCTATGCACGCAGCATTCCCCAATATTCGGGATCCAACGGACACGCAAACGAGGCTCATTCCAGCGGTGCTGAGTGGTATGGATGTCCTTGTCACCGACGACACGGGCTCTGGAAAGTGCGTCGCGTCGTTCTATTGTCCAAACAAATCGTAACCTTTTTCTTAGGTCCTTTGGTCTCCTACTTTCGCTCCTCAACAAACCCCGCCTACGATACAAGAACAAAGAAACCGGCCTTGTACGCGAAAACATGTCTATCACATCGCTGTTCGTTGTTCCCCATCGTGATTTGGCGTACCAATTATACCATTGGGTTCAATGTATATCAAATGCAGCGTCCAGCACTTCCCCCGGCACCCCCTCAATCTCATCTGTGGCCCAAGTCCTCGTTCGCGATGGGAAAATGCACCTTGACTCTGGTTTGACTGCCTTACGCTCAACCCCACCACATATTCTCATTGCAACGCCACAGGCGGTGATGGATGTATATCGCCAAGAACCCGAAGCCCTTCCTTTCGTGGAATTCTCCACTGTGGTGGTGGATGAGATTGACTACCTCGTGGAAACCATGCCGCACAAGTCAGAGGACACAACGTATTGGAAGACGATCCAGAAACGACAGGCGAAGCTTGCACGACATCCGGGGGTGACCACGGAGCTACTTGATATCATCTACGCCCAACGGAAGAAGATGTCCGAGGAGAACCGGGAGGTACTTGTGAATGAGCCCTACCATACGCCGCAGTTGGTAGTCTCTAGCGCAAGTGTCCGGAAACATCTTTCGAGTCATTTGTTCTATGAGAGTGGATGGATGAAGAAGAAGGATACAATCATCGTGCATGGCTCGCCGAACGCCGTAGCCCCACATAGTGGGCTCGGAGGTAAAGACGTCAGACATTCAGTACTCGTGGTATCTGGGGCAAAGGTTACGAATATCGAGGAAGCTGTTCTGACGACTCCTGAAGGAGATCATGATGCAACGAGGAAGTTAGCCGAGAATAGCGAAGGTCCGCCGGTAGCTGTTGATGTCAGTGCTGAACAGCGAAGTGGTAGGTTTTTACATCAATGATATGTGGAATTTTATTGATGATACAATTTGTAGCGTACGAGGGTAAACCTTCTCCGTTTAATCCCAATGCCTTAGAAGCTGTGGCTGTGGCGTTTGCACTTGATGTCCCTTCTGTCGCGTTGCTTGTTATACGTCCAGAAGCGTCCGTGCAGCGTGCTGTATACGATTTGCGGAGCATGGGTGTCAATGCTGTTGCCCTGGATGTGGCGAACATGGAGCGAGGTGGTGCTCATCTCTTGAGCTACGGCGATACGAGCGAATTCAAGACGAACCCGACCCTATTAGTATGCACACGGGCGATGACGCGCGGGATAGATTTTCCGGAACTCACACACGTGTTCATTATGGAATTTTTCCAGGGCAAAATGAGCGGGCAGACGGTGGACGAGTACCTGCATATTGCAGGACGAGTGGGGCGATTCAGACGTGGGGGTAGGGTGATAACGCTGGTGGAAAGGGGACCGGTGGCCGGCACGGAAACGAAGGACGGACGAAGAACGGGGGGAAAAGAGGACGCCAAGATGATGTCGATTCTGAAGAGCATAGGATGCAACCCTGAGAGATTCGAATATTTTGATTGAAATGGGGACGGGACGGGAGGCTGGGGTTCGTCATGATGAGTCGATCAGGGCGAGGGTTGCTACTGTGTCAGTCGCAGACCGTTGCTCTGGACAACGAGGTTTCCAAACATTTATTATGTTATTTTTAATTTGTTTGGGACGGAACGATACCGTTGGGCATCATGCAAGTACGTATCAGGACCGTATACCCACACACACACATTTCATCATCGGCAGCAAGGCTGAGGATACCCCGAAAATGATAGATGCCAGTTATTTTCTGATGCAGAAGAGAGATCAGAATATATATATTTTATAAATATCTGCCATTATCCTGTCTTTTCCGGCAGGTGGCAAGTGACGGAATCAAGAGGCCGGTCAGCCGGTGTCGTTCTAGCTCATTGCTTCTCTTCACCTTCGACGACCATCACTCTGTCACCTTTCATTCTCTCTTTTCCCTCTGACGATGCGGTGGCCAGTCTCCGCCCTGCTTGGGGCCGCCTTCGTCGCTGTCGCTGTCGTCGCTCAGGGTGATAATAATAGCTCGACGTCCTCCAGCGGGACCCAGACCTCTGCTTCGACGTCCCGGTCATCATCGTCCGGATCATCGTCGTCGCCGTCGTCATCAGCCTCCTCCGCCTCTCTTTCTCTCTCGCTCACGACGAGCTCCAGGACTATCACGACCTCCACAACTACTAATGGCCAAAACTCACAGTACACGACCATTGTTCCAACGACCTTTAACGTTACATATACCGCTACGCCTACCTCTTCATCAGCATCATCATCATCTGCTGCGTCAAGCGCGAGTGCCTCGGCATCAGCTTCCGCAACGCCTATAACCCTTGATACCAAACTAGACCCCGCCTTTGGAGTGTTGGGCGCCATTCTTATCCTCACCGGTCTTCCTTCTGCTTTCTGGGGCCACAAAAACCGGTGGTACGTCCTGCTGTCCAGATCTAACACTCTTACTCACAATACGTACATAGGTCATCCTTTTTCCTTATCGGTTTCTATACCCTGTCGCTCGTCTGCTTCGTCCTGATCATCAGGTTTGGTGTCCTCGAAGCGGTGAATCCTCCTAGCCAGACAATCCGTGGGATGTTCGTCCTTGCTTGCTCAGTCGCCGGTATTGCCGGAGGTGCTATCGCCATATTCTTCTGGAAGGCGGCAAGGTACTGCATTGGTGCATGGGGCGGTCTGGCATTTGGTTGGTGGATACAGTGCTTCCGCAATGGCGGTCTCATCAGCTCGGTGGGACTTCGCTGGATACTCTACATAGGTCTGTCATTTCTGTCTTTGGCCGCCTCGCGACTAACGGATGAAACAGGGTGCGCTGTAATTGGCTTTGTGCTGTCTACGATCCCGAAGGTACGTTTTATTACACGCCGTAACCGCTCGATCGTGAGCCTCACCTTGTCGCTTTATTTAGATCCACTACCATATATTGCTTATTTCCACGGCTTTCGTGGGTGCTTCCGCTTTAATGCTAGGCGTTGATTGTTATACTACCGCGGGACTAAAAGAGGCAAGTCTAAATTACTTCCGTCTATGCCGAATAGCGTTTCTAAGACTTTTTTTGCTGTGCAGTTCTATGTGTGGAATTTAGGCTTCCGTTCTCTGTTTCCGAAATTTCAGGATAACGGCATTCGGTATCCGGTCTCGCAGTCGATCCAGATCGAGCTTGGCCTACTTGGAGCAGTGGCGCTCATGGGAGCGGCTGTGCAACTGAGAATTCTCAGCGTGTTACAACACAAGCTGAAGGAAATATCTCTGGAACAACAGAAGCAAAATACCGACGCAGAGCAGAATGCCGCAGGGCGGTTCAATGTTGTACTGCGTGAAAGGGCTCAATGGGAGAAAGAGCATGGGCATGAGCGAGTAGAGAGTGGGTATTCAAGTATGCCACTCATGAAGGATCTGGATGGGTCGTCGTCGCCGGTGACGCCTGATCGTCGTTCTATGGATTACCAGGACGCAGTCAGGCAACGATACCAGAGCGGTGTATCAGACTTCATGACTGCGCCTATCCCAGAAGATGAACTGCGCCGGGCAACCTCGCGTAGTCCGCAAGGTCCTGGTGCACTGCCGGCTCTTGATCTAGGTCTTGGAATCGAGAACGATGTACCGACGTCATTTATCTCCAAGGATCCTTTCACCGCCTCCCCCACTACCGACAAAGCACCCAAGAGACAACTATCGGCAGCACAACTGGAGGCCATGAAGAAGAAGGAGGACTTGGTTGCAGAAATCGAGAACATTCGGAAATCAATTGACGCGTTAAGGGAGACACCTACAACCAGTGCTTCCAACTCAAGGGGGCCGAGTATCAGAGCATATGACGCCGCGACTTCCTTATTGCTTCCTGCCCCGTCGCATTCAAGGCCTCCGCGAGAGCCCGCGCCGAGAGGCAGGGTGCGTTCTCTGGACTATCTAGGATCGGAAATACTAGGGGAGAGCATAAGCCGGCCGACTAGCGTACCACTCAGGGACCCGGATTGGGACGCGTATGTTCAAGACCGGAAACTGCTACAACCTCCGCGAGGCGTCACCCCCCCGATCGGTGTGACAAAAATACAGATGTCACCTGCGGTCGCAGAAGCCCTCAAAGACCGGAAGAGAAAGGAGACTTCGCTGGGATATGCAGGCCCCAGTGGAAGCGGAGGCGCGACAGAATCCAGTGAAGACGTTCCGATAGCAAGGAAAATGCACCGACGATCCACTTCTGCGGGCACAAATGCGTATCTGTATCCGCCTGCACCTCAGCCGGAGCGTGAACCACCCGTCACAATTCTTCCGCCTAAGAAGATCGCTGCACCAACGCCGCAACGCCCAGTTACCACGAGAACGAGAACGTTCGAGGAGTTGGCTGAGAGACACAAGGAGAAGATGCGAGATTTGCAGGGACCTGTGACAACTGCACACCGAGAGCATGCGGAGCTAGAGGCAGCAAAAGCCCGATGGGAAAAGAGTCGGGTGGCTGAGCGGGAGACGATGAAGAGGAGGGAGACTGAACGGGAAAGAGAGCTTCGGAAGCGGCGGGAGGCTGGTGAGAAGGACGGCGAAAAGACGGAGAAGAGGCGCGCCAGCGACGGCCATAAGAGAAGTCTAAGTGCAGATCGACTGGCGCAGCTGGGAACCGGAGGATCTCATTCGAGGCGACTATCCACGATGAAGGTCGAGGATTGGCAGCGATACCAGCAAGAAGTTGTGCCGGAGACTGAGAAGGAGCGCCCTGGTCGGAGGGAGAGCCGGCGACAAAGTGGAGTACCTTTTCCTGATGACAAGCATGTCAGAAGGAAAAGTCGGGAGCCTCTAAGTTGAGGTGAAAGGTGATGGTGAACCTTTTTTTGTTCCTTATTATTCTTGGACTTGATTTGTCTAGCATTTTTTCACATTAAGTATTGTATTTGGGACACCTCCACTCGTTTTAGTCGACAATTTCCATGGACATTGAGCACAAGCACTACGCTAGAATATTGCATATTTCGTCTGTCATTGTTGTATGATCAAGTCCCACTCGTGTATACCAATCAGAGAAAGATGTACAGTAAAATAGATTCTCTGGTGATTTATTTTGGGCTGCCCGGTCGCGCCTTCAATTGACAGGCAACGTTATACGTACATGACTTGCAATGGAAGATTCGACTGTGAGGTGTATCCTAGGAAGTTCTTCTTTCCGAAAATGAAGATGAAATGGATCGCTTGTGCTCGGACTCGGAGTGATGGATACGGCGGCGCTTCATTATACCTGTCACGACGGACGTCCATATGATGTAAGGAGACTAGGGTCACTAGGGTAAGCTGTGATACGGACATATGTACAAGTATGTACGCCTCGCTGAGCCTGAAGGGTCCCATAGATGTACCGGTTATCATCGTTTGCGGGCACAGATCCTATGGTTAACGACTCAGTCACAATAATCAGTGGGGATAGAAAAAAAAACACTCCAATTTCGTATTCCGTTAATGCTGACTCGTACGGACTGAATGTATGTAAAGGAATAATTCCAGAACTCCACCCTCAACGTCGCCGCCGACCCCAACTTCCTAATGCAACATACTGCGATGTGGTTACAGTGTGGCGCTAAGGGTTGGCTAGGCGAAATTGAAAATTTCCGCTTGAGGAGAGCGCCCTTTGGAAGCGCGCAAGGTAAAATACGAGGCACGCAGAAAGCTCGAGGTAACTATACTGACCGCTGTAGCTGCGTCCGAGCCACGTGGGGGCGTTGGGACCTTTTTAGACAACAGTGCCGCCGGCTTTACTTTCACCATCACCGCCGACGGTCAGCGTTGGCACGAACACCGCCCAGCTAAATGTCGAGATTTACCCTTTTATCCAAGCCCGAGTCAGGTTATGGCATTGTCCAAGATTTTTTTATTCTAGACCTCGGCGGCGGTGTGCGACTCCGACCTCGGCTAAAAAATTATATATCATTATTTTGGGTACTAAGTACGTACTATTTGCGCAGTGGTGCTGAGGCGGCCTCACGACTTGCAGCCCCAGTCGAGTAAGGATCGTTTCTGATGGTTGGAATTGTTTCAGGACGCGAGGATGGGGGGGCCAATGCCAAGCGACCACCGCTTTGTTTCCATGTAGGTAATGCATATGCATACTTACCACTCAGTGGAGCAGCATTCGGGTCCGAGTCGATTTTCAGCCGATGGTGAGTAAGTATCGCAGTGGCTCACGCGATGAGCGCCCATACCAAAGAGTACATTGCCACTGCTATCATTTTTCGTGGGACGGGTCGGCAAAATGTGAGCAGCGAATCATCATACCGGCCAGGCCCCCGTGAGGCTTTTCCCCCTCGGCGTGCTTATATTTTCTCGTAGGTTCCACAGAGCAGCGCACGAGTTTATAGATCGTTTTCACGTCTTGTCTATTTCCACACGGCTTTCTCAAACCGAGGACTCGAGAGCGTCGGTGTGACCTTCTCTGCACGACGGGTCCCCCTATTTTGGACAGCGATGTGGGAATTTTTACCACGGCATGATTTGTGTGAGTTCGTGATATGCATTATTCTTATGGTGACTTTCGTTTGGGTCTGGCCCTGGTGCCTAAGTTATCGGACAAGAGTGCACTGGAAGGATTGACTTTAGCGTGTTGGACATTGTTAAATTATGAGAGGCCTCGTAGGCTCTTGAAGAGCAGACTTCTCATCTCCCTGCGCCGGCCCGCTCTTGCAATTGCAGCTCTTTTATCTCTCTCTCCACCACATTCCCTCAGGAATGGGCTCATCATTGACCCGTGATACAGTATATGCTTTACCATTTCCTCCAACACATTTACACGGTCAACAATACCTGCTGTATATTGTTTCTCTCCCGATCCTCGGGTCCCACACACCGGCTTCCCACACCCAGCGACTCTCGAGAAATGCCTCACGCACCGAGGATGAGGATGTGTATAAGTAGCCCCTGCAAATATCCCTCACTCCATTCGCTTGCCCGACAATGCGTCTCCAAGCCTACTCTTTACTGACCTTGCTCCCGCTTGTCTATGGTGTAACCCACAACTTTGACCTCAGTATCGTGAACACGGTCCTTGCTCCCGATGGATTTCAGCGCACGTTAGTGTTCCAAATGGTACGCGGGAATCGAACTTTACTAACATATGTTAACACAGGGTTATCGCGCCCAATGGAACATTCCCGGTACGTACGATATCGTTCGCTCACAATTCAACTCACAGCATACTAGGGACCCACGTTCAAAGTCAACAAAGGCGATGATGTGCACATCGTCACCACCAACGCCTTGACAGACCCCGGGATGAGAAGGAGTACTTCGATCGTCAGTCTGAATAATCTGCATCTCGATTCTCTGACTTTATATGCTGATTAGCACTGGCATGGATTTTTCCAAGCTCGGACCTCGGTTATGGACGGGCCTTCGTAAGTGTCTACTGTTCCCATTTTGTGTGCCTGTCCCTGATTTAAATGCTGTAGTTTTGTCAACCAGTGTCCCATCCCCCCTAATAACACGTTTGATTATGCGTTCAGCACTGCGCAACAAAGTGGAAAGTCAGTAGTGCTATTATTCTATGACTTGAATATTAAAGATGCGCGTTAGTTACTGGTACCATTCACATCTATCCACCCAATACTGCGACGGGTTGCGCGGCGCTTTCATAGTATACGGTAATGGCGACTATATCTTGGTCCTGAAAGCATGGTGACTTATCCTCTTAGATCCCAATGATCCCTTGAAGCATTTATACGACGTCGATGATGGTATGCGTCTTCTCTTTAGGTATATTGCACTCAAACGAACAATATCTAATAGACAACACCATCATCACGCTCGCGGACTGGTACCACGACCTTGCCCCGGACGCCCAGAACCGATTTTTCCAGACCGGTACTGTCCCGTAAGTCTTCTCTCATCTAAGTGTGTACCATATGCTTATCCTCCCACTAGGATTCCCGACTCTGGACTGATCAACGGTGTCGGACGGTTCAATGGCGGGGTACGTCCTCTCTCACATGTGTCCCAACTTCGCGCTGACCCCTAGCGACAGCCCTTAGTCCCCTACTCCGTCATTACAGTCGAACAAGGCAAACGATACCGCCTGCGCCTCATCCAGATCGCATGCCGTCCCTTCTTCACCTTTTCCATTGACAACCACAACATCACCGCAATGGAGTTTGATGGGGTCGAGCATGATCCTGTCACGGTTCAGAATATTGATATATATGCTGGTAAGTTGACATACAGAAAGAAAAAAAAGATTGGAGTTGATCGTGTGCCGTAGCCCAGCGCGTTTCTGTCATCCTCCATGCGGACCAGCCGATAGACAATTATTGGATTAGGGCTCCGTAGGTTCCATTCCCAATTTCTCGGTATAGTCTAACACACTGCGATAGACCGACAGGTGGCGCACCCGCTGGTAACCCCAACTGTACGTTGCTTTCACTTTTGTCTGACAAGCGCTCATGACGACGACCCAGTCAACCCCGACTTGACGCGCGCGATCCTGCGGTACAAAGGTGCACCGGACCAGGAGCCCACGACGAACAACACACCCGGAATCAAGTTGGACGATGCTAACATGCACGTAAGTCGCGCTTACAGCCAGTCGAACCCTTAGTTCTCACGTTCTTTGATAGCCAATCGCGTCAGAAGGTCCCGGAAAGGTAGGGTATTCCGACCGGGTTGACTTGTAGCTTACGGCCCAAATTTATAGCTTGGAAGCGGACCTCCCGACGTTGCGTATGTTCTGAACATCGCGCAACCCAACCCTCCCTTCTTTGATATTAACGGGATCAGTTACATCTCACCGTCGGTGCCTGTGTTGCTACAAATCCTGAGTGGAGCGGGACAGCCGCAGGACTTTTTGCCGTCGGTGAGTCGTGCCATGTGCTCTGTTTACCACAGGTAGTTATTCTCTCCTAGGAACAAGTGAGTGAATTCAATGATGTGCATCTGACACGTTCTGACGCAGAATAAGATCTTCCTTCTGCCGCCCAACAAGACCATTGAAATATCTATCCCCGGAGCCGGAGGTAAGCATGTTGTTGGTCCTGTTTACCGATTGCTAATATTAGTACAGCACACCCGTTCCACTGTATGTCGAGACCTAGTGTTGGAGTCCATCTAACCTTTTATCAGTGCACGGACACAACTTTGACGTCATTCGGGTATCGAATTCGAATGTTACCAACTTTGTAAACCCACCTCGACGAGATGTGATGCCCGGTGCGTCCAATAGCTATGTTCAAGTATCAAACTAACACAGGACGCAAAGTTAATGGAGGAAACATGACTTTCCGGTTCAAGAGCGACAATCCGGGAGCTTGGTTCTTGCATTGGTGCGTTGCAACCGAGTATGTCCTTTTGGATGGAACAGCTGATTGGGATTCGATTCCAGCCACATTGACTGGCATTTGGAAGCTGGGCTGGCTATTGTGTTTGCGGAGACTCCCGCTGCTAATATTGAAGGACCACATTCGCAGACTACGCCGCAGGATTGGGAGACGTTGTGTCCAGGGTACGACGCGTTGGCGCCTGAATTGCAGTAGGTTATCAGGGAATGATTATGCGTATTTATGCCGTAGTTGACAAATGACCTGTGCGTGGCTGATGCGGTTTACGGAGGTTAATAACAAAGTTAGTACTGCGATGATGTCATCCAACTAGATTCCCATGGATTGAGGCCGCAGACCTGAGTGCTCCCACGATGTTCCGTAGTGCTAACGTATAATAAGGATTGACCGCAGCGAGGTAAAGGGTAGCGGCAAGGGATGAGGCCTTGAGGAATGTCGTATCGAATACCTCGAACAAACTCGACGATCGATCAATATTAGCGTGATCTGATATTTACGGTAATTCTTAGGAGTGACAGCTGAGGTATTTAAAGTCGCACCACCAACCCAGACTCCAAGGATTTAGTCTAGGTAAGTACGGGCAGCGGTCATATCACCTGGGTATTCACCGTTGAGCGGATATAAAACAGCGACAGAAAAGGTCAAGACGGGACGGTACTTCACCATGAGCTTCTTACAACGATCCAAGACCGCACCCGATTCAATTCACCCTGGCCCTGCCCAAGTAGCTCGCTCAGTCTCTCACGAGCAGATTTTGCCGTCCAAGAAGAAGCAGCCGCTCAACGAGACGGCATCTAGCTCTAGGGTGTGGGCCCAGCGACGACCCCAGAAAAAAGGCGGATATATGCAGGGCTGGGGTCCCTCTGACGAAGAATGGGATTGGCTGAAAGAACGGGAGGCCCGGCAGGGTGTCACTGTAAGCGAGGAGGAGGTCGAGGAGACCATCAGGAAGGAAGACAAAATGGGTGTTCTGTTCCTATGTGCGTCCACCATCATTCATCAGCCGCCATTTACTTTTTATTGATATTTTCTCAGCACAATTGTTTGATTGGGGCGATGAAGAAAAGATCATGTCGCCGTACGACGATGCTTTTGGCGCACAAGACCATGAATCACTGTATCTCGCCTTGAGTGCACGGCGAGCAGAGGCATCGACAGCGACGACAGCAGCGACGGGCAGCCGCGTTGGGGAACAGCTATTTTGCGTCGAGTAGGGTGTTCGGGGTCTAGTCACGTGTATGATATTTGTGACAGTAATAACAAGATTGTGACAGCCTGTAACTCTCCCACGATTTTCTTTCCTCCCACGGTCATCAAGACGTCCCACGGTATAATACCATGGCCTTCTTCCTCCCCGACAATCCTCTCACTCCCATTACTCCACCATTCATGGACCCAGTCCTCCAGCAACCGCCCAACCCAAAAGACCCGCCGCCCCCGCCCCAAGCTCCCGACGATCCCGACGACACACAGCAGCCATCAGACTGGCCTTCCACCTCCAAGCGCAAGCTCGACGACTCCGACGCTGACAACGCTGACCCACACACAAAAATCAGGCGTATTGTCCGTGACCATGTCTCCCATGACCCCTCTCGTGTCGTCCCAATGACCACCGTTATCTGTCTCCATGCAGCAGTCGCTCAAAAGAGCTATGGGAACGAGAAGCGCTTCCTTTGTCCACCCCCAGTCGTCCATATCGAGGGCCCTGTATGGCAGATGCGTTCCCAGAACCTCTCCATGGCCGTTGTTAGCGAGACTGGCGAGCGCAGTTTCGAGCAAAAGGCGCCTCTTGACGCCAATATGACCAGCAGCTTCAAGTTTCTCCATGTCACCGGCAGTGCAAAGGCAAAGAGTTTCCAGCTCTCTCTCGACATCGCAGAGCCCACTCCAGGCTCCGCATCGTTGCCACCCGAGACTGATGGTCCCCCAGGCAGAGTATGGGCTTCTTTCGACTCGGCGCCAGTCACCATCATATCGAAACCGTCTAAAAAGACGGCAAAGACCCGCAATATCAGTTCCTGTATACTCGTTGGCGGGCCCGTATCCCTCTTTAACCGGATAAATTCCCAGACGGTCAGAACAAAGTACATGACCATCGATCACGCCCAGCTCTGCGCGAGTAATCTCGCGTGGTCGGCCTTCAACGTCAATGTTGTCAGCCGCCCCGCCGACACGGCCCACGTAAATGGTGAGAACAACGCGTGTCATGTGATGTGAATCCGTCCTAATCATTATTTTCCCACAGGCGTTGCCGGTGCACCGACGCCAGTCACCTACGGCAGCGAGATTATCCTCTCAGATACCCATTCCGGCATCAGCACATCCCCTCTTATTATCCGCAAAGTTGATAAGGGCCGTGTCTCATCCGAGGATGGCGGTCCAGTCAGCCAGATGCAAAAGATTACCCTGCAGAAGGTGAATTCAGATGGCACGAGGCATTATCTGAGCGCCGCTGGGCCTATTTCGGGCCCACCAGGTATTGTGCCTCCTCCAGGGCCCGGCATGGCTTCGCAGGCCGGCACGCACGCCCTTCTCTTCCAATCAGCTCGCGTCAGAGACGAAGTCAAAGACGGCGTCCACATCTTGTCGGACGAAGTCGATGATTATCTCTGCTGGACCATTGTCGGTATCAGCAAGTTTCAGTACACGTTCTTTGATGCTCTAGGCCAGAATAACACTGTCCCAGAGGTCCCCATCACCCCGTTTCCCACCCTCTTTACCGCACCGGTTTACCGTTCGGAAAAAAACACGGTTGAGTTGACCGTGTCCAATTTCTTCTATGAGGATCCCAAGGGTAAAGGTGCCGTCCCGTTAGACGTTTACCTAGGGAATCTCGGTCCTTTGAGGGCCAGAGTCTACCAGCCGAATCAGCCGGGTGTGCTTACCAGTGTCAGCGGGTTCTCAGACCACCCAGGGCCACAACCAAGCGAGCAGACTCAGAGTCAGTTCATTTCCTCGGGGGTGCTGCATACGATCGTAATGGTCGAGATGCCCCCTCTTGGTGACGTTCTTAAAGCTCTTGAGGAAGATGCCCTTGCGCCGTCCGAGGGAAGTGTCGCCGGTCGTAGCTTACCTCTGCTCTTTATCCGCTCATGTGATGGCGTTGGCTATCATTCGGGCAGAACTATCACTTGCGAAAACGTCTTTGGAACGGATACTGGATGGATGAGTAACAACGGTACCATACCCATCGAGAGCTACACGCTGAGGGTTATGTGATACCTTTTTCCCTTTTATTTTGGTTAATGTTTATGCCTGTACTGTATATTAAGTGACCTGTTTCTGGTTCCATGTTGTCGACTTGCTGTGTTTTATATGTACATTATACCCGTGGTAACATTGCGTGCGCATGCTATTTGCATGCTATATGGACTACAGTTTCATTGGGTGAAAGGCAAAATACATGCACTGATGCACAATGTGTAAGGAAGAATGAAAAAAGAGAATCTTAACTGCCAAAGATAAGAACTGTATGGGTACGTATAATATTCATCAAAGCCATTACTGCCCAAAGCTGAATCCACCTTGGGGCGCTGCGACATCTGAGTGGAACTAGAAACAAGTCAGCGACGTATAGCGTAACAAAGAAAGCAGCACTCACAGCAAAAGCGCCAGTCTGGTCCACATTGGTAGGGGCGATAGATGCCTCCTCCTCCTCATCAGGGAAGTACTTATCCATCATGTTGAACGCCTTCTTGTAGATCTCCAAGTTGTCGTGCTGTTGGAGATTATGAATCGTGATCATACCACCTGCCTCTTCAACATATATAGCGTATTGGTTCACTCCTCCAGGTCCAGCTGCATTCTTATCCATCTCGCCAATCTTCAAGATGTTATCTAGTCCATCGAGCGCGACCTGGATGATTTTGTTGTCCATCATCGTGAGTAGGTCACAAAGGGGCTTGATGCATCCCTGCGTAACGAGATAACGGATCTGCGCTGGCTCCTGCAGGCCGCCGGATGTCGCATTCGAAATTGCCCAGCACGCCTCCTTGCGCGTCTTGAAGTCCGCGTTCTGGAGGATGTTGATGAGCGGTGGGATGATGTTGGCATCGATAACACTCTGGATCTGGGGAGGGGAGCCTGCGGTGATGTTGGAGATTGTCCAGCAGGCTTCCTTTCGGATGCCATCCTTGGGCGACGAGAGGAGCGACAAGAGAGCGGGAAGAGCTCCCGAAGCGATGACGACCTGAGTCTGGAGATCATCACCTGTGACGATGTTTCCAACCGAACGGAGAGCAGGAGTCTGAACGGAAGTAGACCCGTGCATAAGCAGATCGACGAGGCGCCTGCAAACTCCAGACTCGATAACAGCCTGAATCTTGTCGTTGGATCCATCGGATAGGTACGAGATTGCCCAACACGCGTCAATGAGAATTTCATCATCCAGTGAGTAGATGAGTTTTGTCAAAATCGTCAGGGCGGGAGAAATCTAACAAAAGGTTAAAAATATGCCGTCAAGTTGAGTAGTTAGCATACCAATTCCCAATCAGGCTGGGGAGATTTGCCTCGGCAGAAGTTGCTCAAGGTCCAAGTGGCATTACGGAGCATACTGAGCTTGTGCTGCTCACTCAACAAGGCCAACAAGGGCCTCAAAGCTCCTGCTTGAAGGACATAGTCTCGACATTGAGGGCTGTCACCAGCAATGTTGCCAAGGGCCCACACGGCTTGCTCACGCACATCATGAACCGGTGATGACAACAGATTGATAAACTCCGGAACAGCTTGGGCACCAATAACGACTTGAGTGTGCTCCGCAGTTCCCGAGGCGATGTTGGTCAGGGCCCAAGCAGCTTCGAACTACAGATACGAGGGCAAGATGAGCGTCAGGAGGCGACAAGAAGAGAACGATAGGCATACTTGAAGCATCGACGATCCGGTACGCAAAAACTCAACAAACCGTGGAACAACACCGCATTCAATGACGCGTTCGATGGGAGGATTTTTCTCTTTGGAGAGCAATTTGCGGAACCTGGTCGTCGCGTCCAATTGCTTTTCAGCATCGTTGGAGAAGACGGCAGACATAAGGTCATCGGCGGTCTGTTCATGGTAGATATGAGCGAAAAGACGAGTTTCCAAGTGGGTGATAGCTGTACGTACCTCGGGATCCCAGGTTCCAGTAGAGACTTCCTCATCCGAGTCTGCGCCTGTTGAAGGCACAAAATTCCTTCGCTTGGAGATATTTTCCTCTCGCTTCTGTCGCCGGATCTCAACCTGCTGCTCTTCACGACGGCGTCTAAGGTCGTCCTGTTTAAGGGCGCCTTTTGCCTTGTAGGCTGCGACGGTGGAAGCGCGTCAGAAGACGAGAAATTTTCGCAGAAAAGAGCAAGAAACTGACCATCTCGACGAGCCTTCATCGTACGGGACTCTGTGCTATCCATCGCTGCGAGTACAAGTAAAATGTGGCAGGAGATAAAGGTGGGGAAGGTGCAAATACAAGCCTCGAAAGCGGTCTTTGAGTGACTCGGGGCGCGTGACCAGTCACGCTCGTTTCATTGCTTTTTTATTTTTCTCTTCTGTTCTTTCTGGTTCCACAGTCATTGTCGTCGCAAGGCTGTTATCATTGTATTCTAATTTTACAGTTGCCGTGTAGGGCTTCCATCCAAAAACTTTTCAATGTTTTCCACTGTTTGTGCCCAGAATGTCTACGTCCTTTGTTCAATACACGTATGTAGAACAATTAACGCTTTGACTGACCTTGTAATTCGTGTCATTGACGTATCCATTGTGTGGACTCAGAGTCACGTTTTTCAACGTTCGAAGCGGATGGTCCAAAGGCAGCGGCTCCACATCGTACACATCCAATCCTGCGCCTGCTATCTTGTTATTTCTGAGGGCATCGACCAATGCCTCTTCCTGTACAAGTGGGCCGCGTGATGTATTGATAAGAAACGACGTGGGCTTCATGACCGCGAGATCGGCAGGTCCAATCATACCTGTGGTGCTTGGCACCAGGACCATATGCACGGAAACAATATCACTTTCCTTAAACAACGCTTCTTTCGAGCTAGCAAACTCAACCCCGGCCTCCTTCGCTCGCTCCTCTGTTAAATTCGGAGACCAGCCTAGAACTCTCATCTTGAAGGCCTTTGCAATCTATGCATTTTAGTCAATATTAGTAACGTACTTCGGCCGGGATTGTTCCTTACCAGAGCAGTTTCAGCACCAAGTCTTCCGACTCCAACAAGTCCCAGAGTTCTGCCTGCCAGGCCGAATGGGATCACTGTTTGCCACTGTGGATTCTTGCTTTTCACGTTGTCTTCAATGGCTATATATCGAGCCACTGCCAGGATAAGCGCCCAGATATGCTCTATGGTCGAGTTCCCAGCTGATTGGGTCCCTGATACCGGAATGCCTTTTGACTTTGCAAACTCGGTATCAATGCTTCTGTTCCCCATTCCAGTGGTAGATATCAACCTATCGGATTCAAACTCGTCAGCACTATGGTAGTCCGATATCGGTCTGGTACCCACTTCAGGTTTGGAAGCCTCTCTATGACAGCCTCGGGAAACTTGGTTCTTTCCCTCATCGTACAGATTATGTCGTACGGCTGCAGACGTGTCACCAGTTCCTCCTCGTCCGATATGGCATCGACGAAGACTTCGATGACCACTCCTCTTTCCTTTAGACTTGACCAATCGGCACTTTTCAGAGCAACCTGCTGATAATCGTCGAGAACAACAACACGGATGGGAGATTGCGACATGGTTGTATAACCACTGCTGACATAATTTACGAAGCTCATTACAGCGCATGATGATTAAAAATACGGTCTTCTACGATCATTCCATTCTCACGTATCATTATCAAAGGGATACTGTACGGAGATGATCAGAAATCGATAACAGGCGATCACAAGGCAAACTCACCTCGAACGATTCTGGTGGATCTGCTTCTGGAGCACTCTCATCTAGTGCGATATGACGACCTGTGGGTACTGAACCAACCGCGTCACCGTTACCCACTGCAGGCACGGCTTCAGCAGGAGCAGCCTCCACGGGAGGTTCAAGGTCGATGAACTCGCCCTCCTCATCTGGCCGCAGATCGGTTAGCAGAAGGATCCCGCCACCTCCTGAATAGGAATTGACGCCAGAACTCGATACTTTGCCTCCCTTTCCAGCTTTGGCCGTCTTGGAAGAAACAGCTCTTACCGGCTGGTATCGCCCGTCGCTTGGGAAAGTTATGTATGAAAGCTGTGCGGGGGTAACACGCGAGAAATTGGGCAGCATCTCAGAAGATGGCTCCGATTTTCGCGATTTCGTAGTGGTCGTGGTCGGGGGTGTGGGCGTGACAGTGGGTTGTGTTGAGGCTTTGCTGTCATCTGCAAGATTGGACATTGAACCGTTTATAGGAGAGATATCGCCGCCTTTGGCAGGCGATTCCTCTGTTTTCATTTCAACATCTCCATCACCTTCCTTCTTCGTTTCATCCTATAGGGCAGTCAGTCTCTAGCATGAAATGCCTCAACAATAGGACCCACGGTCTCCATCGCATCACCCTCAGCAGCAGCTTTCCTCTTTTCTCGTGCCTTCACTTTGGCGGTCGTGGACAGGACTGCCGTCGCAACTTTAGCAGCTGCCTCCTTCTTGGGTGGTTTCGCTGCCGCAGGATAAGCGAACAGGCTTGGCCGGGCATTCGACACAAACTCGAATTTCGGCACCTAGGAAGAACGTTGGTGCAGTCCAGAGAAATAAACAAACAGCAGCTCACCTTAAGATCAGCGTTGAGACCAATGATACCAGTAGGTTCAAAGGCCAAGCAGGCGCAATGAGCTAATGGATACCAGTACCAAAACTGACAGAACATGACCATGCCAACAATCGCGTTGGTGTTCCGGCTTCCTGCACGACTCAGTAAACTGATAGTAACGTTCCTACCACCAGCGTCGATGAGTCCCTGGCCAATAGCAGCACCAAATCGTGCGACAGGGTCCTCGTGCTTGTCAGAAACCACTTTCGTGTACAGCGAACGAGTGGACGCAAGAGATGGCGACGACGCATCCGATTGTTCTACAAGGATCATGCCTAGAGCGATAAACGCGCCTTGTCGAACGAAATCTACGCTATCCCGTGTCATAGGTTCCAAAATCTCGACAGCGTCCTAATAATTGTAAGTCGACTCATGTTCACTCAGATCAAATAAGATACTGACTTGAAGCCCGGTTCCTGCGCAAGCAATTCCCAACGCGAGAGTGGCACCACAACGGACGTGGGGGTTATAGCTTTCACTCAATAGTTGCACGATTCGAGGCACCTGGCCGGGGTTTTTGAATAAAAGGAAAGCGAGGGATGTTACAGCCGCCCTTCGAACATCGTCGGAGACATCTGACACGGCAATGTGAAGTAAACGGCGAACTGCATCATTGTTCGCCGTTCCGGCGTAGGCAAGGGCCAAAGTGTATACACCTCCGTAACGAAGAATGGGGTCCTACAAGACAGTAAGTATGGGTTTAGACAGAAGAAAACGGGGCTCACCTTTTCCGCCAGGAGCAATTTGATTGTATTATCAGCTTCTTCCTGACGACCATAATAAACAAAGGCGACGCCGATTGCGAGACCACGAATAATTTTCTCGTGGTGCGTCTCCCGTGCGTAGGTGAGCATTTCGGAGACCGGGTCCGCAGCTGCCGTGCCCAACATAATCAATCCCATTGCGTATCCGGAAGCCTCTCCAGCAACCGCCGAATCCATAAACAAGACAGACTTGAGGTCTTCGAAAGTCTCTGCGTTCTTGGATCCCATTGCTGCGATACCGAGACCGAGCGCGGCACCATGTTGCACAACTTCACCCTGAGCCGAGCGCAGGGTCTCGCGAAGGTAATCCGTAACCGAGCTTCCGCACCCCGCACTGATCAGTCCCAAAGCATACAGTGCACCGCCTTCAGAGTATGCAGCCCCCTGCATTGTGCTCTCGCCTCCGCCTTGAGGTAGGTATGGACCAAGGATCGTCATTCCCTGTTCAAAGTAACCTTTGTGGATGACGCCAAGGCCTGCTGTCGCGGAAAATTTGGACCAGTTTGACGCCAACCCTAGCCACTCCAAGTTTTCCCGCAGGAAAAGATCTGAGGTTGTACCAGCGTGCATGAATGCGTTCTGCAAGGTGAGCGCAGTGTGATATATCGAAGAGCGTGACTCCAAGACGTCTTTGGTGTTCTTCAATATCAGTAAATCCACCTTGTTGTTTCGCTTCAAGAATTCAAGATATATCTTAACGGATTCTTGGCCGGTTAGTATACTTCGTATCTTGTCAAAAATCTCCTTCGATTCCTGCACTCATTATTAGCTGTCAGGTTCACGAGACGACTCTGGCAACGCACAAATTGGCCCTCGGGAAGATCACTCCGTACACTGTCCAGGTAATCGCGCGCGCCTCCTTCCACTAAGTCAAAAGCCAACTGGTACGCCATGAGTTTATTCGACGGGACCATTGACTTGAAAAGCGGTATGGTAAGACCGGAGTCACCAAGCGTGATAAGAAGCCGTGTCAAGGTGTGTACGTGGGATCCGTCGGTGGAAGATTGGGGGAATAGAGGGAAGAGGAACCGCAAGACTTGGTCCCGGTACGAGAGTGAAAACCCGGTATCCAGGGCTGCCTCCATCGCATATGACAACAAGGAAACATCGTTTGTGTGCTTGTATATGTGTTCGATGACGTCAAGGCGACGTGATTCGAGGGCAATACCGATGGCCTGTAAAATCATGAAGTGGATGCATCGGAAGTGTAGGGTTCAAACACACCTGTTTAAATTCTCCATCCTCGATACAACGACTGAATATGCCTTCGATGATATCCTGCAGCCGGGGATCAATCTTCTCGGGTTTGCTAGTGCTCTGTTCCTCGGTGCGTAGCTGTATGTAACGGTCAATGGCTTTGGCTAAAGAAACAATCAGTCAACGTTTGATGAGTCGAGTGGCGTGCTCACAAACAACCGTCTCAACGTATTCTTCAGAGCCTTGTGAACGAGCTTCACTTTCGAACGCGTTGTTTCCAGCACCGAGTGCAAACGAGAGGGATTCGTCATATTCTCCGAGGAAGTAATAGACTTTGCTGGCAAGGAGAGCGGCAGAGGCGCGTGCGTCTTTAGGGAGGTCGTCGCTTTCGTATAGAGACTCGCTATGGAGTATATGAGAATACAGCAAGACAAGCAATAACAATGTACGAACATCAGCGCAATGTGCTCCGAGATTTCAGCCCAAAAACGGGGAACCAAAGGATTGAGCGCCTTGAGGGCATGTTGCTTGAATACAGCATCCGGCTCTGAGAGTAAGGCAAGAACGCCAGCAGCAGACGATTGAGAGCGCACGACCATGAGAAAACGCAACGAAGCAGGAGTGAAGTCGAAAAGGTGACGCGTCCGAGTCCAGCCAAATCCAGACAGCTCCGGATCCAAATAGATGTAAATAGAGGTGCTATTCCGGGATATTCCTGAGCGCTGTTATTGCCGTCCGTCATGTCTTTTCTCGCCCGTAACGCTTTCCGCGCCGTTTTGCGCCCCCGCTACCGCGGATACTCTACTGCTATTGAGGAGTATACCTCTGAGCTTGTTCCCAACGCCAAGAGCCCCTTCCTTGCCGAGTTGCAAGCAGTTGAGCACCACGGTGCAGGTGTGTACCCTGTTATCTGCCCACTTTTTGGTCTTATTGTTCTCTGGTAGAAACCGGTGATCTCTGGAGAAAGATCAGGTATGATTGGCTTGTTTTGTGACCTTTCTATGTGCTCAAGGCCCACAGTTACTACGTCTGCCTCCCTGCCAGTCCGTACATCCTGCTTTGTCTTTTTGTCTGTTGCTGATGGCCATCTAGTCGTTGCATGCAGTGCTTGGGTGTACAAGCTTGAAGTTGCCCACGAGGAGCATTTGGACCACCTTAGGCACGAGAATGATGGCAAACTCCCTGAGCCCCCTGCCTATGAGTACTTGAACCGTCGCGTTAGGCCTTATCCCTGGGGACCCAACACTCTGTTCTTCAACGCTTCAGTAAGTCGCCTCCTTTTTTGCGTCGCGCGTTTTGGATTCAATATCGTGCTCTAGGTCAACAAGGACATGTCCGAAGAGTAGATTCATACAACATAATGTTGCATATTGCATGCGAATCAATTTGAATTTGTTGAGACCTTGTTGGCACCATCTAAGCTTTTCTGGTTACAAGTTTCAAATTTTTAAAGCGTGCAAGTACTATATCGGTGTGTATGGGTTGTATATGTACTGAAAGTCCAGAAACACTTCTGTCATCTTAGGGAGAAGAGTCCATTGTAACTACGATGAGTCCGTGGAAACCTTTTGGTATCTAGAAGAATGTGGCCCAAGCACCCGTGAGGAGCCCCGCTGTGACGGTTGTGAGCCCCACGAGCACTGAGGAAGACACAGAATGGCCAGCAATGGCTGCATTGAATGCGGACGACGAAGCCGAGGCAGCAGCAGAAGAACCAGAAGCAGCGGCGGAACTTGACCGTGCTGAGCTGGAGGCGGCGCGCGATGCTAGAAGGAACAGCGCATCAGCATAGTTGGCAAATTCAAACACAAGCTACTCACATGAACCTGTAGCCTGGCTCACAACCGACGAAGCTGCAGACAGTGCTGACGCGGTGTTACTGATACCAGCGCCAGAGAGTGCACTGGCAGCCGCGGATGACAACCCGCTTATGTTAGTCGTGAGTGCTGTTGCCGCCGAAATGAGACCAGAGACTAAACACAGTTGGTCAGTAGCTTTCCTTCATCTACAGCGACGGAGCTTACCATCGGCTGTTCCGCCAGAGGCCAGCGACGCTGCAGCGGAGGTGATTTCTGAGGCAACGGCGGTGTCTGTACCCGCCAAGGTGTCGGTCGCTAGAGCGGTAGCGGTGCCAGCGAGGGCGGTATCAGTGCCAGCGACAGCAGTGTCTGTCCCGACGATTGTGTCGGTTGCGACAGCGGTCGTATCTGTCACATTTCAGCTGCATGCTCCGAAGAACGCAAGAGCGAGACTGACCTTGGCGCCTCACGTTGGCGGCGTAGGCAGAGGCAGAGAGAAAGAGAACACAGGGAACAGAAAACAACATGGTGGAATAAGAAAGAACGAAGACGAAGGTGAGGTTAAAAGAAAGGGTGGAACTGTGGATGGAGCACGCCTTTGGATCATATATATAGCATTCATGGTGTCGAGGTCGCTTCTAGGGTGAAACCTGGTTCTTCAATTGCCAAAAGATGCTGTGATTGGACAGGCTTGGGATGACCGCGCAGTTCGACATGGTGACGGAGAATTCATTGGAGCATCACTGCCCGCAATGGGTATTAAAATAGATTGCACCCTCAATAAATAGGCAATGACATCATGATCAAATGGTAAGTACTGCACCGACAAGTGTACCGCCTGCGACTGCGAGCAGCCCCGCGAGTAGCGGCGCATTCAAAGTAAACATTCCGACAGCTGCATTATTCGATGCTGCCGCGGAAACTGCCGATGTAATGGCTGTGTATTCGGCCCCTGCGAACGATGTAACATGTCCAGCTCCAAGGGTGATCGCTTCACCCCCCCTGCTCGTCACCACAGTATACGCCGATCCACCAATACCTAGTAAACGTCGTAAGAACACAGAATCGAACATACATCAGAACTACTGACTGGTGACCTCGGTGAACACAGAACCTGCAGCCGAGGTAAGGGCGGTATACTCCGAGCCAGCAAAGGAGGTGACCACGCCTGCACCGGATTCCGCAAGAGTGATCGCTTGGCCCCCCTCACTGGTGACGACAGTGAATGCCGATCCAGCAGCCGCTAAATGGAAGCAATGAGCACATAATTTTGGCAAACTCGCAAGAAACACTAACAGGTGACTTCTGTAAAAACAGAGCCTGCCCCCGAAGCAAGGACGGTATATTCAGAACCAGCAAAGGATGTTACTTTACCCGCTCCAGACGTCGCAAGGGTAAAGCCTTCTCCGCCTGCACTGGTAACGATGGTAAACACCGACCCAGCCACAGCTACACGCGAAACATGACTCAGAATATTAAAAACGCATAAAAAAACATGCACTTACATGTTACTTCCGTCGCAATGCCTGCAGCACCCGCAGTTGCATCGCTAAAAACCGACGCAGCTAACAATTTAAATTATATTTACTCTAAGACTCTACTGCGTATACGCATGCAATTACCTGCAGAAGTTAGGGAGTCGATAGCGCTGCCAACTGGGGAATTGAATTTGAATATTATCAAAAGAATGGAGTGAGGGGGAACTTACTCTGTCGTTTTCCTTCGAGCTCTGGAGCAGCATACACAGAGGCGAACAGAGAGAAGACGAAAAAGTGGAGCATGACGCGGGTCGTTATGCAGAACGGGACTCGCGTTGCGAGACTTTATACCATTGAGACCAGGGTTCCGACTGAGTCCGTCATAGCACAGCCCCTTCGCGGCAACTGATGCCCATCAGCTGCTGACCATTCATCTATTACACACACCACCATGCCTCGCGCGATAATTTCACCTTCCGTCCTTGCCTCCGACTTTGGCCAGCTCACCGCAGAATGCAAGCGAATGATCAAGGGGGGCGCTGAATGGCTGCACATGGGTCCGTTCCTCGACACTGACAGTTATTTATCTTCCTTATCAACGTTCCCAGACGTCATGGACGGGTAGGGCCTCGCATCAGCGAAACTTACAACTCATCCGTGTTTCACAGCCATTTTGTGCCGAATATCACGATGGGTAATTGCTGTATCTGCTGTATATCGCGTCCGGACCTCAATGCTGCTGCATAGGCGCGCCGATCCTTTCGTGTGTGTCCAAGGGGATTCCGGGAATCTTCATGGACTGCCATATGATGGTCGCAGAACCGGAAAAGGTAAACTTGTCGCTATTTTTGCAGCCTTGGTGCTGAGGCTAGCAGTGGGTTAACGACATTGCGGACGCTGGCGGTGCGCTGTACTGTTTCCACCTCGAGGCAACGAGTGCGTGTGATCCCACGGTTGCCTAACGGACATTCATAACTCGAGTCCAGCCGATCCTCTTTCGCTTATCAGGTCCATTCGTAGCCGTAACATGAAAGCGGGCGTTGCGATCTCCCCGGATACGCCATCCACTGCTATTACGGACGAGATTGCAAATGCTGCTGACATGCTGCTCGTTATGACTGTCTACCCAGGTTAGTTTGCTCCCAATGGACCGTGACGGAGTTGATGTTGTTGCAGGCCGTGGTGGACAGAAATTCCTCGACCGCTGTGTTCCCAAGGTAGCTGAGCTTCGCGCTCGGTTCCCTGAGAAAGATATCGAGGTTGACGGAGGTGTCGGGCCGTCCACAATCGGCGTCTGTGCACATGCAGGTCAGTACCGCGTATTTTTACACAGCCCAACTTTTTTTCGACTTGCCTGTAGGCAGCAACGTCATCGTAGCCGGGACTGCCATTTTCGGCGCCTCCGATCCCGAGGGCGTTATCGCGCAGCTCAAGGCTGCGGTCAACACAGCACAGGCAGCAGCCAGATCGTAATAGTATACATAATCGTGAAGAATAAATTACACAAATATACGTAGAAAATAATCTTGAAATAAGGGTATGTCGTCCCGTAGATGTCGTGGTATCTATGTCATCCGTCAGCCTTCTCTACCACACCAACCATTCCCCATACATATTCGGTCGCTCGCCCCGTATATACGACTCAAACGTCCGTTTCAGCACAGTTGCCCAGTCCAGGTCTCGCTGGTCATCAGCCACCCTGTCCTCATCTAACTCCATCGTTGTATCCATTTCAAGCACCTGCTGTTCTACAGCCGCTTCCCGCTTAAGCACACTCCTCGCTATCCGCTCACCAGCAACAAAGCGAGGTCCTAAATCTGGCCAATTTCGGGCAGGGTCAAACGGCTTCCACCTGATCAACCGAGTTACTACCACGACGCGCACAGAAATTGCAATACGAACCAGTAATTATGGAAGTGGTACGAGAACGCGCCTTTGAAGAAACCATCAAATCCAAGAGCCTCTGGCGCCGCATTGCTGACGGATGGCGTATCAAAAAAGTCTCCGAAGCTGAAGAATATCAGCGCACTTCTTCAGGGACTCGGGAACCTACACTTACTCAGTGAAATAAGGTTGTGGCGGCCGCTCGCGCTGATAGTATTCTGTGTTAAGCCACGCCGAATCAAATAGTGCGTCCGGAAGCCGCAATAGAAGTCCTTCCAAATGCGCCTCCTTCGTGTATCTTGACACCGTCATAGGATGGAAATCGAGATCGTTTTTTAGTGCCGTCCGAAACAGGAACGTTCCCAGAGCCGAGCCTTTGTTTAGGTGGAGAACCGCGGTGTTGTATTTTTCTAACCGCGACCACCTGTAAGCGAACGCGCCCTTCCATCCCCAGAGTTCTTCCCAGTCGCGGAGGAAAATCGTATCAGCGTCAAGATAGATACCGCCAAAACGATGACATAAAATGAACCGCGCCATGTCCGACAGGATCACGGACAAACGGTCGTACGACGATGAAGATTTGCTTCCCGTCCTATTCAGCATGTCGTCTTCGTCCTTTTTCGAAGACGCACTCTTGTCCGCGGTCGTGTCATTGGCTCTAGTCCCACTCCCGCTTGGTTTCTCCTCCTTGGGAACGTTGATGGCATGTCCCCCAGAATTGAACAGAGTCTCCCGTGACCGCCATTCGTCCTTCAGCTCGGGAACACCATCCAATTGTTCTGTGGTATTCCATAGTTTGAACTTGACGACATCTTTGAAACGGGGATGCAAAAACGGTGCTGCCCATGGGTTCGCTTTTAGCTGATCAAACATGTCGCGAAGGGCAGTGGGGTTAGGAACTGAAGCTGCTGGGCCAGGATTGATCCACAACCAAAACTGTGGTCGACATGCTGCAGAAGCGACTGGGTAGTCCTTGATGTATAGGCCAGTATTCTGGGTGAAAAGGAAGGAGAGGAGGGCAAGATAAGGTTTGTCAGTGAAAGGGCCTGTCCAGAACATGTGAAATATCCGAGGGCTCTCTGGATCGCACGGAGAGTCAAGAGTCACATACGGACGGTGCTCAGCAGGCGGTGGAAGCCGGACTGGAGGGATCTCCCACTCGACGCCGCGCTTTTTTGTTAGACCACTGTCGGGGTCCGTTGGTTCATGAACAGAGGTGACCCCGGGGGGCAATTCCATGTATGTTATTGCTGGTTCGATCACCGTCGTGTTTGTGTCGGCCTGCTCGAGATAAATGTATTTCCAGTCGTCCATCCGACCCCTGCGTACACGCTTCGAATTATCCAACCCGGCGCCTACCCTAAGCACTTCCAAGCAGTCACGGACGTACTATGGATTGATAAGTACACAGATGGATGTAAGCGACGCGTAAACGACACCTTCTTCGCGGAATAGTCGCAATGTTCCATGACGATATCCAAGTCAGCGACGCTTCCTGGAACAGGCCGGGGAGGATATGCGACATCGGGAGGATGACTTTGAATGTCCAGATACACCCTCTTGGGCCCTACACCTTTTGTTGTAGTTGAAATCAGACTAGGTGGTGCTCGGAATCTCGGGGGAGGTATTGATATTCTTCGCGGTGGTAAGGCAGGATTGAGTGGCGTCGAACGCAGCCCCAAGCCCTCTGGCACTATAGATATTTCAGAATGAGCAGGAAAGCTAAACACGATACGACACGCACGTTTCCGTCTGCTCGGATAGTGACCACTCTCTATCTCCCAGAGCCAAATCCTCTGCAGGTCCTCCCTTTTGTACACCAGTGACGGCGGGTCCATAAACGGAGCAGGCCACTTTTTCTCTTCGGTTCCAAACCTCTTCGCGAGAGCAAAAGTGACGAACACGAGGATCGCAAACGCAAGGAGAAGCACGAACGAGCCGCGCTTGCTGCCAAACTTGGATATGCTCGACTGGTGAAGGCGGTGAGGATTCAAGATCCATAGCCTTAGATTCCGAGTGCGTACGCCCGGAATAGGCATAGCTACTGGAATGAACCATGCACGAGACTGTGCACGACGATTCATCTTTTCCTGGACTGCGGAAGGAAGGGTCGACGAGTAATGGGGAAGAGTCATGTTGCGCCGGGGCGGTACTGGAAAGTAGATGGACGACGCCATTCTTCGACTCATGAAGCTGGCGTCCAGCCGGACGTATACCGGGTCGTATCGAGGTCGTGTCTGGTAGAGAGATTATTCTTTCCCACGGGTGATTTCTCCCATTAATTATCGAATGTTTTGTCCGGGCCGGATCAATAATTTATTTTGCTTATTATTCCAGAGTAAAGACATATTCTCAGGGATATGACGCATTTAAAACCCGGGGCTGATGTCTGTCAGAGGGTTCTACTTGGACCTACATATGTTATTGTCAGACGGTCCCGACTCTGGCTGAAGGACTGCTGAGATTCAGATTCGAATGGAGCGGGCCAGAACAGTCGATCCGCATGCTGCAGGATTCAAGGGCCCTAACCACGTATGCCAACATTGAGAATGTTTGGACAGCGGTAGGGTGATGTCCCAGCCGTCTGCAACATCACCAAGTAAAGGAAATCCAATAATTAAATAGACATAATTAAGTAGTGACGCGACGCGTTATGTCACGAGGGAGAAAACAGTGCTATTTCTGCCAGCTCACGGTGGCACGTTTGCCGTTATCTAGATCCCCAATCATCTGCCCAGGTACTCGTCCAGATCCTATAGGATACGTTCTGGTATTGGCTGGCAGAAGCCCATTCAAGCCCAAGTAACGTTATCGGCACTCTAGCTCCGCATAAAATTCCGTACCGACAAGCGACGGCGATTCATCTTCTTACTCTCTTACCACCACCATCTCATCCACAATGTCCTCTGATAGCATCCGTTCTCCCCTTGTATGGAGCTCCCAGCTCACAACGATGAAGGCCCTAGTGCCTACAGAGGAGACCAAGTTCATGAGAAAGGTATGTAGCCCTCTTTAGTCGGCGGGATCGTCATTGACGTGGGCGCAGACCTCCATTATTGCGACCATCGGTATAACAATCTCTCACTGACGTGTATCCCTACCGCTGACGCTGTTGCAGGTCCCAAGGTCAACACTGTCGAGAAACTTGGCGAACTTCGCAAAGCTGGCGTCAATGTCGTCCGAATGAACTTTTCCCATGGCTCATATGAGTATCACCAGAGCGTCATTGACAACACCAGGAAGATGGTTGCATGTATGCTTTGTTCTTTTGTGCAGCCTTGGCGTCTTTGACCATTTATCCTGTAGCTGATCCCACGGGCAGGCCTGTTGCTATCGCTCTCGATACAGTGAGTCTTGGTGGCCTGCATATACCCAGGTTCGGCGCTCATGGTGGCTCTTATCTCACAGAAAGGTCCTGAAATCCGTACGGGGTTGATGAGGGATGGCATGGATGTGGGTCCTCTTCGCTTTAGTCTCTCCTTGTATCCGTTCTCATGTTATTCAGATCGCCGTCTCCGCCGGACATGAGTTCATCGTCTCTACCGACGACAAGTACAGCGAGATCTGTGACGATAAGGTCATCTGGGTTGACTACGTGCGCATTTCACGCCTTGACTATGGGGATCAAATCATTGATATTTCTTTTGGGGCTAGAAAAATCTTCCCAAGGTCACCGCTCCGGGGAAACTTATTTACGTTGATGACGGTGCAGCCCTTCATTTACCCCACAATGTCATCATAGCTGATCTTGACACGTGCAGGCATTCTATCTCTTCTTGTCACTTCGATCGATGGAACGAACGTGCATGTCCGCACGCTCAACAACGGTACCCTTTCGTCTCGCAAGGGAGTTAATCTTCCCAAGACGGCAGTTGATCTTCCTGCCCTTTCTGAGAAGGACAAGGCTGATCTTAAATTCGGTGTTAAGAACGGTGTGGACATGATCTTCGCCTCCTTCATCCGCCGCGCAGAGGATGTCAAGCATATCCGTGAGGTTCTTGGCCCTGATGGCGCAAATATTAAGATCATCGTGAAGATCGAGAACGAGCAAGGTGTGGCTAACTTTGACGAGATCTTGAAGGAGACGGACGGTGTCATGGTCGCACGCGGTGACCTGGGTATTGAGATTCCGGCCAGTCAGGTATTCTTGGCGCAGAAGATGATGATCGCAAAGTGCAACATTACGGGTAAGCCTGTCATTGTGGCGACACAGATGTTGGAATCAATGACGGTGAGCTTGTTCCTCGCTTTCTTTTTCCTTGGCTGTGATTGATTGGTGGCGTTATCAGTATAATCCTCGTCCCACGCGTGCGGAAGTTAGCGATGTGGCCAACGCTGTTTTGGATGGTGCGGACTGTGTCATGCTTTCCGGAGAGACGGCCAAAGGGTCGTACCCCATTCAGTCGGTACTGATGATGGCGGAGACATGTTTGTTGGCGGAGGCAGCTATCTGCTACCCTCCTCTATACGACGACCTCCGGACCATCCAGCCCCGTCCTACGCACACTGCGGAGACGGTTGCCATTGCTGCTGTCGCCGCCGCGAACGAGCAAGGCGCAAGTGCGCTCTTGGTGTTATCGACAAGTGGAGAAACTGCGAGGTTGATCTCCAAGTACAGGCCTAGGGTTCCCATTCTCACCGGTTCGTTGACATTTTTCTGTGGTTTGCGGAGAACTCACGAGTGTTTACTTGCAGTGACCCGAAACCAGCAAACTTCTCGCCAGATCCACTTGCATCGTGGATGCTACCCATTCTGGTACCCTGAGCCAAGAGGTATTCAGGACCACCAGTGGCAGACGGATGTAAGCTCCCTTTCTTCTTTGCACTTTTTGTCCTGATATGAACTGTCGTAGGTCGACAATCGTATCCGCTTTGGCCTCCGCAGTGCATTGGCCTTGAAGATCATCACCCCAGGCTCGGCTGTCGTTGCCGTCCAAGGCTGGAAGGGTGGTTTAGGCCACACCAACACACTGAGGATCATCAATGTCCCCACTGATGCGGCGGATTTGGAGTTGCAGCCTTTGGATGGTTGAAGGCCGGGAATGAAAGAGCCAAAAATAAAAATACAAATTTCACGCTGCGCTACTGACCGACTCACCTCACTTTGCTGTAACAACATGATTAGACTTTTTGATACTAGTTTCTTAGATATTTTAGACTGCAACGACGGAATTAAACAAAGCACTCGTTATGGGTGCGCCAATGATATGAATGAGTCGTCCACACGTATATTTTGTCAAGAACGTGTTACCAAGTACGTACGTATATGAATGCTAAGCCCAGTAACGCATGTGGTACACAAACGTTTGAACGTTCTTCGGGTGCTATGCAGCTGCGGTCCTTTCATTCAACGTGTAGTTTTCAAATAGCTTTCGCAAAACGCACATGACCGTTTATGAACCAAATTGTCGCTAGGCGCATTGTTACAATAAAATTACAAATTTTATAGGAAGGAAAGAAGTAGTAGTACTTCAAATTATCAAAGTTCATACTTTGTTTCAAGAATATACTGTATAATTGGCTAACCGATATACAGTCGAGTCAACAGTCTGTTCTTCGGCAGTCCGGCCCGGACCTCATCACTGTTGCTGTTGACATCCATCATCTCAGGCAATGGCCTCCCAAATCCTTCCTCTAGGTCCGTCGTATGCCGTTTGCGACCTTACTTCCATCTGAATATACAAAAGAGCTGATCGACAAATGCATCGGGTCGCGAATATGGGTCATCATGAAGAGCGACCGTGAATTTTCAGGGATTCTGTTGGGATTCGATGATTTCGTTAGTGAGTGTCTTGAATTCCACAGCCAACACTGGCTGATGCCTGTCTTAGATATGGTCCTCGAGGATGTTACAGAGTAGTGCGTGTAATTTGACAAGTACTTGGTACTCTCAGGCTGACTGGGATCAGTGAGGCGACGCCCCAGGGAAAAAAGAAGACGCATCTCGCGCAGACGCTCTTGAATGGGAATAATATCTGTATGGTGAGTGCGATGTGCTGTCACCTTGTTCGGACGCTGAGTCGGTGCAGTTGATTCCTGGTAGCTCTGGTCCAGAGGATACGTAGAATCTCTTTCCAGCATGTATCTCATTTGTAACATATATACCGGCGTGCATACTTTAGCTAGCTACCTTGTGTGACAAAAAAGTCACATCCGTGACAATCATTTCGCGCTACCACCATGCCGATGCGACTTCGGTTTGCGATGCATGGAGTCCGTAACCGGCGCATCCTCCATCTTGTCGCGATAAATCAACGAAAAGCGCGAAATGCCAAGCCTGCAGAGCTGCTGGGCATCTACGACCCAAATTTGCGTCCGGGGGAGGACGAGAAAAAGATTGAATGGAGCGTGGACAGGATACGGTACTGGCTCAGTGTAGGCGCAGTGCCCAGCAAATCAGTGGTCAAACTGTTGGAAGCAGTGCGTTCATTTTCGGTTTATCTGTCGTCTATTTTCTCAATCTGTAACTAGGGAAAGATACTATCACCAGATTCGCCATACTCGACAGCCGCTCGCCTGCAACCCAAATACCCTGTTACACCGGAGGCTCCCATACCGTCCGAGGAGATAGCACCGGCTACAGAGGCAACCCCCTAGAGGCGTAGACGTCAAGCGGACAGTAGCTGCACAATGTCGCTGTGTCCTGCTATACGAGCGAGTTCAGATGCAGAGAACCCGTCCGAGTCCTGAGTACAATGTATCAATAGGAACGCCTGCAGATATAACAACGGATTTACTTTTAGTACTGCGTTCGCCCCGTGGTCGAGTAGAATCTTGACAATGGCTGTATTGCCACGGTCAGCTGCGAGATGGAGAGCCGTGTATCCCTGCAATAACGTTGATGTCGTGTTCCAAGAAGCCCTCTGCGACGTACGTATTCATCCTGAGCGTCCAGATCCGGTCTGGGTTCACCGTTCACAAGGGCCTCCAGCTTGGCTATCTGATTAGACACCGCGAGGCCGTGCAGGTCGTCGCCGACGACCTCGACAGGGCCCGCCATGCTGCTGACGGTGATGCCAAAGCCGCGTCCCGATTTCGGTGCGGTGCTGTCGTCGTCCCAGATATCGTCATCGTCGGGCTTTTGTTCAGCCTTGGACGGTGCAAGCTGGCTGCCTTCCGTCCAGCCTAAACTCTGGGCCAGTTCCAAGTATCGGGCTTCCGCTTGTTCGGCGGTGGGCCACTTCTTTCCGCTCGCGTTCCATGCATCCCATTTCGCCCGCCCGGTCATATCAAATATCGAGGGCCGACTGCTGCCAGGGCTTGCTCCTACGATGACATATTTGAACAATCCGTACAGCTATCAAACAATCAGGATCTAACGGTTGGTGCAGTATGGGTCACGCAACCTCGAGCCTCGTCGTCGACGAAACGCCCCCCAGCGACGGCGCATTCGACAGATACGACGCTGCATCTTCAAATTTCTTAGACGGCGACATCAAAGTCCAAGTTCAAGATGGTACATTATGTAAGTGAATATCTAGATTTCAAAAATCTACACCAATCCTGCAGCTTTCATGGCCTGTAACACGTATCAAATCAAGATCAAATATGGCTGTGAGGGGGGAACTGACCTTCAACATTTCTGCTCCAATTTTAGCGGGGCTGTCGGTAACAATGGCGCCTGCCCGGGTGAGAGCAGCAACCTTGTCGGATGCGGCACCTGTCACAATTAGGTGATTAATTTGAGGACTGGGGAAAAGACGGAAGAGGAGGAACCTTTTCCGCCCGAAATGATGGCACCAGCGTGGCCCATGCGACGGCCGGGAGGAGCGGTACGTCCCGCGATGAAGCCCACAACTGGTTTAGGAACTGCCCGTGTCTTGTTGTATTTCTCGAGATACTCGGCGGCTTCCTCCTCCATGGAGCCACCAATCTCACCGATGAGGACGATACCTAAATAATACACGTGAGAAGTGCACGGACATGTGCTGTCGAACGTTTGTCACCTTTTGTTAGAGGGTCGTCGAGGAAGACCTTGATCACGTCGATGTGCTGTGTGCCAGGGAATGGATCACCACCAATACCAACACATAGTGTCTGGCCCAAGCCAACGTCGGTGGTTTGGGAGACGGCTTCATATGTCAACGTTCCGGAGCGGGAGACGATACCTACCAGACGCGTCAGAGACACGCATATATACACCCAAGTAATACACTTACCAATTATTCCGGGTGTATGAATGTGTCCAGGCTGAATACCCATCTTGCACCCAAGAGGGTTGATAACTGGGCCAGAAAGTCTAAGTTTTCGTCACCACGTAACGGTTGGTCTCGAACGCACCTCCAGGGCAATTGGGACCCACAAGGCGGGATTTTGACTGGCTTTTGAGCGCATTCATGACCTGCACAATGGTCAATGCTACACCGAAAAAGACGGGAAGAAGAACTTACCCGGATCTCGTCGGCCTGAGGGATACCCTCTGTGATACAGACAATCAGGCCAATCTCGTTCTCAATAGCCTCGATGATGGCGTCGGCGGCGGAGGGTGGGGGAACGTAGAGGACAGTGGCGTCCGGCTGGGTCTCTCTGACCGCCTATACATGCCAAAGCCGTCAGACTTGGCGACCAGCGAGAGACGACGCGACGTACCTCCTTCACGCTGCCAAAGACAGGCAAGCCAAGATGGGTCTGTCCAGCCTTCTTTGGGGACACACCTCCCACCATCTTGGTGCCGTACGCCAACGCTTCCCTTACGTGGAAAGTACCCTGTGTCGCGCTGGCTGTCGGTATGGTGAAAAATCACAGGAGAAAGGGTACTGACGGTCTTTCCGGTGAAACCCTGGCACAGAACCTTGGTGTCCTTGTTGATGAGGAGGTTCTTCGCGGTGTCCTCGTAACTTCTACGAGTCGCAGACTGAGAGAACGTCCGGCGTCCATCTGGCAACGACAATAAGCAAAATACGGTCAGCGAGGACGCCCTGTGCTCACTGCTTAGCAGGACTGACTGTCCAAAACGTCGAAACATTGCGTCGCGAAGGAAAAAAGAGAGAGAGAGCAAGATATAGATTCCGCCAAGTGACACGGACTGCACACGGACTTCCGCTCACCCTCAAGTGTTTGGCTTTATTTTCGGCCTGGACGACTCTGGTCCATGATTGCACAAGGTTAACCCGCCCCCCGCAATTTCGTGCCGAGTCTGGGGTACGGCACCGTACGCATTTACCTACCCCTTTGAAGCAAAATAATACAGGGTAATATCAGCGGAAAGAATGCTCCAACTCTGCGATACCACTTCGTACACTTTATATATTCACTTACCTACTCTTTACCTACCTAATTAACAGATTGTATCAAGCGAAATAATACAGAGTACATGACATTCTTCCCATCATCATCGGAAAGACGCTGCTCCATCCCGCCGCCTCTCCCGTGCTTTCCTCGATCCACGTCGTAACGCCAGCATGGCATACTTAATCTTATCAAATTGCCCCTCGTTAATCGCCCTGAAAGCCCACACACATTAGGCCACTCAAAAATCAAGGAAGGATCACGACGTACCGTGTTATTTCGGAAAGAAATTCGGTTTTTATCTCCGCAGGGACCTTTGTTGTGGGTATTTGTTGTAGTATGGGGGTCAGCCACGATAAAAGCTCGGACGGAAGAAGGTACGCCGTTGATCGGAAAATCGACACCACGGAGTTGGTCATTTCCTCATAGAAATCACCCACCAGACCATCAAGCAGGTGCCCTACCAGCTGATAACCCTCTTTCTGTAGAACACCTTGAATGGCCGTGGCATATACAGCATGTTGGGGGGAAGAAGGAGTCGTGGGTGAGGGAGATAGGCATTTGTGTGTTAGAATATCATAGAAAAGATCCAACGCGACATCGACAATAGAGTCGTAAACCACCGTCAGAGCGGCCATAGAAGCCTCCAGCACCATTGGAAACGCGGGTGATTGGAAGAAGACATCCGGAGTGTGTTGTAAAATATGCCTCATGAGATGCACATAATCCTCCAGGACTGAATGCACGATGTGAATATCAGAAATGTTGCCCGATCAAGTAAATAAAACTTACCATCAGGAATCTCCGTAGCCTGCTTCGTCTGAAGAAGAATTATCATTCTTTGCGTAGATCGCTCATAAATCTCTCGGCAGGCTGTCTGAATTGCATTATCCCCGCTAGCGCCGAATCCTTCCACGATCTTGCCACCAATCCACAGGTAGCTGGATACTTGACTAGTATCGAACATGTATGACATCTTGGTCAGGACAGAAACTGCCACAGGCCGCGCCGCCTGCCCGTAGAAGGTGATGCCATGCCGCAGAACTCGGTTTGTTCTTTCCGCAACTTCGTATTCCGTACCATACTTTGTCAAGAAGTTGTCGAAGACCACCCAGGTTTGTTCACACGTGTTTTGACAGGCGATGGGCAATTCCTCGCCGAAGCTCTGAATAACATACAGCATAGCTTCCAGATTTTCAAGACCATCTGGAAGAATAACTTTAACAATCTCAGGAGCAAAAGCAACACCGTAACTTACCGCAAACGCTCTGCATTTCGTCTTTGGTAACAGTAGCTTGATTCGTCACATCATGAACCCGCGATAATATGTCGAGAGAAAAAGTACGCAATGATTCAGCGGCTCTCTCCATGGGCATTGCAGAAATGACGTATGCGATGGCCTCGTATACTTGACGTTTGTCATCTTGCGATAGTTTGGCCCCAGAAGAGTTGAGGAACGTATGAAGGGTAGGCAAGAATTCAGTAAGATGCTGTGGCAAACATAAGACTTGAGACTATTGCAGAAAAAGAGAAGCAACACACCTGTCTACAGTCTTGGCACATGTATTTCAGAGCTACACCGGCAGCAGCGCTGACTTCAGGATCAGGAATATCGAAACCGGCCGATATATATTGTAACTGGAAGGAAATATAATTCGGATGCATGCCAATCCACTCTGTATACCGAGATATGATGAGTAGCGCAGCGTAGCGAACCCTTGGATGGTCTGGTAGCGTTGGTATGAGATCCATGATTTTTGGAACAGCCACATCGTCGGTAGGGACGGCCTCAGCACCCATAGAACGGAGCGCAAACAGAGGCGCTTCAATTTCCTGCCATGATACGTTGTTTCCACGACTCAGCGCTGCGGCAATCCGATCGTATGCGGCAAGTAAACATGTATCAGGGCGAAGGACAATGCAGCAATCCTTCAGCGTATCACCCATGACATGTCTGAAGGACCGGAAGTCATCCGCTTCCTGTCCCGATAAAGGCGTAGAATCTGGAGGAAAGTGTAAATGGCCGATGATTACGCCTACAAGTGCTTGATATGCATTCAAGAAGAGAGGGGGGACAGAAGCCTTTTTCGACAAATTATTTGCCAGACGCATCCAGAAGGGGAAAGTTATAGGGACAATGTCGAGGTCGTGGTAGGCCGAACATTCTCCAATCGCCTCCACTATGGGGAAGAACGCCTCTGTGTGCTGTATAAGAAGTAGCCGATACGTGTCTCCTGCCTCTGAGAAGATGCGGGCGTAGCCTCTTATTTTCTCCGGATCTTCTCTTTCTTTGGTCAACTGGGGTTTCAGCGCGATAACCCTGGGAACAATGAGCTCGATGACAGGCATATTGGCGTCGACTTCTTGTGTTTCGTGAATAAGATCGCAGATCACGTTAACAGCCGAATCGAAAAGCTGTTCGGATGCAAGTGCATCGAAGGCGAACGAGAATAAAGCTGTCTTGGTCAAAACGGCCGGACTGATTTCCCCTGCAACCAGCCAACTTCGAAGACAGTTGAACACCTGTTCCTGTACGGCAGTCGTTACACCTGTGGGGTTCTAGATGACATATATCGGTCAGACCGTGAATAAGTGGAACACACCAGGAGCCTGTAAGTACATCGCTAACAACTCAATGACTTCCTTGGAGTGGGAAGTAAGGAGGGCATTTGATCGTTGACGGAGGTCTTCATTCTAGCGGATCATTCATATAGACAGCGTCTCGTAAGATCGCAAGAAGATGCGCACCGAAACCGGATATCTTGCGCTATTGCTCAGCTCCTCGGGTAGGAGCGTAAGAAATTGTAATAAAACGGGGACGGACGATGGATCTCTCCCAAAAATATCAATCATGGATTGTACGGCGTTGTCCCAGGCTGGATACTGCACGGCTAGACCGACCAGTGCGAGACATAATTGAACGATGATGGTCCTTGGCCCAGCCTGGTAACTCCTGAGAGCCGTCAATAATGTGTCTCGTAATGATGATAGGTTAACTGTGTCGACTTGATGGAGATCGTAGGTGACCTTGAGTAGCAGCCTTAGCAGAGAACGAACTGAAAGGAAGAAGCCGACCTTGGATCTGAAGGTCTGTGCAGCAAAAAGCTTTGCTGCCGGGGGTGCATCGGAAGAAAGGAGAAGGACATTAGAGGTTGCCCAGGCTTCTGACTACGACAATGGCGGATGGAGAGTCAGGGAATTGTCGAAGGACGTCCACAGCGAAAGACAAACAGAATGTTGGAAGTCTTGAAGCCAAGTATTGGCATTCTCCAGTGATATTTTGTCTGGTGCTCGAGTGAATACGTCTAGTACAGACAGTAGCGGCTGGATGTTGTCCATCGCAGAGAGAGTAAAGTACAGTACAGTGGCTGAGAATAATTTACCGGCATCACGTCAAAGTTTAGCTTTGTTGACTTCAGTGGCAGAGCGAAAACAGTGGTATATTCTCTAGCCAACGGGAACCTCCATGCACATACACAAGAACTCGTCGAAAAGCGTACTAAAGAATAGCAGTAAAGAGGATATCCGTGTAAAAGAGTGTGCGAATTCACAAAGACCAAGTAAAAGTGTTAATACTAAAGGCACCATAGAAAAAGTGTGTGAGCTAACGCGTGTCGTACATATGTAACAAAGAAAAGAAAAAGGTCCATGGCGCATAACCGGCGAGGTATTAAAGAGATGATATGGATTTCGAACGTCGGCCGCGACCTTAAGTGCGGAGGAATCCCTTCCTGCGGCCCGTCTGCAAGAGAAATGGTCAATTGGGTAGATCTCGCAAGCCATTCAAAGGACATACCGCGTTCTTTTCGGGAGTCAGCGGCCGGCCGGTCTCGATTCGCTTCTTCTTCTCCTCGAGATCGGCGCGCTGTTTCTCCAGAGCATCCTTCATCTCCTTGTGTCGGGCGTAGAGCTCCTCCTCGGATTGCTTGAGCTTGGACTCCTTCTCCTGGACCTTTTGCTGGAAGACCATCTTCATCTCGGCCTCCATCTTCGCCAGCTTCGCCTCGTGCATGACACGTTCTTCCTGTAGTCTTGCGGCAGGGCTAAAATGCACGAATTAGACAGATAAGGGAGGATCGCTACGAGAAACCCACTTGATCTCCTTGAAGACAGTAGAATCTTGAGCAACACCCATGCTGAGAAGCTTTTCTGTTCGCCAGTTCTCATACAGCACATCGTTAGTGTACTCCCTCAGCTCCTCCATGTAGGTACGAACAAGCATTTGTCTTAGCTTGACAAAGTCACAATGATCCTCGTTATCAACTTCGACCACTCCCCAAGGGTATGCGCGTCCGCGCACTTTGCGGCCATCGGGTGTGCTCACGGTCTTGTCAGAACCTACGACGGCGAAAGGAATCTTGCCGGCAATTTCCTCTGCCTCAGCAATCGTCTCCTCGTCCTCGTTATCGTACGTAGGTGCCTGGAAGATGTGGATGTTATTGTGAGCAATGTCAGCGAGAATCTGTGACGGGGTGGCGTCAGAAGAGTAGACAAAAAGACGTTGCAAATGTATCTGACCCGCTCCTTAAACTCCGCAATCTCTTCATCAGTCATGGTGTCTGCCTTGGCAATGACAGGAATCAAATTGACTTTGGTATGCAGGCGGCGCATGAATTCGACGTCAATCTGCTTCAATCTGTATGTCTGGTCACAAAAAACATTCCTGAACGGAAACAAGGTGACACCCACGAATGGCCAGTGGGTTGGATGAAGTAGAGACAAGCGTGTACTCGGTTGTCGACAATCTTCATCCGGTTAACACGGTTCTCTTGCTCGAGGTACGAGTCAAACCGTGTCTCGATGTTCTCAACGATGGGCTTCCAGCTGTGTGATGATCTGTGAGTAGATAGAGATAAGAGAAGGTAGGGGTGACGGACCTCTCATCATTGTTCACAAAGTCGCCGAACCCAGGGGTGTCAACAACAGTCAAGTGTAGCCGCACACCGTTCTCCTCAATGTCTACACGTAAAAAGAGTTTAAAAGAAGGGGAAGCGATAAGCAGTCAACTAACCGGCCCCAATGCTCTCGATAGCGACGGTTTTCGGTCGCTCTGCTGAAGGGGGCAGAGGCTCTTTGGGGGGGTATAATGGCGTGTTGAACAAGGTGTTGATAAGAGTCGACTTTCCCAAGCCTGACTCGCCTATAAAACAGAGAATGACGCGGTGAGAAAAGCCAAAGGCATAATTGAGATATCGAAGAAAAATGGGAGCATACCAACAACCATTGCAGTGAACTGGAACCCTTTCCTCACGCTCTTCCTGTGTACTTGATTGGGAAGATTGGCAAAACCGACGTAGCCCATTAGCTTTTTGCGAATGACGCTGGATAGAGGCGCAGTAGACTGAGTTGGAACGAGTGATGGACTTGAGCCATTTCCGAGGCCGTTGGGAGAAATGTCGCCATTGCGAGAGGAAGAATACGAGTCGGCCATCTGGGAAGAATAAAGAAAGGGCGTAAGAGGAAGAAGGAGAGAGCGGCAAGGGAAGTAAAAAATTACAGTAGAGACGACTGGCACGATGGGAGGAAAGAAGTTGTGCGCTGTTTGGCTAAGGTGGCGTCGGCAACTGAGCTCGGCGACTAATCCCAGTTTAGGCTTGGGCAGGAACAGCGCCTCGGTTACGACGTATGTAAGTGAAGCCGTTTCTACTCCCATCTAGAAAGCGCTTACCCATGTTATAGGTCTCTTCTTGCTCGTCATTGCTAACCATGTTCCCTGTCGTCTTTTTTTAATTTTGGCTCACACGCGTTCTTCGTGCGGTCATGATCTCCCGCCTTGAGGTATCCTCTCGAATTCCAGCAAAGTACAATCTATGTCTAGTATTAAAAATTTAAAGGCATTAGTACGGTACGGTTGTGTCATCATGGGGCGTCTAATCATAGATCCTTCTTTCCCCTTATGCAGCGCATTCCTCCACGTTGATGAACATGTCGAATATTCTGTTCTCCTCGGATAGTTGCCATGGATCGACGTCAATCTCCACGTTTGGTCCGTTCCCCGTATAACTGTGCATCGTTCCGTACACTTCCTGGTAATCCTGGGAAAAAGATAACGTTCCATTCATCACAGCCCGCTGCGTTGAGGGCGCGTCAATATGAATGAAGCCGCACGTAGCCTGAAATGGTACTCCGACCTCCTCCATCCGTGCTGCATGTCCGCCGAAGTCAGGGCAGTCATGACGTGGAACGCCATGGCGCATATTCCCATTCTGAACGAGGCTTGTCAATGACTGCGATTCTGTCTCCGGTGACCGAATGATTTTGCCGTCTTGCGCCCGACGCAGAGTCTCGTCCTTCAGGAATGCACCTTTTCCTAGCGTCTTTCGGCACATGGGGTTGTATTTTTCCCCGGATGCATCCGGTTTAGCTCGAGGGTGTTTTGATGGGCCCTGAAGCGAGCTTGCCGTTGCAACGCGTCGCGTGAGTAGTGTAGACATTGCCGCGGCGTATGCGTTAGCGGATTCCATGATGTCAAGAATGAAGAGGGCGAGTATGGTTAGTCGTTGAACGTTGAACGTTGACTGCTGGTAGGCATTGTCACTCAGCTAACCTTCTTATAGTGTCCTTGGCTTGCTTTGAATGCCACCTGGAAACATTCCTTGTTCAAATTTTGATGCGGCATTGACAAAACAAAGAACAAATCAGTCACAATGAGCAAAGTCATAGTACTTGTATTCTTCAGATAAAAATAGGCCTTGTCTTGATCGTGAGTACCTTGCAAATCATTGCAAGTTGGTTGAGAAACTAAAGACTATGGATATAAACATCAGCAATGATTTATTTACATTTCAGCAACTTACCGTCGGGACGAGCATAATGCCCAACGACATCCAAGTCAAATTTGCCACGGATGCAGTCGTCCAAGTCCAAAGTAGCAGTCAACACACCCTCTCCTTTGAGTAATGGTCCAGCTAACACCTCACCCAAAGGGTTAACAATGACACTTCCTCCGGCAATCATAATATTCTGAGGGTTACGTGCTGAAACGTCTGCAACCGCGTGATCAACAGGGTAATCCTTCTCTTCTGCGTATTGACAAGCCGCAAGAACGAAGCAACGCCCCTCAAGAGCGATGTGAATCATGGAATTCTGCCACACAGGTCGGGCATCCACGGTGGGTGCGCAATAGATCTGGACTCCTTTTGAGTAGTAAAAATAACGCACTGAGAAGGCGCATTGAGTTAATTGACTGGCTAAGGTTCACCATGGTGTAGGACGAACGTAAGGGCATGTAATTCTCCCTTAAAGAAGCCGTGAGGTCAGAGGTGTCAGACAGTTCAATTTGCAACATTTGCAACGTACCAACATATAGCCGCCGAGATCTTAGTTAGAACCGCAGCTTCGCTTGAAGATCCGAAATTTTTGTCAACTACAGAAAGGGTGGAACCATTTCCCTGGCCCCAAATCAGTCGCTCAGATGCAGTGGGCGCAAGCTTGCGGTGCTTGGCGATATAACCCTGTTCTGGGTCTATGAAAACAGCAGTACAATACAGTGTTCCACCGTCTCGTTCGATTACGCCGACAACAAGAAAAACACCTGTTTCTTTGCTGATAGCTTCTATCCGAGAGATCGCAGCGGAAGGGACTTCGATGGCCGCAGAGTGGTAACGTAAAAACTCGTCTCGTCCTTGGGCTGCTCTAAGGCCTACGACAGCACCAAAGGCGGACATTTTGGGATATCCTAGAGTTAATCAGCTAACATATACATGTATTTCGAAGAATCTGTAACACCTCCAATACTGCGAATAGAGTATCAGCATAGTCCGCGGCCACTAGTGAAATCTTACAAGGCCTCTGGAAATACGGCAAGCTGCGAGCCATCGCGATCCTTGGCTAAACGAGTAAGTTCTTCCAGTTTCTGAAGTGTAGCGTCCAAGTTGTACGCCTGACTGCATGTTTGCACTACAGAGGCGCGTATCGTATGTTGCACCATTGCAGCTGAAGGTTACAAAGAAAGAATCTTGGCATTGGAACTGCAGCGATATGTGGTATTTTGCCGCCGGGATAGCGAGATAAATGTCGTGACTCTCTCAGGCAATTCCCGAGTTGAAATGCGGGTAAGTACCGGTCCGGCCAAATGTCATCTGACCTGCCCTCAACCAACCGAATGGGATAGCCATAAAAGGACGAAAAAATTTCGTTGCTTGCTTTCTCCATGGTGAGTCCGTGGGCACATTCGTGACCAGCGTTGACTTGATCCAGCAGTCTACACCTACGTCTCCGCCGAAGGTGCGAATACGCGATGAAGAGTGGGATCGCCGTATGCACGAGGTCCAGGTATCAAAAACGTGAGTCCCCATCCCTTATGTCTCTTCTATGATGATAAAATCAATGGGAATCTCTCTGACTTGTTTGATGAGTACAATGAAATTTTATTATCTGATTTTTTCTATGCTTTCGTCTTTCGTTACTGGAAAATTGACGATTTTACTTGGCAGGGACCTTAACCGTCTCATCATGGATTACCTAGTTATTGAAGGCTACAAGTCTGCTGCCGAGGAATTTAGCCAAGAGGCCAATCTGACGCCGCCCGTTGACTTTGAGAGCATCGAGAGCCGAATGAATATTCGCGAAGCTTTGCAGCGTGGCGACGTGGAGGACGCCATCACTCGCGTTAATGATCTCAATCCGGAGGTGAGTTTTTTCTCTGCCAAGTTCCCCTCGATGGGGATCACAGGATTAAACCTTTCATGCACCACTCTCAGACCTTCGGGTCGGTGAGGAGACTCAACCAAAACTTCAGTCTTCAATATGAGCATTTTTGTTTTCTGTATACTTGTGTTTGACGGGTAATCATTGATGCGTTCTACAGATATTGGATACCAATCCAGCGCTATACTTTCATCTACAACAACAGAAGCTGATAGAGTTTATACGGCACGGGCGGATTGCCGACGCGCTGCAATTTGCACAGGAGGAATTAGCTCCCCGTGGTGAGGAGAGTCCGGAGTTCCTAACTGAGTTGGAACGAACGATGGCGCTCTTAGCATTCGAGTCGACATCGACGACACCTACCCCCATTTCGGATCTTTTATCGCCAGCGCAACGTCTGAAAACAGCCGGGGAGGTGAATGCAGCGATTTTGGAGAGCCTGAGTCAGGGAAAGGAGGTGAAGCTAGTGAGTCTCTTGAAGCTACTGAGCTGGGGTGAGACGACGCTAGAGACGAGAGCGGAATTTCCCAAGGTGGGGAACACGGAATGACACGTACGCATGCAATGAAGAGACATTGAGGATCACCAGTGTTTTTATTACCCAGTACTGTGAAGATCATGTTGGCTGTATTTCTAGAATGTATCATTTTTGCGGATACACTTATCATCAAGAACTGGCGAAAAATCAAAAAGAACACGACAAAATTTTCTTGGAAAGATCCAGCCGCAGGTAGCCGCTTGAGCGTTTCCATGAAAGTTTTCTAGAAAAGCAGGCGGCAGCGCACTTGTATTACATCAGCAGAGTGAGATCCTGAGTACCTGGACTCGACGACCTCCTTCAAGTCGGCGCTGGAGCCTTTCCTTCCCTTCCTCCATCCTTTTTGCCGCCGTTCTCGCCGCTGGATCGCTCGCTGAGCACGCCTGTTTACACATCGCTGGCGGCGACGACCACGCTCGACGACCTTTTGCCTCATTTCAACAGTTCATCATATTCCCACTGGCGCACTGTACATACAAGGCTCTGCCTCCAATGTCAGAGTTACCTAGGTCTTTCAAGCCGCGCCCTACTTTCCATGTCGTCAACCCCGGTTCTGATTCGGAGAGCAGTGACGACGATAGGCGCACTAATGTCAATTCGTACCTTCGCCGCGCGCCCCTTCCCAATGTTCCCAGGTCTCCTCCACCGGCCCCTTCTCCATTGACGACGAACATGACGCCTCGTGTTCCTCGCTCTCAGCCTTCTCGCCAGTCTCTTTCATCGCCATCCAGCACCAGTTCTCCTGCCGCCGACGAGTCGACCCCGCCCCCAAGCACCCCAGGCCTTCCAATACCTCCTGTGGATCTTTCTACCGATTATTTACCTCAGCAGGACCCCGCTATCGCATCATATAATAATGACCGAAGCGGGCGGAACGACATCCATATCTCCACCTCCCGTAACGTCACCGGCAAGATCTTTCAGCAGCTCAAGTCACCTTTTCAACATAGATCTCACCATCCTCGACCTCAGCCTGTGCCGCCTGCCCCACCTCCAGTCAATACGGTGTGTGTCCTTGTCTTAGTTTTTTTATTACCACTGATGATCATCCACTCGCAGTCTCCAACTGTTTCTACCCCAGACTCTTATACTTCCGCTTCTAGCCGTAGCTCTACCACTTCTACCACCACAGTTTCGGATAAAGTCTCTATTCTTGCTACAGCAGACTCTGATACCTATGTCAATGTCGACATAAGTGGAGTGCAGAGCGCAGCGGTTATTCGGGAATGTGTGTTCTCCAAGGTGTGTGATCCTTCACTCTGATATCTCCATGAAGGCTTAGCTCTGTCTAGTTACACATTGATGACGATGAACAGTCTCGCTTTTCCATCTATCGCACTGAAATAGGCGCCTTTGCTATTGGTGACGCGCTGACAGATGAAAAGTTGTTTGAACTCTGTCGAGAGTTGGGAGACTCCAAAGGGACACTGAAGCTTCTTGTCTCTCATTCATCTGCGCCTGTGCATGAGGCTGCACCGTCTTTACCGAGCTCACTCTCTCCCAGTGTCAACACTGTACCTCCTCCCGTCCTACCATCTTGTGCACCTCTAAGGCCGCGACGACGATCTCGTTCTCGCCATGGAAGTCTGTCCTCAGCTAGTGAGCAGATACCTGCAGAGCAAGCCGCTGCTTACGACGCCGACGTTGACGCCGACAATCACAGGACAACCATGCGTCCACCTCCCCACCCTCATCTCAATACCGTAACTAGCGCAGTTACCGTTCCGTCCTCGTCCGGGCGTCGCCCGAGTGCTCCTGCTCGACCTTCTTCTCCCCTTATACCTCCCCGCTCAACTACGCCCTCACCTCCAGCTGTCAGCCAAAGTGAAGCAAAACACTTTGTCAATTGGTTCGGAAGCCTTGTGCCCGCTCCACCCCCTCCTCCGCCTCTACCATCCGTACCACCGCCTCCATCATCCGCACCACCACCTTTATCACCTCACAGCGCCACCTTTGACGACAGTAGCCTGACCCCTCCCGGCACACGAACTCATGGGCGTTCTGGATCCGATGCTGCTGCCGACAGAGAGCAAGCATTAAGATCGTCGGAACAAATTGTCGAGACGGCAGGTCGGCAGTGGCAAAGTCAACAAGGCAGCCTTGACCATCAGCCGTCTCGAGATAATCTCCAATCAAAAGAACGTCGTACAAGGGCAAGACTGGAGCCACAACGACGGGACGATGAAAACATGGGCCGCCCGGATTCTTGGGTTGTCATTTCCCGTGATCAGGAGATACCGACCTCAGCACCTACCCGCCAGTCGCCAAAACAGTGCCGAGTCAAAGCTCCGTTATATCCCACCCGATACAAAGCTACGCAATCAGGCCGTCCTATAGTAGTGCCGGCTCCTCCGCGTCATCCTCCTCCGCCTGTACCTCATGCAGCTCCCGAAATTCGTAGTCCCGGAACGAGTCGTCCGGCTGGTCAACCCCGGGCCGTACCTTCGACCTACGTTGTAACTTGGAAAGGTGAAGAGAAGGCTGATCAAAAGTCGACCGGTACCCCGACTTCGTCTAGCGACCCTTGGAGAACCAATCTCAAAACAGGTGCTAAGAGCATGGATAACCTGCGCGCTGCCGCCTTCAATGGTGGACATCCCGCTACGTTGCAGCCTGGCATGCCTCGGCGCCATAATGGACAAACCTCTATGAATAGATCAAACGGAAACTATCCTTTCATGTCCGGACCTAAGCCTTATGACTCTCGGACACCTGCCAAACCCTTGCCGGTCCAAGGTCCATCTCAGCGCTCTTCACAATATAATGGCAGAACAACAGGATATCCAGGAGGCTACATGACACCCAACCAAGACCCATTCCCGAGACCGCATTCGGCTCTCAGCGATGCTATGACACTTATGTCTTCACCGACAAACAAGTATCAGCGGCCAACACCACCATATTCTAATACCATGGAATATTCAGATTTAGCACGTTCGCCTCCCACAGCTTCCCTGCCCCTTTCTGGCCCTACACGATTCTACAATAGCTCTCGGGATATACACACTGATACTACCACAAAGTCTCCACCACAAAGTCCCATCAGTCCGCATAGCCCAAGGTCAACACGTCAAAGAATGCTGAGCAGTACTGAGGCTTCTTCATCGGGGACAATAGTAGGCATGCCCAGTGATACAGCTTCAGAATCTACTCTGGGGACAGACCAACGTGCATGGCTTCTCCAGGTAGATCCGGATCAATCGGAAAGTACTGTTATTCCACCTCTTCGCCTAGACAAAACATCGTCTTTCCCTAATTCCAAGCCATCTTTGGAGATGTCATCCATGGAGTTATATAACAACTCCAGTGAAGATGACTCGGACAGTGACCACGCAGACTCCGGTACATGGAAGAAACCCTTCTTGACGCTAGATACCACGCCAAGTACTATCCCCAGCGTGACAGTACAGCCCGCTCAGTCCAGTGGCTCCCAGTCTACTCCTATGTCTTCATCACAGGCAACGAAATTAAAGACAAGAGGGAGAGGGAGCACTTTTACTGACACTCGCCCGCCTCCAGAAGATGTCTATGAGCGTCTGGAGGAATTCTTCCCGGAACATGACTTGGATAAGCCTGTTATCGAGGCGAACTCTGGTGGTACCTCACCTATAGCTGTAGAGCCGGTTGCGGAAGTCAGTCCCGAACCGGCATCTATTCCTGTGCCTCCCATTCCATTACTACCTGAGAAGTCGCGTGTCAAAGGGAAGAAGTCAATTCGACATGTAGCTGAGGAGCACAAGCGGCGGATCAATCGCAACTCCAAAGCAGATTCTTCCTTCGCTTCGAGTGTATTACGCAAAAGAAGCACAAAGCTGTGGGGTAGTAAGCTGGAAGAGGTCACCACAGCGCAAGCCCGAGCAAATATGGTTGGACCTTCTCCCGAATCACCCTCTGGCGGTCCGAGTTAGTATTCAACAACACCTATCTTACATAACTTAACTCATTCTTTTACAGCAACTTTCAAATGGGTCCGAGGAGAATTGATCGGTAAAGGGACGTACGGACGCGTTTATCTTGCTCTTAATGCCACTACTGGGGAGATGATTGCTGTTAAACAAGTCGAAATTCCGAGGACCGCGAGTGACAAGAATGATTCTCGACAAGTTACTGTAGTTCAGGCGTTGAAGCTTGAGAGCGAAACGTTGAAAGATTTGGATCATCCAAACATAGTCCAGTACCTGGGATTCGAGGAAACACCTTCAAATCTAAGCATGTGCGTCAGCAAAAAATTTCGCGTTCTCCGCGGCTAGCTGATTAAGCTTTAACAGCTTTTTGGAATACGTTCCTGGTGGCTCTGTTGGAAGCTGTCTTTTGAAGCACGGCAGGTTTAGCGAAGAGGTTACGAAATCTTTCACTAAACAGATTCTCGGCGGTTTAGAGTACCTTCACTCAAAAGGGATTCTCCATCGGGTATGTCACTCATGTTCGATGGTCGAAGAGCATTGCTAACATCATTACAGGATCTGAAGGCTGACAATATTCTTGTGGAGATGTCGGGCGTTTGTAAGATTTCAGATTTCGGGATTTCAAAGCGGACAGACGATAACGGCGCGGAAACTGCTATGCAAGGGACCGTATTTTGGATGGCTCCTGAGGTTGTCAATCCGCAAGGCAAGGGATACAACTTCAAAGTCGACATCTGGAGTGTCGGCTGTGTTGTTCTGGAGATGTGGGCGGGAACAAGACCGTGGCAGGGAGATGAGATGGTGGCTGTTATGTTCAAGGTAGTATTCCATGGATCTTTTTTGGGAGCGCTTGGCTGATGTTTCTAATCAATCAGCTCTATCAATTGAAGCAGCCGCCTCCCATACCTGAAGGTGTTATCCTGTCAGACCTTGGTGATGATTTCCGCAAGAAATGCTTCGCGATGTATGCCGTTTCTTGATTTTTACCGGTATATCCTAACAATCCCCACCTAGAAATCCTGAGGAACGTCCACCCGCACAGGAACTTCGGAAACACAAATATTTAACGCTCGATCCTGACTGGCAGTTTACTGGATTTAACTAGGATATCAATTACTGGTTTCCTTCGCCTCTGAACATTGTCTTTTCTCTTTCATCTCCACATTCTCTCTCCACTGCGCATCTATCGCTCATCCAATCGCACATTCATCTGTCCATCCTTCTTGCTACTCCCACACGTCTCTTCGTTGTCGTTCATGTCATTTGTTTAGTATAGTTCCATCGGTAACCATTTGTAGCCATCTATTAATGTCCTAGTAATTACGCTGTGACGTCATTCTACTACTTTACATCACACAGTTACCACCGACCGCCATGAGTACTGACATCGACAGCAACGAAGATGAGAGAAGGCGACAAGCCGCCGCTGAGGTTTTGCAGAGATTCTGGAGATTAAGGAATAATAACGAAGCAAAGCAAGGATTAATGAATCCAGATATCCGCTGGAGGGATGCTGCAACGCATACTCGACTGAAGGTAAAATTGGGTTCTCTGAAGTTTCTATTCCTCTGACACGTCTAACCTAGATGGGAAGAATAGCTGCCAACCGCAATGATAATGCACCTTCAGAACGATGGAAACGCAGTATCTTTTTTGCAAGCCGATTACAAGACGCCAATAATCCCCTGCAACAATCAGGCGTGAATAAGCCTCAAGTGAAGAAGAAGGAGCTTGAGGTCCAGCATTGGCTCGAACTTATCGATGGGTGCGTCTCAAACAATACAGAGAGTCCGTCAAACACTGAGAGCGAAAGTGATCGTAGTAAACACCGCTACGGTTCTAATCGTTGAGTGTCTTGAATATTTTTCCCTTTGCCGCTTAACGTGAAATAATAGTCAAGGTATCTGTTCTGTTGCACGGTTGCTTGGTATATATGACATATCCATTGTAGTGGTATCACAAGCGTTGGCAGCAAGAAAGCACGGAAGATAATTTCTTTCGATGGTGCGTGTTCCAGCGCATGGTTCACCCTGTTGCTGAATATTATGACACAGGCTTGATGTCGGAGACGGAAAGTCACTGTCACTTGATGAGTGTCCTCGTTCCCAGCTTGAACAAGAGGTAGACAACTCTAACCTTCATGCCATTACTTATCTTCTCGTGATTCATATACTCCTTCTCAGAGAATCCAGTGAGTCGGCCTCTTCCTTGGTGTATAAATCAATATAATGAAATGACCAGGTACCTATCTACTGAGCAAAGTATATTCGAGTAGCCTCATCTTTGTTCCTTGCTAACGCATCAGCTTGGTAGGACTAAATTATCTCGTCAAGATCGATGCACAAGGCAGATTACGCTGGGACAGGAATAACGAGCTCATCGACACTACTGCTGGTCATTGGAAGGATTCTGGTAATGGTCAAGGTATCATACCCGAGGATATCCCTCAGCGGCCAGCTCGTCATGGAAGCTTTACGTCCTCAATATCTTCATCCTCGATATCCAGTGAAGAGAGCGACGAAGTTAACCATTATATAGGAAACGAGAAAGGGAAACATAAAGTCACCAGAATGTTTCATCGGTATTTTACGATTAAGGGAATCACCAATCGATTGTTGAGGAAAACAGTTCGACGGAACACTTGGATCTTTGCTTCGGTATACTTGATATCACGTCTTTGGTTTTTTTACTTACCTGCAAGTCAGGACAAGCATTGTTAGCAAAACTTCTGTCTAATGAGGAAAAATGCTCATCTTTTCGTAGTCAACATCTTTATTGGAATCAAAGGTTGCCTAGGTCTTGCAACGAATTGTTATCAACGCTTAGTCCTTTGCATCATAGATACAGGAACGTTCCAACACTCCTCATTTCTTGCTGGAGGACTGGTTACATCTGCTGGTCTTATAACCGTAAGAGAGGGTGTTATTCATTCACTGTCGCCTCTGTCCGGTCATTACAGGTAACATTCCTCATGGTGAATCATAAGTACCTGAACGCTAATGCGGCTGGTAGGACGACAATCGAAGTAAGTTCTCACCTGTACATGCGCAACAACTTCATTCACCCTACGTAGCATTATCATCAATTCCTCGACGTACTGACAGAACGCGGTGTTGATATGAGCAAGGTTAAGGCCGGCAAAGCAGAAATGGCACTCTGGGGGTACGCTTAGCACAAGCTGTCATCGAAGAATGGATACTGAACAGAGTAAACAGGGTCGAGCATATCGCGAAAACGAAGAAAGCTCAATCCCGTATGGTGGAGAAAGGGAAGCAACGGGCCAAAGGAGCCACAGAAAAAATACTTACAGTGCCGAACATCAAAAGCGGTTCGGATACCAGTTGGAAAAGAGACATCTTTAGAGGCCACCGCCCGCAGAAATCAGATCTTTCGGCGACGGAGAAAGGTGGCGGTCCAATCACTGAATCTCCGACGAAGGAGGATAATAGAATATCGAATTGACTTGAGGGTACTTAATACAATTTGTTACTTCGTCGAAGTGTACATCACGCCCTCGTCCACTTGCTGCCTATTTCAGACACGCCGACAGGTAGAGCCGCCTGGAAAGTAAGATAAACGTCATTTAAAGATCATAAAACCAAGGGCACACCTTCTCGTCATAATCATTCCACTCTCCTTCGCTAAGGTCTACCTCGGGAAATAGTTGTCCTGTCATTCCGACACATTTCCAAGTACCCTGGAAGACATAAATAAATCAAGACAGCCACAATATAATAGAGGGACTGACGCTAGGATCGAATCTTATAAATTCCAGACCCCTGCACTCAATCTTTAGCAGCGGTCCAAATTGTCCGTTCTCTGCACTGTAAGGCTTTGGCGAATAACTCGAATCGAACTTTGCAGAGCTCTCCCGTTTGCCTAGGTAACCTAAGCATTAGCACCGGCTCATGAACCAGAAGCGGACGACGGACACAATCCACATCGCCAGACAAAATTAGCGGTAGCACCTTTCCCTCCCGACACCTCTCGTTCTTCCTAGAGGCCCTGTATGAAGACACACAGTTCTCTTGCAAAGACGCGAGATGTCTACCTTACGATTCACAGATACAAACTTCGGGTGAACTTCATTGCAGGTGTTACATTTGACCTACATACCGGGAAGTACATTAGTTCTTGCAGGGAAGACCTTTAAATCGATGAACCTGGAAGAAATACTCGAAATTCTCCGATGCTGGCACAAGATCCGTCACATTTTCTAGTTCTGCTTTGATGGAAAGGAGGAGGAGCTACGAATGTTTAGATGTGCCAGTATTGAAGGAACATGTACTTACGACCATGGTGGCGAATTACTTCAAGTTGTGATCGATGAACCCACGTGGCTGCGCTCTCCTTCCAACTCCGACCTCTTCACTGCCCTCAAATTACTATGGCATCTACCACCGATGCCCACGACGAATTCAACCACCAACTTGCTATAAAGCTATCTAGAGCCCTTAATACCCTCAATCCGAACGACCTGCTTGCCCAAAGGGTGACGGACATCGCGAAAACCAACACTTTAGAAGGATTTACAAAAGGTGCTTTGGTGACTCTTCGTGCTTTGCAGGTGGACTGACACTCATTCGGACAGCCGCAAGCACCTTTGGCAAGTTTAAAGATTCATTTCTGGCAGAGCTCTATGCCGACATTTTGTCGCATGCGAAGCAGGAAGCCACAGGCGTTGTTCCACAACCAGTTCCAGGCATAACTGTGCACGATAGCGATGTTCTGGAACCGGAGCCAGTTAGACAAGGTGGTCTCATGCAAAAGGATGTGGTGTGTAGTTATTATTCTTGATGGTCTGCCTACTTAGCTCTTCGGACGTTTTCAGCGGCATACATTCCGCCAGCCAGCCAAACCACTAGAACCGCCCACACCAAGAACTTCCATCTTAGGCCTCGACCGTCTTGCAAAAGAGAAACGAGCTGCTAATATGGGTCATGAAGAGGGAAACAGGAAGAGGGCCAGGTATGACGACGAAGCTGTCTTCAAAGGTGCGTCTGTTGGTTCTAGATATCATTACATGCTCACTAATATCTGTTTTCAGTGCCCAGTTTACCAGCACGCAACTCTAATATAAGGCAGCGAGGCGAAGAAACTCCTTCTCATCCGGGCGGGTTGTCCGAAACTGGACGTCAGAGGTTGGAAGAATATCGAAGGAACAGGGAGAAGCAAAGAGGTTCGTTTGAGTGCCCTTTCTTAGCTTCGTTTCATAAAGCTGTCTTTCCAGAGGGCATTCCTGCACCGCAAGGGCATCGTCCTGACGCACCAAAGGGCCTGGGTGATTTTCAGCGCCGGTCTAACAGGGACCGCGACCGGGGATGGAGCGGCAAGAGGGACTACGATGATAATCGTGACCGAAATCGAGATCGTGGTAGACGCGACTGGGACTCGACTCCGAAGTCTGTACGTGGTTCTGGTGATGCTCCTAGTGTCCGCGTTCCCAACGTCAGCTGGGAGTCTACACCACGCAATTATCGAGGGGATGACAGCTCGGGACGGGGTGGCGGTCGTAACAGACGGTGGGATGCTCCGACACCTAGGGCGGCTAGAGATGATAGTCCCGAGGGCGACGGCGCGTTGGGGCTTGACGCACATGAATGGGAAGAGGAACAGGTTAGGCTAGATCGGGATTGGTACACAGGCGCAGAGGAAGGTGGAATCGCTGGTGACGAAGAACACAATCCTTTAGCTCAGTATGAAGATCTCAGCATACTCAAACAGGCAGAAATTGCCACCAAGCAGGTGGTGAGTGCAAAATCTTCTTATATTGATGCGGCCTTTGATAATTTTGTGTTCCAGAAAAAAATATCCGCCAGACAAGCTCAATATGTGAGAAGCCCCAGCCAAATCTTTCGCGCCTCATTTCTCATTTTTCTTCCCTTGCAGAATGCCGATAACGATCTTTGGGAAGCAAACCGAATGCTCACTTCTGGTGTCGCCACCCGCAGGACTGTTGACTTAGATTTTGAAGACGAGTCCGAGTCGACCGTCCACGTCATGGTCCATGACCTCAAACCACCTTTTCTGGATGGCCGTACTGTGTTCACCAAGCAGCTTGATCCCATCAATCCTATCCGCGACCCTACGAGTGACATGGCCATATTTTCTAAGAAAGGTAGCGCATTAGTGAAGGAAAAGAGGGAGCAGGCGGAACGTGCTAAAGCCGCCGCAAAGTTGGCCGCCCTCGGTGGTACCTCTTTAGGAAACATCATGGGTGTGAAAGATGAGGAAGCTGAAGCCGAAGGTATGTCTTCATTCCTCTATCACTTTTATTCAGCTCGGAGTTGCACATTCACGTAGTTTTCGTTTCACCTTTCCAGCTGAAGCAGAACGGCAAGAGAAGGAAAACAAAGGCGAGAAGGAGAACTACAAGGGCGATTCTAAGTTCGCGACACATTTGAAAGCTTCCTCCGGCGTCAGCTCCTTTGCTAAGTCAAGAACGCTCAAGGAACAACGAGAATATCTACCAGCTTTTGCTTGCCGTGAGGACCTGATGAAGATCCTACGAGAGAATCAAGGTTGGCATGCGTGACTGCTTTTTTTAAATTTATCATCGTCGTACTGAGAAAACCGCACATAGTTGTCATCGTCGTAGGTGAAACTGGATCCGGAAAAACGACACAGCTGGCACAATTCTTGTATGAAGATGGTTACTGCACCCACGGCCTTGTTGGTTGCACTCAACCTCGGCGTGTCGCTGCAATGTCGGTCGCCAAGCGTGTCAGTGAGGAAATGGAGGTCAGTGTTTATACGAAATGTTTCGGACGTCAAACTCACCGTCCATCGCAAGTGCAAACTGGGATCTACGGTTGGATACGCTATCCGTTTCGAAGATTGCACATCCGCCGCAACGAAGATAAAATGTACGTTTTTTCTTCTGGAAGATGAAGATTCGCCTGACTTGGCTTCTTGTAGATATGACAGATGGTGTCCTCCTCCGTGAATCTCTAAACGAAGGTGATCTTGACCGGTATAGCGTCATAATTCTCGACGAGGCACACGAACGGTCACTCAGTACTGATGTCTTAATGGGTCTTCTACGTAAAAGTCAGGCGCTAAGTGTTTATGTCCGAGGGTGTTACTGACTCCTTCTAGTTCTTTCACGTCGCAGGGACTTAAAACTTATTGTTACCTCTGCTACTATGAACGCTGACAAGGTACAGTCCTTGGTGTTTTTGATGCATCATGCCGTTTACATTAGTGTCTAGTTCTCTACGTTCTACGGGAATGCGCCCACTTTCACCATCCCGGGCCGTACATTCCCTGTGGAGATTTTCCATGCCAAATCTCCCTGTGAAGACTATGTCGACAGTACGGTCAAGCAAGTACTGCAGATACATCTTTCGCTTCCGCCTGGTGATATTTTGGTGTTCATGACTGGCCAAGAGGATATTGAGATCACCTGTCAAGTGGTGCAAGGTTTGTTGCATATCTTATACCCTTTGTACGAAGGCTGATCTGCATTCTCCAGAGCGGTTGGATCAGCTGGATGACCCAGCACCTCTAGCAATTCTGCCTATATACTCTCAGATGCCTGCTGATCTCCAAGCCAAGATTTTTGAGGCCACTAGTGATGGGCGACGCAAAGTCATCGTCGCTACCAACATTGCCGAGACGTCTCTGACAGGTCCGTTAAGTTCATATTAATCATATGTGAAATGGCCGCTTAAGTTTCGTCTAACAGTTGACGGTATTCTATATGTTGTCGATGCTGGATACTCCAAGCTCAAAGTCTACAATCCCAAAGTTGGTATGGACGCTCTGCAGATAACACCCATCAGCCAAGCCAATGCGAATCAACGGACCGGTCGTGCTGGCCGTACGGGCAATGGGTCCGTATATCATCGTGCTGCTCCGTGCCTTGCTAATCATATTGTAGCTTCTGTTATCGACTGTACACCGAAATGGCTTTCCGCAACGAGCTTTTTGAGAATACCATTCCTGAAATTCAGCGAACAAACCTGGCGAACACCGTTCTGCTATTGAAATCTCTTGGGGTTAAAAATCTCTTAGAATTTGATTTCATGGATCCGCCTCCTCAAGTCAGTATCCTTCGACTGTTTTTTGATGACTGCGTTAAACTTAATTTCAGGCTAACATCTTGAATTCCATGTATCAACTATGGGTCCTCGGTGCTCTTGACAACGTTGGGGACCTGACACCTATCGGGCGAAAAATGTCTGAGTTTCCAATGGAGCCCTCCATGGCGAAAATGCTTATTGCATCTGTTGAGTATAAATGCTCAGCAGAGATGTTGACCATTGTGTCCATGCTGTCTGTTCCTAGCGTTTTCTACCGTCCCAAGGAGAGAATGGAAGAGGCCGATGCAGCCAGGGAGAAGTTCAACGTTCCAGAAAGTGATCACTTGACCCTACTAAATGTTTTCAACCAATGGAAGAGTCATGGGTAAATACCTTCGTTAGTCTTCTTTCAGGCCACATCCGCTAATCGTCGCTCAATGGCAGGTACCGAGACGATTGGGGAATGCGCCATTTTCTTCACCCGAAACTACTACGCAAAGCTCGTGAAGTCCGAGTACAGCTAGAGGACATCATGAAGTTCCAGAAGATGGAGCTAATATCGGCCGGGACAGACTTTGACATTGTCCGGTCAGTGATTTAAAGATGTTTGGAGATTTCTTTTCTGACCTCCAAATTAACAGGAAAGCGATAACGGCAGGCTACTTCCATCAAGCAGCACGGGTGAAGGGGATTGGCGAATTCGTCAATATCCGTTCAGGTTTGCCCACGCACCTTCATCCTACAAGCGCGCTGTATGGACTTGGATGTATGCCTTATTTATCCCCCTTTTATCTAGTGTGCTGATAGATGTTCTTGACAGATACACCGACATATGTTATATATCACGAACTGATTTTGACATCGAAAGAGTACATGACACAAGTGACATCCATCGACGCGTATTGGCTTGGTAAGCGCGTTCAGCACCTGCGATTGCAATGGGACTGATGAAAGATCAATGTAGCGGAACTGGGATCCGTCTTTTACTCTGTCAAGGAGAAGAACTTTGACGAACGGGGTAACCGTAAGCAGGCTGACCGAGAATTCTCCAAGAGGGCCGAATTGGAGACGGAGATGGCGAGGCAACGAGAAGAGTGAGTTCTCTCATCTAATTCAACAATGTGACAGGTGCTTACAGTGCGACTTCAGGAGTGCCAAGAAGGCTGCAGAGGAGGCGCTAGCCGTCAAGACTTCAAAAGGAAGTAGCGCGAAAATCATTGTCCCCGGTACGCCCCGACATTCTGGCATTGGTGCAGCGTCTCGTGTCATGCAAACCCCGAGGAGGAGAGTGGGGATATAGATTGTAGCATATCTCGGATGTATTCTAAGTTTTTATCATTATTGACGACTAGTTTTTGGCAAGTTGGGCGGTTGTTGACGGTTGTTGTGTGAGAGCATCCAAGGCAAAAGTTTGTGCGCGACTTGCGATTTTGACCGCGTCCGGGATGGCGTTTCGTGTCGCTCGTTGCCTCACTCGTCCAGTACATCGCTACCAGTCACGCCCTGTTTTATCTCCTAGTTTGCGTCGCAATTTTGCGGCATCAGCGTCACCACCAGGGTCGGATGGATCCAAAGGAGGAGATAAACTGGCAGCCAGAAAGAAGGAGGAAGATGACGAGCTAATCACGGAAGATCTCCTCGAGGACATTTTGGAAGACCCATACGATGGAGACGACACCGTGTCTGCGGGACACATGATGCTCCAGCAACAAAGAGAAACCCTTCACTACCTCCGTCTCATCGAGCATGAGATGCCCAAACTCGTCGGTCCGTCGTGCTTGATATTTCGCTGCCTTTCATTTTTTCTGACACCCTCGCAGCATACCGGAAACCATTTATTCCCCCAACGTCAGCTACTCCGCTTGTAGTCAGGTCTCTCGGCTACGGAGGAGAACCGCATCCTGCTACGAATAAGCGTGTAGTGGTGGTAGCCGTGGACGACCTTCCGTTGAAAGACGAAGCGGCCTTACACAGAATAAAGCTGCTTGCAGGGCCAAGATGGGCACCCAGACCACCGTCGGACGGTGGCTTCAGCAACCTCGATAATTGGGGCAACGGATACATCAAAATCTCTTGCGAAAACTTTCCAAAGCCAGAGATGAACCTGTCTTGGGCTAGTGATACGCTGGATAGATTAATCCAGGAGGCCAATGTAGGCATCCCATTATCTCTCATTTCCGAAGGAACGTAACTGATATTTCTTAGCGTCCAGGAAAGAACAAGCTCGACAATGTACCCCTCGACCTCCGACATATATTCTCTAGGGCCCGCAAGGCCAAAAAGGGAGAGCATCTACGAGGTCGTATATATTCCCGACCAACTATCCATGATTTCCCGAAGGAATGGCTACCACCAACTGCCACTAGCGATAGCAATTGACCACCTAATAAACACTTCGTCACCGTTCCGAATGAGTGCTACTATGCCTTGGATACAAGACCGCCAGATCTAATCATGTCGAAGAAATCGTCCTTTTCAACTGCAACTGAACGTAAGGCACTACCGTCAGAGATACTTCGAACAGGTAAAAGAGACGCGTCAAACCTTCTTTCCCTCTACCAATGATGTTGTCTCGGTTTTTACCCTTTGAACTTTTTGACTTGTCGGCAGCCGGCGCAGGTAAGGATGGTTTGCCGCTGCCTCTTGCAGCCTTTTTCTCTTGTTGGACATTGGTTGCGTCTGCCTGAGCTTGTTGTATGACATTAAACAATTTAATGACTGTGGTAACTTAGTACGATGAATGAGAGGAATAGATGGTCAGACGTACCACCTCGCTGAGCGACTTTCCGCAAGGCGCGCTCGCTTTCAGCACCCCAGCCACCATAGATATCTCTGATCCTTCCTTTATCCTCCTTTTCCTTCTTTTCTACCTGTAAAACCTTCTTTGCCTTGGATTCCAGCTTTTCATCGTTCCGCTTCCTTGCAACCGAGGGTTTTAGTGACAAAGGAAGCGCTGACGGGGCGTCAGTGCCCAGCAGTGACTGCAGAGCAGTTCCAAAGGTTGATGGTGCCGTCGCCCTGATTTTCCGTTTCTTCGTTTGGCGAGATTTCTGTGGCTTGAGATTTTGAATATCATTATCGGAATTTTCATCGGATGCACTGTCGAAGTCGTCTGAGCCCGACTCGTCAGCGAGCTCGTCGTCGCCAGATACGGCAGAGTCATTGCCATGCTCATCGTCTGAGAGCCGTTGGCGTTTTCTAGGAAGCAAAGATGCCGACATGGTGGAAGGAAATTAAGTCACGTTGATTGATATTATTTCGGCTGGCTGCCCTGACCACCGCTGGTTACCCAAATACCATACGTATACCGTTACACAATCCAACTCTCAGCGCTGTCGTCGTCGAGCACGTCGCTCGTCAGGTCCGTGCTTGGTAGCTACCCTTGCTCGGCGTCGAGATACTCTTGGAGGTCGCTCAGATTGGTCCCGGCTCATCTACCGTTACCCATCGAGCGTGTTACCATCTCTGCAACGCGTGCAATCGATGCAGTCCATGCCTTCGTCGTCGCTTCTATCTCTCAACCTTTCCCCCGAGCCTGATCTTCACCCACTGTACCCGTCGACTGCCTATATCGCCGTTCTCCTTTCATCACATTCCGGCCTCACCCCAGATCAGAAAGCAGAGCTTGTCGCCCACTGTCTTGCTCGGTCGTGTATTTTCGGAGAGCTATCAGTCCTACAGTACCTGTTGTCGGACCCGCAAGCGCAGAGCTATGTCGATTTGGGCATACAAGATGAAGATGGCCAGGGTCTAATCAGTCTGGCTATACACGGCTTTGGCGCTGAGTCAGAACGAGATGTAGAAAGGGAGGAATGCGTCCGTCTACTCATTGCACAAGGTGCTGACATGAGTCCTGACAAAAGTGAATTCAATTCTGCTACAAGTCTGGGTCATTTCTAATGCTATTCCAAGGTGGCTGGACACCGCTGCACCATGCGGTCCTTCTCTCGCCTCCGACACTCGTATCCCACTTAATGACCCACGGTTGTTCACCTTTTGACGTTACGCGTCGCAATCTTACTCCTCTGGACATCATCACTGCCCATTCCATTATGCCTGGAAGGGAGGACGTTGCGTTGCTCCTTGAAGAAGCTATGCGCGGCGAGGGCTGGACAGGAGGGAGAATGGAGAAAAATAGACACTTGTTCGACGAGCGGGCCAAGTGTAAAGGCAAGCAGAAGCACGTCCAGGAAGACGTCGGAAGAGTTCTTGGTGTTCATTCAAAGTGGTGGGCACGCGACTCGGATGATTCTTCGTCAGACTCTGATGACGATGGTGACGAAGACATTGACGACGAGACGTTATTCGTGAGTAGCAATGTAGCTCGCGAAACCAAAGTCTTGACTCTTAATGAAATGTACAGACGCCCCCCGTAGATTATTCTTCCATGCTCGTATTCTCTCCTTTAGCTCTACCGCTAATTTTCGACTCCCTTATCACCAACTTCCAGCCCTCTTTCAGAGATTCAACGCCTGCAAACACGCTGTACATGCTGGCACGTTTTGCGTGTTTGACTTGTGACCATACTTGGCTCGAAGATTTAATTATCGGTGCCACAGACTGTATAGAAGAGACCTTCTTCGTAAGTCGTCTTCTTGCCCTGATGTCACTTGGCTCATTCCATTGCTCAGAATAAGCCCGAAGACGTCACCTGTCTTGTCTTTTGGTTATACAACACGACTCTATGGCTGCATCTTATCCAGTGTGACAACTCCATTAACGAAGCTTGCGAGATGCTAGGATTTTTCGAAATCATCGAAGAAGTCATCAACTCGGTGTTCGGTAAGGGCGCTTTTATCTATGTATTTATTTCGTCTATTAAAAGGCTCTCCTTCAGTATTCATCATCCGATTTGCTGAGCGACGCGTAGACCAGTTGCTCGATTCCACTCTACTCGACTACTCCTCTTTGGGTTCCGAATTTGATTCAATACAGTTTGAGTCGGAGTGGTCAGTCTTTCGTGCGCTTGGGATGAAAAAATCTCAGCCTATCATGAATGCATCTGCGTCACGGAGTTCGACTTCTTCTCCACCGAGTTCTAGTCCGCATCGTCCTTCTTCTCCAACCTCGTACGGAACGATGCCGACGTCAACGTCTAAAGGCGGCTTTTCGTCATTGCGACAGAGCTTCGCTCGAGCTCGAAATCCAACATCGGCCACTCCTTTACAATCACTATTTCCAGACGCTCCACCACCACCCTCTCCCGCTGACCTTATATCCTTTTTAACGGCTCTGCATACACTGTTGACACTCTCCGACATCAATCCGGCATTAACAACACAATTGTGGTCGCAGGTGATGTATTGGACATCATGTACGCTCGTATGTATGTTTTCCGTGTTTTTCGTCTAACATCTCTTTAGGTGAAATGTTCAATCGTATACTCACGCGGAAGAAATATATTTGCAGGTAATGCAGTGTCGCATAGTATAGACGCTAATATTGACTTTGGACACGTAGATCCAAAGCCATTCAAATTGGTATGAATCTAAGCAGCATTGAAGAATGGGTCGGTCAGATGGGCCTTCCTCGGGGGGTACAAACTCATTTTACTCCTGTGAGGGAGCTTCTCAACTGGCTTCAGGTATGTCTGTATTTCCTGATTCTCTGCGCTCATTCTCACCTCTATGTAGTGTCTGTCATCTATTACCGAATTCCCTAATCTTGTCGCGACCATTCAAACCATGAAGTGTCTCAATCCTCTCCAGGTCAGTGTTGGAGACAGTATCTTTACGGCTAGCTTTAACGAGCATCTTTTTCAGATGAAGAGGGCCGTCCGTGACTACAAATATGAAGTGAACGAGGGCCGGATGACCGATGAGTGTGTTCAATACCTTACACAGCTGCAGAAGGATTGGGAGAGACACCGAGTAAAGTTGGGCGTCGAGGCCCTGCGTAAAGAGGTGCTTCCCTTTGTCATGCTGCGTATATACGCGCGACTGACACTGGGTTTTAGATGGGCGAGCGAGAAAGGGATCGGGAACGCGAGGAAAGTCTTTCGTCATCCCTTAATGATTCTATGGATCAGTCCATGCAATCAGTCTCCTTTTCCTCGGACTCTTCGGATTTCCCACCGAACCAGAACATAGACGTGTTGTTTGACAAGGACGACAGAACTGCATCGTGGGAGCCTCCTAAGCCTCCACAAGTGCTAGGAGAGCTGCTGGACTCACGACACATGCTTCCTCTACTATTCCCTTCAGATCCCCGTATGTTGGCTGCGATATCGAGACCTCTATCCCTTCCAGATGACGGTAAAAAGAAACGCCCGAGCTCAGTTCTCACTTCCGATTCCAGGAGTGACAGTTACGCTACTGTGGAAAGCCGCTGTACGTGGCGGGCTAGACATCGAAAGGTCAGACAAGTGGGGATAGGGACATTGAAATGGGTAGATGGGGTAAGGTCGGCTTCGCGTTGGGGACGGTTAATACCTGAGGACGAGGACATTGATTCGTCTGAGGAGGAGGGAGAGACAGACGTGAAAGGTCAGATGCATGCAACACCGTTGACGCGCAAACCTTCCGGCAGAACGAAGGGAAGAGTGAGTCATGGAGGAGATACCACTCCGATAGATCGTTAATTAGTTAGTTAGAATTATTTAACACCTACTACCATACCAGCAAGATTTAGTACACTTTCACTTGTGTACAGTATTGTGCACAGTTTATGTCGCGTGCTTGGACTCTAAATTTTTTTTGGTAAGTTACATAAAGCGGGTCGCCCACGGTTACAGCATCGCGCTTGGTTGCACTGCCCCAATTGACGCAGTACTGCTTCGAACTGCGCATCCTGTTCTAGCATAAAACAGCCACCACAACCACTGCTCAACGTTTTTCTCATTTGCCAGCAAACCTCCACACTGTCTTACAATGGCTGAGGCAACCGGCGCCCATGTCCACTATGCAGATCAATCTCCTCCTACGTCTACCCCCGTGGCGGGTACCTCTTCCTCAGCGCTGCATCGCAACGACACCTTCATGTCCACGACGACGAGAAGAAATTCTGAAGGATATAAGGACGAGGCATTCGACCACACGAAATTGGACGAAAAAGAGCAGCCAAATTTAGTCCGCGGTGTGAGCACGCGAACCAAGGGATCATACGCTGATTCGAAGCGCTACACTTACGTCGACGAAGACTATAATCTCTATCGACATCCGCAGCAAGAAAGCCAGGATTCGCTTGTGCACAATGCAGCCGACGTTGGGCGTTCAGGCAACTACCAAGACTTGGGTGAGTATTATATGGACCCTTGCGCGCACTCAGCTAAAACTTCATGTTACCAGAATATGCGGATCCTTATAATGCTGAAAGAGCAAAGCCTGTGGCAGAGAAAGCCGGGCCTTTAGCAGGATTCCTCGGTGAAGGGCGATACCCAATAGAGCAGAGAATAGAGGACAAGAAACGCGGCATCGGACGACAGAAATATCCCTACCTTGGTGTGCCATTAATCATTCTCTATCTTCTTGAAGATAATCATACAGTATTGCAGTATGGCTCCTCACCCTCATAATGACCTGTACATTCATCTACGAGCTCGTCGTGAACTGGAAACAGCAAGGAACTCCCGTTTCTTTCCACGTATGTCTATTCTCTTCTTCCACAAAAGTCTGAAAATCGACAGTGGAACAGCCCACTGTGAACTACATGCTGGGCCCTTCTTCAGCGGCGATCATACATGTTGGCGCGAGATTTCCACCTTGCATGAAATATGTTGACGGTGTTCCTCCTACACTGGAAATGGGCTGTAAGCATCATTTGTCCTTCGAATAGGTGTAGTTCATGAACGTATACCTTCTCAAGGTATGAACAATACCGCTAATCCTGCCACCATATTGTGCACGATTGAGGACCTCTGCGGATTTGGAGGTATGTTCAGTCTAGCTTTCAATATGTCCTGCAGCACTCACAAATGCATAGGATTCCATGACAAAGATCCAAATCAGTGGTTCCGGTATGTCCTACCCTCTTCCTTAACGCCGCATTCCAATGACCCGCCCTTAGATTCATAACGGCAGTTTTCCTCCATGCTGGATTTGTACATATTCTGCTGAACATGCTTGCTCAGCTCACCCTTTCCGCTCAAGTGCGTGCAAGTGATTTTTGCTGATATATTACACCTGACATAAGGGTTCAGATTGAAAGGGAAATGGGAACTGGCGGCTTTTTCCTCACTTATATGAGTGCAGGCATCTTTGGGTATGAAGATTGTCTAGAGTAAATCGGAAACCAGCTGATATGCTCTTACCCAGTAATATATTAGGAGGCAATTTCGCGCTCGTCGGAATACCCTCATTAGGCGCTAGCGGAGCAATTTTTGGCACAGTTGCGGTGAGCCACAGGTTAGCGACTGGCACTCAGCTGTGCTGATTGTATTCTCCAGGTGACATGGGTTGATCTGTTTGCCCACTGGAAATACCAATATAGACCAGTCAGGAAGGTGAGTAGAGACAATGGTCGCCCGATAAATTATATCGCTGACGGACAGTTCAGCTGATATTCATGACCATTGAATTGCTTATTGGTGTTGCTATTGGATTCATTCCTTGTACGTCCAACAATATCAAAATGATGTCTAGTTACTCACTCTAAATCTTAGATGTCGATAACTTTGGTAGGGATTGAATTAACTTGGTCAGTGTTATGACTGAAATCGAATATAGCTCACCTTGGCGGATTTTTGATGGGACTGCTGGTCGGAACCACACTCTATCCTGTCATAAGTGTCACTCGGCGCCATAAACTAATAATGTGGACTTTCCGTATCATTGCCATTCCAATAGCGATTGTACTCTTCGTGGTTCTGACGAGGAATTTCTACAAATCGGATCCTTATGCTGGTGAGTGTTCTCTTTTCAAGTACTAGACGTTCATCACTGAGTCCACCAAGCGTGCTCCTGGTGCCGCTACCTTTCTTGTTGGCCTACATCAGCAAATGATCACTGCAAGGGGTACGTTTCAATCGACTTTCTTTCGCACCAAAGTTCTGACGATCTGTTTTTCTCTCCTTTCAGAACTGGTAAAGTGTTTATAAATGTGTATTCGGATTAACGTTGATTTTCGTTTCTAGGCATTGTCACAACTAATTCCACCAGCATATGAACACGGTCTTAGTAGTACTGTAAATACCAAACCATGATCCTGCACATACCTTTGACACTATTTATCATTCGGACAAATCTCCTGTATGCACATAGAATTTACGTAAGATCCTGAATTAAATAATTCTTGACTTCTGACCACCGCCTGCCATCTGCCTACAATATACTGTCCACAGCTGTCACTAGGAAACAGCATCGTTCTGTAATATTCGGCATCACGTTGAATGTCTTGACTTTCCTCTTTCACTCGTCGGCTTTACATCTCGAATGCCGTATTCAACTTCTCTAAATCCATTATGGCCCAACTACGTGGGAGTCATCGGAACGTTACTTGCCGTCGTTTTGGGTGTTGGTAGATATGCGCTACTTGGTGAGATTTCTTCATAGTTGCAACTCCTCAGTTCAGTATTCATGTTGTAGACTGGTGGGACCCGACGCATTGCCAGGCCTTGCTCAATAGCGGAACTTGGTTGGATCAGAAAACATGGCAACCTGACGGTGCGCAGGCAACACACTCGAAAAAAAGCGGAATAATGACTTTTGCCTTCAGGATGCATGTTACATATGTATACCGCCCAGGACGTCGTTACTTGCGCCCATTCGCGAGAATTTGCCTTCATCGGAGATTCCGTAACGCGCACCCTTTTTTTCCAGTTCGCAAATATTGTCGATCCGTCACTGCCTACAGGTCCGCCAGACGATGACCAGAAACACGCGGATTACAACTTCAAGTCGGCCAAGTCTAGTATCACCGTGTCCTTCCATTGGGACCCCTACCTGAACAGTTCCCGGACTCTCAACGTCATCTCCGCCGACGTATCTCTGTCACGGAGTTTTCAGCGGCCTGCTCTTCTTGTCCTGGGCTCCGGCCTTTGGTATTTGCGGTACGCTGATACCACGGGGGGTATACCCTTGTGGGAGGCCAACATGGAACGTGTCCTGGATGCCATAAGTCATGGTAGATCAAAGCCGGCAGACGATGTAGTGATCCTTCCTGTTGAGGAGGTGGTGCCTTCGAAACTTTCTCGCGAGCGTGGACGTACAATACGCCTGGCGGAGATAGATGCTATGAACTCAGATCTTTTCCATCGCATAAACCAACCATCCCCAGAATACGCCCATCTGCCAGGAAGAATGCTTCCTTTCATGCCTGTTTCGCTTCCGCTTGTATTCAACAGTGTTCTGGATCCTGCTCAAACTCAGGACGGCCTGCATTTTTCCCCAGCTACGGTCAACCAGCAGGCCAATATACTCCTCAATCTCCGTTGCAATGGCGCATTACCCAAGCGCGTTCCCTTTGACAAAACGTGTTGTCGAAGATACCCATGGCCAGTGCCGATGCATTTCGTCATACTTTTTGCGGCGATTTCGTGGGGCCCATGGGCTGTGTTTTTCTCTCAGCCACCGGGTAGGCAAAGTCGCCTTTAGCTTCGGAATCTTGGCGTTGATATACTTTTTTTCTAGGTAGTCGATTAACGCGCGTACCTGTTGTGAAAGGCGAACAATTGCCTCTCCTTGTTTTCAGTGCTGCTGTCGCGCTCATATACGGTGCAGACCGAACGGGCCTATGGTTGAAAGAGCAAAAGTCCTATGATCCATGGACATTCGGCTTTTTGAGTATCTGCAGCCTTGCAATCGGATTGTTGACTGTTAAACGAGCCGACAAGGATTTAGGGTTTCTCAATCGCGACCAAACAGATGAATGGAAAGGGTGGATGCAGAGTAAGCCACTAATTTGCCCTTTAACTATCATTCTAACGTGTTATTCAGTCGCCATATTGATCTACCATTACCTCGGGGCTTCGAAAGTGTCTGGAATATACAACCCTATTCGTGTTCTTGTCGCTTCATACTTGTTCATGACGGGTTACGGCCACACGACATATTATATTCGAAAGGCCGATTTTGGTTTTCTTCGGGTTGCCCAGGTTATTTTCCTACCTTCTTTTCTATGATTTCATTGACAAACATATTCGATGCCATTGATAGGTCATGATCCGCTTGAACATGCTGACGCTTGTTCTAGCATACACAATGGATGCGGACTACCTATTCTACTACTTCGCGCCTCTGGTTTCTATGTGGTTCATCATCATTTATGCGACTCTTGCCGTTGCCTCTCAATTCAATGACCGAACCCTGATTCTTGTCGGCAAACTTGTACTATCGGCTGCGGTTGTTACCTGGTTCATGAAACAGAATTGGCTGTTAGACGGTCTTTTCCAGTTACTTGATCAGGTATTCGGTATACGATGGTCAGCACGAGAGTGGGCGTTCCGCGTAAACCTCGACCTCTGGATCGTGTATGTTGGAATGTTCACAGCCATTGGGGTCATCAAAGCTCGCGAGCACCGATTAACCGAGCACCCTCGTTGGCCACTTGCACTCAAGGCGACTATCGTACTCGCGACGTTTGTGATGTTCTGGTATTTCGCATTTGAACTGACACAGGAGTCCAAGTTCACATACAACACGTGGCACCCCTACGTGTCGTTCCTTCCCGTCCTGTCCTTCGTGGTACTACGGAATTGCAGCGTCGTGCTCCGGTCCGCTTCCTCGCGCGCATTCGCCTTCATCGGAAAATGCTCGCTCGAAACGTTCATCATCCAGTATCATTTTTGGCTAGCCGGGGATACGAAGGGTGTTTTACTTATCATACCAGGGACAAGATGGCGGCCCATCAACTTCGTTGTAACAACATTCCTGTTCATCTTCGTGTCGCATTGGTTCGCTAAAGCCACAGGGGAGATTACTGCGTGGATATGTAACGATCAGCCGAAGACACTACCACCCCCGGCGACGTCGCACCATCACCCCACATCTTCTCTGTCTCGTCAAACTGAGGCACCCCCCAATGGTGGTCAGGATGTACCCCTCATGCCAATACACACAGATCAGGCGAATAAGACCGGTACACCACAGCCGCCGAGGTGGATAGATCGGCTCGCTGATGGCTCGCCGCAGCGCTCTCCCGGATTCGAGAGCTGGAAATCGGCTGCTCGCTGGTCAGCGAGTACCAAGGCGAGAACGGCCTCGATACTTATTCTTATGTGGTTGACAAACATTTTGTGGACGCGCACTTGAGAAAAACTTTATTACACATGTAATACACCAGTCCTTACTGCCACACCTAGTATATATACCTTGGATGGCACCATATCTATATCCTCGTAATACACCAACATGACTAGAGAAAGAGGTTGTTAGAAAGAGTCCATGGATTGACAAAAAAGGTGAATCATTTGGTTGAAGACATTGTACTACTGGTTTGTGTCGTCACGAAATGTCGGACAGTGATGCTAATCCTAGGCAACATCAAGGAAGTGAGATACACACCTAACAGTTACCATTGGTAGACAAGTCGATCTGGAGAAAAGGAGAAAGTCAGAATGATGCTCGATAAGAGGCAACGAAGAAAAGATCAGTATTAGCATGGTATCTCATCCACGCTCGTCCTTTAGACGAGATCAGGGCTTGACTTCTATTTGTTCTATCATGTCAAGAGAATGGGAGAACACTCACAAAGTGGCAGTCTTGAGAATCATCACAGGCCTGAAGGGAAAGTGTGTGAGCGAAAGTCGGAACGTGGAAAATTTGGATGCGAGTCAGAAATTTGGGTATATGAAAACAGTTCATAAGCCTTGGCTTCGAAGTAGCGATTCATTGGTCTCGTCCTAAGATGAAAGGAAAGTGGTCCGTACCTTGCATGGATGTACGCGTCGAAGAAGGGATGGAAGACGACGAAATTTTTTATCCTGAGTATTGAGGGCCGGTCTCAGAACCGACGTGACGCTCACGTGATTGTCACAAGCGTGCCCCGGCTTGCACGGCTTGACTTTGAGGGCCCTGATCTTGGACCACGACTTGGCTTTCTTTCCTTCAAAGGCCCTGGCCTTTCTTCTGTATCCACCATGGCAAATGTTCTCCAATCACCCATCGGCTTCCAACCCAGACCAGTCAATCACGCCCCCTCTCCTTTTGGTTTCGGATTTGGTTTGAGTTCACCATCTTCCGCCATGTTCTCACCTGGCTGGCAGCAGGCAGCGCCAACGGCCAACCAGTTTTCCCCGTTCCAAAATCACAGTTCGAATCACCCGCAGCCAGTGCCACTTCGCTCGGCAAAGAGGAGGCATGAGCCGGAGGAGGCGTCGGACGAGTCGATGGACCAGAGCCCTGGACCTGAACGGAGGATAAAACGTGCTCCACCAAAGAGGGCACGGGTTGTGCCAGCTGAGGCCCCGAAAGATGAGAAGAATGCAAAGGAAAACAAGGCGCCAGGTCAGGAAGATAATGATGTCGACCTTGGTGTCTTATTAGGTCGGTCAAGAACATTTGAAGTCGGTGAATATTTATTCATTTTCTCTTACAGCTAGCCTTCCTCCTCAATCCCTTCTTCCTCTTCTGAACTCCCTTATCAAGGCCCAGCCGACACTCAAATCAATCATCCTCCCGCTCATTCCTCGTCCGACTGTTCAAGTTGCCCTCAATGCTCTATCCGATTCCGCCAAGAAGCTCAAAGATGCATATCCATACTCCAATGGCTCGTCATTTGGCGCTGGATCCTCGAACAATAAGGTCAGCGTATTTGGAGGCAGCGGAGCTACTTTTGGCAAGTCTGTATTCGGCCACAGTCAGCACGGGCAAGGTCCGACAAGCTTTGTACCATCAAGCGGCGGCGGTGGCGGTATGCGTGACGATTATATCGTCTCCCGATTGCGCCCCCACATTACAGAATTTGCTGCTGCCTGCATGTCTTATTTGCCCTATTTTTCGTACGCCGCGGAGTCTTCTAACGCAACAACATTGCGAGCCCTACACAAGGACAAATCACAGCCAGCCGAGACATTCTTGTTTCTTTCCGCCCTCACCACCCATCTCTTGTCGCAGCCACCCCTGGCGCTGGCGTCGCTGGTTCCTCTACTCCTGGACCGACTGATAAAGGAGTGGAATGCATGGGTGGACAGGGTGGATGCTGTTGTGAATCGAGAAGGGGGAATGTTTGGTAGTGAGACTGTGTCGACTTGGGCACGGAGCTTAGACGACTTTGCCGGCAGCAAGGACGAACGGTGTGCAGCAGCCATGCGGTCGGTACGGGACACATGGGTAGCCAAGGTTGGATGGTTGGTTGGTAGAACGATGCAGCATGCCATGGAGACGTAATTTACGATGGATGACCCTTTCCTTGATTTTATCACTGCTTCACTGTATACCTTTCTCATTCATAGTCACTTATAGCATACGTACTTACAAACGAACGAACGCATTTTACACCAGGTCCGATAAATCCGAATCATTAGTTGTTCGTGCTTGTCAATAGCTTCCCAAAAAAGTTTGTCGCGTCGACATCCACTAAGTTTGCCTCTGCTCTTAGGTTCCCATGCATGCAATACGCAGCATGGGTTCCTCGTCGTTCCGCCGTCCAAGTGACCGGGAATGTCGTTGGTATTCCTTTTCTACCAATGCTGCAGATTGCTGCAGGACGGGCTTGGGCGCGTCACTCTTCTTCGATTCCCCGACGTGCTCCGGATTCGAAGAAATCCCAGTCAAAAAAACGCCCATTCTCTGGTGCCAAGGCCTCGTCGTCGGATGTACAGTACGTTTTCTTGCTGTCTCTGGGTGTCCAGGCGTACTTATGCATCTCTTGCTAGAAATCATAACTCTGGTGTCGCCTCTCTGGCATCTAAATCTCGGCAGTATGAACGGGCAACTAAGCGAGCGATTCCCCGCTTTCCTAAGGAATTTATTCCAAACTATTCAGTCTCGTATCTGAGTCCTGAGCATCTGTCTGAACACGACAGTACCCTTGAGCCTGGTCGAGCACCACCTACTCTTCCCCATGCAACCGAAAACGAGACTGACCCACCGTGGTATGACTTGGACATGTCACTGTACTCTACGATTGTTTCCAGGGACGACGTAACGACACCTGTCCGTCGTCTCCCACCGTCTTCCACACGGAAAGCCCTCTTGAACAACCTCATACACCTGGCGCAAAGGCGACCTAACCCAGGTCTTCCTGCCCTCATCGACTATCACGCCCTGCACAGAGAGGTCCATTCAACACGGTCCTATAACCTCCTCATTGATCTTTCCATCCGCCACAAATCATTCGGCATCGTATCATCACTTCTGGGAGCCATGAGTGTCGAAGGCATCGACCACAACCATATTACCAAGAAGCTGCTCTTGCGCTGGTTGATCCACACTGACCGACGTTCAGAGGCATGGCAACTGTTGGAGGAAACCACAACCTCACCGGGGTCCGCTCCTCTGCCTGTAGATTACTGGCTGGAGTTTTTCCATTCTTCCCGCGACACCCCCCTCTCCAACACCGAGTTTCTGCGGTTGATGAAAATCAGTCCAGTCAAGTTCACCGAAACGACAGCACCGCGGGTGATGTCCGTCGTGATACGAGCCATCCTCCGTCTGGGGAGGCCTTCGTACGCTCTCCAGCTTGTGACGACTTACCTGAGCGCCATGCCCCGAAAAGTCGATGCCGTGCTTGCGCGTCAGAACCTCAAGCTCGTTAACCTGGTTGTCTGTTACGGGTCAACGGAGAAAGGCATAACGAGATTTTTCCAGAGCCGACAAACATTACAGTCACTTTTAGCCCTCCATCCGACTCTTCGCCCCACGTCGGCCACATTATTGATCCTTCTTAGCCAACTCTCGCGGTGTAAGCGAGCCGGGAGCATCGCGTCCCGACTGGTGGAGGAATTCAAAGACCGTTGGGGCTGTGAGATCGAGAATGCCGAGGTTAGACAGAAGGTTGCTAGTCTGGCGCTCAAGGACGTGCGGTTACGCGGGATTTCTCCGAAGATCTTACAAACCATCGAAGAATCCGCGTCGTCTAGCTCGCAGAGTGGTGGCTGTGAGGTTACCGGATTTCCATATGTGCCTCATTTTTGGTCGGTCTCAGGTATCGAGGAACGAAGGCGGTGGAGACATCTGCACCGTCTTTACCGGCGACGCACAAGGCGCCAAGGCGCCACAGGGAGACGGGTTTCCAAACGAAGTCGGGGAGAGGTGAGTGGCGAAGAGATTGGTGTTTTGATTCGAGTTTAAACCATAACCTACAGCTCGATAACGGCCTGAGCGGCCCATGATGCTAGTCAGTGAAGCGCCGAGTTGCGTTGCGGGGGGGTTGGCTGCATGGAAAGGATTGGAACATTCAAGGGGGGGTGGCATTTTCGGGAGCCAGGTGCAACAATGGTGCGAAACGAAAAGCAAGGTTTGTCGAGTGTACAGACTATAGGACGTACGAAGTTTGAGGTTCAAACAACGATTCTGGGTGGAAGTGGTGACGATCGAGCGCTGGCTTTTGAACTAGTATTTACCTACACGCCTTGGGGCAAACTTTAGGCGTCGAATCGGGCATTTCAGCGGTGATAAATTCAGACACATACACTCTGTAGTTTGAAGTAAGGAATTGTTTCCGAAGGTGGAGTCGCATGGGTTATAACGATGATTAAATAATAACGGCGTTATGGAATGTAGGTAATCGGCGAAGAGATTAAATGTGTTGACTGCCACGTGACATTAGTAAAAAAATTCAAGTTGAAATCTGGCAATATTATCTGGTCTCCATACAGTCAAAATGGGTTATGCGACCATGATGCACGATGTTCCTCCCTGCGGTTGCGCGACGTCTCTAGAAATGATGAGTATCATTCCGATTGAATGCTAGCTCGAGCAGACGGCGCCGTCACGCGCGCCTTGGATGCCGACAATTCGGAAAGAAGGCTGGATGATCGACGAGCGTTATGAAGACCGGCGGGGAATTCGAATGGATGGACGCGTCAGACAGACAGATCTGTGGGCAGCATCGTCGACTCAGTATCATATATTCAACGAGGTGTCGATTGTCAACAAAGAAAGAATTCGAAAGAAGGACGAAGTCGATCTGCGTCCGTCAAGCGTCACTCGTTGCTCTATACACACTCAATGAAGACGCCCCCAGTCCCCGTTCCTTTCGTGATCCCGTTCCCAAAATGGGTTGATCCGTTTTGGCCACCATGCCCAGTATCTGTGGCCGTAGGACCCCCTCGCTTGGATAAACACTATAGGCGCAAAATGGCTCGTCGAGAAAAAGATTTCAACCGGATCTGGACCTCGACTTAGTCCGATCGCGAACGAGATCTGAGATATAACAGCAAAGGAATATGGTTGCCAAAAGTTGTGTTCCTCATCATCGCTTCGCGGCTTGTTCGCACGGTTAATACGGATGCAATTTGAATGACGAATGCTCTTGCTGGGCCTGCTCGTCATCGTGGACGCAACTACATAGTGCACAAGATGTCATACTCCAGTCAACGCGTCCGAGACGAACAACGGCGATAGTATGTCCGAATATCTGGGGCTGTCATGATACGTATGACCTATTTTTTTCCACAGACGCGGACGCGTAATTATTCACTTAATATCCTGTTTTTCAAATAGCCTAACATCCGAATGCGCTTAAAGGCTGCGACTCTTGCTCTCCCATGTTTTATCCATTTTCGCCCCATTGCATCCTCCCGCCATGTCTTCCAAGCACGTATACGGTATTTCCTGCATCAATGTCGGTGTTGGTCCAGGTGGAACCACCTCCATGCTCGCGTACGTTCTCGTCACCTCGTCATGTCACTCGCTGTCATCTCACCTTTTTAATATACAGACGGATCGTACGTCGCTCTGTTATCTTTACCGTCCTGTCCGTTCCCAACGTATTCCCCCCAAGGCCATTGTCGACTACCAAGGCCAGGTCGTTCTCGACACGTATGTGGCCCCGACAATGCGAGTAAGTAGTTCCCCGCTCGAAAGGTTCGATCGCGTTAACGCGTTCCGTCGCTAGATCACCGAGTACCGTACTACGACCACCGGCATTGAAGCCGCGCATCTGTCTTCAAGTGCGTCGTCTGTCAAGGGCCCGTCCTGGTTAGCACTTACTTACCTGTCTGTACAGAGAACGCCATGCCATTCAATAACGTCCAGCAGCTCGTCGCCAGCATAATCAAAGGCCATGTGATTGTCGGACACAGTATCTGGAACGATCTCTCAGGTACCCATCTCCTTGTGCCACATAGCTCGCCTTAGTGTACTGATCCCTGCCCATTCCGTGCAGTATTGGGCATACCCCATCCCGCAGTGGATACCCGCGACGTAGCTCTCTACCAGGTACGGTAACCCCCCGCTGTTCCCGAGATAAAACATTCAACGGTCTCTTTTTCCATTGGACAGCCGTTTAGAAACACGCTGCGGTCTCCAAACCACATAATCGGCCTTCAAACTCTTTCGTGGCAATTGATGCGAAGGCGATGCCAGGAAGGTCATCTTAATCCTGTACGTCTTCATTCCACGTGCCGATCTTCCGAGGGATTGATATCAATTTCTCGCAAAAGCTTGAGAACGCCAGGGCTGCTCTTGATCTTTACCGTACTCATGCGCAAGGCTGGGAGGATGCAGTCTCCAATGGCAATTGGCCGTGCGCGCTTCCGCCAAGCACATTTTCGCGTTGTTATCTCTAGATATTACAGGCTAGTATCGGCTCGCCGCTCTTGATTGATTCGGAATCCTTTCCCTACCCTCTAATATCGCCGCATTATTGTACTTGTGTTTAAGTTGTCGTATCTTACCATTCCCCTAATACACTTCTAATGTTCTGTGATCGATCTGCATGTTCTTCCGGTAATTTTAGAATTGACTATGTTTAGCTTAGCCATGGTGACCAATTTAATGGAGAAGCAGATTAACGTTTAGCAGGGTCGTTTTCCATAAAGGCACCGAAAACAATTCTTAATGCGTGTGAAGGGATAAAATCGGAAGATTGACTGAGCTGGTAGTACAGGTCTCGAACTGCGTGAGATTTTCCAGAGATTCCAAAGATTCTACTTGTTTCAAAATATTGATGCGCCCCACGGCTATTGCCTTGTCTAAACATCAGGGTGAGTGAGAAAACTGATGGTGAGCCATGTCGAGATCGTACTTTCTCCGCTCCGAATACCCGAAGTAGTGACTCATATACGAAGAGGGCACTAGCGTTGACGGGAAAAGATCTAAGGAGACACGGACCAAGACCACGGAAAAAGCCCCGGTATCCTTCCGTGACTAGGATTTTCTTTGTAACAAACAAAAATGATGGTCTTTTCATCCAGACATCGGAAGCCGTGGGGTAAGGCTTGGGATAAGGATACGCCATCATACGGCTTCACCAACGCTTAGCTTGCTTCTTGAAACAATAAACCGGAAATTTACTTTTTGACGTTATCCGCGGGGATAGCCATGATCCAGAACGCGAAAGAACTGAAGCCGCCCGCCAAAAAGTTCGCAGGACCTGTTGCTATCTGTTCTCGAGTATAGTCAGGGATGTAAACTCTTTATGAACGTAGGAAGTGCATTACCTCATAGGCTGTACCCTGCAGCTTGGCAAAACCTCGCATGAATGCCTGAGGTGATATACCTTTTGTGACTGGGGTGTAAAGCAAGGTGACTCGAACTTACTTACCTCAAAAGATAGGAATAACCAACAAAAGTTAGTCCGACACACGACAGTTCCTGTGAATCCACTGTACAAGCCAAAGATTCCTTGAGTACGGACGATCTTTCGTGCGCAATCTATAGTTCCTCGAAATTGACGATCCGAAGAGTTTCTTTGCATCTGAAGTTGTAATTTCACTGCGGAGAGAAAAGCGTCAACATGATCAATCAGCGCTTAACGCCAAGATATGGGGAATATATACCTTTTAAAAGTTCCATCGGGGTAGCAAGTACCGTGCTAAGGGATTCAAGGTCAGCCAAGGATTACAACAGCATCCGAAAGATAACCAAACCTGGTCCAGCCAGCGAGAAGACCGGCCAGTCCATGTGCGGTAATTGTTAAGCGGGGAAGTTGCGTCGCGGGATTGAGTTCAGTCATACCGTTTCGAAAGAGAAACAGACGGTAATTATGGAGAGAACCCAAGAGCACCGAATCGATAGCAGCCCACATCACCGCCGGTGGAGTTGCACCTTTGTAAATTGCGAGGATGCCCTTGATAAAAAAAAAAAGCACAACTGTAACGCCGGAGAGTCTAGTCCAGAAGGCTCTCATAATACCTCATTTCTGATTGTTTGACGAAAGACATCAAAGGCCCCATGGTATGTTCCAGGCGCAGAACATTGCATTCGCGTTTTGACGGTATCAAACCTGAGGACCCTTAAGCTTTTGAACATTCAATTAGCGGATCTAACTATCCGCAATAGGTCGTCAAAGTGATGAAATAAGTGGGGTATCAAGAAAAACTTACCAACTGACCCATGCCCCACAGCAACCTTTGAACAAAATCTGACATGAGACCAAATCTGAGTTGAACTGAGATACCGCAGTTACCTTGGTTAAACCTACAAATTTCTGGTCAGCTTGGCCTGGGCATGATACGCAACAAGAATCTGAGCCCAACCGCTTCCGATGCCGGCAAATGCTCCCACGAATCTTATGTGACTGCTCTGAGATGCATTTTCTGTCATGCTCAGAGATCAAGCACAACATACAATTGCCGGCCGTGACAAATACGGAATCTACCCGGTGTCCATCCAGATTGCCGGAGGGTAACGTGGAGGCATCAGCTAACGCCGTCCTACCATCGTGCAGCCATGGACGGAAGAGAACAGGACGACGCCCGAGCCGACGGGGAGCATGTGGAGACGGACGAAAGGCAATGCAGGATATGCTTGGACGGCGCCGATGCAGAACAGGAGCTGGGTCGCCTCATCCGACCGTGTCTCTGCAAAGGGTCGATTAGCGTGAGTTTCCCGTCGTTTCCTTGCCAAGTCGTTGCTGAGCTTGCTGTATGCCCAGTATGTTCACATAAAGTGTCTGCAGCGCTGGAGAAACAGCTCCACGGCGCAGAGTGCATTCTTCTCATGCCCCCAGTGCCATTACAAATATCGATTCTCGCGTACCCGTGTCGTCGGCATTGCAACGAACCCAGGCAAGTCGTGATATCCTTGAGGGCTAACGGACGTCTCTCAATGTCTTCTGCCAGTGATACTTGGTGCCATCTCTAGCCTTCTCTTCACAATCCTTGCGTTCATATCCTCTTCCGTGACGACCTACCTCATGTCCTTTTTTCAGGAGCCCACCATCTACTATTCCTCATCATTCTTCTACGTATCACCTTTTGAAGTCCTCCATGATCTCGTTCGCGCCGCTCTCCGTATCATTCAGGATGAAGATCTCGTCGCCGTCTTTGACGAGGCTTTGCCCAGAAGCGGGGGCGGCGAAACGATGATGGGTGCTACGCGAGAACCATCAGCTCCGGGCGTGTTGAGAAACGTGTTACAGCGTTTTCTGCTTGGTCTGCCGTTAATTGGGGCGGGCTCGTTGATACACATGTTTTTGTCCCTTCCTTTCCTTGGTCCACTCCACTGGCTCGCCCGCTATCGGGGTAATCGAAGGAGGAATAACAACTCCCGAGATATAACAGCGCTGATCATTATCGCCCTCATTATCGTAGGCGCAGCTCGGTTAGTCTCTATTTCTTCGTTTCCGCACCTCGACAGCTGATCGTACGTATATAGCGCTTTGTACAAAGTTTACCAATTGACCCAGAAAGTCACGAAACGGCTACTTTTACGTGCTGAAGATGCAATACTTGAAGTCAACTGATATGCAGGAAAGCTCTAATAATGTATATAGATGTACTAAAAAGTGACGACGTATCACTAAATCGCGGCTCTTCACCAATTCCGTCTGAGCAATCGTTTAGCGTTCTCATATGTACTTTTGGTGTCTTTCCTGTCAACATTCAACTCCTTCAGGTATTGGTCAACGGCGGCGTCTACGCGTCCAACGGGGACTTCTCCCCGTCCAATTGACGAGTTAGGTCGTCGAGCCTCTTCCAGCCAATCGACCAGCAACACAGCGATGTCAGAGGATATCGCTTGAACGTTTGCTTGGGAATTGAATGGAGGTATCTGTGTCGATTTAGAAAAAGTCCAAAATGAGAGAAAGAATACTTACATGAGACTCATACATCCCGTTCAGTACCTCCCATATTTCAACAAACGGGACACCACATTGAACTAATACTCGAGGCGCCCAACCATATGGAAGGACACCCTTTCTTTCCAAGGAGAATCGTACAAGGAGGTCTGTCAAGAGTCCTACACGGAAACATGAGCATCTAGAACTCTAACATGGGTACGACACTTACGAAGAGGAAATGCGCTTTCCGAGGGAAAGAAACGACGTCCCAACTTTACAACTTTGGCCATAACCTTGTCGGCTTGAGTTTTTTCATCCTCGAATTCTTGTATTACTTCACAAATGATTTCAGCCAAAGGAGCACATAATTTGATGACAACAACGCACTTTCGTCGAAAATCTGCGTCCATATCGGCCGTATGATGCTCTCGTCGCGATGTTCTGAGACATGTATACAAAGTAATTTGAAGTCGGCGAGGTCGAATGGTATTGCGTAGTCTTGATACAACTTGCGTAAAAATGAGATCAACGATGTCCGCAAAAGCCTTAGAAAAACATACCTCAGATATCGTAAAAAGACGCTGATCGAGCTGCTTAATTCGCTTTCCCACCTCCTCTGCATCCCCAATATGCGGGTATAGAAAATTGTAAATATCTAGCTGTACCTGGGCGACATCCAGTCGCTCCTCGAGATCGGTCAGGAACGCAATGGCAGTCTCATGACGTCCTCCCGAAGAAACGGGATGTGACTTGGCATTGCCAGCAGCAAGCGTCAAGCATTCCAGTCTGTCGGTCAGATGGAGATCGAAGCTAATATATAATGAGCAAAACGGACAGCGAGGGGTCGTTCAAGTGGATGACTGACTCGGTCGATTCGGCCAGCGCACTGAGCACTTCTGCAGCACGTAGTGGTTGACCGTCTTTGACGTAATATTGCCACAGAAGCTGGTACTTCTTGACAGTTGCTGGCTCCCGTCTTAGATGGGATTCAAGGAAGGTGGGCCTGATCTAAGCGGATGGTGAGTAAGGAAATTAGAAGCCTTAACTTACAACAACTGACCTCTAACAGATCATCCGCCAGACCGCGATCTATTAGCCAATCATACAACGTCGAGTGGAACATTTCGTCCTGACTGGCAAAGGCATATTCGTATGCATGGCTTCTTACTGTGTCCTGATCGTCGCGGGAAAGCGAGCTGGCAGCTTGAGAGCTTCCTTCGAAGACGTTTAGGGAATCCAGGACAAGTTCATAGCAGTGGAGCCGCCGTTCGTAGAATTCTCTGCGCATGTCGTTCGCGGGCATACCGGCCGCCCAATATTCCAATCCGATGTTCTCCGCATCAAAGACGCTTGCACACACGAGTGGAAGGTCAACAGCTCCTGAGATTATTATAGTAGGATTGTCCAAAAAGGATATAGACGGGCAAGCATACCTTTCGCGTATGTCAATTGCTGGAAATCGCCGCAAATTTCCCTCAATTTCTGAAGGTCCAAAATACGAACACCTTTAATGTATAGCCTATATGGTCTGATTGAAATCCAAAGGCAAAAGAGCGGTACCCCAGACATACCGTAATGATTCCGACAGCCAGTTGTCCTTCTCAGCCGGATTCTTGGTTTCAACAGCTTTTCGGATGTTTTCCTTCGCCTGACAGAAGCGTCAGCAAGTAAACGATACACCAAAAAGCAATAGGCACCTTATACAGCATGACGTCATCGGAGCTGCAGAACGAACCGCATCTTTGTTGCAGGACCTCGCTTATAGTATCCACCTAAGTGTGTATCAGCTACGCAAGTGGGAGAAAAGATCTCCGTTAATACTCACACTCAGTTGTTGCCCGATTTGCTGATCGATGACAACGTTAACTAAAGCTCTTGACACTGTCATTCCGTTTTGTGTGGTTATCAGGTCTTCGAATGTTAGCGATTTGAACAGGTTCTGCACATCGGCTTCGCATCTGGTACAACTCAGGTCTCACAATCAAAAGGATAAGTCTGGGGAAGACATACCTCGTAATGAGATCACCAATACGGTAGTCGGTCAATAGAAGGACGAATGAGAGAGCTTCAATGGTCCGCGTCAACAACGACATAAGCTCGACTACGGAGCTTTGTTCGGCCTGTCACAAGTCGGTAACGACAGAAAGAGAAAGAGTATGTATTATTCACCTTCCAAGCCTGCTGTTCTGATGCAGGAGGACGGACTGCCGTATCACCTGGCGATGAATGAAATAGATGAGGATTCTTATCCAGAAGGGTTTTCAATGAGTATAAGTTTTTCTGGACGGTGACTAGAACAGCTTCTGGGACAGTCGGTTCGTGAACGCCAGCAGCACTGAGGAAAATGCGATGAGCGATAGTCAGTTAAAAGGCTATTGAACTACCTTGTACGCGTCAGTTTCGACTTCCATATTCGCCTAACGAGGCGGGCAAAATAAAGAGCAAACCCTTCTCTACGACCACTGTAAAGAGCCTTCCCTCGAGCTTCATCTGATAGCTAATGAGCAACGAATACACAAAGGAGGGGGGTGAAGCATACTGTTGTAAACCGTCATCTCCGACCATATAGGACGCTCCCCAAAGTCATAAAATGCTTGCTTGGCCACAGCGGCAATGTCGGGAGGGGAGACAGTAAGAGAAGTGCTCTCTGTCGTGTCCACAAACGAGTTGCCGCTTGCGAGACCAAGGAGCATAGCACACGTCTGATTGCGTCCAAAACTAGAAAGTACGCTGAGCTTGACAAGCGAGAAGATTCACTTGCATCTTACCTGTCCCTGAACTGGATGAGAGGTTGAACGTTGCCCTCTGACTGTACCTCCTCGATAACAGCCTTAAGGTAGTCCATCGCCCGTCTTTTCATGAGGAAAGTCAGACCGACATTGGTAAGAATCATGATTTCTGGGGGACTTTCAGCAAACTGTGATGCCAATTCGTTCGTGACCACCGGTGCAGGCAAACCTGTCTCCCAATTTCGTAAATTCCGGGGAACAGGCGCCATGGCCCAAGTCCTCCCTGGAATAGTTAACAGCGCAGCATATTCGATCAAAGGTGCCCTGTTACTACCACTGGGAGCACCCGGACCACCATATCGCTGTGCAGATTGGGTATTCGGAACTATCTGGTCCAGATTCCCAATCCGCGTCAAATCCGGCGACATGCATAGAAGAAAATCCTTTCCATCAACATCTGTTTCCTGAGCGGCCACTGTTAACCCATCAACATAGCAGCTGACGTCAAGACCCGTAAAGGTGAACACGCGACCTTGTTGCTGAGAAGGTATCGGTGCCGTGCCGTACGCTGCTACCGGTCGGAAAGTTGGCTCTTGCTCGTCAGGATGTGATATAGTGGTTGGAGGTGTTCGTACATGGAAGAGCTGAAGGGGACGAACTCCGCTGTTGGTGGTATAACCCCCATACGAATAAGCAAGTGCTGGGGCAAAATACAGCCGTACACCCGTAGATGTTATTGCGACTAGTTGGATACCCGAACGAGATTCCGAAGCATCAATAGGATGAATGGCAATGATTCGGAAGTTCTGAGGTGTGACGGAAGGAGCACCAGGTACCTTGTCTTGAATAGATTTATACAGGTTTGATAACGTCTGAACGTGCTCTACAGATTTGTCGGAAGTCGGCTTGTAAACAGCAATCGCGTTTCGCTCTGTAAGAGTGTAGAAACAGCGTCGGGCGTCGTCAGAGACGAGGGACACGATACGATCTAAATACCATTATAATCACGGTTGCAAGGCGTTAACAAAATATACGTGCCTTCCACATTTGACGACACAAAACGGGGAATGAGACTTTGCATTCCACCAACGGAATGATTGATTAGTTGGACGCGTTTTCCAAACCACGATTCCGTGGCTTGATAGTGAAGCTCATATAGACTTCCATCATGGGACCCAGCCATGAATATTCGTCCGTCGGGAGTGCCTATGACCGATGACATTTGGGTGTCGGTGTTCACGATGAGGTCAGTGGCGTAGAGCTGGAGTGTTTTCCGTTTCACTCCCGGAGACAAAGCAACCCCAATTAGAACGACAGTCATCGGTGTGCATATCACCAACAGGTAGGATATTTCGTCAATGAACAATCCCTTTTTGGGTTTGACAAGTGCGACATTGGAAATCACGTAGGGCTGATCCTCAAATGAACTTATTTCATTACTGGCAAGAAGTTTGAATTGTGAGCACTATAGATCAAGAAGCACACGCACCCCTCCACGTAATCCCATAACAGCAACTTGTTTTCAACCGAGATCCATGTCCGTTCAATTTCAGGCATCAAGCCCATGCGAGTATTGACGTTTGTATCTGGTTGGAAAGTTAGTAGCAGACTAGCAAGAAACTTGGAGACATTACTGCTATAATGCTGGAACAGGGCATCAGGAATTCCCACCAGTTTTCTCTTTTGAAAAGGAACACGGAAATCATCGTCGAAGATACTATACACTGCTGGCCCAGCCTCTGGATAGGAATGTTACAAGAGGCATAGGGATACGAGATATATCACTTACGGGTACTCAGTGTCTCGCTGAGGTCGGGAATAATTTGAACATCTGTAGCGAATTGTTCATGTAAAACACGGCTTGCGTTTTGCAGAACGGTAAGATCGACTAGGGAGGCTTGTGAGCAAGTTATTAGAACTTTGAAGCAGACATACCGGGCCCCGTTGGAAGGGAAGGAGAGGAGGACGAGCTGGCAAAGGCAGCAGCCATTTGACGCGGGGAAGCCAGTGGCAAGGGAGGTTGAACGCGTCCGAATTTGGGACTGTTTGGCAAAAGGCTCTGACTGTTTGTATTGATTTTCGGTCCTTTCCCTGTTTCCTTGCTTCCATGATACGCATCGTCAGCAATCCCAGGATGCCAGCATCCCTTGGGCGCCTTCGACCTGATCCGATTTCCCTCTACGCCAATGGGATGATGAACTCGTCGCGATGTGGCCAAATTAATCATCTTTCGAAACTGATCTCCATCAGGGCATACCTTCCCGTGTTTCATGCGTTAGTGTCTCTTGCCTGTTGACCCGCTACTGGTTACTGTAGTCACTGTGGCCATGAATTCTCCGAATACTTCAAGCAGGCCTCAAGCAAGCCTTGAGAGGCCTTCTTTCTCGCTGGCGACACGGGCTTCTGCTTATCTTACGAATATAAGCAGTGCGTCTTCTCTCCTTTTCCTTTTCAAGGTTAGCCGTTCATATGAAGAAACTTGCAGGCGATCTCATCCCCAGCACCCTTCGACGACAAGCCGCACGCTTCTCTCACGCTTTCCCACCGAAACGTGCGTCCTGATGTGTTTCATAACTGCTGGGCTGAACGTTCTACAACAGCAATATTTCAATGGATTCGGGGAGAACTAATTGGGAAAGGGAGTTATGGGCGCGTATACATGGGATGCAATGCCAATACTGGAGAGATAATAGCTGTCAAGCAAGTCGAATTGCCCAAGAAGCAGTTTGAACAAACGAACCAGCAGATGGAAGTGGCCAACGCTCTCAAGTTTGAGAGCGAAACTCTCAAAGATTTGGATCACCCTCGCATCGTCCGATATCTGGGTTATGAAGAGAGCCCCGAGTCCCTTAACATGTGAGTCACCAGCTTTCACCTGTAGCTTCTGCTGACTATTCTAAGCTTCTTGGAATACGTCCCTGGAGGAACAATAGAAAGCTGTCTTTTCCAACATGGCAGGTTTAGTGAAGGTTTAACGAAGTCATTCACAAGCCAGATCTTGGAGGGTTTGGAGTATCTCCACTGTAGGGGAATTATACATCGAGTGGGTTGTCTTTCCTTTTAGTGCAATACTATATACTCACAGCCACGCAATCAGGACCTCAAAGCAGGTGCGCCTCTTTTGACGTTTCAGGTTATGTACCAGCTCATTATATTACAGCCAATATTCTGGTTGATCACTTGGGCAACTGCAAGATCTCTGACTTCGGAATTTCCAAGCGCGTCGACCAACTGGAAGCCGCACGCGCAAATACAGGCATGAAGGGTACTGTATTCTGGATGGCCCCGGAAGTCGTGTCTCCACCAAAAAGTGGTGGATATGATGTGAAGGTTGACATCTGGAGTGTCGGGTGTATTGTGTTGGAAATGTGGTCTGGCAAACGGCCCTGGGCCGGCCAGGAGGTTGTTGCCGTCATGCTCAAAGTGAGTTCTCATCACAATTGGTTGTCATTATGACACGCTCATGATCGATTGCAGCTTTATAAAGACAGGCTTCCGCCTCCCATCCCAAAGGATTTACATTTATCGGGGCTGGCTATATCCTTTAGGAATAGCTGTTTTGCTTCGTATGTAACCGTCTATTCCTTCGGCAATTGGTAACTAACTGTACCACGATCCAGTAACCCGGCTAAGCGTCCTATGGCTGCAGAGCTTCGGAAGCATCCCTACTTGACTCCAGTGCCCGACTGGTCATTCACTCAAGCTGAGGTCGAGCGCCCCCCGGAAAAGCTCGTTCTCTCTCTCAAGCGAGATACTTTTGTGCCAGGAGAGAAAGCGTCGTCGCGACGATCTATATCACGAACATTACGGCGACCTTCCAGCTCATCTGCGCTGGGTCCGAGACCGACCAACCATCAGCACATGCACTTCAGAAATGCATCCGAAGCTGTGCTACCCGCTAAACCTGATTGCAGGCCGCCTCCACTTGTGTTTATCACTCCTCCAAGTTCACCTATGAAATCGGCGTTGGGCTCTACTCCTGAAGACGACGATCAATTAGTATTTAACTGGGCAGCAACATCCGACTCATCGAAATCGTCATATCAACGCCGAAAAATGTTCTATGTCGTCAATCCTGATCCAGATGATTCAGATGATGAAAGAACCATTCGACGGTGCAAATCGTCCAAGCTGCCTTACATTTACAACCCACCGCCCCTCCCGAGTGCGAACGTCGAATCGCCCCTTTCCTCGACGCTTACAGCTACGGATCCACTCCATCCCAACACTCATTATCCACAGTTCTCCCCCTCTCTATCGTCCGCATCAACGCTAATATCTGCCTCAACCAATTATAGCACCTTTTCATCCAGTGATACCGAAAGCGACTTTGGTGGTACACTCTGGCAAAAACCACCGATCAGTGCTCGGCCTCTCCCATCGCCTCCACCTCTACCACCTCCTCCTCGGTCACATTCAGACAAAAGGGCTTGCGCACGGCTGAGCCGAATCGAACCCAAGCGCAATTCTGCATGGCACCGCCCACACCTGGAGGACGTTTACCAGCGTCTAGACTACTATTTCCCCGAGCATGATGTTGATAGACCTGTCGTTAAGGCAGATAGGGTTGCTAGTCAACCCAAAGATCGCCGTATGAGGAAGTCGCTTCGGATGGTTGCGCAGGAGCAACTGAATCGCAATCTATCTGACCCAGAACATCGGGTGAAGTGCAATACCGCACTTTGGGGAGGTCGTATAGAGGAGCTCGTAATTAGGTAGAAACGAAAGGGTCGGAAAGGGTCAGACATCTATCATACATTCATCGTATAATCAACCATAATCTCGCTGCATATTACCATCTTGCATATTTCGGACTGTAATTGGACTACTTTTCTGACGATGTAATGCAAAAAATCCAGTTGCATTCTTGCATGCATAGTAAACACGATGACTTGTGCTACGACTAATAAAAAAAATAGATAACAAGGACTCCGTCATGTAGATTAAGCCAAAGATTAGAAATGTTCCTGCCATGAGAAAAGCAATCAGAACAAGGTATGACCAACATCGAGAACTGCAAACCTTTGAAAAGGTGAAATTGACGGTGGATGAACTGTGGACCGTCGTTGCCTCCTTGAGCGCTTTCGCGATCCCGCCCGGTCCGCAGAAGTAAGTCTAGACTTGTGTAAGTAGAGCATAAGGTAACGATTAAGCACAACTTACAGCGACCTTGGTCTTCAATTGAGACTTCGAACCGGGAATGTACTGTCCTGCTTCAATAGCCTGCTTCATCTGTCCATAGATAGTCATCCAATCAGGGCGACCGAACATAGTACGCGTCCTGAGCAGCGTCAGAGGATCATAAGCAGCACCAGCGTCGTTGACCGCGATATTCCAAAGCATATCTTCCCCAATTTTCTGAGTGAGATAGATATTGATACGAAGGAAGTTGGCTAGAAACGAATATAAGTTGATGCCCAACGTTCAAGACCAGCTCGACTCACGATCCGCTTGAGCAGCTTCAACTTCCTGCAACAAACTTTGGAACCACCCAAATGACGGCGCATCGCGGCAAACCCAGAAGAATTCGACTCGGCGCAATGCACCGAGGCTGCCACTTTTCTGTTTGTACCAGATGTGCTTTAGAATTGAAGCAAATGGCGTGACACCTGGTTGATGGAAATTAGAAAAGCTATTCGCGATAGAAAGAGAGTCGCATACCAATACCGGCACCAACAAGTACGGCTACCTCGGCATCGAATACATCCTCCGCTGGGGCACCATATGGTCCATCAATCCTGACAGCGGGAAGGGAGTCGGAGCCATCTAACTCAAGGTAATCACCTCGGGACCCCATGTCGGACTTCTCGTCTTTATAAGAGCCCTTCATGGCTGCTTTGGTCATCTCGCTGACAACAGACGGGCCAACACCAAGGCGCTCTCCGAGCCCCATTGTGAAATCACCCACTTGCCGTATGTGGACAGACACATAAGGATCCCCTGGTGCTGATGTGATGGTGAACTAGTTGACATTTAATAAAGCCGTGAGACACAAAAGTACGATGTCAGGAACTCACAGGGTGCCATTGAAAGCGCGAAAGTTCTGGAACCTGAAGGAACAACCACTGTCCAGGCGTATACTTGAAACTAGGCTTGATGATACGTAGCTCCATGGCGCCTAAACGGGCATAAAGAGATGACGAGATGGAAGAAGGGTATCGTACGTACCGCTTGGGTGTATGAGAACCTTGGACAATCGAGTGGCACGTCGAGCACGCCATTCACGATACACTCGTTCACCAAAGTAGATGATGCCGGGCCAGATTGTGAATCTCCAACTATTATACCCCAGGCAATGCTCAGTGGAGTAGAACGGGAATGTACTGATATAGTCGGGATTGACAGAGTCGCGGACAAAACATCCCGTGGCATGAGCATAGAGACCGATCATAAAAAAGAAGGCGAGGTGGTGGGTGTACCAAAATGCCTCGAAGCATTGCTTACGGATCTTCTGATGTGCGGTCCCGTACATCAAGACCATCATGAGGAGCATGAAGTGACCGGTGATACCACCCGCCTGGGTGTAGTGTATATCCAGAGCGATTTCCTTTCTAACCTCTGTATCGGGAATCAGTTACTGGCAACCAAGTGGCATGGAACGACGTACGAGTGCGCTCTACATTGAAAAAGTTGACATAGTGGGCCGTTGTGTGGACCATGGACCAAAATGCCATGGAATAAGCGACTTGTCTGTGGAACCAGATGTTCTCATCAGCGGGAAAGAGCCAAGTGAGCTTTGGGCGGACGACGCGAATGATGTTTCGCAGCATGGGAATGAGAATCATGCCACCGTCGAATGCCAGAACGAGGCCAGCGCCGCGAGAAATCCACACGGACCAAGTCAGAGCGTTGAGGGCGGCGAGTTTGGTGTTGGTGGCCTGCAAGGATTAAATTTGGGCATAACTAGAGGGCGAGTACACGCACCTGGCTGTGCCAGCCATAACCAAAGAGCGCAAAATGGATTCCGTAGAAGATGACATTGAAGGCCAGCCTCTTTGGACTGAGAAACTCCCTGCGAAACCAGCTTTCTCCCATGACTGAAGTTGAATGAAGGTGATAATACAGTAAAAGAAAGTCGAAGAGGTCCGGGGCCAGCCAGACGAAGAAGAGTGAGGAGAAGAAAAGAACGGACAAGAGTGAAGGAAAGAAAGGAGGAAGAATAAAGGGGACCTTGTGGCCATAGCAATCCCGCGGTTTGGTTCGACTCGGCTGGCTCGGACTCGGCTATTTCGGTCACCGCAACCATCTATCTGCCAAAATCAAGTTCAATCTACATACAAATACACATGCTACTCTTCATATCGATACGCAACCATAGCCTCGATCCTGTGTACATCCGTACTGAAGCTCCTCATCTTCACCTGCTGACTCTTGCTCGCCTCGATCGCCAGCGGATCAGTGTCAACCCATTCCCCAGCAGGAACGTCTGCAGAGTCAGATGTGTACGCTAGAATATTGAACACTGTTGGTTCATGTATCACCGGCAGGTAGGTGACCATCGAAATGATTTGCTTCAGAATAGCTCGGATCTCTGACTGTATCTCGGCCTCTGGTTTCAGTGGCCTGAATTAGTGTTAAAAAAGCCGAATTGAGCTACAGTTGTGGTTCGTACGCTTCAGTTGTAGAGTCCGCTGGCGGCTCAACAAGTTTGATATCAAACACCCAGCGTTCTAGAGGCGTTCGAGTATCCTTTGAGATGATGGCGAGAACGAGTTGTGTGACGGAACCGGTAAGCAGCCACTCTGATGGACTGGTAAGCAGCGTGATGAAGTAGATAGTGCGCTAATCCTACTCTGGACTTGTTTCAGTATTCTAGCAAGGTATTAGGGTGGGCGACTGCACAATCGTTAGCAACGGACCTTTCGAGGTAGTTCTCCAGCGCGAGATCTTGCGTAACCAGGACAGTTTGCCCATATTTCTTCACCATATGAAAATCGTCAGACGGGTACACCTCCCGTTGGAAGAGAATCCTTCGAACCCTGTCAGTGGTAATATGGACATCGATTCATAGTATACCCACGTGTTGACCGCATATTTGAAGAATTCAGTGACCAGCGCAGTAGAGCCCTTGAGGGTGATAGCTTGGCGGTTTGCCTGCTTTGAAGCCATGGTGAGAGTTGGAAGAAAGAGATTTGAAAATGCAAAACACGCGTCGCGTATAACAGACTGCAGTCACGTGGGCTGTTCTTCTGCTCTTTGCAGCCATGTCAGTCAACACTCCTCCCGGTTCCACTGGCTCCCCTGCTCCCGCTTCTCCTGCAAATAATGTGGCGACAGAGCAGCAAAATAATGCCATTGCAGACCGCATGGTCCTCGACTACCTACGTGCTCGAGGTCACGCTGCTGCTGAGAAGGCTCTCGCAAATGCCGTCGAAGCTGCCTCTCCCGAAGACAAAGGGAAACAACCAGAAACTCTCACTTCTGAAGACCTCGTCAAGGCTCTCGCAGTATTCGCCCAAAAGCCATCTCGACCAGGCGAGAATGTTCTCAAGGATCCTTCAAGTGTTCTTACCGAACTCACGTCATTGGGAAACCCATCCAGTATTCAGAACCTAATAGCCAGCATCGGCTCTGTTGGAGCAGAAGATATCCTGTCGTTGGACCCCACAGACAAGCAAGAGGGATTCCGAGAGTTGGAGGCTTGGGTCGAGGGATCTCTGGATATGTATCGAGTAAGTGCTGTATCTGCCGTGCGAACTTGATGTGACCCTCAATAACAGCCCGAATTTCGACCAATATTGTTTCCAATATTTTGTCACTTCTATCTGGACCTCATACAGCGCGGTTTCAAGGATGCAGGTAATCCACAAGGCGATACAACAAGTTGCTCTGCTGATCGAGACTGTATCAGCGCTTCGATTTTTCTCCTCCTTCTCGACTTCTCTCGCTCCTTCTCACACTACGACACTACATCACCTCTCCACTCTCTTGCTTCCCGCCCATGTGCAAAATGACGAGTTGGCCCAACGTTTTCGTGATGAAAAGTATGTCATTCGAATGAGTCGGTCGGGCTTTGGCTTGCTCGTAGGGTGGTTGACAGAAGGTGTCGGAGGTGAGGCTTCAGGTGCGGGTGAAGGCTTCTCAGGCGAGAAGGGCAAAAGAGGACGTGCAGCGGTCATGCGCGTGGTCAATAACCATCTTCGATTCGATGGTAAATACAATCGTGAAGTATTCTGCGATATCCCTATTCACCTCAATGTACAGTCACTTCCTCCAACCCCACTTCAGTCGCGTCCAACACTTGGGAAGAATCTACGGGTCTACTATCATCGCTGATTCCCCAAACAAATGGAGCAACCACCAAAGTAACCGATCCTCAAGCCTTCAATACGTCTAAAGGCGACCTCAAGCTGGGTCCCAGACCGATAGCCGAGGATCTTCGTACAGAATCGGAACGCCAGTTACGAGAGCAGGCCATGGTCGACCGGGATCCCAGTGCTCAATATGACATGCAGTATGCCCGACCGCCTCTATTGCCTGGCGTTCTCCCTGTAACAGAATCGGACCTTTTACCTCACCCGCCTACATTCAAAACGACCGATGTGGAAAGAGAAGTCAATGCTGTACGAGATGCGCGTCGAAGAATTCGGCTTGAACCTTCAGCCCTTAATAATATCGACATCAACTCTCCTCAAGCTAATACAGCGAGGGCGCGTGCTCTCCCCAGCATCTGTGCTTATACATTGCACAATGTCGTAGAAGGGTACGTTCGATTCCTACTACGAGGCGGTTCTCTTACACCCTTTCAGAGCACCCTGCATGGCCTTTTCTCAAGACACGTCTTTAATGGCCGCTGGTTTCGCTGAAAGCTACATCAGACTGTGGAGTCTCAAAAACGAGAAACTCAAGGGAATGAGGAGTGATTTCACTTCAAGCTCTGTCAAAGATAGTTAGTGCATCCTATTATCATTCTGGTCCATTTGAACTCAAACCCCGTCTCAGTCACGTCTCTTCGCAAAATCAAGGAGAAGAAAGGTAGCACGACTCGGAAACTAGTCGGCCATAGTGGGCCCGTCTACTCACTTGCGTTTGATCCCCTCAACGGCTCTGCATGTCCTCCTCGATATCTGTTATCCGCCTCTGCGGACGCTACAGCGCGTTTGTGGTCGATGGAAACGATGAGTAACGTCGTTGCTTTCCGTGGACACGAGAATCCAATATGGGACGTCAAATGGAGTCCTATAGGAGTCTACTTTGCTACCGCGAGCAGAGATCGGACTGCCCGGCTGTGGTCGACAGATCGTACAAGCTGTTTGCGCATTTATGCGGGACATTTAAGTGATGTGGATGTACGTGTTACGTTTGACTGACGATACGGGTTTCATCTGATTCGTGTCTAGTGCGTCGAGTTTCACCCAAATTCTCTGTACCTTGCTACTGGGTCCAGTGATTGGACGGCGCGATTATGGGACGTTCAGCGAGGTGCATGTGTACGGGTATTCATTGGACAGCAAGGCGCTGTAACTTCAATGGCTATTAGCCCAGATGGACGATATCTAGCGACTGGAGGTATGATATCATTGCAAGCTCTCCAAGGTTAGGTTCTAACATCTGATGTAGGGGAGGACTTGGCTATCAACTTATGGGATATCGGTTCTGGCAAGAGGATCAAAAAAATGTCCGGACACACAGCGTCAATATACTCCCTGGCCTTCAGCGCCGAGTCGTCTTTACTGGTTAGCGGAGGCGCTGACTGGACCGTTCGATGCTGGGATGTAAAGAGCGCAGGTGGCTCGCCTAGTAAACCACGGGAGAACGGGACTACCCAGTACACGCCGTTAGGCCTCGCAAGTAATGGGGCAATCGTCGGTGGTTCAAATGAAGAAGAAGCTTCTGAGACGTACGCTTATTCGTTTAGCTTGCTTTCTCCATGCCTGACCTTATTTCAGAACTGATCTCCTTGCGTCCTTCCCGACTAAAAGAACTCCGATAACGAGTGTCCACTTCACGCCTAAGAATCTCTGTCTCGTAGGAGGGAATTATCTGTCTCCGGATGTACGATGATTCAAGCATCGTTAGTGTAGAACATTTGTGGGATCGTGTACTGATTAGTCTAACTTATTTTGCTTGTCGATTCAACCCCTTCCTCCTAGGGTGTTACTAGCCAGCTTCACCGCGGCCTCCAGCTGCGAAAATTTTTCGTTCTCGATCAAGCCAAGAAGGACGGCGACAAACCCTTCAAGATCTCTACCTCGCACGATATTGTTCACTTTTCTCTGGAAATTCTCGTTTTCCCTCCCTTGCGGACCATCAGATGGCTGTGATGATATGTCGTCGTCGGAGCTTTCACTGGTGTAAGACTGGGAGCCGTATTGCTGTGAACTTGAAGGATTATGATTTTCATCCTGACTGGAGAAGAGACATGAAAGGAAAGATTTACATATCTATGGAATGTACCGTAATTTTATGCCATTGTCCGACTTTGTTCATCGGTAGACAAAGGACGCATTCCCTGCCACTCGAACTTTAAAACCGTAACAGTCGTAAGCACGTGACGCTTCGCGCTACTTAAGTACTGCCAGCTGCCTCGCACACTGTTTCTACGCCTGCCATTTCTTCCTTTCGCCTACAGGACCTTTCCCCCCCGGTCATTCAAGCAGGGTGCATCCCACTCTCGTGTTTTTCGCACTCCCGTCACCTGTCGTCGTTCAAACCGAGTCGCTGCTTCGCTTAGATGGAGAACATGGATATAGATTCTGTTATGCAAGCCGCTAGCTCGCCGGTACAGCAGGTCCAGGATGGACCCAGCCAGGGAACGCCTGCGCCACCAAGTGAGTTCCTCGGTGTATCTGCGCCACGGCTGGTGCTGAACAGCGGACGTCATAGCGCTAGGGCTACCTCGTGAAAACTTCCGTGACATACAGGTCAAGGTCCACATTCGAAGGCCTGAGCGAGATTCTTGGGTGTATCTGGGTCGAGGCATTGTGTCGCAGGAGGTGGTCGGGCATTCGTCTAGGATAGGTGAGTGCTCTTGTGCTTCGCTTTCTTGGAAGCCTAATTAAGGCCGCCCCAGTCGTTCGAAACCTATCCTCCAACAAGGTCATCACCTCATTTGGCGAGGTGAATTTTTCGTGTTTTCTTGTACTAATCACAAGTTGATTGTTGGCCTTTCAAGGGTACGGACCTCCAGGCAGAAAGAAGAGGTAACTTTGTAGTCATCGGTTGCGTCGAGGGTGCGCGTGTCGTTTCTTGGTCTCTGAACGTGAGTCATCCTTTCATTTTCATCATTTGCGTATTCATTGGACAATGTAGGCTTTGAATAACTCAGATACGCTTCGATTGATTGCGAGCATCGAGCTCGCCTGCTACAAGAGCAAGCAGGCTCTGACAGATCCTCGATTGCATTCCAAGACCCGCCGCAGAATAGAGCGCGTTATCAAGGATGACAGGCGCAAGCGTCATCGTAGGCGGAAGGACCAGGAAGCACTCGTTGACGCCTTTGCGAAGCAGAACCTCAGCAACGAGCCTATGAGCATGAATGCCGATGGAGATCATCCATAGTCGCAGGCAAGCTCGTGTTCTTCTTGAATATAAACGGCTTCCTTGTCAAGTTGTACTCATATTAGACATTGCTACTTCCACCCATATTGATTGCACGCGTGTATTTCACCTACATACATTTCACCCCGCTTGACCGCCGTTTTCACTGTTATTTAACGACTTCACTTGAATTTACCGGCCAAGCCACTCATGAGGTTGTGTGAAAGGTTTTGATTTTGTGCACTTTCTTTGATGATCTCACGCGCAGGAGAAAACGGGTGAGGCAAGCTAATCACACAAAGATCATCGCAGAAAGAACAGGGACGCGACTGCCCGGTCAAATATTGGAGCCGAATGAATACACAGTACTTGACTAAACTCAACTGTCTTGCCGTATGAACATGTCGCCGGTGTATTGGTGACTGGTCGGGTGCTATTCAACGAAATCGTATATCAAAGAGCGGAGCCGAAGGCAAAAATTGAATATCAGCTATTCATTTGATGAGCTTCGAAGTATGTCATCTCATAATGGAGCACGAACAGACATGGTAGGTTTCTTCCAGCCCACTCTCTGCATAGAACTCAACATCAAACGAGTAACAGATGGGTACAGGAATCCGGTTCGGAAAGCATGTCACCCATGGAGTCCGACGTCGGTTTGAAGCATCGGGACGTTCTTCTCAAGGCATCGACTGGCTCAAAAACCCAAACTCGTGGTATTTGGTGAATATGTCAGTGAGAACAGCTGCAGATGGCCCCCGGCCACAAAAAAAATACACTCCTACACAAATAGATATGTTTTAATCGCCGGCGTGATAGGTAATAATATGTGCAAGGCAGAGAAGATTGAAAAGGTCATGAATGCGAATGATGAGACTGTGAATAAGAAAGCTGCGATGATGCTGAATATAAGGGAGTGTCATCAACTGTCCTAGACAATGATGAACCAGAAGGAATGGTCTGAGGCGCTTTCCGTTCAGAATACTGCGGGGGAAGTTCTACGACCCCATCTTCATTGGGAGGCGGCAATGGAACGTCATCAGCATCTGTATGCAGGATGAATCGAGAAGGAGTGTAGCTGGAGCCGGCCATAGCCGCCTTCCGCTGAGCAGAGGACATAGTTTGAGAACTGGATGGTTGACTGTGGTGATGAGCAGTGAATGGATCGACAGATGTCGGACTCTGGTCATAGTCCCGAGGAGAAGCGAAAGGATCTGGTGGTGAGTCAGGCATTCCACGACTGTGATTGTCTGCGGCATCTGAGCCTGGCGTCGACGAGGCGTAGTCTGTGCCACGAGAGAAGAATGGGAAAGCAGACCCTGACAGTGTGTTTGCGTGACTTCTCGTGTCGTAACCATCGGCCAGATCAATATCCGATTGGAATCTACGCGAATGACGGCCAAGGTCGGTCCCGTCATCATAACGATTTTCGCGGTCACGTTTCCGCCGAAGGAAAAATAAGGCGAGAGTTATGACAGCAGCCAAAAATACGAGTCCACCTAAAACAGTGCCTGCTATTGCGCCAATGGGTATGCCTGAGCTGCTGCTGGTAGTCTCCGAAGCCGCAGCAGAAGTGACGGTCGTGGTGGTAGAAGCAGTTGGGGAAGCGGAGGATGGTGCCGCAGTCGATGACGGTGACGAATCGTCAATGCATGACTGATCAGTAGATGTCCCGACAGTCTTAACATCGGAACTTCCACCTTGACGCCCTTGTGAATCGGCCATAGCGAATATGATGCTCGTGCCATTGTAGACGTCGGCAGTCCAATCGTATTCGGTAGGCCCATTCGGTGGGTTAATGACGAAGGTGTCTCCATTGGGAATTATTCCCTTTATGAAGATATAAGCACTGGAAGGCCGAGTGTCATCGGAACTCACCATGATGGTCACAGGCTGTACGGCACCGTCGTACGCACTGAAAGTGTATGTTCTGCGCAGAGGTTAGGCCAGTGAGGTGTAACATTAATCGATGTGCTTGCCTGCATTGCTGAAGAGCGGCATTCAATTGAAATGAAAAGTCAACACCTTTTGGAATAACGTTACAATGTCGGACAACGCAAATACGGTAAACACGCTTACCAGGGTCCGTCATGTTACAGCTGCCTCCAAGGGAAGACCCGACGGTCAAGACATCAGTGGCTCCTCCTGCTCCAAAACCAGACGCATCCGACATAACCATGACAAACTTCTGTCCAGATGCGAACGGTATCTGTGTTTTATACGTTCCTTTCCCAGAACCGTAGGCAGAATCAGGGATGGAAATATTTCTTGGAGTCCCAAAGACCTATCATCACATATCAGTCTCGCTTACATGAATAAGAAAGGGCCAGGCGAACAGGAGTCAAAAGTAACAAGTAGGGAGCAGTGCCACCTTCAGATAGTACCGATGAGCGCCACGTCAAAGCGTATGATATGAGTACGCGTACCATTCCATGTTATACTAACTTCATCGCACTGTGTTGGTGTCCCTGCAGAAAAACTGAATGCAGCGGAAGAAAATGACCAAGATAGAATCGAAAGAACAGAGACCAAGGAGAGACGGAAATGCATGGGAGCCAGGAAACTACGATAAAGAACGTGATATAAAGAAGGTTGGTCGCCAGGGAGGGACAGACAGTGGGACACTAGCGGGAGTAGGAGGGAAGTAGGGGGAGGGAAGAAAGAAGTGATCTTGACGAAATCGTGTCGGCTAAATTCAGGTGATTTCCTTTTCTGGCGTAACTTTCTGCACAGCCAAGATGACATATGTTTTCTTCCCTTCTTTCCTTGCCTTAGTTACGCAACATTCCCACTTTCACAGAGGACAGCTTTCAACTCAAAGAAAATTAAAATCGCTCTCACTAGGCTGTCCATCTCCATCTCCTATCACCGCCCCAACAGCGACCCCGTCAGAATACTCTCCGTAAAATCATGATGGTATGCCCGAGTTCCTGATTCTGAATTTCTTGATCAAGGATGATACCAGAATTTTCGGAAGTTTAAAAGCTGTTGTGGCTTCTTACCACGGCTGCCAAAAAATACCGCCACAACACCCATAGCCAAGGTCTAGTCCTAGTGACGCTCGCCTTGTGAGTTGTGGCCGCAATTACTATTAGGAAATGAGGAGCGTCCGGAATGTACATGCACATGTCAAACAATCCGGAACGGCGCATTGGCGGTACCCTCGATCAACGACATCAAGACGATGATGCAAGCGGGTGGTAACAGCTATCTCGTGGGATAAAGAATCGGCAACGAGACAGCTAGCAAGGCAGCCTTAACCTCGGTGGGTGGGCTCAACCGATGGACTTGGATAACAGTGGCTCATGCGCTCTCTAAACCAGGTACCGTAGATCCCCAACGACAGCCAAGGGTGCCATGATTCGGCCTTTACTAAACGAATACAGCCATAGTTTTGCAGATAGGGAATTGATCAGTTCTTAAACGACAAGTTCCGAACCAGAAGAAAGCGGTCTTTGGACGGAAAATCGCACTTTGAAAGTCTCGCTATCTTTATCACCAGTGGTCCAGCTGACGAAGGCGTCGGCACATCTATACCACGAGGAAGGCGAAGTGCTGTTGCAAGCGGGACACGTCGTTCAGAACCCACATGTGAATGATTGAAAGGGAGAGTTTGGCCTCGCCGACGAGAAGCGACTGGTTATCAGTTGTGCCTTTGTCGGGCTGACCGGGGGGCGGTGTCTAAAGTGAGCTGCTTGCCGGCCTCGCTTTTAGGCTTATTAACTTTCTGTGACGGTTCTTGTGAGCAGATATGAAGAAAGTAGAGCGCCTACAGAAGAACTGAACTCACAGCGACCAACGGCATAAGGAAGATTCCTTTCTCAGAGCTCTTCTCTTACGGGGCAGCGTCTGCGTGACCACTAGGTTGCTAACCCATTCTTGAAGACTCGATGCGCACGTAGAAACGCTTGTCAGCGCCGATGAACTTCCACGTCCTTGCTTACCTTCCTGCCCTGTGTCGGAGTTCTTCAAAAGTGAGGTCCAGTCTCGACTGCTCGGGGCTCTTTGAGCAGCAACGAGGCAACTGCGCAAAGAACCTGGAGAACAAGTTATTTATAAAACCAAGGGTTGCGCGTCCTAAATTGAACTTCGCCTAGTATCCCATAATGTTTTTTTGTTTTTGTTTTGTGGAACGTTTGGGTATCCCATAATGTTAAAAATTTAAACAAAATTGTCCAAAATTATTGTGGCCATATCTGCTTGGCAGCTTCGACTAGCAACTCCAATTTCTTCGTCTGATCCTATAGCGATAGTCCATTGTTACGACACCCGTTCATAATAAGGAAGCGCACTCGTACCTCTTCAGTAATGGGGTTGCCCTTCCACACTGATGCGAAGCCGCATTGTGTACTGATGCAAATCCTGCCGAAGGCGGGGATCAATCATCGGTAATCAAGAAGAAAGCGAGTTCTCACTGATTCAGAGCATCTTCCTTTGACCGCGCTGGATTTCCTTGACACAAGGCATCTGCAGCTGAGTAGACCCGAGATTTCAAATCTTTAACAGATTCCATCTAGCAAGGCACCTTCAGACAGGGAACCAACGTGTAAATCGAACGGTAGATACCTGGCCGGTCTTTGTGGTCACCAAACCGAGAACCAGTGCTTTGTTGGTGGGAAAATCTTTCAGTGGTTCGAAATCACCGGATCGTTCGTTATCGTATTCGAGCTGCCGTATAGTGGGTAAGAAACACGGGGTGATAACAATGCCGCTGACGCACGTAAAATGTATCAACGTCAAGGTTGTTGAAAACCTTTTTGGCGATGCGATCGTAACCTCCGTCTGTAAAATGCGCCCCCTGTCAAAGTCCATGAACGTCGCAATAAACCCCCAAATCGGTGAACATACCATGAAGTTTCCTCGACACATATGTACGCTAATGACCAAATCATCCGGACGATCTTGGGTGGTGACATTAATGGCGCGGATGTATGTATCGAGCAATGTCTCTGAATCGACCCCCATTTCCTTCATCTTCTCAAGTACGCCGTCGTTGCAGAAGAAACAGAATGTGGGGTCGTCAATCTGAATGTGACCTACACATCTTGGTTAGCCCAGCCATGTGAACGGCAAGAAGCCCGGATATTGACGTACGGCATCCTAGTTCGTATAGTTCCTTAAATTCAGCACGGTACGCGATACCTAGATCGTCGAAATATTCATCTATATATGTAAAAGGTTAGAACAGGACTAGCTCTTCACGATGGAACGATATACCGTCATTTTTATACACATTGAGATTGTATGTAAAGTCTGAACCGTGTCGCTGATGAAACCACGAAGGGGAGCAGACAGTCATCTTGATATTTTTAACATCCTACAGGGGAAATGGTCAATGTGGAGTATGTACGAAATGACATGTGGATACCTCTGGTGGAACGATGCTTTTTGTGAATTTAAACTGATCAACGTAAAAAGGTTGTGTGCGTTTGATTTTTCCCTTGATGGATGTGGTCAGGTTGATGATTTTTTTAAACATAGGAGGGAAAGAACTACCGAGCAATATATCGTTTTATCTGTCGTGAGACCTGCTGTTATCATTGCGCTAATATGCGGCATGTACTCCTGCATCGATGATCAACACAGTGATAGTAGATTTGTAGACATCATATGCCCACCTTGAATTCACTCAACGGACCTGATAAAGAATTAGTAACAAGCGCGTATCTGTAGCGACGAGTTACATACGCTCGGGCATGAATTGCATCCCCTCCAACTTGTTAAATACACCCTCGAAGAATAGCCCTCTAGTCCAACAGAGCTTTAGAGTACATCAAGGGAAGATATACTAACATACCGTCTCATTTCGCCATCAGTGATAGTCTTGATGCCCACACCCTGCTGGAGCTTCACGACGTGTCGCACCGCAGCATCCTCGGCAATGGCGAGCTCGTCAAGGGAGCATCCATGACTCTCGATTAGACTGCGTTTCTGGAAAAGGTCTTGGGGCCTAATTAATGACCCAACATGCTCTGCACGAAACGGAGGGCTAATATGCAACTTGCGCGCCGACATAGATGATAAGCACGAGTAAAAGAGGGAAAGATAAAGCGAGGGAAATGAAACGGGTGCTCCGAATTTGAGGAAATCGGAAGCTGTAGCTGATCACCAAGTCCGACCACTAGGGTAGGGTAAATTTGATGGGCCATGGCCTTGGGAGAATTCATTGCGTCAAGGAACATATAATCATGAGGATTACGGACTCGCAACGGTACCTACGGCGTGGCGTGTCGAAAGGGCTGTCGAATGCGGTTCTAAAGGCAGAACAGCAGGCCTCGGTTCTCGGGAGGGCATTGGCCGGATATATCCAGGGTTGGTAGTATCTCGACCTTCTGCCCAGTGCTTGTAAGCGAATCAATACACCGGATTCGAAGATTTTCAACGGCCTACTGTTCTTATAGGGCACGTGGACAAAAAATACACGAATTAACACGATGGAGACGGGACAAGACAAGCTGTCGAGCGCGAAAAACGCGACATTATGGCAGGTTTAAATGGAACGGAGAAACGAACACATGGATTTGGGTCAGCGAAAGCGAAGAACATCAGAGTAACTCGGTAAGATAGGTGGTCGTGTTCGTAAACTGTGGTAAGAAGCTCAAGGGTCCGTAAGGGTCTGTAAGGGTCTCCTAAGGTGCCTGTGACGATCGAATCGGCACTCTGACGAATTGGGACATGACTAATCGGGCATGCCTCCCGTCCCCGTGACCGTGGGAGGATGCGGTCTTTGCCGGGTCACACCTGTACAGTTGGTCCAGTTTTCTTTCCACGCAAAGGTTTTGGTCCCTGCAGAGCACTGGCCTCGACGTACCTCAAGACTAACCCGTAGGTGCCCAATTATTGCCGGTGTATCCGTCGTGCTTAACGACTCATTCCACAGCTCCGACCAATGGGTTTCGCACACAACAACGGTGAGCGAAATCCCCGTTTTTTATGCTCAACTGTGGAACTTAACGATATCCTACAGTCCTCCCCGGAAACCATTTCCGTAAAGATTGGCAGCGTCGCGTACGCACCTGGTTCGACCAGCCAGGACGCAAGCTCCGCAGACGCAATGCCCGCAAAACTAAGGCTGCTGCCCTCGGCGTCCGACCACTGACGCTGCTTCGCCCTGCAGTCCGTGGCCAAACCGTGCGCTACAACCGAAAACTCCGTGAAGGTCGCGGATTCACGTTCGCTGAGCTTAAGGAGGCTGGTATCGGAAAGAAGGAGGCTCGGAGTGTCGGAATCGTTGTTGACCACCGAAGGAGGAACTCGAGCGAGGAGGGAAAGAAGGTCAACGTTGAGAGGCTGAAGGTCTACAAGACCAAGCTCGTCGTCTTCCCCAGGAAGGCTGGCAAGCCCAAGAAGGGCGACTCCTCCGTAAGCTTCCGTTGTTATTCTTTTACTATTCGATTTGTTCATGCGCCGTGTTGTAGGCTGATGACCTCAAAGCTGCTACCACCCGTGCCGCCTTCCCTCTTCCCGAATCATACGTTGCCGAGGCCCCACGCAAAATTACCGAAGAAGAGCGCTCTTTCGAAGCATACAGGACTCTTCGTATCGCTCGCGCCAATGCCAGGCACGAAGGTGCTCGCAAGGCTCGTGTTGCCAAGGTTAGTGTTCGATGCCAGTTTTTGCATCACAAGGCGCTAACCCGTTCTTCTAGAAAGAGGAGGAGGAAGCAGCAAAGAAGAAGTAATTATTTACGGTCCTGTTGCTTTGCTATGCCTTTTTTTACTCGCACATGCTTCGAACGCTCAAGCTATGCCTTATGCAGACAATATGAGGAGCTGTCCGTTACAATCTCGAGTGAATTCTGTGCTATCGCCCAAAGAATGAATGTCATTATCGTAATAGTCCTTTCTAGATGAAACAAGGGGGATATATCCTTCTAACCAACCTTTTTCTCCTCTTGACCCTTGATCTTTTTGTCGACCGCCTCTTTCGCCTCTGCATCCGCGACTTCCGCTACTATCTTGACCTGATTGACTAGTCCGCCGACATGCTTCAGGAGACCAACCACCTCCTTGTTTCCACTTACGAAACCAAACTCTGCATATGTTAGGCCCTGTTCCTGAGCAAACTTCTTGACCATCTCGCTAGCCTTTCGGAGGTTGTGCCGCGGGAGGCGAGGGAACAAGTGATGCGTTACTTGGAGATGAAGCCCACCGTGTATAAATTCGATAGATTCGTCGCATATAACGTCCGAGGTCGTCCGCAATTGTCGATGGGGAAATGACTCTGTAGGGCCTAGATCTGCTGTAGACATTGAAAAATGCGATAGTACGATCTGCAATAAAAATGTCACGAACGTTTCCGGTGATATTAAACGTGCGTGGGAGACATACCTGCACATGCAGAGGACTCGTCGTAGCGTGACTTACCAGGACATACAAGAGTGCCTTTCTCCATGTTCCACAACCGACGAGGAGACTACCGAACCATGTCCAGAAGAATACGATACCAGCAACCTCAAGACCCCAGGCCCAGCCGTGGCCTCTAGCGCGTCTGGTATCGAAAGCTCGGAAATAAAGATGGGCGTAGGAGAGGCGATACAAGTTGAGCCGTGCAAACATCATCACGATGTAGAACAGTTTGTGTTGGAGCGTAAGGAATATTTTGGCTGCCGCGTCTAAAGGCATTGTGCGTTTGTAGTATGTGGAATATAAATTATTGAAAAATGCCGGGGAGATGGCGAAGAAGGGGAGATGTTGAATGTCGGGATCACTAGGGTATGTTAGATTATTGCGGTGGTATCTAAGGAACAACATACTGATTCACATGGTTCGTGACAACTGTATGACAATATAAATGAGAGGCAGTACACTGGGAAAATAGAACTCACTGTGATGAATATTATGGTTCTAGACATAAGTTAGTGATGGAATTTGACGCGCACAATTAAAAAAAACCTACATCAACCCACCAGCCGATACTAAGGCCGCCTATCCAGTCGGCGATAAATGTAGACACGAGCCTGTCGAATGTCCAGTCTCCGGTCAAACCCATATGTCCGAGATCATGGGCGAAAAACATAAGTTGATGCCACATAAGACCAAGGAAGAATGCGGACGTGATGAACCAGCTGTGATAGTAGGCATAGGCGCTAATGACGCCAAAAAGGGTGTACCGAACAAATTCTGGTCCGTAGCCGGTAAGGATGGGACATTTGTAGAGGCCTGCGTCAATAATGCGTCTGTGTAGGGCCTTGTACGCCGCGGACTGTCTTGCTTGTACGTCCAAGTCAAGATCAGTCGGAGCCGGGGTGATGGTTGCTGTCGTTGGACCGAGACCTGACGAAGAAAGCTGTTCCTCGACGAGCAGAGGTCGGTCCCCTGAGATATACGCAGCCTCCCTCCTCCACTGGCCATTCTCCCGGACCCATCCAGCAGCGACGGGGGGCAGAAAAGGAACCCAGTACTTCTCGTGGTGCTTGCCGATGGAATATTTTGCGATGAGATCAAGAGTTCCGGTTGGATGCAACGCGTCAATTTCATCCGTTGCATCTCGTCCTACAAAGTGAAGGATGGATAGGGCACCACCGGGGTGCGCGTCGAGCCATGCAGTGGGTATCCTGAGGACGTTGTCGTGGTATATAACGACGTGCTGGCCCTTGAGAATGAGGGACTCAACCTCGTCGCGCCGGAGAGACATGGCGCGAGATGGAAAAATAAATAAAGGAATAATATCGCCGAATTTGGCTTGGCAGCTGATGACAAATATTTGATACCATTACTACAACCACGATGGCACCGACCGCCGTGGTTTCTTCTGATCCTTTTTCTGACCCTCATCCACCACGACCACCGCCAAAGAGTAGAATGCCTGCCCCAGTGCCGCACTCAGCACCGAATGGCAGGGATGCCTACGGCCGCGAACTCACTGATGCTGTGAAAGATACTGTTCATGTCCGTGGTAACTCTACGACCGACTATTCGCCTCGCCATCTTGGCAGGAGCCAGACAGCGATGTGCGTCCAATTCTTTTTTATTTTCAGTTGATAGTTAAACAGCCGATGTCCAGTCCAGCGCCTGCCAGCTCGCCTCGTAACCCAAACATGGGACGGAGATCCCATTCCCAGGATTCTGTGCCTGTAGTCTCACAGGAGCGACCCAAGTCGTCCAAGTCTCGCACCAAGAAAGGCTCGCAGCATGCCGATGTTATCGACAGACTAGATTTCACTGGTGTAGGGCCAAGTACGTTACCCCACAGGAACCCCTCGATCGTCGCTGACTAACAATCTAGTGTTCCACCATGACGGTCCGTTCGACGCATGTGCTCCATCCCGGAACAAGCACCCTCGCAAGGCGCCCATGGCTGCATGGTCTCCTGCTGACCAGCCCAACGACGGCCCATACCCGTCGGCGACCACCTTTAATGCTTTCTCCGGCTATGATGCGCCGAAGAACAGAAAGGTAGACGCCATTGCAGAGGCATGGGGCATCCACGAACCTGAGCCGTTCGAAGAATTTTTTGCAGGCGGCGGAGCACGGGGCGACACTCCTGCCAGCTCGATCTACAATGGCAGAGAGGGTCATCGATCGACACCAAAGCGGACCAAGGAGAACCAGCGGGAGGCGCACGCCGATGAGCCGTCTCGATCCCGCGGAACCAGGCGTACCATGCCGCCTCCCAAACCTATCTTTGTCCCGGAATCACGGGACGAATATCCCGATCCCTCAGGCTCACCTCCCGCTCAATCCCCCGGCCTCCCCAAGCGCACCAAGTCCCTCATGCATCGTATTCGCAAGATGCGAGAGTCGCCAAACGTCCCCGTCGACTCGGACTATGAGTCCTACCCCCCCTCGTCACCTTCGCCTCCTCCCGTAGACCACCATGGTGTCAGACCGACGCACCGCTCGCAGAATTCGTTCTTGGGCAGATTCGGCAAAGCGGAGCCGGCGCACTCGGAACCGTTCATTCTCGTCGAACCCCATACCAACAAAGAGTTGCCAACGCTACCGCCCCAATCACCTGTAGTCACACCGTCATCGAGCTATTTTGATGGTCATGCATCAGGCGGCAATGTTGGATCCCCTGGTGGAGGTCTGGGACGAAAGACCAGCCTTATGAAGAAGATGGGAAGAGTTGTACGTGGCCGATAGGCGTCTTCTCAAGCCTTTGTACCATTCAGTGTTTCCCATCAAAAGTTATTCCATGCGTTTACGTCACGTTTTTCTCCATATGTCTCTGTATATATACAACGAGGCCTTCGCTTCTTTGGACAGCTACTTCTCCATTCTAAACCTTTCGTGTTCTCCTGCTACGAAATGACGACAGTCGCCCGTCCTTTCCTTTTTTTGGTGTATCTTGTCTCTTGATCCAACGTAATCTCCGCTGTTTCGATATCTACGTACACACCCAAAGCATGTAATGTAGATTTCCCTCGCTTGTAACATTTGTATGATCAATAAGTATATTCTGTTTTTATACGCTGACATTCTACCCCAGCCTGACACGAATTTCGTTGTCATTAAGGCATTGTTTGACATCTTTGATGCCCACCTCGCCTCGATGGAATACACCGGCGGCCAATGCAGCTTCTACCCCAGTTTCCTCGAAAACTTGGCAAAAGTGCTCTGCAGTGCCCGCGCCACTGCTCGCGACTACAGGTATCCTCACGTTCGATTTGACAAGTCGAATAAGATCTAGGTCGAACCCTAGTCCTGTGCCATCTCGGTCAATACTATTCACCAAGAGCTCCCCGGCACCGAGGCGCTCCACACCCTTGGCAAGCTGGACGACAGACAGCGGTCGTGATTCACGACCACCTGATACTGTGCACTGATACCACCAAGCCTTTCCCCTCTCCTCTATCACTTTGGAATCAGGGCGTCCTCGAATTACCTCTCCCTTGTATGGACCGTCATACGTCTCGGGGTCCACATACACCCGTCTAGGGTCAACAGACACGACGACCGCCTGTCTTCCATACGCATACGCAATCGTCTCGATCGCACTCGTCCCATCGCCCTCGTTCTTTTCCGACGCCAGCATCTTCTCCACAGCCAACACTGCTTCGCTGCCAATACTGACCTTGTCGGCGCCGGCGCGGAAATAGGCGCCCGCGACTTCAAGTGCGGGGTGCTTGGTGCCGTCTGGGTCGACGGTGTCTTTTATTCCACCGCCGATAGTGAGAGGGACGAAGACGCGTTCTGCCGCGGTACGGACGACTGCGATCATTGGCTGATCTCGGAGGGGGGAGTGGCGGAAAGAGGTAATGTTGAGGAGACAGAGCTCGTCTGCACCGGCGAGGTAGTATTGGGAGGCGAGAGCAACGGGCTTGCCCAGATTACGGACGGCGCCACCTGTTGTGGCGGCGACGGTGGAGGCGGTGGATGTGGGAGTTTTCTCTCGGACATCGTACTGATCTCCTTTTGTGACGACAAGATCCCCATCGTCGTTCGCACGAACGTCCATGCATGCGACAATCCGCTTGGTAAGTCGGTGCTGAGGCTTTGGGATCAGAACGCGTGGGGAAGACGACGCGTGGGCAGAGATCGCGCCTGGGGATGATGTATGAGCTGATTCAGGTTTTCTAAGCCAAGCATCGATAAGATGAAGTCCAGCAGCTCCAGATTTTTCAGGATGGAACTGAGTACCAAAAACATTGGCTTTCCGAACGGATGAAATGAACAGTTCTTGACCGTACTGCGTAGTCGTGTATGCCCACTGTGCGGCGTCGGGATACTTGTGGGGATCGTACTTTGCACAATATGAATGTACGAAATAGTAGTACGACGAATCAGCGACCTGTTCCGGGTCATCGGGACAAGCGAGATCAGCAGTATTCCAACCCATGTGGGGAACAGCTTTGTCCGTATCATCAAGACGTTCTATAGGACAGGGGATAATCCCGAGTCCCTCTGAGGAAGATTCTGATGAAGACTGAAACAGAACCTGCATGCCAATGCAAACCCCAAAGTATGGCTTTCCGGAAAGGATGTATTCGCGTAAGGGCTGGAGAAGCCCGCGAGACGCGAGGTGCTGAACAGCAGTCTCAAAGGCCCCTACACCGGGAAAAACGAGAGACTAGAACGAGAATGAAAAAATGTCAATGCATCATGAATGGGACTGACAGTAGCGCGTTGGAAATCATCTGGTGAAGAAATCCAGGTAAAGGAATGGCCAAGAGAAGTGAGGGAATTGGCGAGGCTCTGGACGTTTCCTGCACCGTAGTCGAGTAAGTAGAGTCCCATCGTGACAGAACTTGGACTGCGTCGAGCTGAACTGACTCGAAAGGACTCGCTTGGACACACCGGTCCGAAAGATGTCCGGAGATTGCCGAACTGATCAAGAAAAATTACTGATTAGATCTCATGATTCTCATCTTTTTTGCGTGCTCCTGACTCGGCTTGACGTATATAAGAACTTCCATCATCATGAACTTTCTCCATTCGCCAACGATGTCGTCCCCCATTTCTATCCCAGGCTCGTCCCCTCACATAGTCAGTGCCTCTATCTCCCCCTCGACCCTCACCATCCACGACCGTTTCGCCAATACTCGTCGTCAGGATTCTGGCGCCATTAGGCAGCCCAAGGTCCTCCACCCCGTCGACAACGAGGGCCTTCGTCTCCTCATTCTCGAAAATATCTCCCAAGAGGCCGTTGAGCTCTTCCGTGCCCAGGGTTACTATGTCGACCATTATACCAAGGCTATGTCGGAAGATGAGCTGGTAGAGAAAATTGGCTCCTACCATGGCATTGGCATTCGCAGCAAAACAAAAATCACCGCCCGCGTCCTCAAGGCGGCCTCCAAGGTACTCGCTACCTGCGTCTTCTGTTCTGATAGATTACTTAAGTCGGCTTTCTTTTTTTTTTTTAGCTTCTCGTCATCGGATGCTTCTGCATCGGTACTAACCAAGTCGATTTGACTTCTGCCGCTCAAGCTGGTATCCCCGTATTTAACTCCCCCTTCTCCAACTCGCGCTCTGTCGCCGAACTCGTCATGGCCGAGCTCGTCATCCTCTCTCGCCAGCTCTTCGAGCGTGCGTACGAGTTGCGTACCGGCGTTTGGAACAAGCAGTCCAAGGGATGCTGGGAAGTCCGCGGAAAGACGCTTGGTATCGTAGGCTATGGCCACATTGGCTCCCAGCTCTCCGTACTTGCCGAGTCTTTCGGCATCCGTGTACTGTTCCACGACGTCGTCAATCTCATGCCCCTCGGATCGGCGCGTCAAGTCGAGTCCCTCGACGCCTTGCTGGCGGAGGCGGACTTCATCAGCTTACATATCCCCGAATCTCCTGAAACCATTAACATGATCTCCAAGCATCAATTCGCGACCATGAAGAAGGGCGCGTATTTCATCAATAACGCTCGTGGAAAAGTCGTAGACATACCCGCTCTTGTCGACGCGCTGAAGAGCGGCCATCTTGCGGGTGCAGCTGTTGATGTGTTCCCCTCCGAGCCGGGAGCAAATGGCGCTCCATTTGATGACCAGCTCAACTCCTGGGCCTCCACCCTTCGCTCGCTGCCTAATGTCGTCCTCTCGCCCCATATCGGCGGATCCACCGAGGAGGCGCAGCGAATGATAGGCCAAGAAGTTTCTCAGGCACTGTGCCGATACTTTGGATACGGTACCACGCTTGGAGCAGTTAACTTCCCTGAAGTTGACTTACGCGCCATCACCACAGAGCAGGGCGATCACGTTCGTGTCTGCCACGTCCACAAGAACCAGCCTGGTGTGCTGAAACAGGTCAACGAGGCCTTGTCTCCGTACAATGTGGAGAAACAATACTCGGACTCGAAGGGTGACACCGCATATCTTATGGCAGATATCGCAGATGTCAGTCCCGCAGACATCAACAAACTGCGGCAGCTGATCAGCGCTACCAGCGCCAACATCCTTACCCGTTTCCTAGCTTGAAGCAGCTCATAATGAGTTGTACTGTACAAAACACCGAAACGGACGGTTACAACTATGGCTTGTTGTACAATTTAGATATCTGTATTCAACATATAATACGGATGTTCACTCAACTGTACATCCTATACACCATTCAACTGGACTTTGGGAACTGGCATGAGATATCTAGCACATAATCGTAGTTGTATTACTTCCATAGTCATCCATTTATAACGAATCGTTTCCCGGGGCACAAGCACATACTTTACATACAGAACAGAAGAAATGAAATACCAAAGCCAAGGCAAAACTACGCTTCTTCCTCGGGGTCGCCGATACCAGAGGGAAGGATGGCGAAATGTGTTTCCATCTCGGGGAGACATGGTGAATCATAGATTTTACAGGACCGCGTGTTTCCGCGGGATTTCTTCAACTGGAGTCTAAGAGGTGTCATGATGAGCACATGTATTTTTGAGGCACACAATGACGATCATACCGTGTAGTCGACGCATGGGCCATGATATTACCACCGATGGGCTTTTTCTCGTTGCTGGCATATGGACCTGCAGCCGCGTCTGGACTGGACATGACTTGGTTCGTTACGACCACAGCAATACCGAACTGATGGAAAATCGGTCAGAAAAAAAAGATTATTCACTTTGGGAGACCAACCTCATCTGCCAATCGTTGGAGTGTCCGTAAGAACTTGCCCAGATGATTCTGCCGAGATGATAACTCCCCGCGTCCGCTAAAATCTGTACGATATAACGCCGTGCAAGAGTCGACGATTAACAGACAGAACCTGGAGCATTTTTATGTCAGTATTACGGGCATATATGAGGGATATGAACCCACCTTGACTCTGACATCAATGCGCTAGCACTCGTCAGCAGGGCATTCTGATGGTCCGCGTTGTACGCTCGAGCATAAGCCACGTTGTCCAAAACTTCTTCGCCATTGAGCCCGTACCGCTCCGCTACGGCCAACAGCCGTACTGGACGAAAGGTGCCTTCGGTGTCGATATAGAGGCACTTGCCTTCTCCGCCGCCCATGCTGACAGGAAGCTGGCAGGTAACAGCAAGCGTGTGGCATAGCTGGGATTTTCCGGTACGAAATTCGCCAAAGAGTTCGGTAATTGCGCCAGTTTCAATACCACCTGCTGAGGATGTCAGTGCAGCACAGGGACGCAGAACAAGCACACGCACCCCCGAGAAGGGCATCGAGTTGCTTGGAGCCGGTTGTAATATGAACAAGTTCGGCACGACGTGCATGTACCTCTGTGGCACTTTGGAACCCTAAGGGTACGATCTTTTGCGCTGCAGGGTCCAGGTTAGCGACTACAGAGCACTCAGCGACATCGCTCACCCTCGGCTATAATTTTATCAGCTTTCTGTTCGGAGATGCCCTTGATAGTAATAAGATGTTTCTTTGGCGTGAATGCGACTGCTTCAACGGTGTTGAGACCTGCGTCTGCGAGTTTCTTGATGTCGTTGGCGTGTATGCCAGCCTCTTGCAGTTTGTTGACAAGAAGAGGGCCAGTGAATTGGAAAGCCTCACCCTCGTGCTCGACGTCGTCTTGCGATGCTTGAGACATTGCTGAGAGCAAAAGGTGAGTCAAGGTAAGAGGAAGAAACGTTTCTCACGGGTCAACGCGTGTCGCGCTAATGCGGCGACAACGTCACGTGCGCGTGCCTTAACGATGTGACATGCAAACTGTCACACCTCCTATCGATCCTGCCCTCAACCACTATGGCGCAGAAAGGAAAGAAACAGGAGGCAGCCGTGAATAGGCCGAAAGCACCAAGGTCGAAGGTATATACCTGTCTTCTTGCCTTCTGCACTCGCTTACCTATTTCTAGCTTTCTCGTGGCAAACGCAGACAAGTAGCAACTGGATCGACTGCGGTTAGCAGAATCAACGAGCTTTTACCCAACGAACTTCTAGCCCACATCTTTTCCACCGTGATTATCACTCTGCTTCCAAAAGAGCACAGGTCCTTTCTTGCTATAGTATGCGGCATCTGTCGCCGTTGGCGGGATGTTGCTATCGAGGCATCTGAGCTTTGGACCACCATCCATATACATCATGAAAATCATATACCAGCTGCCGAACTTTTCCTCAAACGATCAAATACGCGACTTCTGGATGTTGATATTGAAGTCACCTTTGGTCGAAGTCTTAATGAGTTTCGGAGTCGTCGGGATTTCGGTCGACAATCTGGGCTTCGAGTTGCGGAGTTGTTGTCGGCCCATCTTGGGCGTACGAGGACACTTTCTTTGAGTGTCAGCGATGCACTGGATGCGGAAAAGTTTTCTACATTGTACCGGCTGATGTCAACTCCGCATCTCGTTAGCCTTTCCGTCAATGTCAGAAGATGGTCATCAAGCGCTCCCCCTTTCCTCAATTCTATTCGTTCCTTCCATTCTAATGGGAATGATGGCTTATCTTCGAGCGTAGTCTCAGGCTCCAGTCTTACCAGACTCGAACTCACATTGCTAACATCTGCACACCTTGAACATGAAGATATGCGGAATATATTCATGTACTCTCCATCTCTCGAAACACTCATCCTACCGAAATTTGGTCAGACTCGGGGGGGAGACCAAGAGGAGAATTGGCCAATCATCTTCGCTCCCAGCTCGCTACGATCGCTTGCAGTTCACCTTGAATACACCCATGCAGAAGATGATGAGTTTTGGAATACGGCTGAATTCCCATGTCCATGTGTCCTTGGCTCCCTTCACTTTCCTAACCTCGAATATCTCGAGGTTCTAGGTGACAACTGCTCCTGCAATCTTAATCTCAGCAGCCATTTCAAAGACCTATCGGGATTAAAAACGCTACGTTTGCAACGATGTTCTGTGCCACCTCTTGATGACGAGTTCCTCCGCTCTTTGCAACTGTTAAGTCGTTTGGAACTGGCGGACAACTTGAGTGTCGTGAAGTGGTTTCCAAAGTGCACAAAAATGTCCTTACCATTACCCAATCTGTCGTCTATCTCACTTAGTGACGAGTCAAGTTGGGGTTACAATCTAGCCCCGTGGGCACGCCTCGCTCGGCTAGCCGTCCACGATCACGGATGTACCCAGTTTTCTATCGAAGTATCAACACATCTCTATGGTACCATGTCGCAACTCTTTGGTCCTCAGGATGAGCAAATTCACGTCGAAGCAAGGGACCATCCTCCTGGTCTGCTCTATCTGCTTCCCCCCAAAAAATCCTTCCACTGGACAAACTATTATTACGATTCTGATGATGATTTTGGTTGGGACTATGACGACTAGATGGGCTATTTAGCGAGGAGTCGAACTGTAAGATTACATTTCGAACTGTTTAGCGAAGAGATGTCAGTATAGAATATCGCATATTATGATTATCCGTGAGTATCGCCAAATCGAGTTCAGAAATAGAGCTGTTCCGAAGGATCCTGCAACAGCGGGAAAGGTTCTACATTAGCCATTGATCTATGGATGGTTGGGTAGACCGGTAAATAACACTGTCTGTGATGTATTACTTCTCCAATTTTGTCGAGCATTGAGAAAAAAAGTCTTAACCTGAGTTAAATGTAATATATCTTATACACAGTAATGAGTTCCGCGAGCTTCTCATAAAGCCGGTTTACCAGGTTAGTAATAATAATATATTTCGCTTGAAGTAGAGTCACGTGCCATAATTGACATTCTCGCAAGTCTTTGTCCCACTGTTCTTCGTGACACTTTACCTCAATATTGGCCGGGCTCACCACCATTCTCCTTGGAGCCATCTAGTAGTACGTATTCTCTTTACAAATCCGATCGCTTGAGATCTGTTTTCATCACTTTGAAATTTGAAAGTAAGAACACACGAAGGACACACATCTTTCTCTGGTCGCTGACTTTCTCCGCCAGAAATGTCGTCTGTTTCGAAGATAAATCAACTTCCCGACGAACTACTCGCCTTGATTATGGCTACCAGCCTCCGTGACTTGTCATCGGACGCACATCAACCTCTCCTGGCTTTGATATGCAGTGTCTGTCGCCACTGGCGAGATGTTGCTATCGGGGCCTCTGAACTATGGACCACTATACATATTTCTTTGGAACGACTCCTTCCGGCAACCCGGACATTCCTGGAGCGTTCAAAGGGCCGCCTCATCGACCTAAATATCACGGAACTTGATTCAGTCATTCTCGCCCACAAGGTCGCCGAGATAACCGCACCGCACATCTCCCGCGCTCGAAATTTGATCATGACCCTTCCATATTTCGACATCTACAATGTATTTCTGAATGTTTATCGCTCCATCTCCGCCACCAGTCTTTCCAGCCTTTCCATCCATATCGCTGATGCTCTCTGGTCATCTCATGGACATTCCCCACTCTTTGAGAGCACCAATTCCCTTTGTTATCTTGACACTGAGGGAGATTTCCTGCGAGATGTTCCTTCCAGGGCGAGTCTCACCACACTGGAGCTCAACAAGTATTCCCCAACTCATGCAGACATCCAAAATCTGTTTGACGCATCACCATGTATCGAGACACTTATCCTACATCGATTTGACAGAGACGGGTCACTGGATCGTGCTAACGAAGAAGATGGCGCACCTATCACCATCATCGCGCCAACTACTTTGAAGTCCCTGGCAGTCTCTTTGTCACGGTATCACACGGATAGTAATAGCGCAACCTCGTGTGACTGCGTCCTTGGTACTTTACGTACTCCAAACCTGGAATATTTAGAGGTGGTCGGATCCTCTGTCTTGGATATCGACATCGACTTGAAAGTTCATTTTGGACAGCTGGACAAGCTACGGACGCTGCGTATCCAGGAATTCACTGTATCATCGGCTGATGAAGATTTTTTCCTCTCGCTGAAGGAACTGAGACGTTTAGAGTTGGTGGACATATCGCCTAAGGAAATGCGCCGCATTGCAGACCCTCCGTCTTCTTCGTTCTCTTTTCTCCGTCTGTCTTCTGTCTTCTTATCCACGACAGGAGGGCACATGGATGGCCCGTACTCGCTCCTGCAGCTTGCTGAGCGCTGCGTTGCAGCCGGATGTCCTCGTTTCACACTTGAAATCGAAAAGGGGCGCTCCGGAGAAATTTTCAGGGCCATCGAGTTATATATCCGGGATGGGCGCATTTGCATCATAGAGAGTGATTGCAGTGGTTTGATTATAGACGAGGAAGAGAGCGACGAGGAGTGGCCTGAGGGGGACATTGAGGATGAGGATAGATGGGGTGATGGAGAGGAGTACCCATTCGACGAGTGGCCTGATGATGATGATAGATGGGATGATGAAGAGGGATATTCATTCAACGAGTGGCCTTCCCTTTTTGAATTCGACGAGGAAGATTAGGACGGAGATCTTCTTGCTGTAGTGACTAGTACTCAATCTTACTTAGCTCGTTTGGTTAAATTTTCTGGATCCAGAGCAAAGAAAACAAAATGTATTGATGTTCAGCAGTAGAGGGAGTGCGTGACAATGTCCTTTTAAAATCCGCCGCCTTAGCATCGAGCATTATACGTCGCTAGCTTCACGTTTGGGATGTTTCGAATGGCAACATGGCCGATGTTGACAACCGTCAGCTATTTCCCACGCTTCAGTCTTTAAGCTTTACCACCAACCACCATGTCGATACAACCTTCCCAGCACGTAGCAAGCAATCCTGGTGAGAAACCTTTCTTCTCCATGTCTTGTTGCATTTTCCCTGTGCTTTGTTGTTCTGCTGACGTAGCGCATTTGTTCGCGAACAATTCTGATTCTATTTTGAGATCAGTTCGTTTATACTGGTGCTTATGTTTCTACTGTTTTCAGCAACGGGATATAGTGCGGCAAAGCGGTCCCCTTTGGTCTGGTCATTGCCCATTTCCTGTCGTCAATTTCTCGAGACACCTCTTGACCCCGAGCAATGGTTTGAATTGCATGCAGGGAGAAGTGATCAAGATATCCAAATATTGCGGTTTGGGAAGGCCATGGGAAGGTCTCTCAAGTCTGTCGCCGATGAAGGCTGGGATAAAGGTAATCCTCAAATGCACATTGACAACATGGTTGGCGGTTGCAGCCAAGCCAAGTCCGCAGGACTTTTTGAGACCCTCGTCCTTGTGAAGGCCACCGATATTGCTGCTGGTTTTCTGCGATTGCCGAGTCGACCATTTTACCCGAGCTTTTCCAAGACACTACACCTTGAGGGTCGCCACATGGGCGTACGTTCGTTGGCTTTTCTTTTCTTGTTTCGCTTAGTTAAGCTGTGTAAAGTTCTTAAAGAGACTTGATAACTGGCCTCGCAAACTTGATGCCATTCGCACATCGCTTCGTATGTATACGGAAAAGAAATCGATGCCTCTTCCTGGACTGGGGTCAGAAGCAACGCCAGGGGAGGAGATCTTGCATGGAGATGTTTGCCTTCTCGCAAGTCATTGGAAGCATGAGTCAGCGAAGAATTGGTTGAAGGCGCTCTGTGTTGTGGACGGTGTAGCTTTTCATATCAGGCTACTTTGCTATGTGAGCGCCCTACTGTCTGACAAGCTTTCTTTCTAATCATTACCTCAGCATGGTGGAGTGGAGCAGACTACGATTTGGCAAAGGTAGGCGTCTTTTTGTGGTAAGCAAGCCACCAAGTTGACCCCAGAAGGTTTATCGACAGAACCTTCCAACACCCCGACATCCGAATGGTCATGGGTGACGAAGAAACAATCAAGCGGTTCAAGCAAAATTTGCCCCGCTGGAAACAAGCCTTCGCAAATGCTGTGGCAATATCTCCACTTCTGCTTATTATGGGCCAAGGGATGGGTCAGACATTGAGCACACCGCTTGCTTTACAAGTATCCTTTTTTATTCGTTCCTTGACTGTATCATTGACATTTTCTTCCAGGTAGGTGGTCGGCTGTCCTCGCTTGGGAAGCCAGAGCTTATTCTACGAGTTGAGGAACTGCTTTGGCGGTGCATTGTTGGGGTCGCTTGGGGATCTTGGACGAGCGAAGTTGGATTGAACAAGTTTCTGGAAAATGTTGCCCCATTGATTAACGATATGAATTCACTGAAGCAGGTGTCTCAGGGGAACGTGGGTCAAGGCAATATGCGATGGACTGGCTATCAAGGGGAGGATATATGGTTTGAGCGCAATATCCAGTACATTCAGCATAACTGCGTTCCTGGTCTGGAAGCCAGAGTCAGCCAGGAGATATCTGAGTGGCTGGAGGACAGCAGGGGCCGCTGGATTACCAGGGGTGGTCCCAGGAAGGATACAAGCGAACGAAGTAGAGCTAGGTCACGACCTCCGCGTCGAGTCCTACGACAAAGGCCGCAGTCAAGGTTTCGCACTGTGCCCTTTTCTCTTCCTCACCATCAGCCACCACCCATCAAGCGTGAATCGGTTCCCAAGGTTGTTCGGCTGTTGACGTATCAAGTACACAAATGGGGCCATGAGAACTATCCGTCCTTTGACAAACGACCAGAGTGGAAAACCGCACCGTCCCTTCTCCCTGCTATGTTTCAGGACCTCGAGCCGATCCGTGTACAAGACGTTGTCGTAGGAGAAGTGCCACCAGTTCGGGAAAAAAGATCAAAAGCTCGATTTTTATCTCGTTCACAACAGGTAGAGCATGAAAGGAAACTCTCACAAGACATCGATCCGAGCTGGCGGGAATTGATGTTGATGGCCCCTTCGCTGCAAATGACGGGGTTGCAGGATGTCGTTCCGTCTATCTCGGGTCAAAAAAGGAAACGATCCCATACTATTGATACCGGTGTCGATGTCGTCTTGAAGAAAGCTAAGGTTGACCGAGGTCTGTCTCGTTCAACGACCGGAATTGAATTACCCCTGCTTTGGGTTCCCAGAACAAATTCGTACGCAACATTCGAATATTTTCCGCTGAAATCCAATGTATGGGCCCATATACTTTTCTTATGTGTGCCTCATTGAAGTTTCTTAGGAGTTAGATGATCGCAAGACACTTGCTGGCTGGAATGCTTGCAATAAAACTGGCCCCACAGGGGCCCCTTTGTATAGGCTCAAGGAGACGGCAGAAGAATCGATGATTGCCGCCCTGAGCCTCCGCCATGCAGCGAACAATCCTAGTGGAACCTTGGAGACCTTCCGCAGTTACAACATACTTCTGCATGGTACACAGACCCCCTCGCTGACCTGGTCTTTACAAGATCTATCTCAGATCGGCGATATCGATCTACTTCGAGATGTCCAAGGTTGGTTTCTTTACCTGAACTTCTAAATGGATCCTTGAATTGCCAGATCATCAGCGACGAAGCTCCAAGGACACTATAGACGACATTCACGTCCAAGCATCATTACGCGACCTGTATCAAGAAGGTTTGGAAGAGAATGGCCGTATTTTGAATGCCCTCTCTCTTCCTTGTAGTGCTTATACTACCCACCCTTTACGGCCGTAAGCAACAAGCTTTAGACTCTTTTCGTTTCTGAACATTGTTCATTTTTAGGATTGTTTCAAGTCACATCAGAGCGTTTGAGCAGACTTCCAACCTGCCGGATGACATCTTTAAAACGCAGTATCCAATCACTGCAACAAGCTTCTGGTTGGTGGCGACGAAAGGGGCCATTAGCTACCTTCATCCAGATTGTCATGGTGTTGGTACCGTTGTCGAGGTTCTGTGTGGGCGGAAGCTGTGGTATGTGTTTCAGCGTCACTACTCAAAAGCGCAAGGTACAAGGCACGACAGTCGCATTGACGAGTACATGAGGGATTGGGCACCTGGATTCATTCCCGACGCTGATCAATGGGAGGCAGAGGTTGTTCTTCTCGAACCCGGCTCTGCCTTGTAAGTCATACCCCAGTAATTTGCGAAGCACGCTGACATCCGGGAAAGTTACGTGCGGCCGGATACCCATCATGCGGTAGTCACCCTTGAGAACTCGATTGCGAGGGGCCATCATGTCTATACAACGGTGACACTGTCAAGAACGGTCGCGGGTTATGTTCACACCTGTATGCTCAAATTCAGGATCGTTAACGTTCTACACCGCGAACTTCGAGAGCTCCTTCTTCGTCTTATGTGTTACTTCTGTGTTACTTCTGTATGGTTATAAGCGATAAAGGCCCCGAAAGTAAGTGACTCTTAGGAAGTTCCTCTTACATCCTTACCGGATACTTCCAGGCCATGACAGTGATATTCCCGGTATGACAAGAGGGGGACTGCTGGACCTCATTGCTTTGGGGAATCTTTGTATATTCGGCTCAGCCCTGGATCGCTGCCTAGATACTGTGGATGACACTACAGATGACACGAAACCCTCATATGCCATGGCAGCCGCCGCATACATATCCACCATACAGCGCTTGCGAAAAGATTATTGTCTAGTTTTTCTTTCAGAAGATATGCAAGCCGACTCCCTTGAATCCATTGCATCGAGGATCCATCTCAAAGAGGGTGTCGACTTTCGCGCCCTGTCCCTCGATATTGGTGATTTCGTTAGGAGCTCAGCGGCACATTTTGGACGGTCATTGATATACTATGCTCGAAGGGCCATCAAAGCACGGAAGGATCTGGGAGAACACAAAAGTACTTTGTTCGATTTGGAATCCTTTGAGAAGAATGTTGTGGATGCCATGGATAGCTTTTTGCAGATGGATCTAACCAAGGACTTTTTCAATGCGTACAGGGCCCAGAAGATCAAACGTTTGCACATTAGGCCCCTATTTTTAGTTCGGAGAAAGACTGACATCCTACGTGAGTTTGGTAGCTTTATATCATCTGTGGTCTTACCAAAGAAATAGAACTGGACGTCTACTCGGATTGGCAAGCAATAACAGATTACGATTGCTACGACAATGAAGATGACGATGGACAAAATGGCAATGGCGATGACGATGGCAACGACGATGACGATGGCAAAGACGATGGCAACGACGGCGGTGATGATGGCGCCGCACATATGGCAGCAGATGCCTCTATGGAAAGCAGTAATATGGAAGTGGATGATGGGGATACAGCAACCAACAGGGTCACACCATCGATGGGCGTGTTTGCGTCATAAAGAATGATTCCAAAAGCGACAGGGATGCACGGTCACTTTTTGGGGACCAGGACGAGGAAATCGAGGGGGAGGAGATGGACGAAGAGATGGACGAGTGGAAGGGCCTGAGTGGGAAATTGATGAAACGAAGAGGAGAACGATGCATTTGAATTTGACGAGGAGGGTTAGGGCGGGGATCTTCTTGTTATGTATAGCACTCAATCTCACTTAGTTCGCTTGGTTAAATGAATTTTTGATCCAGACTAAACAAAACAAATGAATCAGTGCTCGACAGTAGGGGGACTGTCCGTTCAAAAAAGTCCACCGCCTTGGCATTGAGAGCATTATACGGCACCACTTGAGCAGCTTGTGAACGGTTAGCGTGCTTGATGTCGTCAGTTTCACCGTTGAGATGTTTCGAGCAAGTTTCGAATGGCCCTTTCCAAAGTTGTAGGAATCTCCAGTGATGACGATCCCCCAGCCTCTTGGCGAGGGTCTTGATCTTGGGTTTCATTCAGCCAACCTGAGGTAGCGTCGTATTTGTGTGATCACGTTCATACTTTTGTAGGGACGTAAGTACACACCTATAGGTGACAACACTGGTAGACATACATCACCGATAATTAGGCAGCATTAGCCGCGGCGCAACTTGGAAGGGCTCGTACTGCTGCCGTGGACTTCTATGTAGTCGCTCACTTGGAGCCTGAGGCCTGAAGCGTGAAGCTTGAGGAAGCTTGAGGAATAAGGCAGTAAGGTTTCAAACCGGTTCTCGTTGATAGTCCCCGAGGGCGAGTATAAGCACCTTCATGCATTCATGATTCAATTTGGCCTAGCGGCGACTCGGATGGTACTTAGTGATGGCCGTGATGACCTCTTACTAACTCATGTAACAGTAACACAGAGTGTCACGCTTCCGATCCTTATCGATCCTCATCGTCAACTGCTATGGCAAAGAGGAAAAGCAAAGGAAAGAAACAAGAAGCGGTCGCTAATAAGCCGAAGGCACCAAAGCCAAAGGTATATACCTTTCTTCTTGCTTTCTGCATTCCCTTACTTGATTATCAGCCTTCGCGTGCCAGCAAGCGCAGGCAAGTAGCAACTGGATTGACTGCGGTTAGCCGAATCAACGAGCGTTTACCCAATGAACTTCTGGCCTACATATTTGCCACGGCGACTCTCAGCCTGCTTCCAAAAGAGCACAGGACCTTCCTTGCTCTAGTGTGCAGCATCTGTCGCCGTTGGCGTAATGTTGCTATCGAAGCATCTGAGCTTTGGACCACCATTTATATACATCATCAAAATCATGTACCAGCCGCCGAACTCTTCCTTAAACGATCAAAGATGCGGCTTCTGGATGTTGATATCGAAGTCATCTTTGATCGAGAGTTCGTGCAGTTCATCTCTGGTCGAGGTGGGTACTACCGGAGTCCTCCGGCGGCTTTCAGTCGACAATCTGGGCTTCGAGTTGCGGAGTTGACGTCGGCCCATCTTGAGCGTACGAGGACGCTTTCCTTGAGCGTCAGCGACGCCCAGGGTGCCGAAAGGTTTTCTACGTTGTACCGGCCGGTGTCAACTCCGCATCTCGTGAGCCTTTCCGTATATATCCAAGGATGGCTACAAAGCGCTCCCCCCTTACTTGATTCCATTTGTTCATTCAGTTCTAATGGGAGTGACGGCCTACCTTCGAACGCGGCCTCGGGCCTCAGTCTTACTAGATTAGAGCTAGGAGCTGTCCAACCCGAACATGAGGATATGCGGAAAATATTCACGTACTTCCCATCTCTCGAAACGCTCATTCTGCCCAAATTTTGTCAGGGCTGGAGGGGAAATCAAGAGGTGAATCGACCCATCATCTTCGCTCCCAACTTGCTGCGATCGCTCGCAGTTCACCTTAATCATGCCCATGTCAAGTCTTCGCACGCAGGAAACTCACCTGATTGTTCATGCGTCCTTGGCTCCCTTCGCTTCCCGAACCTTGAATATCTCGAGGTTGTAGGCGACAACTCTTCCTGGAATCTCAATCTCCGCTGTCATTTTAACAACCTACCGGCACTAAAAACCCTCCGTTTGCAGCGGTGCTCAGTGTCACCTAGTGATGACACATTCTTCCGCTCGTTAAAACTGTTAAATCGTTTGGAACTGGTGGACAACTTGAAAGATGTGAAGTGGTGTAAAAACTACCGCAAGAAAGTGTCCTTACCATTTCCTCGTCTGTCGTCTATCTTACTCAGCGACAACTCTCGGGGCGGGAGTCCTGACATGTTCCAGTGGGCACGCCTAGCGCAGCTAGCCGTCCAGAATTACGGATGCACCCAGTTCTCTATTGAAGTGACGGCACAACATCATAGCATGATGACGCTTGCCCTTACTCATCAGAACGAGCGTATTCACCTCGAGACAGCGGATCATCCTCCCGGTTTGCTCCATCCACTTCCCCCACTGACAGGAAATTCCTTCGATTGGCCAAACGACGACGATTACGGTGATTACTATTCCGATTCCGACTTTGATATTGACCCTGTCTATGGTTTTGATTCGTCCGACTATGATAACCAGGCAGAATATTACGGACTTTGAAGGAACTATAAGGTTATATTTCGAACTTGATGGGTCAAAAGAAACACAATATTGACCTCCCTTTATAGTGAAGAGATGTAAGTACGGAATGTCGCGGATTGTGATGCCCCCTTGAATGTATCAGCATCCGGGTCGCCAAATCAGAGGTGGAGCTGTTCTGCATCTAGCCGTTGATCAGTGAATGGCTGGGCAGAGGTAAATGGCGCTGTCTGCGATCCACTACGTTTCTGATTTTATTTAATAAATGTTGAGGAAATTAGTGTCAACTTTGGTAACGAGTTCTGCGTTGCCAGTGCGACGCCTACTACTACTGCTGCTGCTGCTGCGAGCTTGTCATAAAATCAGTAAACACTAGCCTGGCAAGTCCGGCTTTATTATATGCTCGCGGAACTCGTATCTGCTGCTACACCCAATCAAGCGTAGGGTATCGAAGACCATGGAAATTAACTATGGAGGAGTGGATGGTATCAGAGGTCTTTTATCAAAACAAGATTCTCCATACAGCTCAAGGGAGATGACGATAGGAATGACTTATCTGGCAGTGTTTTTATTCTTCTAGATACACACAACAGCCAAATAGTGCAATAAAAACCTTCATGAAATGCCTCAAACAAGTGGAACACAGCTGTAAGTGAGAAGATGCTTCAAAGACGCGTCGCGCGGCGCGTGAGAATACGAGCACGTGATGGCTTATCTTCGGCATCCTTTCGGAGTTCGAAAAATCGAGAGATTGGGGGGTTCCTCTATGGACCCCCGCCCCGGGTATCAGGCTAAGTAAACACATAATGGACCACATGAGTCACGTGTGATCAATAGCGCGCTGCAACTGATTCAAATTCGGTAGTTGCTTCTTTCTCTTACAGTTGGTTCTCCGTGAGCCTCTATCCTCAACATTGACTCACCACCAATCATCTTCTCCGACCACTGTTCTCTTATCACTTGAGATTCGCTCTCATCACTGTTACGGTGAAAGTCAGAACACGCGCCTTTCTCTATTCTGGCCATTGACCTTTCGCACTAGAAATGTCCTCTGTTTCGAGGATAAACCAACTTCCCGACGAACTGCTCGCTTTGATATTTGCTACCGCCCTTCGTGGCTTGTCATCGGAAGCACATCAGCCTCTCCTAGCTTTGATATGCAGCATCTGTCGCCACTGGCGTGATGTTGCCATTGGGGCCTCTGAATTATGGACCACTATTCACGTTCCCTTGGGAGGCCACCTTCCAGTGATCCAGGCATTCCTGGAGCGGTCAAATGGTCGCCTCATCGACCTACACATCACGGGAATTGATTCAGTCTTTCTCGCCCACAAGATCGCCGAGATAACTGCACCGCACATCTCCCGCGCTCGAACTTTGATCATGTCTTTTGCAGGTCCCGGCACCTACAGCGTATTGTCGGAGGCTTATCACTCCATTGTTGCCACCAATCTTTCCAGTCTTTCCCTCCATCTCGCTGGCTGGTCATTTCATAGTCATTCCCCACTCTTTGCGAGTACCAATTCCCTTCGTTATCTTGACACTGAGGGAGATTTCCTGAGAGATATCCCTTCCAGGGCCAATCTCACCACACTAGGGCTGAACAAGTATTCCCCGACTCATGTGGAGCTCCAGAATTTGTTTGACGCATCACCGTGCCTCGAGACACTTGCCCTGCATGAGTTTATTTTAGTTGCGCCAATGCGCGCTAACGAAGACGATGTCCCACCGGCCATCACAGCGCCAACTACTTTGAAGTCGCTGGCAATCTCTGTGTCTTATACGCATAATAATGGCACGGACATATGTGGTTGCGTTCTTGATCGATTGTGTATCCCAAACCTGGAGTATCTAGAGGTGGTCGGAACCTACGAATTGCCTATCGACTTGAATATTCACTTTAGGGGAATGTCCAAAGTACAGACGTTGCGTATCCGGCGCTGCATTATAACATCGGCTGATCAGTTCTTCCTCTCATTGAAGGAGCTGAGACGTTTGGAGTTGGTGGATATGTCGCCCGAGTTGGATATACGACACATCACAGGAATCTCAACGGAAGGCCCTTCGTCTCCCTCTTTTCCTCATCTATCTTCCGTCTTCTTTTCGACGAAACAAGGGTACATGGAGAGCCCGTACAAGCTTTTGCAGCTTGCCGAGTATTGCGTCGCAGCCGGATGTCCTCGTTTCACACTGGAAGTCGAACAAGGGCGCTCCGAAGCATTTTTGAACGCCATCGAGTCATGCATCCAGGATGGGCGCATTTGCGTCGTAGAGAGTGATTGTTTAGATGGTTTGATCAAGTCAAAAGCAACAGGGATTCGTGGTCTCTTTTTTGGAGACCTGGACGAGGAGGAATTCGAGGAAGAAGAGATGGGCGAGTGGGAGCCTGAGTGGGAGATTGAGGATGATGGCTGGGATGAAGTGGAGGACGATGAATTTGAAATCGACTAGGAGGATTAGGACGGGGATTTTCTTGCTGTGTATGGTACTCAATCTCACTTAGCTCGCTTGGTTAAATAAAACTTTGATCCAGAATAAAGAAAACAAAATGTATTAGTGCTCGGCAGTAGGGGGAGTGCGTGACAATGTCCGTTCGAAAAAGTCTACTGCTTTGGCATCGAGCATTATACGTCGCCATTTGAGTAGCTCGTGAACGGTCAGCGTATTTGATGTCGTCAGCTTCACCTTTGGGATGTTTCGAATCGCTCTTTCCAAAGTTAACGGAATCTCCTCCTCCCCAGTGACGAATAACGTCTGATCCAGACCGAGATCCTCTAGCCTCTTGGCAAGGGTTTTGGTCTTGGGTTCCGGCCAGTCCATACTGAACATGACACCAAACTGCTGTTCCTTGACTTTTGCGCTGAGCGCAACCCGCATGCCCATCTGAATAACTTTCCGGGGAAGTTTGGTACTGAAATCGCGCGGCTTTGGACCGAATGCGATACCTCCACCTCTCAGCATAGGACTCTGGGCATCTCCCAGACGTGCTTTTCCAGTGCCCTTCTGAGGGCGAATCTTCCTGCCTGAACCGCGAACTTCACCGCGAGTTTTGGTGTTTGCGGAGCCTTGGCGAAGGGAGTCGCGGTACTGTACGACGCAAAGATGAAGTATATCGCGTCGGATTGGGTGGTTGAATACGGTGGGGTCCAAGGCGACTAGGGTTTCCCCCGGATCGGGGTCCGTGCGCTTGGGCTTGAAAGGTGCACTAAGCGAAACGTACACTGGTTCAAGAAGCGAGGGCGCTGTGTTTGTGTGACCACGTTGATACCGTTCTAGGGATGCAAATACGCACCTGTAGGTGACGACGCTGGCAGGCGTGATTGGACTCTCGACGAGGACCGAGTGGGCCTCGCGATTCCAGTTGGTCGAGGAACAGCCTGCGAGACTCTGGAGCGAAGTATTTGCCTGGGTGACCTCTAACGCGATATAAGTAAAGATTTTGGTAGCATTTGCAGACAACGTACACGTCCGACTGATTTCAGCATTGCAGTTGGGCTCTGCTTGTGGCGGAAGTCGGAAGAAGAGGCAATATTAGATCAGCGGCCGGCACGCCTCGGCCGGAAACATCCGTTTCGGCATGTGGAACTGTACAGTTTTTCAATCCTTCCCACGGCTCGATATTCCCCTCAACGATTGCACGCAGATAGGCTCGACGTCAAGATCAAGGTGAGTAGCCCGTCGTTTCGGATGAAATATTGTTTTTCTGACACTTCTCTTCTTGTCTGTTAGATTCATCGTTAGGCCATCGACCCTAATCTCACAAAATGGCTTCAGCAACCAAGGCCGTCCAAACGTTCGGAAAGAAGAAGGTGTGTCTGTACGGGGTATCCTACTGACGACGTCCTAATAACTGTGTTACAGACAGCGACTGCTGTCGCCCACGCCAAGGAGGGCCGTGGACTCATCCGTATCAACGGTTCCCCCATTAACCTCGTCCAACCCGAAATCCTTCGCCTAAAGGTGTACGAGCCCGTTCTCGTTGCCGGCGAGGATGCCTTCACTCCCCTTGATATCCGTGTCCGGGTGAAGGGTGGTGGACACACCTCCCAGGTGTATGCTATCCGACAGGCCATCGCCAAGGCCCTCGTCGCGTACTACGCAAAATACATCGACGCCTACAGCGCGCTGGAGTTGAAGAAGAAGCTGGTGGCGTACGACCGAACGCTGTTGATTGCTGACCCCAGACGGATGGAGCCCAAAAAGTTCGGTGGTGCTGGTGCCCGTGCTCGCAGGCAAAAGAGGTTCGTTTGTTTTACTTTGTTCGTTTGCTGCATATTCTTATGTCTGTGACAGTTACCGTTAAGTGGCAGCGGCTGTTATGGAGAACCTTGGTGTTACTATCTCAATATCATGCATTATGTCTCCCAGCTGTTGTTATGTTATGCACTTTTCGCTCGAGATTATATGAGTGTACCAATTTGGGGATAATCAGAAAAAGCAAAAATAAGATTTGAAATGCCATGCAATACGTAACTTGCTGTGACTTGCACCTGAATTTGTACCCGGACTTGAACCTTTTCTTCCTCTTCTGCATTTCATGCTTTTACCACCATGAGCGTCGAATCATTGCCATCGCAGCCACTTGATGATCCCGTTTCCTCTCTATTTGTTGATGCTGGTGCCATCTTTGTTGATCCAGGCGCCGGCGGTATAATCGGACGCCCTAAATTGCTTCGTTCCCTGAGGGTAAATTTGTCTGCTTACTCTAACTTGTAATTGCGTTGACTGTGCTACAGAAACTAGGGGCCTCTCTCTGCCACGATCCAAGGAGTGCAAAGTATATTCTCGTCCATCCTCAGTCTGACACTGGACGCCAGTTTATTCGCGATTGGGGGACCGATGCCGGCAAGGTTGTTCTGAATCACCTATGGGTCCAAAAATGTTCTGCTGCTGGCAGAGTGCTGGGCGCTGATGACAATTGGGGCAACTGTACGACCCACGACGACGGGCTGCCCATCGGGTCGACGGAGGAGGAGGATGTCAAGTGAGTCCTGGATATTCTGCGTACCGTAACAGTCTAATCAACATATGCAAGAAGTCCCTTACCTACTCCCCGAGAAACACCCGTCGATGTCAGGCCATCCACCTCGAACAGCAGTCCAGCGAAACGTGCTCCATCGAAAACACCAGTTCCGTCTCAGCCCCAGCCTCCTGCGAGCCATGCTTCATCTCAAATTGTGAACGATAGTCAGACTTCTACTTCTATTGTTCCCCCAGCGCCATCAGATTCCTCTTCGAACGTTCCACAGAATACCATGCCCCTGCCCGGACCCTCTGCCGGATCGGCCGCGTCCAATGCGCCTTTTTTCCAACCACAAATGATGCATCCGGACATGATGCAGCAATTCTTCCAGCAAATGGTGATGAATCATATGTTTCAGTCGAACATGATGCAGCACCCAATGCATGATCCCCGGCACCCTCTGCATGGTCCGATCTTCGATTCTTTTAGCAGCCACCTTGGTCAAATTTCCCAGACACAACCACCGAACAATGCCGCTCATCCATTACATTCATCTGCCTCCCAGTATGAAGACCAGCAACCAGATACTTCTGTTTCTGTTTCTCGCTCACACTCTGTGGAATCCTCCATACCAAATGGATTCTCGTCCCGGAAATTTAGCTCATCGAACAGAACTCAATCGCCTACCATTTCTTCCGCTGGGCCATCCCAAACACCTACCACTGCCTCCCCTGCGTCTTCGAATATATTTACAGATCCAGAGACTGGCGAAAGCTTGAACTTTTTCGTCGAAGTCAACATGGGATTTAGTACACAACGTTCTGTGACTACTTCCCAGATCAAGGTGCGCATTTTCTGAGTTTGCCGAGCCGTATATCGATGTGAGTTTCGTAGAAACATGGAGGTAAACTGGCACATCAGAAAGAACGCGCAGATTATTGCATCCTCAGTCAAAAATGCAAGACCTTCGATACCGACCTCAGCGAAGCTGTTTACTACGATGTACCGGCTATCAACTCATCGTTTGTGACTGACTGCGTCAAAGCGAAGCAGCTCCTTGATCATTCTGTTTATCTTTTCGACATACCCGCTAAATTACAGAATAAACGCAAAGGACATCAGAAGCGCAAACAGAGTAATGGGCGGGAGACGGTGAAGAGGATAGAAGCGAGCACGAGCACGTTCCCAAGCAAGAGAATGAGTCCAGAAGAGGACGATACACCGTCGAAGCGGCGCAAGATCAAAACCGATTCCCATAGTCAACCGACACCGAAGCCTACTGCTTGGGATTCAAACTTGCAATCGCCTTCACCGCCTCCAGAACATACACGTAAAATGTTCACCGAAGGGAAATATCGATACACATTACAGGAGCGAGAATATCTCAAATCATACGTCGAAGTCCTCCTCAAACGCAACATCGACATCACAAACACTGCTATTGCTGAACGAATTTTTGCGAAGGTAGTGCTTGTATCCTTATAATTTCAACTAAGCTAATACTCCAAAGATGCCTCATCATTCGTTAAAATCCTGGAACCAACAAATCCAGAGGACTGAGGGATTTCGCCTTGATATTGAAGACATTCGAAAGAGAGTCGGCATCGCTCAACGTCTGGGGAGAAATCAAGCTCCAGCTGCCGAGCGGTCCATGGAGGCTCCTCCACCAGCAACATCAAATCCCCCTCCTCGCGCTGAGACCCCTCTGATAGAATCAGGACCGCCGCAACGGAATCCGTTCGAAGAGGACTTGAATGCTGTGGTGAACTTTTTTGCATTAGATGGTGCAGACGAGGATGAAGATGAGCCCGATGCCATTTGGGAAAAGCTGACTAGCAAGGTAAGATTTACAATCCATTCATCACGCCTCTTATCGTAATCAATTGGGAAGGTGAAATGCCAAACGGCGGCGTCGTGGGCAGATTTCCATTGCCAGCATCATGTCGAGATACAGCGGCGTTATGAACTTCTTGCAGAGAGTAACAACGACGGGGCGTAGGTATTCGCGTGATGATAATTAGTCTTGTTGATTGTATGATTGTATTGCCGATGATGAATTTACTTTGAGGGTAAATCTACAACCAAGTCTGGGTTCTTGAAGAATTTCCGCCGCTTTTCAGGATCTATTGCACCTCCTTCTGTTGATGCCAATTTGCCAGCATAGTCATATGCTCCCATGACTGCACCCATGAACGCGCATCCACCTATTGCGACAGGGAAAGAACGCGCTGCGATGCCAATGAGACCACAATTTGAGCTGTATAGCAAAAAATTGCATACCTCGTATGCCGGCGAGAAATGCAGCAGCACAGGCTCCAGCAGCAGTGTTCACCGCATCGTCCGTTTGCCGTTGGTTGGAAACAGCGGCGCTCGTATACGCAAAGGTGGCACCCACAGCAGCTATCGACCAGTCAACACGTATCCATAGACATATAGACCACTACGCACCGAAGAAACCAATTGTCCCGCCCGTCCGTGTCAACACACCCGCTGCGCCATACGAATGGTTTCCGAGCGCATTTTGCAGAGCGCTAACGAATGTCCCGACTGCAGCAGCCTGTACGCCGGCAGTTGTCGCTTTGTTCAGCGGGCTTTTCGGTGTGAACTCCGCCATGGGAGAGGTAGTTGGTGAGAAGAAGGGTGAAGTCGTTACGGGCGTATTTGGCGAGGGCGTCTGATCCAAGCAATCGGGATTTGATGATGCCCAATCAGCCAATAGGCTTTTCCAATTTTTCCACCATGGCGCGTCTGAGTGTTGAAGAGTACGACAAGCTTTCGCCTGAGGAGCGGCAGAAGTATGACAAGGAGGAGCGCGCGAGGGAGGCGAGGGAACAGGCTGGTATGGCCTATATTTCTGCTTCACTTAGATTTGTTTGTTCATTCATATCTAGAATTACCGTACACTTGGACCCAAGAGTTAACTGAACTTGATCTTGTCGTTCCCGTTCCAAAGGGAACACGCGCCAGAGATCTCTCGGTTGTTATTGAGAAGAAGAAACTGAGTGTCGGTCTCAAAGGGAAAGATAAGATTCTCGACGGCGAACTTTGCAAGGAAATCAAGCTAGATGACAGCACTTGGACGCTTCGTAAGTGCCTTGGAGCTATTGGGCCAGATGCTTATATCTCGTTTAGAGGACAACGAAGCCGTTCATATCCATCTCGAGAAAGTGAACAAGGACCAATGGTGGGAGAACGTCCTTACCCATCATCCCAAGATCGATACCACCAAGATCGAACCGGAGAACAGCAAGCTCAGCGATCTTGACGGAGAGACCAGGTACTTTCTGTTCTTCTGTTTTAGCTTCTTCTAAACAATCCGTGCAGGGGAATGGTGGAAAAGATGATGGTAAGTAACGCGTAATAAATCTTGGTTTTTGCTAACAATTTCTTCAGTTTGACAACCAACAGAAGGTATGCTATTCCTATGGTATTGAGTATCGCATTTTTGCTCATAGTCGTCTAGCAAATGGGAAAACCAACATCCGATGAACTCAAGAAGATAGAGGTCAATTACGCGTCCTTGATAACAGCAGCCTTTCATCTGATCCCCTCTACTAGGCTCTTCAAAAATTCCAAGCTGCCCATCCAGAACTGGATTTCTCGAACGCTAAGATTACATGATCGCTGGTTACGGATCTTCTTCACTTGCTGCATCCCGAAAAAAAAAAAGTATCATGAACAAGTAGCTAAACAAATATGTAACACCAATCTATGAGATTTTTTGACGTTTACCCGTACCGCCCTGCCCAGAATGGGCACTTTTTCGCTTAACGCTCTCCACCAGACTTTGCAGACTCCGACTACCCTCCGCCCCACTTTTCTTCGTAGTCTTATCCAAAGACACATTTTCACCTCGAATCGCTTGCCTGCGCTTTCCACCCTCTTCCAGCAACGCAGACATGCTTTTTGTTCTCTTGAACCTGTGTAGAAAATCATCAGATCATGACGGTGAACGAAAATAGAGAGATTTACTGAGGATTACTGGGATCAATTGCAAAGTTGGGATCTTCGTGAAGAACACTGAAACGATTATCTTTGACATCGAGCGCGAAGTCTGGTTGGGTTTCGGCATTAGCGTCTTCTTCCCGAGCTTTCTTGCCCTTCTTGCCCTTCCGTTTAGACTTCTTCTCGGCTTTCAAGACAGCCTTTATATCGAAGTGCTTCCGCCCCTCGTCGTTGTCTCCATCCGCCAGTTTTTGAAGCTCCTCTAGGCTAATGGGCTCCTTGGTTGGTGGAGGTGCGGGTTCATCATCACTGGCAGCATCGAAGAAGTCGTCCCCGCCGAGTTCGCTATCACCCTTTGGCGGTGGTTCAACACCTTTAGCACGCCGCTCAGTTTTGCTCTTCCGTTTTTCCTTCATTTTGCGCTGGTACTTTTCGATCGTGGTTTCATCCTGATCACCTTTAGATTCTGACAACCCGGGTGTGAACGTTATCTCCATGTCGACATCAGTGCCTTCATCTTTGTCCTCGCCTCGAGACCAGCCCTCTGGCAAATCATCGTTTCCGCCTAATAGCAGTGCGCGCAATTTGTCTCGTGATTGAGCTTTTTGTTGAGACTTCTTCTGCGCTATGTCTTGTCGTGTATCTTCTCCCTCTGATTCCGAGGAAGAAGAAGCAAGGTAGGACTTGAAATGACCCTCTTCTATCTCCTTGCGAGACAATGTCCGTCGGGTGACTAGATTGCGCTCAGGGTCGTCCTCATCCCAAGTCAGCTTGACTTTAGAATGCCGTAGAGCCTGATGGATGAATGAGAACGAGCTACGCAACAGGTATAGAAAGCCCTACATCTGTGGCGAAGTCAAGGCCCTTATACGCAGGAAGAGAATCCTCCGTGGCCTCATCTCTACTGGATAGTAAGCATGAGCCTTTTCCCGAAGAATGATGATTACCTGAGTTCGTCGTCAAACGCCATGTCTTCTGGTACAAAGCTTAGGTCGAATACATTTGCAGATCGTTCCAACTCGGTGCCCTCCAATTCGTCATATATGTGCGATGCTGCGTCAACGGAGTCGCAGGTGATGATGGCGTAGTAATACCTGCCATAAACATTAGCATAGACAGAAATCGTTCATGAACGACACGTCTGACCGTAAACGTTCCAGCTGGTATTTGCGTAGAGCATCTTCGTTCAAATCATTCTCATCGCCAACCTCATAGATATTATGGTCGTTCACTTCCTCATCATCGGCCTTCTTTTTCTTGAAGACTTCAGCAGGCGGACCCTCCTTCTCCTCTCGAGCCATACGCGCCTTCCCAAACTCGCTTGGGTAGACACGAACACTCAGCACTCGACCACGAACTACTTCATTAGCAGCATTGACACGTTTTTTGGACTTTTCAGTACCACGAGATGATGAAGCGAGTGCAGGAGCCGTGAGGGAAACAAGCGAAGAGCAAATTTTGAATAGGTGATTGGCGCGGACGTGGTCCCAGTCTAGGTTCACAGCTGCGAGTCGACGACTCCTTTCACCTTCCTGAGTGCCGGTTTCTGGGTGATCCTTGGCGTATGCTGCTGCTTGAGCAGACAGGTCGGCGTACTCGGACTCGTCCAGGTCAATCTCTGGTTCCTCCACATTCTCAGTCCGACCGACTGTCACAAACCCATCTTCAGCATCAGTTTCAGCCTCCTCTTTCTCAGATTCCTCCTCGTCTGATGATTCCAAAAGCACTTGTCCTCGAGCATAGTCTAGCGATGTGGGTTCCTCAGCGCCATCTTCATCTCCGTCCTCTAGTCGGTAGAACCGCCTCAGGTTGTCTTGTTCATGAGTTTCAGAGACATGACGACCGTACTTGTCAATACGAACTATTCAACGGTTGGCAATCCGCGCCTCGACGGAATTGACGGTGGACGAAACTCACCAGCAGATTTATTTTTGGACTTTTTTTCTTGCGCAAATACAGATTTGAAACGGTCGTCGATAACGACTTTGGATTTGTTTTTTCGAGGTCGTCGAAATCGTGGATCTGACCGTAGTCGAGAGAAACGCGGGTCGGAGGACATGAAGAGAGGTTGCTTGACCCGGTTTGAGGCACTCCCGAGTTGACCGCGAAAATTGATGACAAATGACAGAATGATCCATGCGGTGATGATCGCGTCGTCCACTGCGACCATCAGGGGCTAGTTATAAAAGGGACCCACCACAAATTCCCACTCTATTCCTTCCTTTCCCTTTTCGTTTCGACTCCACCCTTCCTTTCCCTTTTATTCACCAGGCCAGGTCGCCTGAAGCTTCACTTTCTTTCCTTCAAGCCTCACTTGTTTGTTCATCATGGTTGCACGCGCGACTCTTTTTGCCTCCTTATCCGTTCTGTTGGCCTCCCAGGTTGCTGCTCATCCTGTGTTCCTACAAGTAAGTTTTTCTTGCCTCAATAACATTATTTATTTTGTTGACTCGCTGCTTAGCGCCAGGTCGTTGCACGTTCTCCAGCTCCTCTGGATCTCATCACCGCATACACTGCTGATGTGTCCAAGAGGGAACTTATATCCCCCGAGATCGCAACCAGGAGCATCGACGGTGTCATAGTCCCGTACGACAAGCGAGATGTTCCCGTGGAAGATGCCTCCAAAAGTCCTGACGGGGTCATCATTCCTTACAAACGAGATGTTCCCGTCCAGGATGCTTCCAAGAGCCCTGCTGGTACCATCATTCCCTACAAACGAGACGAGGTTCCTGTCCAGGATGCTTCTAAAAGCCCTGATGGGACCATCATTCCCTACAAACGTGATGTCCCGGTGGAAGACGCCTCGAAAAGTCCTGATGGTGTCATCATCCCGTACGCTAAGCGTGACGTCCCAGTGCAGGATGCGTCTAAGAGTCCTGCTGGGACCATCATTCCTTACGCTAAGCGACAAATCCCTGAGGGGACCCCCACCATGAGCCCCAACGGCGGCATTATCCCGTACGGTCCCCCCAAGCGGGATGTCCCCGAGGAGGTACCCACCAAGAGCCCCAACGGGGGTGTTGTCCCGTACCCCAAGCGGGACATTCCCCTTCCTCTGCATCTCGCAGTCAAGTCTGTCGGTGGAAAGGTCGTGCTTTATTAAGTGGTACGTCTGCTTCTCCATGGCTACCTCTAAATTCGATCTGATGGTCAATCAGTGGTGCATGTGCCATTATGTTACAAGTCAAAGGAGGTGCACTGGCGGCACAGGACTTTCTTTTTTAGATACCAGAGTGTAGCATCATTACTTGTTATGCGTACTTTTACTTCGGGATTGGATGACTTTTTCAGACCTTGAAAACTTGAAGTATCATATAAGCATCGACTGTGCGCGTCCAACATCGCAAAGGTACTCTAAATTTTACTCCTGCGCCATATCCATGTGCTGCCTAAGGATCCTGTTCCTACAATAACTCGACCTCCGAACCCCATGGAACAGGACACCATGGTTTCCTTCACATCATCAGCAACTTCGGGAAATGCACGATCCCGTTCCTGAAGTACGATTTCCCACCCTGGCGGACCTGGTTTTTGCTCCTTGACATGATGTGCAACCACATCTTCATCCGTCAACTGCATCTTCTCCGCAAGTTCAGCTACGTCATTCGTATCCCAGGGATATGGGGGCACACTACGGGGTGAAAATTTGGCAACGTTGTATAAGGTGATGGTGTTGGATGTTGGGCGTGTGAACAGTATGATCGGACAGTGTTTTTCGCTCCTGAAAACAGATAACCGGGGAGGATTGTAGGAGTCCAGACAATTTGTGATGGAGTAGACAGATAGTATTTTGAATGAAGCTATAAAGTTCAACGTAGTCGGCGACGATATAAAGAAAATGTTTCTTACCACTTTGTTGATAGTCCTGACAACGTTTTTATTAATGGAGATGGGATCAAATTAAAATCAGTGAACTTACAGACGCGCATCCACGTAGGACCTCTTGGTCTGGAGGTTTTGTCGCAGGGAAAAAACGGTTAAGACCTAGCCAGCGCCATAGGACGATAGTCCCTGGTTCGATGTACGTGTCATTATTGCCTACAACCGAGGGATACACACGCATCATGGCAGGCGCACTGTGAGAAAGTAACGTATCGTCCTCTAGCCTAGAACTTGTCAGGCAAGAAACCGAGATATGGGGAAAGGTGTGATTACCATGAGACAGAAAGGACCCGTGCTTTATGCAATCTGCTACTACTGAAAAGAGGCTTATCCTGTCGGAGTAGAGGGACGCTATTCTTAGATACCTTGTGCTGGACTAGCTGCGGAGGGAGGTGCCAAATCTTGGCGAATCGATCCATCTGTTGACAATTAGATTATTTGGGTACAATTTGACTTAAGGACTCACTCCACACGTTGCTAGAAGAGGTTGCCGAGGATGAAAATCCTACGGATTCTGCGGTCAGCTAGAGTAAGTCACCAGGAAGCATACTACGAACAGCTCCTAGCACTTCGCCTTGATGCCCCCCAGATCTGCCTCCCATGAGGACCAGAACACATCGTCCTATACCATCTACAGGCCCTTCTGGTTGGGTCATGTCTAGACCATGGGCGGGCCCGGCAAGACTGGGTAGCTTATTCGGAGGCCAGGGAGGATTCGACGGCCGCTGTTTGGGCTTCAACGTGAGGTCATACACTCGTGTTGAGAAGTCCCGGGAGGTAGTACAGAAAAGGTGAGGTAGTTTAGGGTGGACGACCACAGATGTTATTGGCTACACAACAAAACATGAGAAGGACGTATTGAGGAAGGAAAAAATACGTACGGCGCCGTGGCCCCGAAGCTGGCTGACTATTTGGCGCTTCTTGACATCGTAGATAAAGACCAAGCCAAGGAATGAGAGTATTACGAGTGGATCGAGCCACTTGTCTGAACTGAGAGCCCAGGCGACATTTACCACGTCAGTCGCAAGAGGCTTGACTGTCAATATATTGGTGTAAGTGACTGCAAGGATCCGAATGCACTAAGTCATTCACAGGAGCGGATAACAGGCAATGGGATTGAAATAATCGGTTTCAAACTTTGCAGGTGCACAATATATGCATTCTTATCGCCGGCGAGCAGGACCGAGTCGTGGAATTCAGAAATCATTGCATTCCATTCGTCAGAAGACTCTTGAAAGAAACCATTCCAGAGAGTGCTCAGAGACCCGGAAGTCCAGGGGAAAAATACACAAGCGTGAACTTCACTGGGCTGTCGAGGCTATAAAATCTTGATACTAGGTATAGACAGAAGGATACATATTGACCTACGGATACTTGTTTGATAAGCTCAAAGGGGGGCGAGGCGCCCAGATCGTTGTACCAGGGCATTAGAGCAAGGACAGACTTTGGTCGTGTTTACATTTCATCGGTCTCTGACGCTCAAAGTCCCAGTGGTCGGCGAGTCAGTCCCTTGCCACCTCTTGCTCCCTGACATTCTCAATTCCATTTTGAATGGCCAGCGCCGACCCATGGGCAGAATTTGATGTACGTCCCTCTGCCTTTCTCCCCGTACGAGCCACAGCCTTGACGCCAATCTCCCAGCTCCTTCGGCACAATGTCAAGCACAATACAGTCGACAAACTGAAGCAGATCCTTGCTGGCCTGAACGACGAGTGCGCTGTCTACCTACCAAGGACCGGTAAAAAACAAGAAATTATCGACCGCATTGTGTCTACGCTGGATAGCTGGAAGGCGCAGAATTACCAGGACAAGTGGGCCAAGGCCCGGTCCATTTTACACCAAGTGCGGACTTACGGCGTGTAAGTTGTTTTTCGCGTTTTTGGCACCGTGTTTTTGGCGCGGTTGGCACGCCTCTGTGGCGTTACTGTGTCGCTGATATTCTGTTTCAGTTATTCGCCAGCCCGGCCCTCAACCTCGAGCGCGTCCTCTCTCACAGCCAACCCAGTACATACTATGAAGGCAGCCACATATCCTACCCACAATGGCCTAGTAAATGGCCATTACGACCCGTATGCTCCTCGCAAACCCTCTGGCTCGCTCCCTTCCGCACCGGCGCCTCCAAAGCCACTCCCATCGAAACCAGGTGTGCTACTTGGCATTCAGTGCAACCTTATTCCTAACCACTTCTGTTCCAGTATTACGCTTCAAGGAATCCCCCTTCTTTGAAATTGATCAAGCTATATCGTCCGTAGTCGAATGCCCAGGTAAACCCCGTTATCCATGGATCGTCTCTTGAGCCTCATTCGCTTGCACAGAATCGAACAGCTCCACGGATCGCCGGCAACAAAATGTTATGTTTGCCTTGACCCCCGATCAGATTGCTAAGCTGAAGTCCCACAGGTGACATCAGTTGGTTACTTTTCTGCACTCATTTATCTAACTACATGCGCAGCTCGAAATATGAACTACGCCTGTACTGCACCTCCTCCACATTTTATTCTCCTAACCCCACATTCCGCACCAACACTGCTCCTTGTCTTATAGAATTTCCGCCGACGTGCGAAGTTCGTGTCAACAACGTCCAAGTGACGGCCAGTCTTAAAGGTTTAAAGAAGAAACCGGGAACAGCCCCGCCGCCCGACTTGGGCAAATACGTCAGGATGGGTCCTAGTTCGAACAAAGTCGAGATGGTCTATGTGAACAGTCAGCAACCTGTCCAGTCTAAAGTAGGTGGTATGCGATCTGTACTGTGAAGGTTGAGCTGACTGCTGTTGAACAGAAATTCTATCTTGTCGTTATGCTTGTGAGGACTACGTCGGTGGAAGCGTTGGTGAATAGGCTTGTACAAACGAGCTATACTCCAGCTAGAGACGTCCAATCAAAGAGTTTGTCATTTTCATTGTGTTTCACCAGTCTTTTTAAGCCTTTGATTAGTGAAGGCATCGATGTCAGACGACGATGATATTATCGTTGGTCCTCAGAAAATGTCTTTGAAATGTCCGGTGAGTGATGCAATCCCTGTTTACAACTGGCCTCATACTTTTTTTGCAGCTGACTTTTATGAGGGTGCAAACCCCCTGCCGGTCTTCTAAATGCGTGCACCCCCAATGTTTCGATGCTACTTCTTGGTTTTCCATGATGGAGCAGACGACAACGTGGTTGTGCCCCGTTTGCGAGAAGTCTCTGGATCACAAAGATCTCATTATAGACGGGTACATAGCATTTCTTTGGCACCCTTCAGCGGCTGACCGTGTTATTTTCAGGTACTTTGATGGCATTCTGCATCAATGCCCAGAAAGTGTAGACGATGTTTTTGTTGAGGCTGACGGGGAATGGCATACGGCTGACTCGAAATATGGCTCCGCACCCTGGAAGGCGAAACATCCTCCTGACAAGCCTTCTATCATCTTGACGCCTCGCAAACCCATCTCTGCCGCCCCAAGTTTTTCTCAACCAAACGGCAAACCCATTGCAGGTCCAGAAGACAAGCCGAAGCGTCATCCTTCGGAGATTGTAATACTGGATTCAGACGACGAGGATGAAGGCAGGGTTAAGCGCGAGCTCTCTGTTTCGTTTGGAAACTCTTCAAGCCCCTCATTGTCGAGTAGCCATGCCGCCACAGCGCCTCCCCCTTCGGCAACTCATTCCCAAACGACTTCAGTCATCGATCTGACGCTGGACGACTCTGACGATGAGATTCCTCTGAGCAAAACAGCTGGGAAACGGAAGGCAGCGGACGCCGAACTGACATCGGTGTCGCCGACGGAGCCTATATGGAAGAAAGGGCGGACGGAAAATGATCGGTCCGCCCCCTTACCCCTCACAGCAATTGATCGGGACTATATTAGGGCCCCTCACCAATCCCCTCACCAGTATCATCCAGCTCCTGTCCAAGCCGTAATTGATGGCAGCGGTGGGCGCTATGGGGGATTCTACTCGAGTACAGGGCATCACTCGCCGGTGTATAGCAACGGGTATTTGGATCGAGATAGGCTGCCGTCCACGTCAGGACACGCGCCATCATCTTATATCTCGAGGGTAACTGGGAACTCGAGCAGTAGTCGACCGTGGTCATGACATTTTGTGCGTATCATTACATATCCTACACATCGACTTAACATTCCATTTCTGATTTTATTGGTATCCGTAGTACATGTAATGCAATAGTTTTAAGCTTACTAGTGATTGTATGCGTACGATGTCCGTTCTACTCGTGCGTGCACACAGAGTAATAATAAGTAACCGTTTGCTGCCGCGAATTCGGATTCGAGCGGAGATCAAATCGATCCGAACGATTCCGAAAACCTTTTTCACCAGCAACTTTTTTCGATCCTCTCTTCTTCCAACCACCTCCATCCCCACTCAGTCTCCCATTTCTCCTCTCTTCAAAAATGTCAGACGTGAAGAAGGGCAAGACGCCCAAGGAATTCGCTGGTCCGTCGCTGTCGTGTTTGTTCTTTAGGCCGTGCCCCCTCATCGTCACAATCCACAGTCGATTTCCTTATGGGTGGTGTCTCCGCTGTAAGCAACTATTCTGCGTTGTATTCATCCACGGAGTACTCAAGTATTCTTCCTAGGCTGTCGCCAAGACCAGCGCTGCACCAATTGAGCGGATTAAACTGCTGGTCCAGAACCAGGATGAAATGGTAAATTTTATGTCTCGTGCTCGCGTCCATTAGCTAAAGATTCCGTTCTCTTCCAGATCAAGCAAGGTCGTCTTGCCACGCCTTACAAGGGTGTTACCGATGCCTTCAAGCGTACCTACGCCGAGGAAGGCCTTGTGTCCCTCTGGAGAGGAAACACTGCCAACGTCATCCGGTATTTCCCTACCCAGGCTCTGAACTTCGCCTTCAGTCCGTTTACTCTTTTCCTTCACTTGTTGTGATTCTCATGCATCACCGTAGAGGATTACTTCAAGGCCTTGTTTGGTTTCAAGAAGAACGACGGCTACTGGAAATGGTTCGCTGGCAACGTCGCTTCCGGTGGTGCTGCTGGTGCCTCTTCTCTCCTCTTCGTCTACTCTTTGGATTACGCCCGTACCCGTCTCGCCAATGACGCAAAATCTGCCAAGGGTGGAGGAGACCGTCAGTTCAACGGTCTTGTTGACGTGTACAAGAAGACTTTGGCTTCGGATGGTATCGCCGGTCTCTACCGTGGTTTCGTCCCCTCCGTCGTTGGTATCATCGTCTACCGTGGTCTCTACTTTGGTGTCTACGATTCGCTCAGTGAGTAGATAGGTCACTTTTTATCTGTTCGTTGTCTTTACAATGTCTTGCAGAGCCTGTTGTTCTCGTCGGTCCTCTTGAGGGTTCCTTCTTGGCTTCGTTCGGTCTTGGATGGGGTGTCACTGTCGGTGCTGGTCTCGCTTCCTACCCTCTCGACACTATCCGGTATGTTTCTAACCTATTCTCCTTTGTGCGAATACTCACATGCTCGTAGTCGTCGTATGATGATGACTTCCGGATCTGGTGTTAACTACAAGTCCATGTTCGATGCTGGTTCTCAGGTACAATCGTCTTCATACATGCACTCCCAGTATCTCATCTTTTGTAGATCGTCGCCAAGGAGGGCGTCAAGTCCTTGTTCAAGGGTGCTGGTGCTAACATTCTCCGTGGTGTTGCTGGTGCTGGTGTGCTGTCTCTATATGACAAGCTCCAGGAAGTCATGTTCGGCAAGGTCTACTCTGGAGGTAAGTTTGGTTGTCTGTTCCGCGTTGTCGTCTCTAACGAGTTGTACCAGGATCCGGTTAAATGCTTTAATGGAATAGTACATTGTTTATACTCGCATCCTTTACGATCTCCATTGCTGTTAGACTTTTACACCTTTTTATTCAATTACCGTCCTGTTAGGTATCGCTGTGGCTACCCTATAAAAGACCTAGTACAGAATGCATTACGGATAAAAAGCACACTACATCATTGAGTGACGCTGAGATTTGAAATTGCCGTCCGGGTAATTAAATTGCTTCCTTGGTTTTGTACCACCATGTCGCAATATAGTTCGTGACTACTATGCTTTTACAGTTCCTACGGCGCCAAGTAGGCATCCCGCATAGATGGGCTGTTCCATGGCACCATCGTCGACATTCTACAGCAATCACTCTTCGACCGTATCAGCAGCAATGTATTGATGAATGTGTCGACGCGCTCGCGACAGGCGCGTCGCGGATAGGCGTATCTCTACCCACTGGATCCGGGAAGACCACCGTGTTCATATCGCTCTTGTCTCGTCTTCCTCAGATCAACAAGCACGGGAAAAGGGCCCTTATCATCGTAAACAGCGTAGAGCTCGCTAGGCAGTCTGCTGAACAAGTCGTGCGACTGTTTCCCCATTGGTCGGTTGAAATCGAGCAGGGCGCCAAGCACGTCGCGTCGGGCAGAGCAGACGTGTATGCTTCCTTAATTCTTTCAAGTTTTCTCAAAATTTAACATACCATAGGACTATCGCGACGTACCAGACGCTCATCCAGCCCGAACGTATTAAAAAATTCAAACCAGCAGCACTGAAAGCCATCATTATAGACGAAGCGCACCACGCAGCAGCACCTTCGTATGTGCATTTTTGACTTCTTTATTGAACTGAAAACACGAACAGCTGCTCCGTCCAGCTATCGCCGTATTTTATCTCACTTCGACGCAAATATTCCACATCCTGAGGCGCTTCCAACGGCAGCAGATCCAGGCCACAAAATTCCCATCGTTGGATTCTCCGCAACATTTAGTCGACACGATGGCTTAAAGCTGGGCGTTGTGTTTGACAGAATTGTCTACCACAAGGACTTTTTGACTATGATCAAGGATCAATGGTGAGTATTCGTGCTTGACTATGTATTAATGACGCCGATGATGGGCTGTTAGGCTTTGTCCAGTACGCTTCACGACCACCAAGGCGGATATGAATCTCGACGATGTCACCGTCAATTCTCGGAGCGGTGACTTCAACGCAACGAGCCTCGCTCACGTTGTCAATACAGAAACGATCAATACCCTTGTTGTTCAAACCTGGTTGGAGAAAGCAGGTATGTTAACGAACCTACTCTTCCACTGGTCGTGTCTAAAACTCGTCCTTCCTAGCGACACGCAAATCCACCCTCGTATTCTGTGTTAATGTTGCACACGTTCACTCTCTGACACAAGCCTTCCGTCAATTCGGAATCGACGCGAGATATGTATACGCCAAAACGCCTGCACCTGAACGTAAGGCTCTGGTTGCCGCGTTCAAAGCAGGCAAATTCCAGGTTCTCGTCAATTGTGGTAAGCTATTCAGCCAATCATAGCTTGGCAAAACTCATGATTCCTCCCGTAAAGCCATCTTGACGGAAGGTGCTGATATTCCTAACATTGACTGCGTCATGGTTGTACGGCCTACACGATCGAGGAATCTTTTTGCTCAGATGGTGAGCCAGAGCAGCGCCCCGTAATTTTGCAATTCATGAGCCTTGTAAAGATCGGTCGAGGAATGCGATTATCTCCTGAAACAGGAAAGGAGGATTGTAGGATTATCGACTTGGTCGACAGCAACACGCGAGTCGCAGGAGTCATCTCTACGCCCTCTCTCTTCGGCTTGGACCCCAATGAAATTGATATCAATGGTTTGTAGTCTTTTCATGTGTGCTGTTCGTAAAGCTTACCCACGCAGACGAAAGTTTAGAGTCAATGAGGAGACGCATTGACGATACGAATCCCTCCTTCGGTTATGCCGCAGAAGACGTCCCTGAACCCGAGAATGTGACTTATACTGACTACAACGACCCGCTTTCTTTCCTGAAGTTACCATCCGACACTCCCCATATCAGGACCCTCAGTAGCAATGCTTGGATCGCCATTGGAGAGGAAAAGTTCATCCTCGAATGCCTTGGTAAAGGGTATATCAAGATAGAGCTGGTGAAAGATGATGCCGGTCAGTATTTTCTACGCTTGAATCTCGTTTTCTCTGACCTTCTTATCTTAGAAAATGAACCGTATTGGAAGGCCACGTTTACCCCAGCAGGCATGGATAAGACAACCGCTTATCAACTCAAAATAAATCCGTTTATGCGTGCGCGAAAGGTATGCCAGGCGCCGTCTTTAGACGAAGCCATAAAAGCTTGCGATACATACGCCAAGGCCAAAGCTGTACGCGGCCCAATGGTCAAAGGGTACGTCGCATTACCCTCTTCTGTTATCTCACTCATTTTCCTCATATAAATTAAGGCTGCTGAGAAATGCTCGATGGCGAAAAACTCCTGCCACTGACAGTCAGAAAGCTATCGTGGCCAAGCGATACAAGCTTTCTGCGGAAGACATTTGTGATTCCAATGCTACTGATCCTATGGCTTTGCGGATTTCAAAAATGACGAAAGGTGAAGCAGCTGATACCATCACTCGTCTCAAGCACGGAGCATTGGTAGGCCTTTACCTGGGTCATGATAATTAATTTCGCTTACTGTCTATTCCAGGCCCTGCACACAAAGAGAATGAAAGAGGCCAAAAAGGCACAGAAAAACTATGATAAAGAGGTACAGCGCCGTTTACGCGAGACCGTCATGGTCGGTCAACTCTCTGGCAGGTAGGTCATACTATTCCGTGTTATGTTTGGAGATCTGACAACGCTGGGGATACAGCCCGCTGACTTCCTAATGTAAGCACTGCTGCTCGCTGAGCAGTGTCAATGATTGCTTCGAACAGTTTGGGGTCGTTCATCGACTGAGGCTGCCGAAGTAAATGTGCCAGAAATGACCCCACAAATGAATCCCCTGCACCAGTGACATTTGCGATGGTGTCAATGGGCAACGGTGGGAAATGTTGCAACACAACCATATGCCCCCACTTTCCTTGTGCAACGATGCGTCTGTCGCTGCGAACATGTTCTTGTTCCCAGGCAGATGCCTTTGACAAGTCGTTATCATACTTTCGCATGGCGACAATCACCCCCAGATTTCCACACTTGATGACGAGGTGCTGTATGAATGGGAGCAGATTGACAGCCATACTTGCTATTCCTTTTTCCACCAGGAAGGAGAGATTTCCTTTCGATGGATCAACTGTTGACACCGCTTTCCTTGCTAGTCGTTCCAAATCCGTACGATATTGTTGTCCTAATGCCATTCCATCCACGATTTTCCACCACATGGGATGGGCCATTAAGTCGTAAGGTTCTTCGCGTGCGAGACGATATATCTGAGCGAGCTCCAGGAGGTTTGGTGAGGCGAATGTAATCGGGGAAATTGTTGGGTCCATCTTTGTGACACGTTCCTGTATGGACGGCAAGATGGTCGTCGATTTCGTGATTGACGTTGGCTCACTAAATGGCGTAATGTCAACTTTAACTCAAGCTGGGGTTTGAGTAGTCACCTACAAGAAAGCTGATGTACACATGTCAATCCATAGCTAACGGTCAGAAAGGACAGAAATACTGACTCTTTATCCCTTCCGAATAACAGAACTGCACCACTGACTCTATAGTCGCGGACGATAAGTTGCCATCAAATGCCACTATAGCGGGTTTGTGCTTTCGCAAATGCTCCAAGACCTATTTGGCGTGGCGTGAGCAGAACTACGCGTTACTGAAATACGGCCTCACAGTAGTTTCATCAAATGCTTCAGTAATTCCCATATCTGCGACCCCAGTCAGGAGATGCCCCTCAGCGTCTACAAACATATTGCAGACCGACGTCTTGAGATTCGTTTTCACCAAGCCATCGGACCTCATGCCCATGGATCGAGTTTCATCTTCAAGTAGTCTGCCAAAGGCGTCGTTTCCGATAGGCGAAAGAAGGAGCGTGCTGTTGGAATCGCGGATGACACGATGCGATGCCTCTGCGATGTTTCGAGCGACTCCGCCGAGAGTCATCTCTACGCTTCCTGGGACAGTAGAGTGAGTAGCTAGGTTTGGGTCTGAGCCTTTGTTAGCCTGGGCTGTTATGTCGATTGCTGATGATCCCACAACCGCCAACTGTGCAAGCACGAAAGGATCGTCATGTCTTTTCGAAGATCGTTCCTGCGGCTTGTCGTCAGCGGAAGACGTAGGTGTAGTCTGATTCACAGATTTGATAGAAATTCATTGCAGATACATAGCTCTAATCTCTTACAGGTTCGGAGAGCATTTTCTGATACTGGACTGCAATCTGACCGCCTATAAATACAAGATATTAGGATGATGACTCTTTGGAACACCCAAGACCGTACCTATCAAAGCCGTATTCTTGAGCAGAGCAACATTCGAATTTAGAGATTCTCCTCCCGTCAATTCGACAATCCGTGAAAGAAGCCATGGTGTGACTTCCTTTCCCCTCTTACTCATACCATTCTCTTCAGACTCGCAAACAGCCTGGTCCACAGCCTGCTGGATAGATGATCCTACTTTCTCGTGTTCTTCGGGTATGGGTGCTGCTATGAGGATACCGTTGTCCATGCCGAGTTGCCACTGTGTGTCTAAGCAGATATAATGAGCTCAGAATGATGATTTGAGAGAAAAACACGAACGAAGAAGCTTTGCAGCAGCCGAAGGATTATCCACATTCCATGGCACCTGATACCAAGTAGGCTTTGCTTAAGAATGTCAGACGGGAGCTTTTACCCACCTGGAAGCCGCTCGAGCGACTGAAGAATGCAGGAAATTCACGGGATTTCCCATACGTAACTACCGGAACACCAAGTGTTTCCTGTAAAATGCATTGGTGGGGGGGAAAGAACTACAACGAAGGCAAGACTTGCGAGATATTCCAAAGTCCTGTAATGATTCGTTAGTTACAAGTCCAAGTATTAGGCGTGTCACCGACCTTCCTATGTCTAGAATAGATTTAACCCCGGAAGAAACGAGACCGACTGGACAGCGGGTAAGTTCAAAGAGGTCAGCTGAGATGTCCATTGCTGGTAGAGGATTCGTGAGCGTCATGTTGTCCCCGACTCAAGAACAGCATACAGTCTTGTCCTCCACGATGAACTCCACCAAGTCTGTGGAACGATGAGATCTCGTCCTTCCAGTAGGGAAATGCCTACCCTCCCGTTGCAAATACCTACAGAAAGAATTAGCTACCGATAACGACGCGTTGGCGACCATACCTTTATTCCCGCCAGGGCAGCAAATATCAGCGTGGCACTGCAAGTCGTTCCTGCACATAATTCAGCTCCTGCGGAACCAAATGTTTGCCTTTAGTTACTTACCTCCGTCCATCCTCGCGCCAATTGTAGGCGCGATATCTCTACGCGAAACCTTGACCACCGAAGGATTCCTCGCCCTGTCCGCTAGTCGCTCGAGCTCTGATTTCTCGAGGCCAACTTTGACGCGTCCACCGATGATACCGATGGTGGCGGGGACGGAACCTGTGGACCTTACAATCTCCTCAAGGTCGAGAGAGAGGTCGTAGTTGGTTGGATAAGGGAAACCGTGGGTGACGAGAGTGGTCTCGAGGGCGACTACCGGTTTGTTTGTAGCCAGGGCTTCCTGTATTTCGGGATGGATGTCCAGAGGAGCATTGCGGTGAGTAAGAGTGGCTGTGCTGAACCGTGCGCGATGTCCTCGAGAAAGACAGGCAGAGATGGAACGAGTAAGGATAGTCATGTTGCTGTTAGTGTGACTATGTATTTCAACTCTAGACTGTCTTTGATTTGAGAATCTGCCTTACAGTTAGTGCGTTCATAAAGAGGACACGCGCGTCACACGTAACACAGACTGTCACACTTTTCATCAATCGACCACTATGGCGCATAATGAAAACGAAGGAAAAAAACAGCAGGTCTCAAAGGCACCAAATTCGAATGTACATATCTGTCCTTTTGCATTCTGCTTTCCCTCACTTTACTCTTAGCCTTCGTGTGGTGAACGCAGACCAGGAGAAACCACTGCGATCAGCAGATCTAGAATCAACGAGCTTTTACCCAACGAACTTTTAGCCTACATCTTCGCCACTGCGATTATCAGCCTGCTTCCAATGGATCACAGGTCCTTCCTTGCCCTAGTGTGCAGCATCTGTCGCCGTTGGCGAGATGTTGCTATCGAAGCATCTGATCTTTGGACCACCATATACATACATCATCAAAATGATATACCAGCTGCCGAACTCTTCCTTAAACGATCAAAGACGCAACTTCTGGACGTAGACGTCCAAGTTGGCGACTTCTTTGGTCAAGGTAGTTCCCGCCCTGCCCTCCGGGTTGCTGAGTTAACGTCGGTCCATCTTGAGCGTACGAGGACGCTTTCTTTGAGTGTCAGCCACTCGCTGTATGCGGAAAAGTTTTCTGCATTATACCGGCCGATGTCAACTCCACATCTTGTGAACCTTTCCGTCGATGTCCTGCCACAAAGCGCTGCCCCTTTACTTGATTCCATTTGCTCATTCGGTTCTAATGGGAGTGACGGCTTACACTCGAACAGAACCTCAATCTCCAGCCTTACCAGACTGGAGTTAACATCTGCCCATCTTGAACATGAGGAACTGCGGAATATATTCACATACTTCCCATCTCTCGAAACACTCATCCTGCCGAAATTTGGCCGGAGCTGGAGGCCCGAGGACCAGGAGGACCGGCCCATCATGTTAGCCCCCAGCTCGTTGCGATCACTCGCAGTTAACCTTGACTACGACCATGTCGGGTCTTTGTATCCAGGACAGTACTCACCTTACTGTTCATGTGTCCTTGGCTCTCTTCGCTTTCAGAACCTCGAATATCTCGAGGTTCTAGGCGAGTACCCTTTCTGCAATCTCAATCTTGGCAGCCATTTCAAAGACTTGACAAAATTGAAAACACTGCGTTTGCAGCGGTGTTCTGTGCCATCTCTTGATGACGAGTTCTTCCGCTCTTTGAAGCTGTTAAATCGTTTGGAACTGGTAGACAACCTAAACCATGTGAAGTGGCTTACAGGATCTTCACCCATAGAAGTGACCTTACCATTCCCTCATTTGTCGTCTATTTCGCTTAGCGACAAGTCAAGCGGGAGTTATGACATGACCCAGTGGGCACGCCTAGCGCAGCTAGCTGTCCAGAATACTGGTTGTACCCAGTTCTCTGTCAAAGTAACAGCACAACATCATTGTGACATGATGTGTGCCCTTGGTCCTCAGGATGAGCGTATTCGCGTCGAAGTGGAGGATCATCCTCCCGGTTTACTCCGTCTGCTTCCCCTAGGAAATTTCGCCGACTGGTCGGATGACGACGATGATTATTATTACAATTGGAATGAACGCGCTTCCGACTTTGACGGTTATGATTCGTCCGACTGAGAACCAGGCAGGGATATATATTGGGGACTTTGAACTTTAAGGTTGCATTTCGAACTTGTGGAGTCAAAAGAAACAAAATACTGACCACCCTTTAGTGAAGAGCTGTATTACGATCTCCCAATGAATGTATCATTATCGCCAAATCGTGTTCATAATCGATGAATGGATGGGGTGGGTAGACTGGTAAATAGCGCTGTCTGCGACGGCTTACTGCTCCAATTCTATTGAGCGTTGAACAAATCAGTGTTGACTTGAGTAAAATATGGAAATCTTCAGCCGCTACTTCATGCCGCAGACAGTATCAATACCTTTCACCCAGCCTTGCACACTAGGAAATCGTTTGAGCTGGACAATATTGAGTCACGTGTAATTGCCATTCTTACACGAAGAATGAGGGCGACAATATTTAGATTATGATTCTTTGCCTCATTGTTCTAGTCCATCTCAACGTCAACTCGCCATTCTCCTTCTAGATCTTGGATCCATTTACTTATTCTATTTACAAATCCTATCGCTCTTGAGATTTTCTTACATCACCCTAAAGTAGGAAACTCACGAGTCTTTATTCAGGCCACTGATCTTCTCTGCCAGAAATGCCCTCTGTTTCGAAAATAAACCAACTTCCCGATGAGCTACTTGCCTTGATATTTGCTTCCGGCCTCCGAGACTTGCCATCGGATGCACATCAGCCTCTCCTAGCTTTGATATGCAGTGTCTGTCGCCACTGGCGAGATGTTGCTATCGGGGCCTCTGAGCTATGGACCACTATTCACGTTCCCATGAAAGGCCACCTTCCAGTGATCCAGACATTCCTGGAGCGTTCAAAGGGCCGCCTCATCGACCTAGATATCACGGAACTTGATTCAGTCGTTCTCGCCCACAAGGTCGCCAAGATAACTGCACCGCACATCTCCCGCGCTCGAACCTTGATCATGACCCTTCCAGATCTCAGCATCTACAATGTATTTTTGACGGCTTATCGCACCATCTCCGCCACTAGTCTTTCGAGCCTTTCCATCCATCTCGCTGATTCTCTCTGGTCACCTCATGGACATTCCCTACTCTTTGCGAGCACAAATTCCCTTTGCTATCTTGACACTGAGGGAGAATTCCTAAGCGATATTCCTTCCAGGGCCAGTCTCACCACACTAAAGCTCAACAATTATTCCCCGACTCATGTAGACCTCCAGAATTTGTTTGACACATCACCGTGTCTCGAGACACTTGTCCTGCATGAGTTTGATATGGATGAGCCACTGGATCTTGCTAACGAAAGCGATGACGACGCACCCATCACCATCATTGCGCCGACTACTTTAAAGTCTCTGGCAGTCTCTGCGTTTTTCGCGCATACAGACAGGTGTGGTTGCGTTCTTGATCAATCATGTATTCCAAACCTGGAATATCTAGAGTTGGTCGGAAGCATCATGGACTTGAATGTTCATTTTAAAGGACTGGCCAAGCTACAGACGTTGCGTATCCAGCGCTGCACTATAACATTGGCTGACCAATTCTTCCTCTCGACGAAAGAGCTGAGACGTCTGGAGTTGGTGGACATGTCGCCTGAGGATGTACAATACATCACAGGAATTTCGACAGAAAGCCCTTCGTCTCCCTCTTTTCCTCATCTATCTTCCGTCTTCTTTTCGACGAAACGAGAGTACATGGAGAGCCCGCACCAGCTCCTGCAGCTCGCCGAGCATTGCGTCGCAGCCGGATGTCCTTATTTCGCACTCGAAGTCGAAAAAGGGCGCTCCGAAGAATTTTTGAGTGCCATCAAGTCACGTATCCAGGATGGGCGCGTTTGCATCAGAGAGAGTGATTGCGATTGTTCAGGTGGTCTGATAAAGTCAAACGGGGCAAGAATGGGTGGTCACCCATTTTTGGACGAGAGGGAGGAGTTTGAGGAGTTTGAGGAGGAAGAGATAGACGAAGAGACTGAGTGGGAGATTGACTCGGAGTATGATGATGAATGGGATGAAGAGGAGGACGATATGTTTTGATTCGATGAGGAGAATTTATAAGCGAGTTCTTCTTGTACTCGATCTTACTTAGCTCGCTTGGTAAACTTTTTGATTCGAAATAAACAAAATGAAATGTATGAGTGCTCAGCAGTCTGCCTGCCCCCCGCACTGCGCGTGACACTGGTAAGTACTAAGAGCAGAAGGCCGGAATATCGGCCCGATCTCCTCGAACATGCCAACTCCCAAGGCCTCCATCGACATCGCTCTAGACATCCCAGGTGGGATCTGTTCGATAACCTTACAGCCCTTAGATGTCCAGGGAATAGTCCAATCTGTAGGAGACGATGCAGCCGGTGCTACCGCCGTTTTCATTGGTAGTACCGCCGAGGTCGACCCGTAGCTTTGATCTGATCTCTCTACTACCGACAGGTACTACGCGAAATTCATTCAAAGGTTGGTAGAAATTCATCGATACTATGGCAAATACATATCGATGTGCTAGGAAGAACCGTTACGCGCCTTGAATATCAAGCTTATTCAAAATTGGCCATCAAGACAATGGCCAGTATCATTCAAGCCACGCGACAAAGTCTAACTCGCTCCGAGCATCAGCCAGGATCGCAGAGCTCACTCATCCGTTGTGCCGTCCATCATCGAATCGGTGTTGTTCCCGTTGGAGAACCTTCAATAGGTATTACATACCACCCTAGAACCCATCCTACATTAACTCGAATTCTAGTTATCGCTGTTTCCTCTCCCCACCGTAAAGAGGCCTTTGTGGCATGCGAAAGGATCCTTGAAGAAGTGAAGCAAAAGGCACAGATTTGGAAGAGAGAATATTACGAGGGGATGGATGACAGCGAAGCAGAGTGGAAAGCTAACACTTAAGGGCATAACAAGTACATGAATCGTTCAGCATCGCATAGTTCATTAATCTACCTTCCATTCTTTCGAAACCGCATCATCTTCAGTACTAACAAGTAGTTCGATCGACCACATAACCAGCGTGAAAAAGATATTAATCCAGCGCCACCACACTTGAGACGAATGGTCCAACACTGGACAGTTAATCAGCAATGTACCCAAGCAAGTGAAGCAGGACAAGACTCACGGAGGAGGTGAGAGTACACAGTAACGAAAATCAACTGTCGATATGTCAAGAGTATCCGAGTCAACGTCAACGTCTAGAGGAAAGAATTAGCACAAGGACATATAGTCTCTGAGCGTTTTCTCACTGGTCGATCTTCCCATCCATTATCAACACCATCTTCGTCATCCCAGCTATCAGCGCCGATACCTGGTAGGATCTTTGAAGCTAGCTGCAATACCGTTAGCCGGTACAACAAGGCGACCAGTACCGGCTTAGGTAGCGTGTTTGTGACAAAGTTGAGTAAGGTTTGGAGATGAGGAATCAAGTTTGGGAGGAGTGGGACACTATCACGAAAGTCAGAATTGCCTCTTTGGACGGTAAAATGAAGCATACTAGGAATATGATGGGTCCGAAGACAGTTCTTGGTCAAATCCACAAAGCCAGACATTGTACGCCATGAACAGCGCCAGACCTGAGGATTCGATGATGTTTGTGCGCCGCAAAAAGAATCCGATAAATGTAAGGAAGAGCAATGCGGTGATCGCAACTCCAAGAAAAGTCGAGGACAGTGGGGAAGAGGCAGCTGCAGGATACGCCTGGAGATAGTCAGACCACGAGCCAACACACAAAGAACGACGCACATTCACAATCCACCAAGCACTGGCCACGTAGGTGCCAGCTGAAGCAATCAACAATCCAAACTGATAGATCTCTCCCTCTTCCACCAACTTCTTGCCTTGCTGCCCGAGCTTCTGAACCACGACCAAACTCGATAGTCCCTCCAAAGCGATAAAAAGCGGGCCCATGTACGTTAGTATCGTGCCCCATACAGTCGTGGCAATGCCGAGCCATGGAGGAACAGAGGTCGAGAATGCATTAAAGCACACCAGGAGCAGAAACGGGTGCATCGGGACCTGCAAAAGAGACAATGCGGGGGATCCCCAGCATAGAATCATGGTCCCATGGATTGCAGCGTGCACAGTCAGAAGAAGAGAAAGCAGCAGAAATGCCGGCTTGGACAGTGTCGCCAATGTGAGAGGAAGAAAGATGAGAATCTGAAGGGCGGTAGAAAGTCTGCGATAATGGTAAGAAAAAAGGTTCAATTCAGCAGGAGAGACGTTACCTGGCGGTGTGGGAGAGTGCGCTCCAGAGGATCCATGGGCTCACGGACATGGTGTTGACGAGTTCGCGTCTTGGATGGATGAAAACCTGGGACGAACACGCATGCCACTGACGTGGGGACAAAAGAGTGAAGAACAACGTGACTTGACGCAATTACAGGGGCGTAGAATTTATTTTTATTTTTTCATAAAATAAATATGGTTTCCATTTATACTTATTTAAGTTAAACTAAGCCGATATTGCTCCCCGGTTCTTCAATGTTCAAAACAAATTGGAGCAGTAGTGCATTAATATTACAGACTGCACAATTTACGAGCCACCCAATGACCAACAGCTCGTGCAGAATAGCTCCGTCTCAGAAACTTGATCTAGAACAAAAATCTGACCGTATTCCGTTCTTCACTAAAAGGTAATGTTTCTTTTGGCGCACAAAGATAGTAATGTAATCTTACACTCCAAAATATTCCGCCTGGTTGTCATAGTTGTCCGAATCAAGCCAGTCAATAGCAAAGTCGGAATCGTAATTAACTGCCTTGTCGTCCCAGCAGTCAAATTTCCTGGGGGCAACTTGGGGGAAGCGGATACGCATGTAATACATTTGTCTACTTTATTCTGGATCAAATTTTTATTGGCCAAGCGAGCTAAGTAGGATTGAGTACTATACACAGCAAGAAGATCCCCGTCCTAATCCTCCTCATCGAATTCAGATGCATCGTCCTCCTCTTCATCCCATCCATCATCCTCAAACTCAAACCCCCACCCCTCTACGTCGATCTCTCCCTCGAAAATGTCCTCATCCTCGTCCCAGAGGACGCGACTATCGATCCCTGCGGCATCTGGTCTTATCAAACCACTCGAACAACCGCTCTCTATGACGCAAACGCGCCCATCCTGAATACACGACTCGATGGCCTTGGAAAATTCTCCGGAGCGTCCCTCTTCAACTTCAAGTGTGAAACGAGGACATCCGGCTGCAACGCAGCGCTTAGCGAGCTGCAGTAGCCGGTGCGGGGTATCTATGTACCTTCCTGTCGTGGAAAAGAAGACGGAAGATAGACGAGGAAAAGAGAACGAAGACGACGAAGGGTCTGCAATATGTCGCATATCCTCAACCGACATGTCCACCAATTCTAAACGTCTCAGCTCCTTCAGCGAGAGGAAGAACTCTTCATCGGCCGATGATAGAGTACAATTCTGGATACGCAGGGTCCGTAACTTGTCCAGCTGTCCGAAATGAACGTTCAAGTCGATGTCGATATCCAAGTCAGAGGTTCCGACCACCTCTAAATATTCCAGGTTTGAAATACACAAAGAACTAAGAACGCAGCACGAGGTTGTGCTATCACTATGCGGACGATATAAATTGACTGCTAGTGACTTCAAGGTAGTTGGCGCGGTGATTGTGATAGGTATGCCATCGCCATCGCCAGCGAGATCCAGTGGCCCGACTACATCAAAACCATGTAGGATAAGCGTCTCGAGATACGGGGATGCGTTAAATAAATCCTGGAGCTCTGTATGATTCGGGGTATAATTGCCGAGCTCCAGTGTAGTGAGACTGGTTCTTGAAGGAACGACATTTAGGAAATTTCCCTGAGTGTCAAAATGACAAAGGGAGTTAGCATTCGCAAAGAGTGGGGGGAATGTCCCGAATTTCCAGATATCGCGACTGAGATGGATGGAAAGGCTGGTAAGATTGGTGGCGGAGATGGAGCGATAAGCGTCCGAAAGTATGGTGTAGAGTTTGAATTGTGAAATACCCATCGCCAAAGTTCGAACACGGGAGATGTGCGGTGCAGTAACTGCAGTTATCATGGTGGCCTCACGGGGGAGAATGAAGCGATCGATCATGTCAGGTGCTTTGATATACACGTCGATGAGGCGACCCTTTGACCTCTCCAGGAATGCCTGGGTTGCCGGACGGTGTTGTCCCAAGGTAATGCAGATAGTGGTCCACAGTTCAGAGGCCCCGATAGCAACATCTCGCCAGTGGCGACAGACGCTGCATATCAATGCCAGGAGAGGTTGATGTTCGTCTGATGTCAAGTCACGGAGGCCGGTAGCATATATCAAGGTGAGTAGTTCATCGGGAAGTTGGTTTATCTTCGAAATAGATGACATCTCTGGTACAGAAGGTCAGTGGCCAGAATAGAGCAAGGCGCGTGTTCTTACTTTCAAAGTGATGAGAGCAGATCTCAAGCGATACGCCAACAGTGGCCGGAGAAGATGATTGGCGGCGAGTCAGTGTTGAGATAGAGTGTCACGGAGAACAGTAAGAGTTGAAAGAACAAATACAGAACCATTCAACTTGCAAGCGCCCTGTCGATCACACGTGACTCAATACGGTCCGAGTCGAACTGGGTCGAATGATTATGTTTACTCAAGACCGATTTCCTCAATGATAAACGTTGGAAACGTAGCGCGTCGCAGACAGCGGTATTTGCCGTCAACCAGCCATCCATTGATCAACGGTTAGTGCAGAACAGCGCCAGCTCCGACTCTCGATTTGATACATCCAACCTGAGGGCAATCGCAATACTACATGACATTCATACTTAGATCTCTTCACTATAAAGAGCGGTTAATATTGTGTTTCTTTTGACGCATTAAGTTTGAAATGTAACCTTACAGTTCATTCAAAGTCCCATCCATCATGATCATCATCCTCAAGTCAAGCTCCCACACAGGCTCCCACCTTCCTCGATCTCTTCGGTCTACATGTAGTCCCAAAAAAAATTCACCATCCAACCCTGCCGTGTTTGGCTTTATCAAGCCACCTGGACACTCACTCTCTCTAATGCAAACGCGGTCATCCTGGATACAGGACTCGATGGCGTTCGAAAATTCTCCGGAGCGTCCTTGTTCGACTTCGAGTGTGAAACGAGGACATCCGGCTGCGACGCAATGCTCGGCAAGCTGCAGGAGCCGATACGGGCTCCCCATGTACTCTCGTTTCGTCGAAAAGAAGACGGAAGATAGATGAGGAACTTGAAAAGAGGGAGACGAAGGGCCTTCTGTCGAAAGTCCTGTAATTTGTTGTATATCCCCAGGCCGCGACATGTCCACCAACTCCAAACGTCTCAGCTCCTTCAAAGAGAGGAAGAACTGATCCGCTGATGTTATACGACAGCGCTGCAGACGTAGCGTCTGTAGTTTGGCAAGCTCCCCAAAATGAACATTCAAGTCGATGGTCGTTCCGACCAACTCTAGATATTCCAGGTTTGGAATACATAGTTTATCAAGAACGCAGCCACACATGCTCGTGCCATTACTATGTGTGTAACACACAGAGACGGCCAGGGACTTCAAAGTAGTTGGTGCTGTGATGGTGATAGGTGCACCATCGTCTTCGTTAGGACGATCCAGTGGCTCGTCTCTATCAAACCCATGTAGGATCAGTGTCTCACGGTGATGCGTTAAATAGGTTCTGGATGTCTACACGGGTCGGGGAATAATTGCTGAGCTCCAGTGTGGTGAGATCGGCCCTTGAAGGAACAACAGCTAGGAAATTTCCCTGAGTGTCAAAATGACAAAGGGATTTCGTGTTCTCAAAGAGTGGGGGATATCCCGGGAATGGCCAGAAATCATTGGCGAGACGGATGGAAAGGCTGGCAAGATTGGTAGCGGAGATGGAGCGATAAGCATTCGAAAATACGTTGTAAATGTTGAGATCGTGAAGGGTCATCGTCAAGGTTCGAACGCGGAAGATGTGCGGTGCAGTTTGAACTGCAGTTATCATAGCGACCTCACGGGCGTTAGCTGAGGAGTAAATTTGTTCCGGAGCATACACTGCTTCAACAACCACATCGATGAGGCGGTCCTTTGAACGCTCCAGGAATGCCTGGGCGGCTGGAAGGCGTCGTTCAGAAGAAATGTGGATAGTGGTCCATAGTTCAGAGGCCCCGATAGCAACATCTCGCCAGTGGCGACAGATGCTGCATATCAAGGCCAGGAGAGGCCGATGTGCATCCGACAACAAGTCGCGGAGGCCTGTAGAAAATATCAAGGCAAGTAGCTCGTGAGGAAGTTGGTTTATTTTCGAAACAGAGGGCATTTCTGGCAGAGAAGATCAGTGGCCGGAATAAAGACTCGCGAGTTTCTTACTTCCAAAGTGATGAGGGAAAATCTCGAGCGATAGGATTTGTAAATAAATGGCTCCAAGAAGGAGAATGGCGGTGAGCTGACGTTGAGATGGAGGGTCACGGAGAACAGTGGGGCAAAGAATGTTGCCCTCATCCTCCGTCGCCTCCGTCAGAGAAATTGAAATGACAATTACGCATGACTCGATGCTATCACTGTTACGGTTAAATGATTTCTATGTTTAATCTTGTTTAACTTAAGTCAACACTGATTTTCTCAACGCTCAATAAAATCGGAGAAGTAATACATGGCAGACGGCGCTATTTATCAGTCTACCCACCCCCATCCATTCATCGACGTCTAGCGCAAAACAGCTCCGCGATACTAATATATTCATTGGGACTCGAAATACAGCACTTCACTAAAAGGTGGTCAGTATTGTGTGCCTTTTGATGCATGTTAGGAATGCAACTTACAGTCCAAAGTCCCCAATATTCCGCCTGGTTCTCATAGTCGGACAAATCAAAACCATAGACAGAGTCACTCAGAGTCGGAAGCGTAATCAACTTGAAGATAATCATCATCAGATTCATTATCGTCGTCATCCAACCAGTCGCTCCAACCCCCTGGGGGAGGTAGGAGCAGACCGGGAGGATGATCCTCTACTTCGACGCATATACGCTCATCTTGAGGAGCGAGGGCACGCGTCATGCTACGATGATGCTGTGCTGTTACTTTGACAGAGAACTGGGTACAACCATTATTCTGGACAGCTAGCTGCGCTAGGCGTGCCCATAGGGACATGTCATAACTTTCGCTTGACTGGTCACTAAGTGAGATAGACGACAGGTGGGGAAATGGTAGGGTCGTTTTTGTGCATGATAAATTTGGAGACCACTGCACGACATTCAAGTTGTCCACCAGTTCCAAACGATTTAACAGCTTCAAAGAGCGGAAGAACTCGTCATCAAGAGGAGGCACAGAACACTGCTGTAAACGCAGTGTTTTCAATTTCGGCAGGTCTTTGAAATGGCTGCTGAAACTGAGATTGCAGGAAGTGTCCTCGCCTAGAACCTCGAGATATTCGAGGTTCGGAAAACGAAGAGAGCCAAGGCCACATGAACAGTCAGGTGAGTTTCCTGCATACGAAGACTTCTCATGGGAGTAACCAAGGTAAACTGCGAGCGATCGCAGCGAGCTGGGAGCTAAAATGATGGGTCGATTCTCCCGATTTAGCCTCCCCCAGCCCGGAACAAAATCCGGTAGGATGAGTGTTTCGAGAGATGGGAAGTATGTGAATATATTCCGCAGATCTTCATGTTCAGGAAAGATAGATGTCAGCTCGAGTCTTGTAAGGCTGGAGCATGAGGCTGTGGTCGAAGGTGAGCCATCATTCCCATTAGAACGAAAGGAGCAAATAGAGTCGAGTAAAGGGGGAGCGGTTTGCGACCATCCTTTGACATTGACGGAAAGGCTAACGAGATGCGGAGTTGGCATCGGCCGGTACAATGCAGAAAACCTTTCCGCACCCGGCGTGTTGTTAACACTGAAAGAAAGTGTCCTCGTACGCTCAAGATGGACCGACGTCAACTCCGCAACTCGATGGCCGGATTGTCGAGTGAAAAGCCGAGGAATCCGGGATCGGGACCTACTTCGACCAAAGGTGATTTCAACATCAACATCCAGAAGTCGCGCCTTTGATCGTTTAAGGAAGAGTTCGGCGGCTGGTATATCATTTTGATGATGTATATAGATGGTGGTCCAAAGCTCAGCTGCCTCGATAGCGACATTTCGCCAACGGCTACAGACGCTGCATACTATAGCAAGGAAGGACGTGTGCTCTTTTGGAAGCAGGCTGATAATCACAGTGGCAAAGATCTTGGCTAGAAGTTCGTTGGGTAAAAGTTCGTTGATTCTGCTGATCGCAGTGGTTCCTCCTTGTCTGTGTTCGCCGCGCGAAGGCTAAAAGTCAGGTAAGGGAATGCAGAATGCAAGAGGACAGGTATGTACCTTCGAATTTGGTGCCTTCGGGACCTCATCTTGTTTTTTCCTTCGTTTTCATTCTGTGCCATAGCGGTCGTTCGATGGAATGGGTTACGTGTTACATTCATTAGGCCGGTGAGGCCCTGTCGGCTCTGTCCGGTGCCAGGTCCGATGCCCCGTTAGGGTACGCGCAGGCACACGCTGTGCGAGTTTATTTCAAGTTAGCCGCGGGTCAGGCTCTGTCAAGCTTTACGGCTCGTCTCTATCAAATCCATGTAGGATAAATTTCTCAGGACACGGCGATGTGTGTCTGCATGAGTCTTGGAATAATCACTGAGCTCCAGGGTCACTGGCGAGAGTCGAAATTGGCCCCGGCCTCCAGGAAATCTCCTTGAGTGTCAAAATGACAACGGGAGCTGGCCTTCGCAAAGTGTAGGGGATGTCTCGTTAACAGGCACACCCGTAGATCATATTCGAGATCAAGGGAAAGGCTGGATTTTAGTGGAGATGAAACGATAAGCTTCCGAGAATACGGTACACCACCTTCGTTCGAATGCTGGAGATCCATACGGTACAGTAGTTATCATAAGAACCTCGCGGGAGCGTGATATCTGCATCGATGAGGTAGTCCTTGACCGAGGGAGCTGCCCCATCTTTCCGTAATGAAATATGTTGAGTTGCGATGGCGACATCAACCGAAGTGGGGACTGGCTCGAGTTTACGTGTCCAGGTCGCCGTTCGCGATATTGTTTAGGAGCTGGAGGCGGTGGTCCCCGGACCTGGAAGTTGGTGAGATATAAGAAACCAAAAAGGATCGGCCGGATTACCGTTGACGGGAAGAGCAAAATGGCTCATTCGGAGTCTAAATGGGTTGGGTTGTGGAAGGAAATTAACCTGTATTGCCTCAGACCATAAGTGACTCTGAAGCTTTCGCTTGGTCAGATGCAAACCGGCGGTCCCACCATTGTGCATGGACTAAAGTCCGTCCACGAGCCACGATTTGGCTATGTAAAGGAAAGAGTTAAAACTGCTTGAACGGATGGTAGTTGTTTAGACTCTAGAGACAACGATCCCGCCGTCGTAACCCTCTTGAGGGTAGTGAATATCAAAGGCGAGGCACCCGTCAAAGTGTCCGAGCCGACAGATAACGACGACTGCATGCACTCACTGATGTAACTAACAGACGTGAATATGCAAGACTGGGCACCGAGTTCCTCATCCGTTCATTCCGTCCCAATTGTCAGGAAGGACGGATGACAAGCGGTACAAGCGTGGATAGTCACCTCATTTGATAGAGCACATCGGAACTCTCCAGTCTTGGTCCTGGCCTAGTCGAGGTAAGGACAGAGATGAACTGTCCATCCCAAAAGTCGACGTCTGGAACATAACGGTACGCTTTTCCTTGTAGTGCTAGAATAGGCCTCTTCGAACAAGTGAACCTCGAAGTATGAATCTTCGTCCTGAGAGTTGATTAGATGGTAGGCCACCGCCTGCTGATTCTCTACCACTAAATGTACACACATTTGAAATTTTATCTACCAATACATTCAGCACTACACCTCATTTCTCAAGATAACACTGAAACAATTCTCACACCAAGCCTTCTTGTCCCTCTCGAAAAATGTGCCCTCATCGAACGGCTGCTCGCAGCCTTCACATCTAAAACAGCCCCAGCACCATTTCCGGCCCATAGCTTCAACAGCCCCCTCATCCCACTCCCTGATGCTCTTTTTGCACCGAGAGCATTTGGGCATACGCAACCGAACATGGCAGGCTTCGCAATATGCATACCCTCTGTACACCATGAACTCTGAAGTCTGGGTATCCGCTGAAAAGGAACGCTCGCCACCGAGGCCTGGAGACTAGTCAGCACAAGTAAGATGCTAGGTTAACCAATGCTACTCACCTCCGCTAGCAGACAGAAATGGATCACCACACTCCGCACAGAAGAAGTGTTGTGCATGATACGTGCGTTTGCCACCCAGTGCGGAATCGTCCAGCGATATGAAATGTTCCTCAATGATTGGGGTATGACAATGGGAACATTTCGGAGCAAAAGTCTAAAGAGAACATTAGAAAGACGGCTTGAGAAGAGACGATGATGCCTGACCTCGTAAAAGTCTAGATGACAATACATCTTCCCGTCTCGTTCATACGAGCTGACATGTTCCAAAAGTTCGCTGCAAATAGTGCATTTGAAACATTCGGGATGCCAGCGCAATCCCCCCCCTCTATCACTATTGGATGCGGTAACCAGCCGTCCAATAATTGGCAGTTTACAACCTGCGCACGAAAGCTTACTGCGGGGAACAGTCGGAAGCTTCGAAGCCGTAGTTGAAACATTTGTCGTCCGTCGAGCAGGAGACGGGCAATTTACACTTATTGAAGGAGTCTTGTCGTCATCATCGCCAGGGATGATGATCTGCGGAGGTGGGGGTGCTCCTCCAATTGTTATGGTGGGCGGGGAAGGGTTCACGCTTATCGAAGGCGGCGGCGGTCTTCCTTTGATTGAAGGACCCCGGCCACGAGGTTCATCTTCACCTGGCAAAACAATCTTCGGTGCAGCGGGGGGATCATCCGGTAGCACAATTTGGGGAACAGTCGGTGATTCTGGGAGGACGATTCTTGGCACCTCTACCTTTGAAGGAGCAGACGCTTTGGCCGAGAAATCGCCGCTACTAACACTCCCGCTGCGACTGTTGCGCATGATTCGTGGCCCGCCTCGTCGACCGGCAATCGAAACCGGTGGTGGTTCGTCCAAATCGATGTCAAGAGCGAGTGTAGGTTTAGGTCGCGTCGGAGAGGGATGCCGGATGGGTGGAACGCGTGGAGGCGGCGTATCAGAGGGTGGCAATGGAGATGCTGTTTTCTGAGATTGAGGAGGGGGGAACGAGGAGGTCCGTGGTGGGGGCTGTGGACGCGTCATTCCTGATGATGAAGACGTAGAAGGTAGGGGTCGGGCCGAAGACGTATCATGACGACGCGTCGGAGAGGGTGGGAGGAACGATGGTGTAGACGGGGGCCTCGTCTCCCTTTGTGACGTTGTTGGTAACGGGAACGGCTGAGATTTCGTCGGCGATGATTGACGCGAAGCCACAGAAGGCAGCGGGCGCGTTGGTGAACTGCTCCTTGCAAGAGGCTTAGCGGGACTGTAGTCGTGTGCCGAAACAGACGTTGGGGGCAAAGCTCGTGTCGGCGAGCCCCCTTGCGATGGAGCTGGACTAGGTAGTTCTCTCCTACCGTTAACTTGGGATTGCAGAGGGAATACGATGGAAGCCGGTCGGCCGTTTGGGAAGGACGAAGTTGGAACAGGGCGACTAGGTGAGGGCGGGACCGACGGGGAAGGAACAGGAGGACAAGGCAGTGACTGTTGTCGTACTGGAGAGGGCGGGAAGGAAGACGTCGGGACCGGCCGACTAGAGGAAGAGGCGTGTGGAAAAGGCATACTCTGCTGTCTCACGGGCGTCGGTGGGGGAGGGAGCTGGGTGTATGTATATGTCTGGTATGAACTGGGAGATACCGGAGTCGGAGGGGATCTGGGTTGGTATTGTTGGGCAGGCTGGGTCGGAGCCTGGTAGACCTGTCCATTCACGGATATCGTCGAGGGGCGCAAGGCCGGAGGATGAGCTGCCGCGACAGACTGGGATCTTGAGTGCACGAGTGGTTGTCTCTGGGGCTGATACGTAGGACTATTCTGTTGATATCCAGCCTGCTGGTACCCGCTCTGTTGGTATTGCCCTGGAGGTCGAGGTAACGGACCACCCCAGATATCCATCGCTGCCATCCTCATTGTGAGGCTCTGTTGCCCTGGAGGTAGCATTGGTTGTTGCTGAGGCTGCTGGTTAGTAATCACGAATCCAGTCGAGGTCGGGGGCTGACGGGGAAGGGGCCGGGACGACATCTTGTACTGTAGCAGAAGAACGGAGAACGATGGTTCAAGTTCAACTATGGAAACCCCTGGTGACTAAGCATGACATCACTCACGCGTCCTAACCCTAACCCGAGAGTTACAGCCCGCCCTGTCTGTTAGGAGATTACACGTGGGCCACCACTAAGTCTCTTGCCATCGTATCAAACCAAACCAACCTTTCTGTCGCTCGCCATGCCTCCTCCTCACTACGACTTTCTCATCAAAGTACGTTCTTCCGTTCTTCATTCCCTCTTTCTCACATCCTTTGCAGCTGCTCCTCATTGGCGACTCGGGTAATCTGCTAAACTAAATAACAGAAGGTCGTCATCTAACAGCTTTCCAGGCGTCGGCAAATCCTGTCTCCTACTCCGTTTCTGCGACGACCAATGGACTCCTTCCTTCATCACCACTATTGGAATCGACTTCAAGATCCGAACCATTGAGCTAGACGGCAAGCGCATTAAGCTCCAAATCGTCCGTCGATTACCTTCTCCATCACGCCATTTCTTATTTCTCCTTTCCATAGTGGGATACTGCAGGACAGGAACGATTTAGAACCATAACCACTGCATATTACCGCGGCGCTATGGGTATTCTTCTTGTGTACGATGTCACGGACGAGCGGTCTTTCAACAGTGCGTGTCCTGTTTTCTCGCTTTTCAGCTCCATTATACACCTACATCCACAGACATCCGTACTTGGCACGCCAACATCGAGCAACACGCCTCCGAAGGCGTTAATAAGATTCTCATCGGCAACAAGTCTGACTGGGTCGACAAGAAGGCCGTCACTGAAGAGCAAGGGCGAGAGCTTGCCGACGAACTGGGTATCAAGTTTATGGAGACCTCTGCCAAAGTAAACGAAGGCGTCGAAGAGGCCTTTTTCACATTAGCACGGTCAGCTTCTTCGCATTACGGCACCTTTCTACCTTCTCATCTTAACCTAGGGACATAAAAACCCGCCTGATCGACACACAGGATCAAAGTGGTGACGCCGCTGGTGGTCCTACAACCGGTTCAGTCAGAGTCAACAATCCCTCCGCTAATAGTACGACGCAAGGCTGCTGTTCATGATTACCTCGTCACATACCATATCCGTCGTCTTAATGATGACCACTATCATGTTTCCATCCCTAAATATTCATTCACTTTAGTATGGTCTTTTTTGGTTTCTGTATCAATCGCAAATGGACATATCTCATTGGAGTCATCAAACTGAAAACAAGTCTTCATTTATTACCAGTCTCCACTCTCACTCCAGCCACCCTTGTCTCGTATACCAGAACTACCCAGCTTGGTCTTTCCTCTCGACTTGCGACCCCCAAGTTCCTTGTACATTCCTCTCATTTCGACCTTTCCTGGGCGCGCAGATGCTTCTGCCTCTAAACGCCACTTCTCTTCCTTCAATTCTCGTGGTGTCTGATGTCCCGACATGGATGGCGTAGAGTGACCCGAGCCGCTGTATCCATTCGTCGACTTGGAACGGCTACTCAACGATTGTGAATGCATTAGGCGCTAGAGAATGTCAACAGGTGCTCTATCTGCAAAGGCAGATCACTCACCCAGTTCTGCTTGGACTCTCGCTTCGTCCACTTTCCCGGTGGCAGACTTTCGTCGTGAAAATTCTCCTTTCTATAATGCTGGAACCACACTGAGGCGAAACATTAAGCGAGACCATGCAAACGGAGCTGTCAACGGACCATAGTTAATAGTTTGACTCCGACTCCACTTCTTTGATACCAGTGCGCACTTTGCCAGTTCTGGTAGCGTTAATCGAGCGAATATCTTTTGTGAAACTTCCGTAGGGAAGACTTTCAGAGGATCCTTGCGTGATCCGATAAGTAGTGGGCCTGGTGGCCGGCGAGTCGATGCGCCAAGACGAGTGGGTGACGATGGCCGTGTCCGAGACGGTGTTCCGGGTAGGGAAACCTCCAAGGCAGTCAGCCAATGAGCTGTCTCTGATGACAACAGCTTGACGTACCACATTAACCAGTTCGTCGTCAGAGTCGTCGGTGTCCCGCTGTACAGTGTTCTCCTGTTTTCTCTCGCTGTTGAACGAATCGGATAGAGTAGAGGCACGCAGGATATCCTGCAGAAGAACGCTCATGGTGACGGTTGGTGAACAAGGTTAAGGAAAAGCAAGGAACCTTATATCATAGGTGATGATGTCAATGTTTGTCAAGTCAGACACTAGTAAACAGAGCCCAGACTCCCTTCGCATACCCGACAATTTCATCTGCACCCAGCTTGCTCTCACCGAATATCCGATCCACGAACGTTATAGGGACCTCTCCTACAGAATACCCCAGCGCCTTTGCTCGTACCATCATCTCCATCTGAAAAACGTACCCTTTCGACTGAGTTTCTGCAATGACATGACGAAGGACTCCGACTCGGTACAACCTAATGACGGGCAAAAGTTCAAACACGCGGTCTAGGGCATAGGACAGGGGCATACCTGAAGCTTCCAGTAAGGTCGCTGACGCCTGGACTGAGCACCGTGTCCGCCAAGAAATTGGCTCCCCGAGACACCAGTTTTCGTCGAAGGTCCCACCCATGGACGCCTCCTGGCTTTGCATCGGCCAAGTACGGTTTGGACATCGAACGATACCGTGTCCCCGTCACGATATCGAGATTATGTGCTTTCTGCAAGCTGCGCAAGGTTGGTTATAGTTGGTCCTGGAGACAATGTGCATACCGGATAAATTGGGGTATAAATTTCGGCTGGAGACACACTGTAAGCACGTGCAGAACAGCAGTGACGATCAACGTACGTGGTGAGAGAAATCGGCGTCCATAATAATCACAAAGTCTCCGTTGCAAAAGTTGAGTCCATGAATGTAGGCTGTCCTATACCCACGTAAGTCCTGAGAGATGCAGTCGACCTTGAAAGCATTACCCCAATCCCAGTTTACCAGAACGCGGTTTGAGGACCTGTATCCAATGAGCACCACCAGACGTGACAGAGTAACATTCCTCAGACACACAATTTTATCCTCGCCGTAGACATTAGCTAGCTCCTTTGCCACTTCCTGTGTTCCATCAGGACTAGCATCATCTACGACAATAATCTCCCAAGCAAGTTTACTACACCCATCAGCCCCGGCAAGCCCAGCAAACTGACACGTACTTTTCCTCAAACACGTTCGCCAACAGCCAAACGATAATCGGCAGGTTCTTGCGCTCGTTGTACGTAGGCAGAATAACAGAATACTTGTGTGTATCCGAAGTAGCGAACCGGCCTTGCATATTGAGAGAGACGGTGCTTTCAAAAGGGTTCATCGACGCATATGGACAAGGCTGATCGGTAGCTCTTTTGCTTCGCGACCACCATGTCTACCAATATCACCGCTCTCGAGTCCTTCTTTCGTCGCATTCTGCGTGTTACAGTCACCGATGGCCGTGTCTTCATTGGTTCTTTTGCTGGCACGGACAAGCCGCTCAATATTCTCCTCGTCAATACTGAAGAGTTTCGTATTGGGGCCGATGAAAATCCAGACGGGAGGTTCGTTGGCCAGATCATGGTCCCATGGCATCTTGTCGTTAAAGTGGAGGTGTATCGAGAAGATGCGAATAATTTGGAGGCGATAGGGTACGACGATGAGGACAGGTATACTTGATAGTATGTGATATTTTCTTCCTTCAAATACCCGTCTTTATTTTTCATCAGACCTACACAATGAAAAACAAGACAACGATCATCATATTCGGACAAGTAAGACTATACTACTGCTGCTATATATACAAAGTTGATGGTGATAATACGACAATCAGGCGCCCTCAAAGCTTCGCATGCTGCAAGATGTACTGAGAAGAATTTTTCGACTTCACCTTTTCTACATCCTGCATCGTTATCGGCTTGCATATATGCGCGTGGTTATAACCCAACCTAGCGCCGCGTGAATCGTCAGCAGCCCAGCCCATACCCACCACAGACGTACCTCGTCCTACCATCGGGACTCCCCTCTCTATAGAATTCCGGACGTCGTAAAAGCGATATCACCACGGCTCCTCCGAGTCCCAGGTTGTGTACCAGCCCGTACTTCCCTCGATTGTCAGCCGTGTCGAATAAACCCGGCGCCTGCATAGGTCCTGCCCCTGTTCACCTATCAGTTGACCTACCATCAATATCGAGTCTTTCGGCACGTACAGTTACGCAGTTGCACTGAATTCCATGTCAATTCCATACCCGATATTTGCGAATGAGCTTACTTGTAATGTAGAAATGCATTCCTAGACCGGTAGCACCCAGGGGGTGTCCCTTCGCCTCGAGTCCTCCGCTAGGATTGATAACATATTTCCCGCCATACTAGCAAACAGTTCAGCGTCAGCTCTTAATTGGAACGCCCTCGTGCTTACAGTGTTGTCGTGACGCTCTACCATCTTATGTGCTTCTTCTCTAGGACACAATCCGAGAGCAGGATAGGTGATCAGCTTGCTCAATCCGAAAGTGTTAGCTTCAAAGCAACAACAGAATTAGTTGAGATCCCGACCTCATTGGAAGCAAAGCAGTCATGCAGCTCTACGACGCCCACCTGATCCCTACCTTGACCTTCTTCAAATCCTGCATCCTTGAACACCTTATCTGCACATTTCTTGGTCATCCCATAGCCAATAACCTCCATTGCACTCTCGCTTTCAAAGGCATCAGGGATGTCTGTCATCAGAGAAGAAGCAACAATCTCGATAGCTTGGTTCTCCAACCCATGCGTACGAACAAAGTTTTCTGATGCGACAATGCAGCAAGCGGCGCCGTCCTATTCAACAGAAAATCAGGATATGAATACAGCTCAAGTCCTCACTAACCGATGTAGGACTACACATGAACTTTGTCAGATCATTCGCAATTTTTGGCGCCTTGAGAATCTGTTCTTCGCTCCATCCATCTCTAAATTGTGAGTATGGATTGTTGAGCGAATGCTTATGATTCTTGGACGCTAAATATCAGATATCATCAATCCCCGATGTGATCTATCCTTGCGAACCGTACCAATTTTCGCCAAATGCTCAACCCCGCCGCCATACTTATCGAAATACTCTTTTGCAGCGTTTGAAAAGAGTCTTGCGGCCATAGGACCATGGTTTCTACCCAAATATTTTTCCTCCAGCTCCCAGGAGTGTTTATTGAACAAAACCATTGGACCAGGCCTATCGGGGAAGGAAGTCCCCAGACTGCCAGGCTTCATTCGTTCGAAGCCTAAAGCCATGGCGCATTCCGCCTGCGAGAACTTGACGGAATTGTTCACTTGGTACAGCGCACTCGACCCGGTAGAACAGTTGTTGTTCACATTGATGATAGGTATACCCGTCAGGCCAAGATTGTACAGGGCCCTCTGCGAGAAGCCGGTGCATCAGATTCAGCACGGAAAGGGACGGTGATTGTGGTAACAAGTTAGCACCTGTCCTGATGTAGAATCTCCATAACAATAACCAACACAAGCGAGCTCCACGGAATCGTATGTTATCCCTTCGTCGAAGTTGATGAGTAATAGCGGCGATAGTGCCCTGCAGCACACGTACCAGCATCAAGGAGAGCCTTCGTAGCTGCCTCAAGACCCATCTATGGAAGACACTCGTCTGAAAACTAACTGCGAAAACAAGATGAACCCCATCTTACGTCTTCAGTGGTCCTCGTCGCCCGAGGCTTGATGAACGCAGTGCAGCCACCACCGATGATGAACGTTCTTCTGCCAGTAGCCATTTTGGAGATTCCGTACTTGATGTGACGGTCAGAGTAGAGGGCAAAGCGGTACCGGTTGGAGTGTGGAATGCTCCGGCATTTCGGGTCGCTGATAGCCTGTTTACCCCACGTTCCCACCAACTCACGTTCATTCACCATCAGTGTCACGAGAGCATCGATCGGTGCAAGACCATCATGCCGGAATTCATTTCATGAGCCCACATGGCTAGCACAGAAGCGTGAATGAAGTCTACAAACTCGGAGGGAACGTAAGGATCACACAAATAGGAAACCATGCGAATGCGTACAATTCCGCGTTCGCTCAAGGTAGAAGAGTAGCACCGGTAGCTCATCACGAACTGTTCGCTATGCTTGTGGGCCCGTTGGTTCTCAGTCTTCTGTTGATAAACTTTGAGTCTACATGTATGACTTGGAATAAAATGAATACCCGCAAGCACCGTGGACTCCATGCGCTCGCTCGGAAGGCATGTGCACATACTTTTTTTCGGATCTCGACGAACTGTAGAACAATGCCGAACAGTCTACCATTCATCAAGTAATGCTAGAGCGCTTCTTGTTAATTAAACACGCCTAGCAAATATTAGCTTGCATTACGAGGGGGAGCGGACATCGTACATAACGTGGTTTGAATTCCTATCATTGACTTCGCGGAGATTTTCTGCAACAAACAGTAGCATTAGAACCAGATCTCATGGCAAAGCCTTGCTTGTAGCACTCTTCAACCCCATTTGCGGCTGAAAAAATTAAAATCGACAGAGGGCTGGCTAGTCCGAGGATCGTCACTGTCAACAGCCGACCGAAGTAATCTTGGTTGAGCTAACGCTCCTCACTGGCAGTACATAACGGTACACTTACTTTTTTCTCTTCGGCCGCGACACAAAAAGCCTATAGAACATTGTAGCCGGCGTAAGTCCCGTAACTTTAGCAACACGTACTTATTGTGGGGAGGCGGCTTGCCGAAGCGCTTCAACCCCACAAATAATCGTACGGCTTTTTTTCGGCGGGAAATAATCGGTTAATACGTGTAAAAAAATCACTGACATTTGAAGGCATTAAGACAGGCGTTTTTTCAGCGGACGATGTATGTACGGCGGCCCAAGCGAAAGGCGCCGAGTCTCGGTAGTTGACCGTTCCGGCCGCACCAAGAACCAACTTAAGCGGGCGGAAGTGGCGCGAAGAACCAGAGTTCAAGTTAGCTTACTTCGTCCCCGTCGCGGAGGTGGCACTCTTACTCCTTTCTATCACTGTCTTCTAGGGCACGGGGAGTGAGGCACATATATCCCTAGACATATCCGATGTAGCGCACCACTCTACAATGTATAAGGCTCAGGCGATGGCGGGATACACCAAATCAGAAAAATTGAACTGAATTAGAAATTACTCCTCACTAAATTACATCCGGGTCGAGCCTCGAGATGAGGGGCTATGAGGAGTCCAATTTGCAAGCCCTGTAGCGACCGTGATGTCATTCGTCCCTGTAGCAATTTCTGTGTGGACAGATTTAGGTATATACGCATCTGAAACCTACGCGAACCTGTACAGGTTCAGAACGAGTGAAGTCCCGACCTAGTACATATCGAGGAACGATTTGTCGACTCGGGTCCGACGCGCCGCCCTGCCTGATCTCTACCCTCAAGTGGGAGTCAGACTCCCGCCCCATTCCTGGACACCGATTGAACTGTCAATCTGAGGCGAAACAGCGCACCTTCTTACTTACTCCCCTTTGTCCAAGCTTTTTCTTTGCGCTATTAGAACGTCGTCGAGACCGTTTACGATCGTAGCGTGGGAAAGGTCGGGTCCTTGGTCTGGAACTCTTCAATATGTACCCTCTTCAAGTCAGTGTTAGAGTTTCGACTTATTCCGCTGTCTCATGACAGAAACTGTTAAACAGCTCAAGCTTTTTACAGCGATGCCGCGCTGTCATAGCCTATCATTATTCTCTGATTTACGAGCCCTGCACTCGATTACTTATGGGCACACGACAGCTACTGCGACAGGAGGCACCCCCGGAAGGATCTGAACCCGAGTCCGAGTCGCCCGATTCATTTTCTTTTTTTTGACAAATCTCATCTCTCGCTTCATTCCTGATCCATTTCGCAGAGTGCATCTGCTCCATCTGTGATTAGGCGTGATTAAGTATTGAAGAGCCATCTTGACCTGTGAACGCGGCTCATTTAAAATCCGGTGCTGACTTGGTCAACATCAAGGTCAGCGATATGTACTAGATGGAAGACAGAAGGTAGACTCTCACTGCACCCCAATGACGTACCGTCACTACATCGCCTTTACATCATCATGGACGCTACCTTTGTCCTCACCATCACGTATACAACAGTATACAACTTGGGAGATTTCATACTAGCACCGCAACGCCCGAACACGGTTCGGAACTAGAAGCTTGCCTTTTTTAAAAGGCTGTCTCTGGACTGCGCTTTCCTTCATCGGAGACCTGATGCTGGTGGCGCAGGGGTGCTCAATATTTCTGTGGGAGTGAAGAGACAACAGTGATGAACATGGTATATCCGAGGAAGTGACGGATCTTTGTCTCGAGCTCTGGAAGTCGTTCTTGAAGTCGTTAAAAACCTTTCTGTGGAATATCGGTCTCTCGAATACAGGGTGATTTAATTCGTCTGTAATAAAACACTTGATGGTTGGTTGACTTCGTCAATGCAGTCGCGAGAAGATGGCTCCTTTTTATTCAAGTGATCTGGTTGCCTCCGGGCCCTCGCACAATCGACTTTATCCACATTTGTTGTTCACTAGGCTGATGAATTGTCGATCAACGCAGACTTCAGACCTCTAGAGGTCACTCCTGGAATTTCAGCGGAAGAATACGCATAACGTTCTGACTCTTACATCCTACGTGAAGAAATTAGATGCTTGATTGGCGAAGAGTCGCAGCGGCCGTGTTAAACACTCTGAGAGTCTTCGGCACTTGGATCCCATAGCCTACATGCGGCAACGAGGCAGAAAATGTTTCACCTTTGTGGTTCGCAACGGAGGTTTGCAGTTATTGTGCATGGGGAAGACGAGTCTCTTGGATTTCCCAGGCTTGTATCAATATTTCGATTATTTTCTGACATGAATAAGACGATTACCTCAACAACGCCGGATAGAAGGGTTAGCAATGTCTTCACGACGAATGGAACTCACTACTAGCCGGTCCGGCTTCCATGAGACGACCGTCGTATCCTCCTTGTTTCTGAAGATGATTCGCACCCGGCGTTGCCGAACAATCACTCTGGGAGTGTGGGTGGATATCGCCGTGTGCTACCTCCGGGTGCGTATTCATGATAGCACGGACTTTAACCATCCGGAGGAACATAGTGATCTTCCTGGTATGAGAGGAGAAGCATCTGAAAGTAGGCGACTTACGTTTATCTCTCCTTGTTTTCTTGTTATGGGACACCTGCCCTCATAGGTGCACCGGCCGTTCCGAACAACTCGCTTCAACTGGATTTGTGTCATAAAACTCTGAGCCTGCCTTCTTCCGCACTGAAAGAAAGAGACATGACGTCGGCTCTGGGTGCAGACCGTTTTGTCATCATCACTCATCAGAGAACTGCAAGTCACCCGTGGTGCCAAACAATACAGTGATTGGCTCTTGCACGGTACGAGCAACTGGAGCGCTGTTTGGTTACCGAAAATAGGCTCAAGCTGTAAATTGCACGGTGTCAGCTTGAATACTTTATTGAGACTCGAGATTTGACTTTACATGACAAGGACACGATCTGCAAAGAAGTCTTAGTCGATTTCGTATATTGGATCTTGAATCTTTCTGCTACGAAGGTACAGTTATACACGACTTCGCGGGAAGGTCGCTAGCGAAGTATCAAGGGTCTTTCGGGCCGGACTCCATTCAAGGATAGTGGGGCATCTACGAGCGTTTCAGCATCACATTTTACTACGCTGTCAACCTGATATGAGTAACAGCGGTGGTGACGTACAATTTTGAGTTGTTGAGGGTGTTTGCATTCCCAGCAAGTCCGTCAAACTGTTTGGGTCCACGGGAAATTTTCGAACGTGTGCATACCTAAAAAACCCATGCAGCACTGGCCCTCCCAATCATGTCTTTCAATGTTGGGAACCGAACAGTAGAGACAGATCATGTCAAATGGGCGATGCTAAAAAGACATTACTTGATCTTTCAGTCAATTTCTGTCGAACTCCATACTTGCTAGGGGTGTATAACAATGCGAACGCCAAATCGTCAAGCGTCAAGCTTGAGACTGTGATTGACTGTGATATTGCTACCGATGGAATTCCATTGTTGAGGGTCAATCGTATGTGTGTTACCATCGAAGGCCCCAGAGCTAGAAACGTTCAAATTTTATCCAAGGCCGTAAGTTCCGGAGTGAACTTTGTGCTTCTTTTTGTGGCGCTCTTAGGAATGAAGACGGAAAGTAAAGTAGGAAATTCTGTATTAAGGATAGGCATTCAGTACCAGGAAATGAATCAGAATGATTGGTACTCTGTACGTACCTTAGACTACTTGTTTGCAAGTTGATGGGAATAGACTCAGTGACTGACGGCGTTTAACAAGTGGTTACCAGGGAATACGGCCTTACCCTGATCAACGTCTGCAGACTCAAGCAGACGCCAACTTTCTTTTTTTCCATTCAGGGACAAGAGGAAATGAGACTGCTTACGTCAGATAAAACGAACATAGGGATCAGGAATCCGAAAGGGTACGATCAGTCCTCTCTCTCTCACTCCCATCCTTTCATTTCGATCTACTCTAGTATTTGTGCTGCTTCATTTTTTATACCAGCCATTATCGACCTACTCTCTGCGCCACCCCTTGCGACTCAAACTTCAACCGAAAATTACAGCGAAACCCGTTGCAATTAGCATTGCATGTCCGACTTCGATCCAAACAGAACTTTAGCGAATACCCCCAGTTCAAGCGGCAGGCTTGACTCCAGCTTCAGTTCCTCATCGTCGGGCCTCATGTCTTTGATGAAGTTAGTTACTGTTGTCTGCGATAAATTGAACATGAAACTGACGATGAGTAGCCCCCTTCCGCCGCCGGAGCAAACATCTCGATATGCCCATCTTCCTACACCCCAGAGCCCTACCCACAATACGATGACATTCAATCAATACATGCTACCACATACGCCCGAGACGCCCACCAATTTGTACGTTCTATCATACCTATATTACTGTGAAGGTGTTAACTGACAGTGGCTAGGGGTATGAGGCCACCTGCGAGGAAGGAACCTGGCCCTGCAACACCCCGTGCAATGGGCATGATGACGCCCGAATCGAGTCCCTTTGTATCGAGGCTGGCGCCACCATACAGGTGAGATTTCTTGCTTGTAAGTATTGTATGAAAGACATGCTGAACAATGGACAGTGCCTCGAATCCCCCTCGAACACCTGCATCTCGTCCTCCAGCGTATGTATTTGCTACCTCTCCAGTTCTTACCTACTGATGTGTTGTAGCAGTATATCCAAGTCGCCCTCTCCATCGACCACTGCTCTGTCCTCGCCATTTTCTGCCAAGCCCATTAGAGGAAGCCCGATGCATGTGGATGATGTGTTTTCTGTTTCCAAGCCAAGTACGCTTCAATCTCCACCCTTGTCGCCGCCTCATGTTGGTGCAGGAGGGGAAATCGATAGGATCAGGCATGCGATGGCACAGGAGCAGAAGGAAGTGGAGAAACGTCGACCAGAGTATCTGAAACGAAGCAAAAGGCCTCTGGAAGACGGGGAGGAGGGTCCCGTGGAAAGCTTAGTGGTAGGGATTATGGAGAGTCCAAACAAAGGACGCCGGCTAAAGCTGTTCCAGGAGACAAGTGAGGAGAGTTTTGAGGAGAGTTTGATGGCTGGAGGCTACGGGCGTTATCGGACAGCAGACTGGGTTCGGCAGCCACAACCGATGTTAGTTGCGCCAGAAGTCTCGGTACTGGAGGCAGAGGAACCGCCTCCACTAACGGAAAAGGAGTTGAAGAAACGCAAAAGACTGGAGGCGTTCCGGAGCGAGAATCAGATGCACCATGGTCCATCAAGACTGTTTCCTGTTGAATTGGAAGGCAAAGGCCGGGTATTACTGGATATCCCCAACGAAAGTTTGGTTCCAGAAGGCGGGAAGCGGCGGAACGGCGGGGGTAGTTCCAGGAAGAAGAAAAAGGACGGAGAGAAGGAAAGGAGCGCTGGTATCGAGATGGAGGATAGCCCTAATTGGCCGGACAGCGAGTTTCCATGGCGGCTGAGGACCGAGGAAAGGGCAGAGTTGGCGCGAGTGGAGGAGAAGGAACGACTTGGGTGGATTGAGCGGTTCTTGGATCGGGATACCGACGACGAGGGTGATGTGGACGGTGACGGTGACGGCGATGTGATTCCGTCGGCCAAGTGGGGCGTCGTGTACGATGACGAAGGCGATAGGCCAGTACCGGCGCGACGGGGTCGGGGGAAGATGATCGGGCTACCCGCTGATCCAGTGGGGGAACGGCGACGAAGGCGAAGTTATTTCCCGAGTGATCCCAGTGATGCGAGGGCGGCATTGCTGAGTAAACGCAGTGTCCGGGCTTTGGAATACCGACGGGAGAAGCGCTTACGTGGCGGTGACAGCGACGATGAGGTGGTGTGCATCTGTCGGGGGACTGACGACGGGCGAGAGCTGGTGCAATGTGACGACTGCAAGATGTGGTATCACCTGGAGTGCATAGGTATCCGGAGCATCAGAGATCTCGGGCGGGAGGAGGATCCTTGGTTCTGCAGCGATTGTCAGTTGCCGGCTGGTACTGAGCGGGAGGAAGAGGAGGAGGAGGAACTCTACAGGGAACCAACGTTTGCACCGACAGACATGGACTATCCGTCCCGGAGGCGGGGGTATGATGCGATCTTTGCCGCTGGCGCGATTGAAGATTCACCAGCATTTTTGCCCCGGACACCCCGGTCATACGACCATTATGAAGAACCTCCGTTCGACCCTACAAGCACTCCGTCGCGTGGAATCAAGTTCAGTGGGCCATTTGCAACGCCCAAGAACACTATGTGGGGACGGGGAGCAGGACCGTTCCATACGCCAGTAAGGCTTGACGATTCGCCGATAAGAAGGCATGAATGAATATATTTTGTAGTAGTAGTCTTAGTAGTACTAGTAGCAGTGCAAGTATTGATAGTTTATTATTACGATGTATCCAAAATGCTTCCTTGGGAACTGCGTGATGTGACTGACTGCATTGACTGCAATGTCGACAACGACAAGCTTAGGTGATCGTTTGCGAATAGCAGTGGTGGGTAGTGGTCAACGCGGGTAATTCGAACAAGTTCTGACAGACACAGGCCCTCACAGCATTGAAATACAAGCCACAGGATTCGTCGATTGACTGTACGTGGATTAGACATACGATCCGTCGCGGATGAAAGCTAACGCCCAGCCGCGTGCATTTTTTTTCATTCCTCACACATTCCGAATTGTTCAAACTGTTGTCGTCGTCGGCATTGGGGTACATGTATTGGAATTGGAACTGTCATCTGGGGATTTGATAATAGCGTATGTAGCGTCCCTGCGTGCCGAGCTCATCAAGGATATTCCGGCCGACGATCCGTGGCGCCATAGGGCTGAAGCACTGGAGAAGCGGCTGAGGGAGCTGGAGGTCGAGTTGGAGACGGAGAAAACAAGTACGTTATATTTTTTGCACATTGTTTTCTAGGAATAATTTCAGTCAGAGAACCTCGAGGTGAAAGAAAAGGAGCCGGAAAAGGAAAAGAAGAAGGGCAACAGAAAAAAGGCAATCCGTAGTATTTTGGATGGTGGGTTTCATGATCAGCCTCGACGATTACTGAAAATCTGGCACAGATCCTCCAACGGCAGACACATCTTCGCTGTTTTCGACGTTTGCAATGTATGAACGGGCTTGTGATTCTGGGGACGCGGAGCTTCTGCTGTCAGCTGCGATCCGCGCCGTCGAGTCGTGTGCTTCGTTTCTTGAGCGACCCAGGAAAGAAATTGGGAAAGGACAGGTCGAAATGGTAGGGCGACTGGTGGGATATGTCATGGAGAAAGTTTTGACAGAGGATATCGTGAGTTTGGTAGTGGACCGGATCGCGAGCCCGGCTCTTGGTATGCTCGGGGGAAGTGAATACTTGGAGGATGTGTTCGGAAGATCGGCCGGAATGACGGATGTGCGCCCGGAAGTGGTCGTTTTGGTCAAGGAAGTGGCGGGTCATCTAGAAGGAATGAGTGGAGCTCGCGAAGCACTGGCACTCGAGTCGATCCGGCTTTTAAACAAGGCCAGAAGCTTAAACTCGTCCGCGGTCGCGAGGCTGGCTAGCAAGGACGCCGTTTGGTACTATTCTGCAGTCCTTGCCTGTCTTTTTGCTAGTCCCTCTGTTGCTGATCCTTTCCTGGGGGACAGGGTGTTACAGGAGATGGTCCAGCTCTTTCGCCACAACGAGACCGGTGTCGAGCAGGAGATGGTGCTGGGCGTAATGGAAAAGTTCTGGCTGCATCAGAAGGACATTTGACTGCTACGCTTTGTCTCCTCTTACTTACCTTTTCCTGATTTTCTATTCGTTGCGTGGCGCGTAGCCAGGTACCCGTAATCTTTCGGCGGACGCGCTCGAAATTATCGGTTAAAATACCGTGGGAACGGACGCAATATGCCATCGCCCCCATTGGGATCGATGCCAGATTCGTTTTGCCGCTTTCTCAGGGACGATGGACACATGTATTTCAGACATCCGAGCCTGTACGCTGCGGATGTTTGTCGACAGCCAAGACGACGACGACAGCAAGCAACCACCGCTGTACATCCACTTGGACAGTCTTCAGCATACTGCTCGACCTGGTAGAATGGGAGAGACTGCCTGACATGTAACCGCGAGGGCAATGCCAATGGAGCTGCCATTTGGGGAATTACATAAATGAATAAATATCTCCCTAAATAAACAACGCCAAATCCCGTTGCGCGTGGCAAATAAGGGCCGACGTGATCGAGATGGGATCTCGTATTCTAAGAATATTGGGCGTTTGATCAGATTTGGACATTCGCATTACATACATCATTTGGCCAACTTTGAATTCGTTTAAATAAATGGCTTCCTCCGCTCCTTCCCACCCAAATCATGTCTGCCCTTGCCGCTGCCCTTGCTACCTTTTCCGTCCCCGCCCCTCCCTCCATCGTCGACTCCGTCACCGACGACCACCTCATCATCCCTATGCCTGTTGCTGGCCCGTCTCGTCCCACCCTTCCCGAGACCCCCGTTGAGATACCAACCGTTTCGCCTGATTTGAGGGCCAACGAGCATCTTGCGGTATTGTTGCCCAGATCTCTTTGGAAGGTCAGCACAGCGCCCATGGTCCTTATTATAGATACTGACATGGCCCCTACAGCCCGACTCGGCCGCCTCATGTTGCGACAACTTCTTCTGTCGTGTGCGATTTAGCGTATTTGAACGGCGACATGTGAGTATATGCGCGTCTATGTGGGCGCCTTTGACTGACTTGTAGCAGCACTGTCGGAAATGTGGAGGCATATTTTGCAGCCAGTGCACGCCGCGCACGACCCCCTTACTCGACGTCTCCCGTCTACCGTTCCTCCATCCCCCAAGGAACGTTCCCATCGCTGCTTTCCAGTCGGAGGAAAGCAAGATCTACGACGCTCGGGTCTGCGATGACTGCTTTGATCAGATCTATGGTTGTCCCCGGACTCCTGATCTCGTTCGCTCGCCAACTTTGTCGTGTTCGACGAGCAGTCTCGCCACCCCACCCCCATCCATCATGGGTGTTGAGTGCACCCTACGCAGTTCGCCTTCCCTCATCAGTTTGACTGGTTCGTCATGTTCGTCAGGCTCGATGCGGCGGCTAAAGGTGTCCTTAGCTGAGGAACCATCTTATGGTGCCCTTGACGCGTACCCTCTCAAGCGTTCGAGTGTGCTTTGCAAAGCCACTGGCGGGGGCAGGTGGGAACCCAAGCAGGAATTGCCTCTCGCGGGGGCAAGGTTACCCGGCGGCAAGGCCGGTTATGAGATTCGATTAGAGAAGGAAGCCGAGAAGGAAAGAAGGCGCCGAGAGAACCCCGTTATAAAAGACGGTGGTATGTCCTTTATCTTTTCTGGTTTATTGTCTTTTCCTCATGTTTTCTTTCAGACTTTCAGTACCGTTTCCCTCGTGATCCTGAGCTCGTCGACCTTCAAGTCAGGCAAATCTGTCTGTCGACGTTCTAGCCTCGATCCGTCGCTCGTTTATTCTTATTGCTGTATATTTTGAGGCTCTATCGCACTGTACCACTAATCACTACTGCTTGTTGCGCTTTCTTGTTATACCTTTACCTGCGCTACCATTCCTATGCATATATCCACCTTTTCCGTATATATCCCCTACCATCGAACCCGAGCGCGTTTGTATGTGCTTCTATCTACCTTACTGTACTCTGTTGTACAGCTGCTCTCTTTCTCTTGGGTTTACTCTTACTGTTGCGTTATATGCTATTCTCTTGTTTGTACCTCATCGGCATTTTTGCATAATCATAGAACAATTTATACCTCCTCTCAGAAAAAATGCAAATGTCGATCTCTTCCCGAAAAGGGAAGACACGCAAAAACTTGACCTTTGACCACGACCATGCTGGTTCTGCGTCGACTGCGTCTGCCAGCATCAATGCTGACACGCTGCAACGCGACGCTCCAAGCGACAGAATCAGCGTCAGTGACACCACCTCCCGTAGCACCGACAAAAGAAACGATAAAACCAACGGCGGCGACACCCGAAACCAAGTCGTCTTCGTCTTCCACCGCCAGCCTTACACGCGTACGACGAAAGCCTGCTGCTACCCGACTTGCTACCGCATCCCCCCAAAAAGCAGGAAGGACACCCAAATGGCGACCCACTCTCCCGACAGGCGTTTTGCCTGCCTATGACGAGGCTATCAAGCTCATCCGACAAGACAGTTTCCGTCTCAAGCGCGAGGCAGCTGAAGTTCGCAGGAGTATCAAGCCAGGTGATGAAGATGAGGAGGAGAAGCGGAAACTCCTGAGGATTATACAGGTGCAGAGCGAGATCAACCTCCCAGAGGTTCGATGGGCGGTCAAAAGCCGGCTGGTGGACATGCGCAATCCGGCTCATAGACACCTGAGGGAGCAGAATTGGAGAGGAGAAGGGAAGCTTGATTTGCTAGTGAGCACTTTGTTATTTTTTCTTGATAAAAATTTCCCTGACTTTGTAGATGGAACGCATACACCAAATGAACGTTATCCCGGATGTCCTTCCGTCGCTCCATCCGAGTATCGATCTCTCTATCAAAGTTCGCCAGACGCATCTTGCAGGTCCGACATATCGCAGTCGTGGTATCGAGCCAGGCGTGTTCCTCAGTCCCAAGCAAACAATCGCGCCTCCGACGGTGTACGCGACCGCATTCCACCTTGACACCAGGCTATACACCATGATGCTCGTTGATTCAGATGTCCCAGACCCAGAGAACGAGACCTTTACCACGTTCTTGCATTGGTTATGGTATGTCTCAATGCTTTTCGTACTTCGGATTGGGACTTAGGATTTTCAGCCCCAACGTCCCGCTTTCAGCAATCAATTCCGGTCCGATTAAAAACCTCAATACACACACCCAGTACGTCCCGCCTCACCCGCAACAGGGAACCCCGTACCACCGTTACTCCTTACTCCTCCTACCCCAACCCGCTCGTCTCGATGCGCCGTACAGTCTCGTCACAGAGGCGCGCTCCAGCACCTCCCGCTCTCGTGCCGGCAGAGTGACCAGCCGGTATCTCCCCATCCCTGTCGTTCCGCAGTCTGCTCGGACGGGGTTCAACGTCCGCGAATTCTGTAAAAAGTGGAGTCTAGATGGTAGACAAGGAGGTGGCGCGCATATGTGGCGAGAGGTCTGGGACGAGAGTTCGGACGTTGTGTACAAGAACGTATTGCGTGCGTATTCATTATACTGTTTCTCTTTTCCTCCTGCCTTACCCTCTCTTCCAGACGCCGACGCGCCCAAGTATGGCCATCCTCCGCGACCGGATCGTTATGGACATCTCAGGGGCGAGAAGAAATACATTGCGGCATAGGTATCCACCTAATAGGCGGCGCAAACAGTAATAACGGTAGTGATGGTGATATTACTCCTTGCATCAGTTTAGTGGCCCGAACAAAGGCCCCTCACTTTGAAATGTTGGTTCCTTCCGAGTCCCAGGCTTGAAAATGCTGTCCTTCCAATACAATTGTTATCTTCGGTAACGGGTGGTATGCGGCTGACAAATAACTCCTCGCCGAATAACATTGACGAGGGAGGATCAATGCGCTTGCGAATAGGAATGATGCGATATCGACTTGATGCTTGTTGACCTTGCATTCACCCGTTCAATCTTCTGCTGCATATGCTCTGCTGGTTCTCGGCCTACTTGGCCTGGCGGTCCCGGAGGGCTTGCACAAGTGCTCTAATAATATTGATTTCGGTGCCATGATACCTCCTGACTGTACAACTCGTACTCGTGGCTCCAACAGAGACTTGTTCCGCTGCCGTTGCTTAATTACCTGACGTTAGATTCACGCCGGCATCTAGCGGGATCCCACTAATACTCGCAAGAATGTTTGACGCCTATTTTGAGGCAGGAAGACTTGCCAGAAGGAACTACTACTCTGTACTTGATATCTCTCAGCATTCCTGACCCTAGCACTTGCCGTGATCATCCAAACTTTCATCTCCTCCCTCTCGTCATGATGGCCTGTAGACATATGTAGGAAGGGAGAAGCCATACCAATATAGGCACTGGAGTACACATAGGCACATGCAGCATACGATGGCAAGGACATGCATCTTGCATCTTTCCCCGGATGCATCAATTCTGACACGGATGCAATCAGCTATCCACCCAGTAAGCAAACAAACTTCACACAAGGCTTAGAGATTTCTCCGGCCACACCACACGTAGGAATATCGGGAGAAGGTGACGTAGGATATATACAAGCACTGTACCTTGCCCCCCTCTCGTATATTGCTTCGTTAATGTTGACTCCGGGATATCGCGGTGATGGGAACACACTTCCGATGTGACGCAGGCAGACCCGTGGCGGGGCCTCGTCACCGAGTTTGCCACGAAGGGGCCATCGCAAGATGGGATTCGCTGGCAATAGCTTTGGGCGGTAACCAACTCTGACTGCGGTGCCTTGAAGATGCAGCCTGGGAGCGAAGTAACCTTGGAGGAAATATCAAAGGTCACAAACTTAATCACGAGCATGGCCTTGAACGCGGGAAGGCTTGATGCATTCCCTGTTCACGATTGGCGCGGAGTTCTTTCTTCCATTCATCATCCAATGTTCACGGAGGTTAAGTAGATGTACCATTCGAGTCCAAGAAGGATGTCTGAGAAGGACTTAAACGTCGTCACTGCTGGCTACTCGTTTGGTGGTGATCAAAGATGCGCGGTCCCCGGAGGGTCCTATCATGACGGTTTGGTCATCGCTAACGCTCAGCATCAGATCCCCTCAAGTAGGGTATGTGGGTTGAGCGAGCAGTAACAGCGTCTAGAAAGCCCCAGGCTATGTGGCGTACCAGCATGTGAAGCCGGCCCTGTTCTATACCACGATTCCTTGCGGACATTGGACTTCTAAGACGATAAGGGTTTTGATAATACAGTACCCTATGTATAAGTACATATCAGTTAGGGACACCCAGAACGAAAGATTCGTCGCCAATACACCGCTCAGAGCTTTGGTTTACTTCGGATCAGCTGCCTTCGCACTATCAACACTCTTCTTGTCAATATCCTCACCCTGATCGATACTCGAGCCCGCTTCGTCATCTTCGTGGTATCTCTGTAGTGTATGGTGCTTATGCTGACTGTTACGAAGTCAGGCTCGAATGACATGCGACAGTTGTTGCGGACTTACTACCACGCTAACGTGAGAGCCGCGGCAGGAGAGACGAGGGAGAAGGCAAATCCAGCCCAATTGCCTCCCGTGACAGCCGGTTGGTCTTTCGTTTGGAAGAGAGCGAGAGGGCTGAGGTGCAGTGAGTAAATTGAAAATGCGATGGAGTAAAACCCGTACATTGTTGCCGTACAGATACCGGACGCTACGTTAAGGCTATAGGTTGGACATTGTAAGATTCATATCACTGAGGGAAAAATATCTTCGGCCAACTCACCCAGCACTTGCAAACGACCGAAGGCCAGGGTCGCCCGCACTAGCGATATGGTCAGTCACGGCCGTTCACCCCCGTTCACATAAACAACTTACAAAGTGTCCTGCGTCCATGCCCAAAACATTGAACTCGACGATTGGATCCATCCTGTGTTGTAGTAAAGGACTGTAACCGGAGCAGATATGATAAGTATAGAATATTAAAGAGACTTAAGGCACGTACACCAACGGAAGGCGCGATGTTTCGGAAACACTGGTGTCACAGCGAGCAGCACACACACGATTGCATTGAGAGTCGCGGCAACACAGAGCGGCGGCCATCGGCGACCCTGCAGGATGGGAAATTTCACGTTAGTTTCTCTCGGCTATCTATCGATCAATAAAAAATCACATTGAAGATAGTGTCGCTGGACCAGCCGATTATTAGGGTATTGATGAATGTAACGAGGTAGGTGAAGGTAGGGTAGACATCTGGCAAAAGTTAGAGAAAAAATATCGAAAAATGGCTGTATTGAACGCACTGATTTGTTGCACGGTGAAACTGCCTTTCTTTATGCTGTTATATCCCTAGGTGAAAATCAAATTAGTCCAACGTACACTGTAGAAGGAAAAAATATTCACCTTGAACCAGAATGAGAACGAATCTTGTGGCTTCGATCCACTGATGGCAATATATGTCAGGGTCAAGTGACTTATAGCACGTTGGCTTACTCACACTGAATTACACCAGCTCATGAGCCACAGGAAAAGTATCTCGGGTCTCAAGAACCATGTTCGAATCTAACAGAGCAAGCATGAGATTGAGACCGAGCGACAGAACAACCACGTACCTGTGACCAGGTGAATTTATCCTGCCTTACACGACCCTCTCTTGGGTTTCTATCGCGTGCTAGTTCTATGTCCTGCAGTACAGAATGCCATTGGCTTTAGTGATCCGAGGAAACGCGGCCAACGCACTGCAGTGGTGAACATCCAATTCGGCTTTTGGCGCGCAGGCACATCGGGGAGAAGGAACAACTGAGGTATAATCACGATGACAGAAATGATCCCGTCGATGTAAAATAACTAGGCGGAAATTTAATCAGGGCTCAATCTTCAATAACAATGGAGGGAGAGTCGTACCCACTGCCATCCAGCATGGCCAAAGCGGCCGTTGAGAGGACGATAAATGGCGGCTTGGAGGTATGAGCTAAATGAATAATATGTCAAATGGGGAGCGTCATATATGCACATCCCAGGTTACCTGCACATAGGGCCGACAGCTGTCGCAGTATTTATCAGCGCTATACGTCGTCCTAGCTCGTCATCTTTGTACCAAGCCCTAAACAAGGGGGATCGAGTTATAAGAATAATAACAATGTGGCTGTGTGACGGCGCTTACCCTGTCAAGTAGATCACTATGTGAAAGAGAATTACTATACTTCCTCGTTGAAAAATCACGGAATCACTTACTGCATGACCAGTGGCCTCTGTTGGAGGTGTTCAATAAACATGTGACTTTGACAAAACCGCAGATGAGAGGCTCACGTCTCAAATAGCCCAACCAATGCGCGAATGGCGCACATTTGAGTGGTATTTGTCATTTGAGCTTGACAAAATGTGCTGATCGTCCAACCAACCTCAAGGAATCTATAGATGTCTGCTAAGCTTTTCGTGGAGGCCTTTGTGTGGAAAATCGTACGGGATAAACCACTTTGGTGAAACACGAGTCATAATCATATTTGCTGGCCAAAGGCCGATAATCTAAAGGAATGGTCAGGTCAGTACAAAGAGTGCGAGATTCAGGCAAGACGCACACTTGCGATACTATAGGCAGTCTGCGGGGAGGAGAACATTGAGTGATTACCGCAAGAACATTCTTCATATACTTACATTCGCGTACTAAAGAAACGCAGGTGTCAGAAGATAGGTAGATAGATATCTTGTAAAGGCTCACGTTCAATTCATTCCCGTAAAACCCTAAGTCTTCTTTCATACCGCTGACTGTTTAATTGTTTGGCTGTTAGCTTGTTGAAGAGAGATTCATGAGAAATCGCACCAAAGGCGGTCTGAAGATTGCTCTTGTCTGGAAAACGGAATGAGGCATGAGGCCAATAGAATAATACCAACGTCTGGAGACATACCCAGATATTTGATCCATGTTCCGAGGAAACCGAAAGTGATCAAAATCAGATCAGTCCTGTAGACGAGCCTTTTTTCCTATGAGAATTTTATGAGCCACTGACTATAACCATGTTAGAGAAGCGGAACGTACTTCAGCCGACATTCCGGGGTTTTGCTAGACGAAATTTAATCAGTCATGACCTCTATCACAAAGAGACACATAATATGCACCCAAATGTAATCCCTCCATGTGCGCTTTTGTTTCTGAGCTGGGGCGACATGGTCAATGTCGACGCGGGCGACCTGTGCGAGAACCATGGTGTCTGCTCACTTTACAACCACAAGAAGCTCGCATTTTAAGGAAACTTATCCGTTCCTGGGGCCTGCTTGGAAAATCCCAGTTCCGAAGCAGTGAGCGATTCAACCTGCCAAGATTGAAACTATAAGGCGTCATTACTCTGCGCGAAAACGCGACAATCGATTTGGAAACTCACCTCTGGCCGCGGCATCAGAAATTTAGTACAAAGGTTGTCAGGATAAACAATTCCAGGCGTCTGGTCCTCTCATGTAGCAAGAACATCGATCGTTGCGCGATTGTTCGACTTCGAAGTGCTTGAGTTACGACTGCACAGCCACCAGTACCATGAATCGTTGATCTTTCCAAAAATAGTACTACCTTTTGATGCTCGCCCACTTTTCTGAACGACACTTGGCATAGTGTTGACTTGTACTTTTGGTAACTTCATCAAGTGTCATGGTAGGTGGATGGAAGCCTGTAAATCCTTCCCCAAACCATGTAAATGCAGCCGTCCTCCTTTCATGTTAGTCAGAAAATAGGCTAATATGTTAGTAGGCAGGCAGACTCCACGGCCGCCGTTTGTCTCTTCCGCTCTTGAGGCTCGCGCTACTCCAGCTTGGTATGGCGTGCTATCGTCGTATCAGTGCTACCAATGATTTAACTATCGGCCGAGAAGTGCTGAACTGGCCATCCTCGTTTGCCAAGTTCGCCCACTATGTCTACACCAGAAGTACCTCTCTTTGTTCCTCTCGAATTACCGGATACTAGGTATTTCCGTGGAAAAGCCTTCCCTATCGCTTTCCATCGTCCGGAAGGAAGTTCTCAGCTGTCTGTGAAGGAGGGTGTTGAATACATTCGCAAGTTCTCTGCCTCAGGCGAGTTGACACGTCTATTACAAGACCACGGTGCCGTCGTATTTCGCGGATTTGGGCATGCATCAGCGGAGACGTTCTCAAAGCTTGTGATTGCGGCCGAGGAAGCCCGAGGAAACAAACCTTTTGAACAGATCGGGCTTGCTGGAAAACGACTCACCAAGGCATCAGAAGTATTCAGTGCCAATGAAGGTCCTCGGACTCGTCGTTTCTATCAACACAATGAGGTGAGTCGGGCACTGGAATATACCTTTTGTTATCTGACATGTCTGCTTTTAGTACGCCCGGTACACTCATTTCCCCGGCTTCATTCATTTCTATGCCACGGTTACGGCCGATGAAGGTACGAGTATGCCTGCCGGTGAACTTGGTTCCATCTCATCATTTTCTGACTTGCTTCTAGGTGGAGAATCACCCATTGCTAACAGTCTTGAGATCTACGAGCGGGTCAAAGAAGAATTGCCGGGGTTTGTTGAAGAACTTGCCAAGCGTGGACTAACCATGCGGCAGGTTTATCCTCCCGCCGGACACAATCGAGGAAATGTGCGGGCTACTCATCTAATGTATAATGATGCTAAAGTTGGCTGTCTCTTGCATTAGGGAAATTACTTCGACTGGACTCAAGAATACTGCTTTGGACAAAAGATATTGCCGGAGGACGACGAGCCGACCCGACGACTTAAAGCAGAGGAGCAGGCGCGTAGGCTCACCCCCCATTTCAAATGGCTGGACGACGGCTCTCTTGAAGTCATTCAAGATGTTCCAGCGTTCCGCCGGATAAACCCCGGTGGCATACCGACTTGGTTCAACGGTCTTGCTGGTAAGTTATCTATGTTCCCTCCCATAATGGAACCTCAGGGGTACCTTTCCGTAGGCCAGCGAGGGTCTGCCATCGACCAAAAAGCGACCGAACCCCCTTTCATGGGGACAGACGGGTTGCACTGTACGTCGCGACCCTTAATCTCCTAAACCAATTAACGTCTTGCCAGATCTGCGGCCTGGATATGGTGACGGAACGCCAATTCCCGAGAAATGGCTCAACCGTGTCGTCGAGATCACTCGCGAACTCGAGTATGTGCATATATGGGAAGCTGGTGACTTGATATTTGTGCATAACCATCGCACAACTCATGGACGTGCGCCATGGGTAGGTGAGAGAGTAGTAAGTTGAGTCTTACGTTGTAAATGAAATAACCTGTTTATCATTTTGTAGGTTCTGGTAAGCATGTGGGACGCTTTGCCCGGAACCCTCTCAGAGTACTAGGCGCAAGGAGATAAAGCAAAATGTGTAGCGTCTGTAACAACAGTCAAACTTGAATGATATATCACAAACAACATTGTGGATACAACGCTACACCAGGAAAAAGTAGTGGCGCTTTACAGGACAACACAAAACAAGAAAGGCTGGTATCGTAAATTCAAAGCAGGACAACAGGTATCCAGCTTGTTACGAAACATTTCAGTACGAGCCTCCGGATATCTGCATACACCTGTCATCAACACTAACGGCAGAAACGAGAATGATCTCCTTACAGTGGCATCGTTGCTAACGATAGTACCCTTTGCACCGCCCGTGATGGTAAGAGCCGAAAAATCCCAAGTCCTAATGAGTCAGTTAAACACGTTGCTTTTCTGGACACCACTTGAACCCCATGCGTACCCTGAGCATGCCCCGCAATCAACGGTGAGGCGCTTTGCATCAGAATCAACTCTATATGAAGGAACAGATAATAATGATGCTGTCCCTCGGTTTATGAAACTTCGTAGACACTCACGCTACAGTCGTAGCAGACCCTGTAAAGTTAATGTCCCTTAATGTCCTGTAAGCATTACGAACACCTCCGATCTCAAGAGAGGCGTGCTCACGAAATGGGTGCGCCAGTCCCCGGGGTTCCGTCATCGTCGGGATACGACTGGGTGATCAGAACCCCGAACTCTTCGATTCCGCTGAGCTTGTTTCTGTGGAGCATATCAGTCAACGGCCTCCTTCATGCATGGTGCCTTTTGCTCTACCCAGAGTAAGTGATGCCGGAGACCGAAGCCGAAGAGGCGGAGGCGTCCACTTTAATTCTGTATCGAAAGGGCCTTCAGCGATGTATACACGAATGATGACGTGATGGTCCCACCTCAGACCGTACAATGAATCGGTGACGGTATTACCACTGATAGTTACGTCGGTAACCGACTTGTCGCTAGCGATGGAGCCGATGGATATACCGTGGCCTCCAGAGCACTGATTATTTAAGAAACTCGTGCCCCGCTTAGAGTGACAACAGGATACATAAACAAGAGCTAACACGTACTTGATGTTTGTCCCGTCGTTGATAGCTATACAGTCGTCCTGATTCTTTACGATGCTGTTTTGAATAGTCACGTCGTCTGCAGAGACATCGAATCCCTGAGAAAATGTCAACTATGTAGCTTGTTCGGTAGTGAAACCAATGGTGCCCACGTCCGTGTTGTGGCCCAAGTCACCAACGTCGCCGGCGCTGTTATCGACCTACGTGGACGGTGACCGAGGGGTTCCCGAGCAATATACGGGGACGTACAGTGACACTAGTAAAGGTGAGGCCATCACTATTGCCGATGGAGACGGCCTGCGCGGGGGAGTTCAGCACCTATCAAACGAGGTTTCGACAATGAGGCTTTAGTGACAATGTTCCTTTCCGGGCTGACCGTAAAGCTGGAGTATGTCCCCGAGCCCTTGAACCTACGAAACTGTCAGTAGCGAAGTTAAAACACCATATTAAATTCAGACAGACTTCAAGAATGGATGAGGCTTGGTGACACCCCCGTTCGTGCCTTCGCCGTCCCAATACAAGGCACCATTACCCTATCCTTCTCAGTCAGGTAATCGTGAAGGTATATCAGAAAAATATCGCTGACGTTGAACTCAAATCCTGCCCCCTCGAAAGTGATGTCGGTACCATCGATGGTGAATAACGGCCCACTGGCTAATAACAACTATATTCAACAGGGGTCTGAGTAATAAAATTGGCAGTGTACTTACAAGTCGTTTTAGCGAATGTGATTGAGCCCGCCATAGTAACAGTCGCGCCATCGGCAGGCTGGTAAATCATTAAAAGCAAATCCTACGCTCAGTAGGATGCATGACAAGATTACCTTCAGCGATAGGACACCTAGACGCGTATGGACTTTAACACAGATAACCAAAGTTGCAATACGAGACGGCTCACTTCCACTAGGAACGGTGAAGGCTTCAATTGTCACCGTTGTACAGTCAGAGAGATCTGAAGCTGTAGCGACGGAATTGACGGTGCAACTAGCACGTTTAGCGGGTCGAGAGCCACGCGGAACGCTTTTGGCCGTTGCGAAAACAGCCGCTGCAATCAGGGCTCGTAAGAGAGCAGACTTGAGCATTGTACCTGATGATTTGGAAAGGAGCTGGGGAGAAGAAACCTGAGGGAGTCGATGTAGTATCCCGCATCCTCATAATCTCTTTATACAGCTACGCTCTTTCTCACACCACAACAATCCTGAGAGGAAGGCCGATGTTGGAAAAGAGATCTCTCGCTATCAGCACGGGCCTCACCTATGGGAGCCTATAGGTTGGTCCTAAAATAAATACGTCAGTTAATTATAGAACACGCCCACAACGCGTATATTTTTTACCTAAGGAATTCCAAAATCAGGTTCAAATATCTATATCAATAATGATCTTCGCAATTATACGAACCAGATATTAGGCCACGGATGCGGGACCGACAAAAAACCAGCCGATTGTCGAGCTCGTATGGCTCCGAATGACTACCACGTTATTGGCTTTTTTCGTGTCGACGGTTATCCTGAGTTAAGACTCTGAGGACCCCTTCGTCCTTCTGCATCCGAGCCGGTACTCATCTGAAGCGGTCCGTTTAAAGCTTGCAATTTCCCCGAGTGGTAGTAGAATTTACTCACAAGAAGTGATTCCAGGACGACCCTTAAAGATTGGACCTATAAATAACACTAGGAAAATTTTTAAACCTGTTCACGAGGAGACAGTGGCGGCGCCGCATATGAGAAAATATTCTCTGAGAAACTGGCGGTCCGTGAGCAGCAGCAATCACTTAGTATCGTGACGCGAGATCCATGAGGATCTAGTCACCATGGCTGTACCGGCCCGTCTGCGGACTCCGTTTCTCATCCGACATCTTACCGAATTTACAGGTCGAGGACCGCAGTTGTTGATTTGTTATTCTGACAGTGTGTATTGTTGAGAAATGCGAACATTCAATGAGAGAAAAGGCAAGAACCTGCGGCCCGAGAAAAGCCGAGGCTCACCCGTTGACTCCATCAAGTCTTCTTTTTAAGTTCTTTACTAGCAGCTAGATGTGAGAGATGGAGCTGCACATGTGATATCAGAGGGTTAACGAAGGCAAATGAAGGCATGGTCTACGCACTGACGGTGCCCAGCAATTTGTTAGCGATATCGAGCAGTATGGACAAGCGATGGAGATACTGGACCATCAAAAGGTATTCAAATAGATGGTCTAGTAACGCTGCTACTACCCTCACATTCACACTGTTCCCTATCAACCGATATTTCGTCTTTCTCGACACATCGTCGGGCCACTGGAACAGTAACGGGTCGAAGTCGAAGATACGGAGCAGCTCATTGGTCGTGAAATATCTCAATCGTAGAGGACGTAGAATAGCTAGATCTGCTGTCGGAAGGAATTCGTCAAACGTCTTGGTTGTCTTTATTGAAATAAGCAGATGAAAAAAGGCTATAGAGGAACTGGACGTACGTCGAGCTCTTCGTTCATCTGCAAAATAGACCCAGCTCGCTCAACCAGGTGCGTGTAGCCTATAATAGAAATGTGAGTGCGCACACGAGACATTTAACATTAAAAACGCGTTACCACTTGTGAAGCAACATGTTTTTCTATCTCCAGGCAGCACGATGTCAAACAGCCTGCCCCACTTGGTCAGCACCCTATCCGGAACCATATATTCTTCCCCGTCATGGTCCAGATAGTCCCTCACGGCCTTGATTTCTCCTGTCACCTGTCCAGGTATCTCCTTCAGAACCCCTTGATCCATCCCGCCGACCCATGGCTTCCTCCTCGCAAGCAAGTAATACCTCAAGCGCGAATTTGGTATCCCAAACTGCAACGGGGTCAGCAAAAACTCCCGTACAGAGTATTCCAGGCCGAGCAGAGAGGCAAGAAGGACTTGACGCGTGCTTGAAGTCTTCCGGACCGGTCAGTCTTTGAGTTAAAGTAATGGATGCGTGATGAGTACCTCGAACCCGGCAACGTTCTCCACCAGTATATGGCTGGGCCTCTGCGCCGGGGTTATTTCTGGAAGGACGGTCTGTACGAGGTGCAAAAACGACTTGGCACGAGGATCGCCTGCCCCTTTGGCGTTCGGGTTAAGCACTGTGTACGGCTGGCATGCAGGAGAGAGGAGCCACAGATCTGCTCCCAAGTCGCCTATATCGGCTGCTGTTAGAGTTGATATATCTACCTGCAAACAAAATAAGTCAGAGAAAGTGATTCGGGCTGACGACGGACCCGGTGCACGATGCCCTTCCCGTAATTCCTGCTGTATATCCTGCACGCGTTCTGGTCCCAGTCAAATGCACGAATCACGCTTCCGGGGACGTGGCTTGTTGTTAGGGCGCAGTGAAGGCCGCCTGTACATTCGTAAGCAAAAGGATATGCGAAGAAGAAGACAGAACTGCACCTATCCCGCTGTAGAATTCCAACGCCTGCACCATGGCATTGATATCGACAGCCCTTGGTCATGACGTCAAACTAGCGGAGATATTATTGGTCATTGCCGGCGCCTAAATTGGGGAGGCAATTTCCATATTTGGGTGTGGTTGAGAATCACATCAACGTCGCGTCGCGCTTATCCTTTTACATCCACCCATTCTTGACTTCGATTTCCCAATTATTCTCGATTGGAACGTGTGTATTCCTCGTGGTCCCTCAAACGTTCCTAGAATGTTCTCTATGTTTGTGTTGGTCTCAGCTCGAATTTTCAACATAAGGAGAGAGGGGTTCAGATCTAACCTTTTGCAGGTCCAACATATTCTTATCGGACCAGAGCAGTGCATTTTGATGTACTCCAGCCTCCCCTGTCTTGATTATATTTACAGAATGACATCGATGCCATCATGATTGGATGCTTCTCAGGCTCGTGGGATGATCCAACGAGAAAGAACTATTTGGATAAGCGCTGGTACATACAGACCATAACACTGGACCCCAAATCATGACACAATTGTTCCAACTGCCCTCCCACTGACGACCACCATGTCGGATTCTGCGACAAAGAAGGATGTACCCATCGACCTCAACATTCCCGACAACTACGTTGAGCACACCTTGACGACGACGAAACCATTGCCTCCAATCACTCTTTCCAATATTCTCAATGAAATCAACTGGCTTTCTTTCATCATCCTTACCTCGACCCCAATAATGGGAGTCATCGGTGCTTATTACACCAAGCTCAGATGGGAGACCGCCGTCTGGGCCATTGCATATTATTTCATCACCGCTCTTAGTATCACAGCAGGGTACCATCGTCTTTGGTCTCATAGATCGTACAATGCCTCGGTACCGCTCCAATACATGCTCGCTATGGCAGGAGCCGGCTCTCTGCAAGGCTCGATCAAGTGGTGGTCTCGAGGTCACCGCGCTCATCACCGGTATACGGACACTGATCTCGACCCGTACAACGCGCATCGGGGCTTATTCTACTCGCATATCGGCTGGATGCTCGTCAAGCCTAGGCGGAAGCCCGGTGTCGCGGATGTTAGCGATCTGAACAAGAACAACGTTGTGAAATGGCAGCACAGGCACTATTTGACGCTTATCTTGGCCATGGGTTTCCTCTTTCCCTCTCTGATTGCGTGGTTGGGCTGGGGTGACGCGAAGGGCGGATTCGTCTATGCTGGTGTTTTGCGACTAGTCTTCGTGCATCACGTCAGTTTTTGGACGACTGTTATTCTTCTTTACGAAGCTGACCTACGCTGTTCAGTCGACTTTTTGCGTCAATTCTCTCGCTCATTACCTCGGAGAAACTCCCTTCGATGACAAGCACACGCCTAAAGATCATATTATTACTGCATTCATTACCGTTGGCGAGGGATACCACAACTTCCACCACCAGGTGCGTAATATGTCCTATTTCTCAATAATACTATTCGCTTAATCCAATGTCTCAGTTCCCGATGGACTACCGGAATGCGATCAAGTGGTACCAATATGACCCCACGAAATGGTTCATTTGGTCAATGCAGAAGATTGGACTCGCTAGTCATCTCAAAGTCTTCCCGGAGAATGAGGTCCGCAAGGGCCAGCTCACGATGCAGCTCAAGCGTCTTCGGGAGACCCAAGAGTCGCTTACCTGGCCTTCGAACAGTGATGACTTACCTGTTGTTTCATTCGACAGCTGTGCGTAGATTTTTTTCCACAACGGCCTGCTAAGACGATTAAAATTTAGTTACAGTCCAAACGCAGTCGCAGAAGCGTCCACTCATTCTCATTTCGGGTTTCATCCACGATGTTTCGACGTTCATGGATGAGCATCCAGGCGGTGCTCATCTCCTTGTCAAGTTCATAGGCAAGGACGCGACCACGGCTTTCTTTGGTGGTGTGTATGACCACTCGAACGCGGCTCATAATGTGTGTTACTTCCTTGCTTGACTATTCTTAGCTTACCCATACCTCATAGCTTCTCGCCATGAAACGCGTAGGTGTACTCCATGGCGGACATCCTCATATCCTGGACATTGCCAAACGAATTCCTCCTAGTCAACAGTTGAAGATTGTGCGCTACAATGAACTGAGCTCAAATTATGCCAGCAGCACCGCATGGAGTGAGGAGGAGGAGCCGGGGGAGGATATCCCTGTCAACAAGTTTTAGATATGATAGCAGAAGGTCCCGTTGCTGAACCCTTTACCCGCAATACTGTCCCTCTTTCCCGATTTTAGACCGACTTGAACGCTGTATTTCAATCATAACCGTAAGCAATTTTAACGATAGACTGTACCATGTACTATTTATTATCTTGGTGCTGTAGGAGAACAGCGAAGGAAAGTTTGAATTGCTGCCATGTTTGTAGCCCTCCGCCTTTCCGTATGCTACCCGAGGGGCTTAGGCTCTCTCCTCAAACATAATGAAGCTATTATGAAGAAAATGCTTTGCTTTGAAGGAACAATTTGGGCAAGTCCAGGGTATCGTGACCGCGCTTTTACCTCATTCGCTCTCTGCTCCCGGACCACAAAATCCCCCCAAACCATTGTGGTTGTGGCGTTAAGATATCATTTCAAGCATTATCTCAAATCGCGCACAAAATTCACGGTCACTATGTAAACGGAGTGCGTAACCGTGGATACCTCCCGAGTCCCGGTCCGCGTTCCATCTCTCGTCATTTTTTTCCTTACCTTTCTCTTACCTACAGCGAGACATCGCTCTATCAACGGCACGCCACCTTTCCCCCTGCAAGACAATGGTTGCTTCGTAGACATCGGTCCTGCGGATTAACCGACGTAGGGTGCGGAGAAAGTGTGTTTTTTGTTGTATTTATTGTTTTTTTCCTCCTCGCTTCACTATAAGACCGTCCGATTTTGCTCTTGCTGTGGCGCCTCGCGCCACAGAGCTTGAAGCTCACCTTCTTTTGCTCCCTCTTTTTTTTTTTTTGACTGGGTTTTGTGAACGTAAACAACAAAAGCGGCTAATCACCTTGAATGACCTCGACTCGTTTGGGGTTGATTTACAAGTTCGAGAGACAGCTGCGCTCCTCCTTTATGTACTCATTAACGGTGATAAGATGCGATTTCCTAATTTCTGCATTACGGTTTTTTTACTTATCAAAATGTCTCTCGGTGGTGAAACACCGTATGCTCCGAACCGCAGACTACCTTAAATCTGGTCACCTAAAGTATCAATACGAGTCGGAAATTGAGCGCACTTAATTATGACTCATTTAGCCTCTCGAACACGTTGAAGCGAGACCTCCAATTGATTTGGCCAAAAGTTCTACGGCTACAATCTTCAGAACACAAAGCCGTCGGGTCCCATCTGCTTTGAAAAAGTGGCCGTCGTGCACTTGTGGTAGGTGCGGATTTTTTGCACTTCCGACGTGCGTCTTCCCCAAAATCCTGGTGGTAAGTCAGTCATGCCGGGCGGAATCATGGAATCGAATGTACGCTCGACACGATCCTCCGGTCATATTTGGAGCATTCCTATCTTGCTACTACCTGGCGGCAAAACCGGTGTTGCGTACGGGTCTGGCATAATTTTTTGTTATACAAAGCCTCGAGAACTTGAACTTAAACTCGATCGATCGATCATTCAAAGCTAGTCGCCTCTCGATCGCGCATTTACCAGGATGGGGTACCGATATAAGTACATACAACACACATTCCTAACCCCCGCCCCCATGCCGACTCCTTCTACTCCTATTAACGGTCCCGCTCCTCTCCAGCGCAGTCCTCATGCTCCTGATAGTCTGCACAATCTCCCCGGCTAACTTTGGACTCTCCGCCTCGAAATCATACCTCTTATTACCCGTAAGGACCAACTTGAAGATGTTCGAACTCTTCGTGCTCTGTTGGCAATCGGCGATGCTCTTGATGTGGTACGAGTAGGTCTTGCCATTGTCGAAAACGGCTTTGGCTTTGTTGGTGGAAGGCATAATCTGATAGCGGAAGGTAAGTGAGAAGGGGAGGGTGAGAGAGAGGGGGGAAGCTTACGTGGATGTAGACACCATCAATGGCAAGAGTCTTTTCTTGCTTGGCAACAAGCATGGGCATCTTACGGGATATAGTGTATTTCTAGGGGAAATGAGCGCAGGACCATGAGTGCAGGACCATATGAGCACGAAACAAGTCCTACCTTGTACGCAGTAGTGAAATCCAGAGCAGAGCTAAGTTTCACTTCTGGCGTATCCGAAATCCGTTTGAATATCGAAGCTAAGGAGGAGGTCAGAAATGAAAACAGTCCATGGTGGGAAACAAACCATTCGGGTCAGTCGTCCGTCCAGCACCCTTGAGGACATCTCCCCCAAGTCTGCTCTTCTTGATGATGACGAGCTCTCGCTTCCCCTGCAGACTGGCCACAGTGCGGTCAAGTGGGATAAGGATGCTCATATCCGCGAGCAGTAGCGCGTACTCTTTCGGATTGTCAAGTTTGCGCTTGCGGCAGACCATCTCGAGGGCTTCTTGCATGTACATCTCGGCCGAACTGGAATTGAGGTCAGAGAGGGATAGAAGCTTGATAAAAAGACGTACACAGGGATGGTGGTAGATATGTGCCCTGCGTCAGCTGCATCCGCCACCCTAATTCTCAAGAACATCTGTGGCCCGCTGGAAGATAAGCCTAGACTAGTTGAGAGCGGCAAGGAGCCGAGGTTGGAGCCAAAGACGGGGGCAGCGCTGGCGGCTGGAGGTAACGAGCTTGAGTTCTGGCTCTGGGATTTCTTGGCAACGGCGGTTCGAGAGGGTCGTCGTTGGATCTTGCTTTGGAGGATGCGATTCTGGGCAACTAGGGGAAGGTAAGAAGAGATAGAGGGAAAGAAAGAAAGATTAACTTTGGGCAGGGTTGGCTTCCAAGACGGCGTAGGCATCTGCGTTAAATTTGACGATTTTTCCCATTCGGTCCGGAGCTGGAAGAACATGAGTATGATTTGAGAATTCGCACAATGGACCTACGTGGAAAGTCATCGTCGACTTCACCGTCATCCTCGGCTATTCTGAGTATCCACCCAATTGCACTAAGTTGGGTGTTCCATTTCTCGTCTTCCTCAGTGAGACCCTCGTCCAGCTTAGGTTTCCAGCCCTCCTCCCAATACGTCCATAAGGCAAATCCAATGACCTCTTCGACGGAGGCATCCTTCCTGACACTGAGCTCCATGGCCTTGTTCCTAGGCTCTTGTGCATGGGGAAAGTAGACCTGGACGTACGAAGAAGCATTCTCACCACGGCCGCTGATCAACGAGTAGAGCTCGCTGAACGGATTAGTCGTCGTACCTGCCGACTTGAGCATCGCAGAGAGGGCGGACACGGCAGGGGGCTTGGGAGGAACGACGCGCTTCCGGGTAAAGGACATTTCTGCAACGGGATTGCGCTGTGGTCTATGAGGGCGGGACTCTGCACGGGGGCGGTTGGGTGAGAGCTTTCCTGAGGCGGGAGTGAGTCGGGGCCGGGAGCGACGGGAGTTTGAGAGGGAGAGCACCGAGTTCATGTCGGAGGCGCTGTCAAAGTTGCCAGGCGTACGGGTTGTCGTCGCCGCAAAATCGCTGAGGACAGTTTAGCATAGAATCACAAAAAACGGCATATACACACGGATCGAAGTCGTCGTCGTCCATACTGTCGTTTGCACCAGGGACATAGTCGGATGACGACGAGGACGAGGACGGGACAGGGTTGTCTTCGTCGCTTGAAGAGTCGTCGAAGCTGAGCGTCGGGGGCGGACCAGGGGGCGGGGCTGCGTCGGGACCTCTCCTCGCTGCCATCCTCAGTCGTCGCCGTCGTTCCATCTCAGCCGCGCCTTTGAATCGTGGGATGAACTGAGGCGCCTTCTCCACCGCCGTCGCCTCCTCAGGCCCTGGCTCCTGCACCTTGATCTCCGGCGTGACTGCTAGCTCCTCTGCGTCTGGCTCGTCATTCACTGGCGCACTCGCGCCCACAAAGTTCTTCACCACATCCGGCTCTGTTGTCGACAGCAACGTCGACGCCCGCTTGCTCACAGAAGCTCGTTTCGCACTCACACGCAGCCCCAGCCCGCCCGTGCGTCCAGCCATGATCGTCTGCGTGTATTTCAAGCCTTTGGCGCCAGCGCCTGGTTGTTCTTCGTCGTCAGAGATCTGTGGGCTGGACGGCATGGCGAGCTCGGGCCATCGGTCGACGTCGGCGAGCGACGCGGCGAGAATGTACGGATTTGAAGTGTACGACGAGTCGAGAGCGATGAGTCGAGGGCCATACGGATCCTCGACGTCGCGAAGGTAGTTGAGTCTGAGGCTGTGTATGAGATAGCTGCGAAACTGTCAGAGAGTGCTGTAATCCAAGACGTGAACGTACTCGGTATCGCCAATTAGCGACATGATCGAGACAGTCGAGTTCAAGCACAAGTCACCAATGTGACCATCACGCTGACAATTCCTTCGCTATTTTTGCTGCCCGTATGCATCAGTACGCTCAGTACAGTACTAGTATCTCAAAATTCCAACTCGAGTCGAAGTCATAGCCCATTTTGAGCCGCGGTATCCCCACACTCCTTTCTCTCATGCATTCATTCCCTCACCGAACAATCCATCTATCTGCGACAAGCCTTGCATTTATATGAGCTAACGATTCTGTCTAAGGTCTCTACTGAGGATGTAGTACTGCATGGATTTAAACGGTTTCAGTAACGACTTCCTACTTGCGGAGCTTCTTCACCGTACCCCCCTGTTCCTCTTCGTCGCCGTCACTCCATGCTGTGCTACTAGCATAGTTGGAGCTCAATTCGTTGTACCGCGCAATCTTGAGCCGTTGGCTGGGTGGAACTCGCTTGGCGATATCGAGGATGTGAGGATGTCCACCATGGAGTACGCCTACACGTTTCATAGCGAGAAGCTATGAGGTATGAGTAAGCTAAGAATAGTCAAGCAAGGAAGTAACACACATTATGAGCCGCGTTCGAGTGGTCATACACACCACCAAAGAAAGCCGTGGTCGCGTCCTTGCCTATGAACTTGACAAGGAGATGAGCACCGCCTGGATGCTCATCCATGAACGTCGAAACATCGTGGATGAAACCCGAAATGAGAATGAGTGGACGCTTCTGCGACTGCGTTTGGACTGTAACCAAATTTTAATCATCTTGGCAGGGCGTTGCGGAAAAAAATACACGCACAGCTGTCGAATGAAACAACAGGTAGGTCATCACTGTTTGAAGGCCAGGTAAGCGACTCTTGCGTCTCCCGAAGACGCTTGAGCTGCATCGTGAGCTGGCCCTTGCGAACTTCATTCTCAGGGAAGACCTTGAGATGACTCGCGAGTCCCATCTTCTGCATCGACCAGATGAACCATTTCGTGGGGTCGTACTGGTACCACTTGATCGCATTACGGTAGTCCATCGGGAACTGGAAACCCGAGTCAGATGCCGAGTATATGACAAACACGACGTGACACGTACCTGGTGGTGGAAGTTGTGGTACCCCTCACCGATGGTAGCAAAGGCAGTGACCATGTGGTCCTTGGGCGTATGCTTGTCGTCAAAGGGAGTCTCCCCGAGCCAATGAGCGAGGGAATTGACACAGAAAGTAGACTAAGTAAGATACGTCAGCTTCGCGAAAGATAAAAGCCAGTTGAAAACTGACGTGATGCACAAAGACCAATCGCAAAACACCAGCATAGACAAACCCACCCTTCGCGTCACCCCAGCACAACCACGCGACGGCAGAGGGAAGAAGGAAACCCATGGTCAAGATGAGTGTCAAATAGTGCCTGTGCTGCCACCTCACGACGGGGCTCTTGCTCAGATCACTAACATCCGCGACACCGGGCTTCCGCCTAGGCTTGACGAGCATCCAGCCGACGTGCGAGTAGAAAAAGCCCCGGTGAGCGTTGTATGGATCGAGATCGGTGTCTGTATACCGATGGTGTGCGCGGTGACCTCGAGACCACCACTTGATCGAGCCTTCCAGGGAGCCGGCTCCTGCCATAGCGAGCATATATTGAAGCGGAACCGAGGCATTGTACGACCTGTGAGCCCAGAGACGATGGTACCCTGCCGTGATACCTAGACCGGTGATGAAATAATATACGACACCCCAGATGGCAGTCTCCCATCTGAGACTGGTATAATAAGCACCGATGACTCCCATTATTGGGGTCGAGGTAAGAATGATGAAAGAAAGCCAGTTGATTTCATTGAGAATATTGGAAAGAGTGATTGGAGGCAGCGGTTTCGTCGTCGTCAGGGTGTGCTGAACGTAGTTGTCGGGAATGTTGAGGTCGATGGGTACGTCTTTCTTCGTAGGGACGTCAGACATGGTGGTCGTCGTCAATGGGAGAGTGCCAAATTCTTTGGGGTTGAGTGGAATCCACTTTTGGGGTCGTGTGTTGTGGCCTGTGTACTATCAGCGTCATCGTTTTTTTGCGGTCAAATTGGAGTTCTGGACTCTTGGCGGACTGCCGTTCAATGGGAAACGCCCCGTGGCGGGACGAACACCCATCTTTCAATACGGAATCAAGGGCAAGGGAAAGACTGAATCCACCAAAATCCACTCGGGTTAGAGGATTGACCATCAGGCCGGTCCGCGGTGCCGAAGCTAGGTCTGTTCTACGAAAGGGTAAGCGGACCCAGAGTTTCAATTCTGTCTTCATTGGAAGGTATGATGTTGCTTTGTAGACTTGCTTTCATTCTTGAATCTTTTGGACTCTTCCACACCTAGGCGCCAGTCTGAGCGTCTCCCGACATCGGAGCCGAAAATGAATAACACCCCAACTTTCTCATGGAGATGGACTGGGGAGCAGCTGACACGCGAGATTTCAGTCGCCGGGGCAAAAGAAGTCCCTATATGCGCGTCGTTGAGCTCTTGTACATAAAGGAAGATAGAAGGCGCCACGGACGACTCGACGGTGAGGCCTTGAGGCAGACAGTTCGTGTGAAGGCTCTCATGCTACTTGTGGCGCCGAGATGAGCGAACATACTTTCGTGCATCTGGGGTGCGTGCCCCTCTCGTAGCCCGTCCTTGATAATGGCTGCTCCAAGTCACCATTAGAGGGAAACGAACATAGTGCTTGATATCTAACTTCATTGAGTTCTCGACATTGATGTTGTCTTGGTTCGCCAGTTTGTATAACGGGATATCCACTGGCGTTAGGGATACGCTGAAAATACGCATGGTTATTGCATCCAAGAAACTTTACAATCACTTCAACGCCTCCTTGAGTTCGTCACTCAATCCTTCGGCTCATGTCCACATGGCCAATACCCAGATAACCTAGCCAATCAGACGGTGACAGGCTCTGAACCAGCGGTCTATACAACAGCCTTTTAGCTTCGTAGCACGCATCGATGGGAAGGCTTTATACTCACGGACGCCTGAGAGGGTCTCGTAACTGTTTCTCCTGCAACTCTAGCATTGCCTTTTTTAAGTCAGGAAATTCGTACTCGCTCGCCATTTGATCAATCATGGCTTTGAAGTCCCAGCCAAGCTCTTTGTCACACCATTTGGCAAGGCAGAACCATACGGTATGATGGCATACAAGTGTCGCACTATGGCGATCGCCAGCGGTCATAGCCTTATCACGAGCGGCACGAAGGAGATTCTGTATGGGGGGAAAAGGAGTGTCGATTTTCATAAAACAGTCCTCGCTATCTGTTCCCTCCTTGATCCGAAGATATAAGTCGACTTTTGGGTTCTGATTTAGCCTGAAAATATGGTGCAAAAGAGCAGGAGAGCGTTTAAATCCATCGACAGTGGGTCCTATCTGACTGACTGTTGGCTTGGGTGGACCACGCGCTTTCAGCGCCGTGGAAACGGCATCTTCGAGGCTCATTTCTTTACCACAGATTGCTTTGTGTCTGCTCTTATAGTCCGCAGTTTGGCATTCCCTGAAGAAAGGTTTAAACTCGGGAAGAAAGGACTGGCACCGGAGACGCACCTAGAACAGTATGGTACGTCTCGCTTCAATGTAGTCCAGCACTTGGAGCAGTGAGGAAACTTTTCACCCTCCTGCTCTTTTTTGAGGCAATTTGTGCATGAATTCACCCGTCGGCTGGCCCGGTCTTTCCAAGCGGCTTTGTCGTCTTTCCACATCTCCTTAGCTGTTTTCCCACCGTAAATCTTCTTCTTAAGTTCCTTGTCGAGCGGATGCACGTGTGCCGATGAAGTATGGCCGAGATTCTTTACCACAGTAATCTTTGGACGCGGCTTTCCAAGGAACGACAAGTATGTACACTGCACGACGTGATCTGAGTGGAAGGTAGCATCAGCGATAAACAGGATAACTGACGGCAAAACGCACAAATAAGTTTTGACCGGAGCATATGCGCCTCTGCAAGCCATAATTTTTCGTACTCTGTCCCAGACTTCTGGCGGGCTTCGCGGAGTGAATCCCAGGCGGGATTTGGGAAATGGCAAGGTGTTTTAGGAAGGACGGAGATATCGTCGGGAATAATAGCTTTGAGCAAGTCGATAAGGACGCGACCTTCTTTACTGAGATTATCAAGAGTAAGTATATCTCCGGTGAATCTCCTGGCCTCGTTGAGGTTCCTGGCTATTGCGCCTGCCTCGGATAAACCAACAAGAGCATGTTGTCTGCGGATAGCAGGCGTAGCAGCAATCCACTTTGATTCAAGATTTTCATAGAGCAGCGCATCAACACCCTCTCTACCAATGTCAAAACGGAGACCAAGCGTGTTTTGGAGAAGTCTGGAATATTCAAAGGCCATGGCCCCAGTTTCGCGTGGCTCCATTTTGAGAGCTATGTCGAGGTAGAGTGGTGGGGATAGGAGACCTGAACTACAGAGACGTTCCCAAGATGTATTCCACTCCTCAGGCTTGGAAAGAGCATGTTGTGTTCTAGGCAATTCAAAAGTAACAGTCACCGTCCTGGAGTCCATTGTGGCGAAGGACAAGAGGCGTGGGAATTTCTCCTGTCTACAACCCACGCATTGTGCATGCGAACACTACTTGGTGACCATATATCGGTTTTTTATACTCTAAACCCTAGACTCTTATCATGATCATCTCCTATGGTCCATCAGTTTTTTTTCTTTGGTTTTCTCACTTGAAACAGGCCCACTTCAAAGTTCAATGAACCAAACCTCGACTTAGCCATTTTAGTGATGCCTTCAAATCAAATCCACAGTTTGAGGGCATAACGACCTCGTGCTTCAATTTCTATCATAGTACACAAGATGTCTTCCCTCTTTCCCCGCCTCTGCCTGTGGCCAAAGCGCTCAGCCTCCTGGGCAAGCTCGGCAAGTATCACCGTGCCGGTTTAGTCGCAACTGTTCATCTCTCTGCCAGGAAGTTGGCAGCGGAATGCGATCGGTGGATGGTATGGTCATCGTCCAGAGGCGCGCTGAGTATCTATGTCTACAACGTCTTGGGTAGTATCAAAATTCGAAGACGGTGCGCCAAACCTTCATTCATGGTCCTGTCTCTCGTACTTACTGATTTCAAGTTGTAGGTTACTCGTGAGCACGTTCAGTACCCCCGTGATCGATCCCGCCGCGGAGTAGAGCGGACTGTTCCTTTGTACTTGGTATCGACCACGATCGAGGACACTATCCGACGATCGTTCCTGTATACCTTAGGAGTAGGATGGATCCTATATCACCAGCTGTGCCTCTCTCATCTACACCCCCACAATGTCGTCTGTGGCTGAACCTTCGTGCGTGCCCACTGTCCTTTGTTTCGCGTGAACATGCCTCACAATATTCTGCAGGCAAGGACCCATGTTAATTGGGCATATGATCAATGTCCTCCTCCTCGGAGTAGTCATAGCTCAAACCTATATTTATATGATAACGTATCAGAAGTGCGCTTTTCTCAGAGTCATTTCTTTTGATCTCTCAGTACTCATCCCACCACATTTCAGGCGAGACAAAGCTTGGCTGAAAGCTCTCGTATGTATTCGCCTCAATGGCAAAATTGCTAATTTCACATTTACCCCAGGTGTTCTTCCTCCTGGTCCTCAACGTCGCGAATACAGTATTAGTCGAGTAGATCTCTTCTCACTTCACAACGTCTGCTGATGCTTTTGAGTAGCAATTTGCGTATATGTACACCGCGCTTATCACACACTTTGGTATGTGATCCTAGTTATTATGCGCGTTTCCAACTCAGGCGCCTTCTATCAGAGGACCCAGCCTATCTTGTCAAAGTCACCACCGGTGACTCTTACAATTCTAATGATGACCGGATAACAGCTAACCGTTGTTTGCAGTATTTGCTACGAGTACGTGCTATTGTCCTCCTTACCTTCTGATAGATGTTCTAACCTACTATGATCGTCCCAGCGGCCGCATTGACGGTAACGTCTCTTCCCGACCGTAGACTTACTCCATCGGACTTATCAATATCTAGGGCGTCATATCTTGCTCCGTACAGATGTTCTTTGCTTGGAGAGTTAAAATTCTCACTTCAAACCTCTGGCTCGTCGGCGTGGTTGTCGCAACCGCTTTGGCGGGAGCTAGTAAGTAATTAACTGGATTCAAGGATATCCGACCATTGATATATCTTGCTAGTTGGGGCCATAGCTAGCTCTGTCGAGGCGGTAAGTATAGGTTCGTTCCTCCGATTTCAGGAAATCAAGGTACGTGGGTCAACCAATAGATCTATTTCGCAATGAAAGTTATTCTTAGGCCTGGGTTATCCTTTGGCTCGTTGGCGCGTGTGCCGCAGATATTTTGATTACCGCTATTCTTGTTTGGCATCTGTACGGTTTTCTTAGGAATTTTACTAACCTTGCTGATTTATTCTTTCACTCAGAGTACGCACCATCAAGTTGCAGTATAGACATTCCCTAACACTCATCACCTCCTCTGCAGAGAAACCATAAAACTGGGTTCCAAGCTTCCGATGAGCTCGTAGACCGGATTATTCGATGTAGGTACTCCTCACAAGCCGTGCTTGATGTCGGTTTACCTTCTGTCTCCCAGCAACTGTCCAGACCGGCTTACTCACTTCAATCTGTGCGATCGTTGATTTGATAGTATATCTCGTAGACGTGAGTCTATCCACGCCTTGCTACCGACTACTACTCATTCGCAGATAGCCAACAGGACTTCATCTCCTCTTCAATTTCCCGCTGTCAAAACTGTACACCAATACCCTATTGAGCAGTCTTAATTCCAGGGGAGGTTGGGCGTACGATTCCAGCCAATCGCACTCGCATACCACCGGAGGTATCATGTCTGCGTCTGCTGGGAAAAAGGTTTGTTTTACTACTGTAGCCCGCCCTCGCTCTAACATAGCCTTCATGTAGGGTGGGGATCATGTTGTCCGTTTCGGCACAAATACTCGGCCCGAAGTCTTCGTGTCTGTTGAGCAGCATGAATTAGCGGATGTTGGGGCACGAACGACAGACATGGAAGATATCAAGTTAGCCGACGACATTAGTACGACAAGCCGTGAACCTTGGGAAGTCGTCGGTCAGAAGTCAAAGGGAAATAGAGGTGATATGGTATAGTTTACATATAGAATGTACCTACAGCTTACTTAGAATATTCGGGTACAATTTTGGGACTGCTCGACCTGTAATCATCTAATCTTATTCCACTTATATTCACTGTCTCAGCTTCGCCATCCGCTCTTCGGTAATCTGGAAGCAGTCCGGCATTCCCGTGTCTTCCCATTTTCCCCCGAGGACCATTTGTGATAGACCAGGCGCACAACCAAAAATACGCGCCATTCCATGGCCATTGAACCCCGCTAGGACATACTGGCCTGGAAAATCAGGAACTGCTCCGACAAATGGCACCGAATCTTTTGTCTTGAAGGAGAACGCGTAAGCTCCGAGTCTCGATTCATCCAATGTTACTCACCATCCCGAGTATACCTGTCCATCCGAACTCCAGCCCTTCTCCGAGAACCTCCTCTCCAAAATCAGGAAATATCTTCTTGAACGATCTAACCGCATCTTCTTGAATTTCCTCATTAAATACTCTATCATTTTTGCAAGCAAGTTCTGCGCGTGTGGTTTCGCTGAGACCAGGAATACCCCGGCTGGTGCCCAAGACGAGCGTCCCATCCGACTTACGCTGTATAAGCGAATAAAAGTGATGCAAAGCGAATCGCAGTGAGTAGGTATGAGTAAGCATATTCGTTGACGAGAATGAAGGGGTTGGGATTATCTTGTGAGCCTGAGCACGCATAGGAGTTACGAGGTTCTTCAACTGGGGAAGGAGGGTATCGGCAAAGGCGTTGGTAGCATGAACGACGACAGGTGTCGTAATAGAACCACGAGCAGTGCTTACAACCCAATTCTTGTTGCCAGAGGGAGAAGGCTCGATTCCCGTTGCAGACGTGTGAGTGAACAGGGATAAGCCAAGTTCGCGCCCCATTGCAAGGACTGCAAGACAGAGCTTCGCCGGGTGAAGGCTTGCGGCATTCCACTCAAACGCGCCAAGGGCCTCAGGAACACGAGTTGCCTGTCGATGAAGTTTATTAGTGACCTCACTCGCTATGATTCGTGTCAGAGGGTAGACCTTTCGTGCTGCATCTGGTTCCAGCCAAGTTATGCCAGTCGTGTCGCCACCAGATCGCTTGAAGGACTCAAAACTGGTAGTGGCATATCGCAAAAAATCTTCTCCCATGATAACATCAAAGGTTTTGCAGTAATCAAAGTCGCACTCAATCTCGTGGGTGTCAATAAACCGTTTGACTAGTTGAAGAACGAGCTTTTCGTGCTCAATAATCTTCATTGCTTGCTCTGGGCCGTGGATTTTAGAAAAGGCGGTGAATCCACGAAAGGCATCTTTGAAAACTGATGAGACTCTGTGAGAACGAGAAGACTGAAGCGCACCTGGACGACAGTGTCCTGCATTTCTACCTGTTGCACCGGAACAGGCCTCCCTGGCTTCAAGTATTACGACATTTTTGGGCCCATTCGGCATCGACAACAGTTCGTATGCAATCACGGCTCCGGCCATTCCCGAACCTATGATAACTGCATCGGCTGTAGCAGGTACTGGAGAAGAAGCGCCTTCATGAAGCAGTGGATCATGGCGAGTCGTCTTCTGCCAGATTGACAGGCATGGTCTTTCGAAGGGAAAAGGCGGGTTTTGTGAAGGATCTTGGGACATTATTGAGTAAAATAGCGATTTATTGAAGGCCTGGCGACAACAGAGAAAATCGGAGCAATAGCGTGATTGAAGGTCTAGGAAATATGTAGGGGTTGAAATGTCTGAACCTCAGAGCTAGAGAAAGGAAAGTCATGATAACCTTGGATGCAAGTATCTTCAAGCTTGATATGTTTTGCCGGTACTTATCTATCCCGGCTTATGGCTATTGCCGGTCCGTGTTATTACAAATTCAACGTTCCAAGTTCGCTCTCAATCCGACGTCCATCATCATTTCGACTCTAAGGAAACTATATTCTATGGGTCTCGTGTGTTGAACACTGTTTCTATTATTGTGTATAATTCACACTCACCATTCTGGAAGACCGAAACATGAACCTGAAACGTCAAACACATCTGCATTCACTCCTGGAGTCATTAGTAACACACCATGATTTAGAAAGTATGCGAGCAATACCGTGTCCTCGCAGCCCTGGTGTATCAACCTAATACACCAGTACCGCAGCGTTGCATCTGATTGTTATCGCCGTAAATCTGCTCTTCAAATAGCAAATGTCCCTTCGCCTCATAGTGAGAGCCGAGATCAAAAACTCGCGGTCGCATCGCCCTTTCGGCAAATCTGGACCAACTAACTGAACATAGAGTATTCAGGTGATCGTTTTCCGGACCGTCGTAACCGCTGGGAACCACAAAAAGAGGCAGACGCTCCATGGTGTCTTTCTGTGCTTGATCTTCTCAATCATGGCTGGAGGTTCTACTGGAGATTTTCCATTGTCAAGTCATCGTCGCAAGGCCCTCGCCGGAGCTTCCGGATGGGTGCGTGTCTGTTTCCTTCTTGATGGCCGGACTTAGTCGTGAAAGTACAGGCCGGGCTTGTGCACAATCGCAGAGCATTTTTTATTACAGTCTTTGCTTCTCTGGGAGGATTGTAAGAAACTCTTCTCGTCATCCTCGTCATCATTGACCCCTTCTAATAGACTCTATGGTTCGTAAACATCGAGTGAATGATATCAAGTTAACTGTGGACTTCAATCGCAGGATATAACCAAGTACTGAGTAATATCGTACGACGAGGGCCTGAGCTGACATTCTTTTTCAGGGTGTTTTCTCAGGCGTACTTGGGTAAGTTCTGCATCTGATTGATGCTGATGAAATTCGGCTGAATGGTATCCAGAATGTACACCTTCGATCAGCGGTGCGTTAATCGACCCCTCGCTCGATATGCGTATCTGATTTTCCTTCCAGGATGGGTTCTGCTGTCTCTGATTCAAAGAAAGAAGGGTGGCTGGTCGCTATACTGGAGTTGGGAGCTTGGGCGGGTGTTCTGATGACAGGTAGGTGAAAACCGCCCGTCAAAAAGAAACAAAATCTATAAATTTCTAGGTTATCTCGCTGACAAATTATCCCGCAAGTACACCATCTTTCTGGGTAAACATTTCCTCCTACTCCAAGGAATTACCAATGTTTACAGTTCTGATTTACTAGCTGTTGTCGTCTTTTGCATAGGCGTTATTGTCCAGACCACGGCCATGAAACCATCCTCTATCTATGGTGGTAGATTTATAACTGGTCTTGGAGTCGGGTCTACCAGCATGGCAGTCCCGCTCTATAATGCAGAGGTCAGCGTGACTTCAAATTGTTTTGCTAAAGGTTGACGGTCAATTTAGCTCGCGCCTCCGGAAGTACGGGGCAGCTTAGTAGCGCTTCAGCAGCTGGCTATCACGTTCGGAATCATGGTCTCCTTCTGGATCGATTATGGGACAAATTATATCGGCGGCACCGGTTCAGGTCAAAGTGAGGCTGCCTGGCGAATTCCACTGGCACTTCAACTAGGGCCTGCGATCATACTTGGATGTGGAATCCTTTTCATGCCGTTCTCTCCGAGATGGCTGATCAACCAAGGGCGAGACGAAGAAGCTCTTACGGTTCTCAGCAATCTCCGAGCACTTCCCAAGGACGACGAACTTGTGCGAATCGAGTTCCTGTAAGTATGCTGCTAATATATTGTTACCGAGTTGCACTCAAAGAATTTGGTGTAACAGTGAAATAAAGGCGCAATACTTGTTCGAGAAAGAGATCTCTGAAGCCAAGTTTCCTCAATATCAAGACCCGTCGTTTACATCCCAGTTTAAGCTGGGACTACACAGCTACCTTAGCTTGATTCTTGATCGGAGTGGGTCATCTGTTTTTCAAATCCGAAATTTAATGCTAGATAATTACAAGATTTACTTTGGCGTGTTGCTGTCGGCTCACTGTAAGTGCTGTTGCTAGCAATCATTGCCCATTTCATGACCTGACGCAACTCTAGGACTATGTTTTTTCAACAATGGACCGGTGTCAACGCTATTCTATATTATGCGCCTAGTATCTTCAAATCTTTAGGTCTCACCGGAAGTACCATATCTCTTCTCGCCACAGGCGTTGTTGGTATCGCGTAAGAGTCGCCGATGTGATCGCTTCATCGTTGCTAACTTCGGCTCTCAGTATGTTCTTGGCGACGATTCCAGCTGTCTTGTTCATTGATCAACTTGGACGTAAGCCGGTACTTGTCTCAGGGGCCTTCCTCATGGCTACGTGAGTTCGCTAATGCATCGGACGAATTACGCTGGATGATAAACACACCATACTATTCTCTAGATGTCATTTCATTGTCGCCATCTTGACGAGCCAATTCCACGATAGTTGGCCGAGGTGAGGGATTCTCGTTAGTGACTGATTCATACTGACATATTTCTTGTTTAGCCATATAGGTAGGCATATCTAAGTATTGATCTTAACTACAAAGCTTCATTGTCATTTCAGCTGCTGGATGGGTAGCTTGCGTCTTCGTTTGGATTTTCGCCATGGGTATGTCTGTCGTATCCGTTCCCTGGCCCCCACTTACGGAGGATGAAAGGCTTCGGTTATAGTTGGGGTCCTTGTTCCTGGATTATCGTCGCTGAAATATTCCCTCTGAGTGTTCGAGGCAAAGGCCTGTCCATTGCCGCCTCCTCGAACTGGGTACGTCTGGTGTCCTCATTTATCACCTCGCTTTTCCTGATGAATATCTGTTACCTACTAGATGAACAACTTCATAGGTATCAGACAACGATAAATGGTATTCTGTTTCGTGATGCTTATAAATTCTCAGTTGGTCAGGTAACCCCATCGATGCTGCAGCACATAGGATATGGGACCTTTGTTTTCTTCGGAGTACGTCTGAAGGTTTCATCACGAGACGACGATGCTGAATATACCGCAGATTTTCTCATTCCTAGGGGGTTGCTTTATTCTGTTCCTGGTACGCTGCATCTGCACTTCCTGGACTTCCACTATTGACGGTGTTGATTTAGGTCCCAGAAACGAAGGGGGTAAGTTTGGAAGAAATGGAAGAGTTGTTTGGGAATACCACCAATTTGGCTACAGAGGATCTTCGCCGTCTTGAAGACATCCATAAACGCCTTGGCTTGATTACCGGAACTGTCGATGAGAAGCATGATGAGGAGAATGGCAAAGTGTCCCACGAAGAGAAAGTTGGGGAGTAGATGACACTTAAGACCATGACGATATCGTTTCACGTTATATGATCAATAACTAATATATGAGAGACTACGAAATATACCATCTATTCATGGAATTTATGGAAATACGTGTTCATGACCTCGGCATGAATCGTGGGCACCCGCTCTGTCCACATGAAGCAATACGACAAGTAAGCAAGTAAGTGGGTCCTAATCTGATGAGTGTAAGGTTCGGGAACAGTCTTCGCCTGCCTTAAGATAGATAGATAGATAACCGGACAACTGGAAAACTGGATTGATTGGCCATCTCCGCTGGTGCAGCTTGTGAAGGTTCTTATCAATTGCCGGCGGAACACCGGGCCGTATGATAGGGTTCACATTCTGATGTGGTTGGCTATTCAAATTTGACCCTGTGAGGTTCTGGTTCTCTTCTGCTATCAAGTATCATAACCATATCGTCCCTCTAAGTACTTATCGCCGATGACCCAGCTGATAGACCTCCGACTGGTAGAAAAGGGAACCCTTTTCGCGGGAACCCTGCATCAGAGCTACTCTTAGTTCCGCGTAGCAAGTCGTCCTTATGTCTAACACCTTCTCCAATCGCGGGGCTACAGCTCAGGACATGGGAGGAGAGGAACACGAGCTCACAGGCCATGTTCGCTCTTCGATTGAGAAGAGCTTGGTTCTCCGGCTAGACTGTTTTTTGATGTTTTTCGGATGTGTATCTCAGATCATCAAGTATCTGGACCAGGTGCGTTGGTAGATGTACTCGAAACCATCTACCTCACAAGTAATTTTGTTTAGCAAAACATCAATACTGCATACGGTATGCATCCATTCCCGTTCTTTAACGCTCTTTCATCCGATTTCTTTCGGGTCAGTATCTGGGATGAAAGTACGCGAATTCAGACAGCTTTTATCGGAATTTTCATTCTGAGTTTTCTCCTATAGGAAGACCTAAACCTAGTCGGAAATGGTGATGTTTCCAAATACGCTTATCAAGATTTGTTCCCTAAATCTTTCACAGAATTGAATTACTTTACGACCTACTTCAACGTCGGATATTGCATAATGGTTAGGAGTGGATCTTCCTAATTCGTGAAACAGGTTTGACGGGCTTTCTTCTGCAGCTCGTTCCTTCTCAAATTATTATGACGGTGAGTGTCAACGTTTGCGCTTCTGTACACTGATTGATGTGTGCGTCGCAGTATGTTCGACCTTCTTTCTGGCTTCCAGGTCTTGAAATTGCCTGGGGTATCTTGACTGGGAGCATCGCTGCCTGCCACAGTCCAAAGCAGATTTACGCCGTTCGGACATTTTTGGGACTATGCGAAAGCAGCGCGTGGCCCGGTATGATGACGCTGTTTATGCATTGGTATACGCCCACCGAACTCGCGAAACGTATGGGATTCTACCACTCCTGTCAGGCGATAGGCAGCATGATGGCCAATGCACTCCAGACTGCTGTACAAAGCACTTTGGATGGACACTATGGGATAGCGAGGTGGCGGTATTTTCTCTTATTTTTTCCCTCGCACCATGTCAATTTACTTCTTTACAGATGGTTGTTCATCATCAATGGTATCATGACCGTCGTCTTTGCCTTCTTTGGCTTTTTCCTTCTTCCAGATTTGCCCAACAAACCTAATCCGAGGGCGTTCTGGTTCAACAAAGGTCACGCCGCAATGGCCATGGAACGATTGGAGAGACATCACCGAGCCGAACCCAAGAAAGTGACTTGGGCTAGCATCAAACGCTCAGCTACCAACTGGGTGATTTATTTTATCACTATCCTCTACGTCGCCACAGTTTTGGCTAGTTATGGCTACGTTTGTGGGTTTGCATGCCTTTTTGATGACCAAGAACTTTCATGGTTATCGTTATTCCAGACTTTAATCTCTGGTTGAAGTCGCTTAAGAATCCTGATGGAACCAGTCGCTGGGGTGTGTCGGAAATTAATGCTATACCAATCGGCGGTCAGGCTATCCAAGTAGCGTTTGGTACGCATTCAATGGGTCCCACCCAGTCCTGTCGCTCAACTTCCGATTAGTCTGGATTTGGGCACTGTTATCCGACTGGTTCAAAACCAGGCATTGGCTGATCATTCTTCAAGGCATTATCGGTTAGTCTCAAGATGCCAACTCAACATCTAGCTCTTATTGTCATTCTTCATAGGCCTTATTCCATGTATCATCATGACGGTCTGGAATGTCCCCGATGGTGCCAAGTACTTCGTACGTGATATAGGTTGCTCTTCCATCGTCTCGCCTGAGTAAATTTCTACAGTCGTACTTCATATCATTTGTCGCGCTCGGTACTGCTCCCTTGATATTTGCTTGGGTGTCGGATCTGATTCCCCAGGATCCTGAGCAAAGGACGCTTGTGGTTGGTATGGGTAAGCTAACGTCCTGTTTCTGCTGATAATATCGAACTGACTCTGTGCAGTTGTTGCCGTCTACTACGCTATCTCGCTTGGTCTCAAGTTCTCGTATGGCCAGCCTCTCAAGCACCTCATTATAAGTATGGGTGGCAAGTGTCTCTCGGGCTCTGGATCCTTGTCATCATCATGACATTAACGTTGCGTTGGATTGACATGAGATATATGCTGCCAATGCGTATAGCTTTTGCTAAGAAGGTCAATGGGACTACAGAGACACATAGATGAGTTGGCTAGTGATCTCGGAAAGGATAGTGGCGGGATGAGCTCGACCGCGGCGGACGAACCACTAACACGACATGTCTAGATAGGTTTCCTCTGTTTCAGTGACAGTTAATCGAAAGAAAGATGCATATCACAAACTATAAGTATATAGAACTAGTAGAACAAGAATCAATAACCGTAATCATCTTCAATATTGAGTGTCGGTTTCATGGGCTTTCTACCCGCACCTGGTAGCGAACGTTCCGTTACGATCCCTTTGACAGCAAGGTGTAAATCATCCAACAACTCTGACGAAATGGAGAATGGGAGAGTAGAAACCAATCTACTAGCCTCTTCAACTAGTTTTTTGAGCTGCTTGTCGTCGCGACGCTCGTGGAATACGGAATTCGGGCCGAGTTCCTTCTGTAGTTTGATTGAAGTCTTGCTCGCCTTGCTATTAGAGTACAAAAATGCATCAGTTACTATAAAAAGTAAACGTGCAAGTAGTACTACGTACTTTGTCTGCGTTAAGAGATCATCAAGTGCATCGATCTCATCGGGACTACACCCTTTGAGCCCATCTTTCGTTTTCTTTTTGTGGCTCAAAGAATCGGCACGAACTATCTCGAGACAAACCAAAATGTGGGGCAGCGGACCCAAAAACAAGCGAAGGTATAACCCGGGGTTATCACCAAGCCGAGATACTTCTTTGGTGCACGAGGAATATATTTGCGCGTGAAGGCCGGCTATTCCACTCTTGGCAATGCCTCGTCGACGAGAAAGAATGCGCCTATACACTCGTTGTATATGGATTGCGGCGGTGATTTCTTGTTCTGAAGGCTCTGGTCGTGTCATGTCCTGTATCGGAATGACATCGACGGTATCATCAACTGCGTCGACAGAGTCCTCGCCGTCATCGCGAACAGCCTCAACCTGTGGAAGATGCTCTATCTCTTCGGCCTGATCATCTCCCATCTGCATGGAAGCCTCGATATGCGGTTCAGAGGTTTGACTGATGACCATCGAGGCACTGGGATCAAGCAGTCCTTGGATATTTGCTAAATCGTCGTAGACAACCTGACGCACTCCTAGCAAGGCATACCCATTCACCGGAGTCTTGCTTTTATGAAGAAGCTGTATCATCTCATCTGTAGTGTCATGTTGCAGCGAACGGCGTATGATCTTTGCAAATTCGTCCCACGAATAGCTTGCTGCATCAATATATCTGCAAAAGCCCTGAGATTGTATGCGCCTACAACTGTTACCACACGTACCGGCTATATAAAGAAGGTAACAAACGCCCTTCACGGCGCAAGGACAACAACAACTTCTGGACGTTTCTCCTGAAAATGTCGTTACGGATATTGTAGCCCACTATGAACAGAAAAACGAGTTATGATATCGTACAAAGAATCAGGAGATACTGACGTAGTCCAATGGCCTTTAATCTAGTATAATGCCCCATGAGCCATAAAACACACCGATAGATACAACATTTAACTTACATTCTGGTCATATAAACATCACGAATTACGGCTGGGACATTTGAAAGATTTCTGGTAGTTCCGTATAGAAGATATTCTGATGCATCGTGGGACCTATGAGAAGGAGGAAGAGAATTCAAGCTGAGGACTTACCCGAGCCATTGCCACCGTCGTGCAGCTGTTCTAAGAGATCCCGCATACGCGACAAAAGTAAGTGGAAAGTGTTTGTTTGTATCCTTGGGTTCAAGTACGGCAAATCATGCTTGATAGAACGTAAGAGCCAGCTGCGAGGAATTGTTACATCGTGCACCACTGTCATTCCAGGGCGACGACCACAAAGGATGACAGAGCTGCAAAGAAAGTCTATCAGGTCGCATAGAACACCTATGTTAATAGGTAACTGCTGTATGATAACATGCCTGGGAAAAAGAAATCAAAACAGAAAATATAGATGGATCGAGAACAGGACTTGCTCGATGAATGCAAAACCGGCAGAAAGAGACCACGTATAAGTTCCGGACATCGCACCTAGAAGCTCTGGTAATATGGAGGAACCACCTCGGCGAATATACACAAGTGGAGTGCGTATGCTGAAATATGCTGCATTTCTAAGATAAATCGCTTGACTTCGGTCAAACATGAAGGCCAAAGTGGTTGCCCGTATGACGTCTGTGAGGAATGTCGTATAGGGCAAGAATCCCCGTCCGTACATTTGTGTCCGCACCCAATCTTTGACAACGTTCAATGCTTTGGTAGCTTCGGGGATTGTAGAAAGAGCAAGATCCGAAACAGAACCGAACACATGATGGGGAGGATAAAGAGCCTCATAAAGACGGTTGAGCCAGAATCTATACCAAAAATGAACAGACAGAGCCAGAAGGTTATGTGAAAACGTACTTGGTACCTTTGCTTTCCACCTCTTGATGAGCATTCTCCCTGAGTGACTGCAAAATCAAGATCTGTTGCAGGTGCAAGCGAACGCGCATATTGTAGTACTCAGCATCTATCACAGAAGGTGACACATGAGCTTCCGGGCAGTCTGGCCGTCTACAAAATCCAGACACGGCAAAGACCAGGCAAGGCAGAAATGCCTTGCTTCTCGCACATTCGTTGTTTTCAGCATCAGTCCTCTGCTTGAGGCGGTCTCTCAGGACGCGCTGAAATATGTCACGCAGTTCGGGGACCGACAGAGTGAAATCAAGATCACTGGTTGCGCTCCTGAGTCGAAGTTCAAGAGTTGCCGTGTGCAACCACGTATTCTGGGGTATGAGAAACTCATTTTCCGCTACCCGTTGGAAACCGAACAATGCAGCAGTCATCACATCTTCGCATGGGTCCATTCGGTATGCTGCAGCGGAGAGTAGGTTCACGTAGATATGGAACAAGCTGAGCTCTTCGACGGCGTCAACGAGAACCATGCTTTGAATTCGAAGGGCCCGAGAAAAGTATTGATCGAGGCATAGCAAAGCCGCGGAACTGCGGTCCATCTTGTGGAATTCCAAGGCCAGCTCACGCAGTCGAGACGTCTGATCTTGTACGATAGCAGTAAACATGAACAGCTGAAAATGCACCTCTGTAAGCTGTGGTGAGTAGGACATGCAACTGAGACGCACTTCAGCTGCTTCAGCTTTCCCCATCAAAGCCGCATCAAACCGCGAAGCAAAGCGCATCAGCCGCGACACAGCTGGATCCGAGCATATAACACGAGAGTCCACGCCAAAAGATATCCTATGCCAAAGCTCCTCAAGGATACATTCTTGAGCCCGGCGCAAAGCATTTTTGTTTTCTGCTTCGCGAAGGAAGAGTTCAATAGCTTCTTCTCTACGACCCTCAGAATAATGAAGTTCAGCAGCTTCGCTGAGTCGCCCCATTGTTTCTAGAAGCTCTGCAAGAGCAATATCAAGATCCCTTTCTTCCAGATACTTCAACTCTTCTTCAAGCGAGTCAAATAGTTGGTGGGCCTTTCTGTTGGGAAGAATGAGAAACTATCAGTCTTGCATGCCTCAAGGGGAACTTACTTCATTTGGCGGTTAGAGAAGTATGTCAGTCTGGCAAGTTTGATGACATTTTCGACGACCTTCGATGACATTTTGTCTTCGTAACCTTTCACGATCGCCACTGCTTCATCAAATTTGCCGAGATCTCTGTACAATTCAGCAGCACGGGTGTACTCCTGGGCCTGGAAAAACATTCGGGCAGCTTCATACTTCTGATCAGCTTGTTCGAAGCATTCGCCGCTGATCCTGAAGTAGGTCAAGGAATCTTTTGAGCTTGAGGTGATATTAGCACAATACGAGAATGAGACGGCTGCTTGCGCGAAACAAGAACATCGTTCGAGCACTTTTGATCTCGACGTGCCAACGACTTTTCGAGCCTTTGCCCGCAAATCATATGCACTTGCAATGGATGCCAGAATAGGAAGGTTGGCCCTGATATAGCAGTGCTTGGCATGCGAAAACTGCTTCCGGTAGAAAAGCTCACGTCCCTTTGAAGCCCATTCTTCTGGCGTCGATGAAGATGCAAGCCGAGGAGCATCAGATCCCGGAGTATAATTTTGGATCAAATCTTTGCTCGTCCAAAAGGTCTTGATTGTTTACGATGAGAATGTCGTTTGGACAGGATAATGCCAACTCACTCTCATTGGTTCTCCCGTTTCAGAACCGTCTGCAATCCAGAAGTTTTCACGGGCTCTGGTTATCGCAACATACAGGGATTTTAACTGAACAAGGTTCATTACTCCAATCCAAGTAACAGAGTGATCTACGCTTACCTCATTGCAAATGCTGGCATGCCGAACACTGTCGAATCGCGGAGGTGGATTCCTAGGATCCTGGTTGCTCTCGTCAATGGCATTTAGTACAACTCGCCAGGGTGCGGGACCAGTAACTGAATCGGCGAAGAAATCATAAAGAAGGACCTGAAGAGATGCGACGCGACAGTGAAAAAATCATCTTGTAACCTGATGTTTGACCTACGTCGTTGAATTCCAGTCCTTTACTTTCGTATATGGTTCTATAACATTTGAAATCAGTGACTTGATAACGTGGCAACCAGAAAAGAACACGGACAGCACAAGACCAACTTCGCCGACTTGTTGCTGGAGTCTCTCTCTCGCTGCTTCATTCCTAACAATGATACCTGTGCAAGGAAGCCCACGATTAGCACAACTTGCTTCAATGCCGATAACTGGGGACCAACATTGCTGGGCACCGAATTCTATGTGATCACCAACATTTCCAAAAATGAATTGCTCCAATTGTGTACGATCTTGGGTGTTGAAAAAGACAGGTTTAAAGCCATCTACGATGCCCATCTCTGGGGAAAGATGATCAATAGAATCCTCCCAGAAAGTCGTAATAAGGTCGATGACGGAATGTGCGCAATCAACGATGCCTGCGTGGGACCTGTAATTGACAGCGAGTTGAAACATTTCCGGCGGTTGTTTACATCTAGCTCCAGGTCCGCGCTTCTTCCGGTATTGGTCCTATCCGTCTAATTAGATTCGCGTATGAGAATTATTCTAGGTAAATCTTACTTCGATGTTCCACTGAAATGCCTTCAAACCATTGAAACGGAAAGAGCTTCCTACGGAGATGGTTTGGGCCGTGTCACCTGCCCAGAAAAGACCATCCGGATTGTTACACAGCGCCCTCAAGACTGAACGACAAACTGGTAAGGGGACCACGAGAAATGGAAATAAGAGATGATTACCCATCGTGTCAATGAGCATATTATCCTGTACTTCGTCGACATATCTGCAACGACATTGATAACAGATGGGTAGTATGAGCGAACAACTCACAAATGGTCGATACCCTGTCCGGGAATACCTTGCTCCGTAAAATACTTCAACATGTTATGGGTTCTAGGTCCGAGTTAGTTTCCATTGATGGCTCCTCAACCAAATTCGTTCACCGATCACCAGTATCATACTCTCCTCGCAACTTCTTTTTGTGCATGTACGACTCAAAGATGTCATACACCTCACATCTCCGGTCAGCAAATGTAGATTGTTGGCGCTTGCTGAGATCAAGGTAAGTGGCCCTACTGAGTTGTCGCTTCCCTTCGCTTAACGTCTCTTCTGAGCCTTTGATAACACCTGAACAGAGGGTCAGGCCAAAAACCAGATTCAATGGATGTCGTACCTATAATCTCGCTGAATACCAAGGCAGGATCTGTATAATACCATTTCAATACCAGCGCGTTACCAAAAGCAAATAGCAGCTACCTAATCCTTTGACCAAATGTTCGGGAAAATGTGACCAGTAAGACTCAAAAAAGGACTCGAAAGTAATGACGCCTGTATGAGACTTGCTGCGCTTCCTGTCAATAGGACTCGTGGGGGTCATCGTTTTGGTGCTCATATCGGCTTCTAACATGTCACAGAGCTGTGATCCTGATAAACGAAAATTGCGGATAGAGGAAAAGGTGGTCACGTACACCATCAAATGTGATAAACAGCGGAAAATGCTTTTCCTCGAGCTCGCTGAACTTGGCAGGCAGATCACTTCGCCAATCTATGATGTCGTCAACGTCAACTAGTCCCAAATCATCCTCTTGGTACTGGGCTGATTTGGGCAAGCGCATGAGCTCAGCAAACGTTTGCGATGCCATTGCTAAGGAACTGGCCAGCTTCGAAAAATATTCTTGCACTTTCTTTGCGAGCATTCTGGACTTGGTGACAAAGACCTGACGAGGACGGGGTAAATCCGACTCCATGAGTTGAAACGTCCGCTCGACGAGCAACATCTTGAATAGCATGGTTGTGGTTTTCCTAATCAAATGGGCATGAGTAAGCGAATAGAGCCGGCAAAATATTCGCACATACCCCGTTCCGCTGCGACCTATGACATAACAGGACTGTGGATGCTCTATAATACGTTTCTCTTGAGTACTATGAACACGTGCAATCAGCAAACGAACAAGGTCATTCAAAGGCAGTGGCGCACGAAACCATGTGGGGAAAAGTCGCATCTACATCTGCTAGGATGGCTACAAGAACGAATCAGGTCTGGCTTTATGGACGGCATTACACAGGCACGCACTATTCAAAAAAGGCTGCATATGTTCATGGTTAAATCGTTGGTCCTCGGATACGAGGAGAACATACCTGCGAGAACGTGACATATTTCTCGACCCTGCACGGGGGTCAGCGACTGGGACTCGGTTCGTTAATTGAATTTGATGACTTACACGAGTCTTGAATGAACCTAAGTGGAATCGTCAGCTGTCAGCACGGAAGAACGAAAAAATTGTATATCAACCTGGGCCGTTTCATCGGGACGTAGATCTGGTATGTCTTCAATCTCCAGGGCCAGTACTTCAGGCAGTGGAGGGAAGAACGCTGGAATGAAAGTGTCCTTCGAGGCTCGATCTGAACGCTTCCTAACCGCGCATCTATGCCATCATGTTTAGGCTGCAAGTATTCAAGCTACCGCGAGAAAGAAAGAATACCTTTTTCGGTATTCCCTTCCCCTTTTGCGAAGCTGACTGCTGATCGAGCTCCACAGCCGATTGTCAATTTGGGCGTGGGTATGGATACCAAATATTTTGACAGCTTCAATGTCGGTGAGGAACAATCGAAGAGGTATAGCTTTTAACTTACCTTGTTGCTCTCTCTGCCAAGGAATCAAGGTAGTTTAGTAACTATAATTACAAAGCTGTCCCCCATAATCCGAACGTACACTTTCATCACACGGGATTACATCGATTTGATACTGAAAACGTAGCGTAAGCAACGTTGTGGATGATAAGAAACTGGAATCCTACGATAAGCCTGAGATCGCGAGTCATCTTAGCTTCGAATACTGGAACCTCAGTCCCACTTCCACTCAGACGCTTTTGATTGTCATCGGAGAAGTGTCCACATGAGAGTTCCCTGTAGTGTCCTCAAATAAGCATGAATGATTCATCACGATCCAGCACCTACTTGATCTTCTTCACTATAATTTGGAATGTGGAGGCATCTTTTCTGTGGGTGCTCCGCAAAAAGTCATCGGCGTTCGTGGATATGACGATCGTCCATTCACCGAAGCCTTCAGCACTATCAAAGTATAATGCCCTCAGATATAGTCAGTGTGATATGGTCGCTTGAAAGGATACAAGGACATACGACTTCATTGGTTGAACAATCGGATATGCAGACGGCAACTCGACCATTGTTGACTCTTCTGGAACTGTGGTCACAGATAATGGGGCGGACTTCTCCTCTTCCGCGGGTGGTAGGGCAACAATGGCACGTTCCTCGAGAGAAAGATATACCTGAAGGCAACAGAGCTCCTGCAAATAGAACTGAGCATGTTTTAGTTTCCAAGGAGCAGAGTGAACAGATTGTAACACTGACCTCGAGAGCGTCCTTCTGAGTTTGTAGAATATTGTCCACGAGGAAGGAAGCATCGCTCGACGTTTCAGGCATGTCGACATCGAGGACATCGAAATCCTTTTTGACCAAAGCTGCAGCATACTCTGCTCGTTCGGCCTGCTTACGTTTCTTCTGGCTGACCTTGCCCTTCTTGTTACGATGATCTGACCCGATATCGACGGCCTGGAGAAAAGAGACGAGATACTTCAAAATATTGGATGTAACCTGAGTTACTTCATGGTATCGTGCACATAATTCTTCGTCTCCCACAGAATAGGAGCTTGAGGACATGAACTCTGTAGATAGGCAAGATATAATCTTGTAATGAATGGTATCGTCGTAGTTCACAGGTTTGGAGGGAAATGACTGCAACATCCATGATCTCAAGGGCGTAGTCTCCCCCAAGGCTGTAGAGGTGTCAACCCGATAGACGATCAGATAGCTCGACGATGTCAACTTACACGACAAGACCAAAAGAAGAATATGGGGGCTCTCATTGTTAACAAGCTCTTGAAAGACGGGCTCAAAATTGTCTTTAGTGAGGCCGCTTTGTAGTTCCTCCAATGAAGATTCTAGAAGCTCGCTTGAGGTGAGGTTGCTGGGACTGAAAAGATTGCTGCGATATACGCGCTTGTGAGGCATGGAATCAGGGGATGATGAGTGCATGATGGCCGAGGCGCTTTCTGGATTATAAAGGCAAGAAAACGTGTTTTCCTACAATAGAAAGCGAAAATCTGAATTGAGCGGCAGCTTCAAAAGGAAAATCACTCACAGAAGCTATCTGAGCGCCTAGATAACCTTGAGACGCGTAAAATGAAACAAAGACACGACCAAGTTCCTATTTACCACATGTCGAGTGCGACGTGTCTAAGGGTAGCCGGGGGGTCTTTGAGAATGTAGTTATTGTTGGAGCGACCTGGGGGGTCGAGTGTACCAAGGAGTTGAAGGAGCGGAATTTAGTGCCATGGCAAACAGATTTACCAAATTTAACCGCCGATAGATTGCCTAATCGGGTCCAGAGAATGTATAAAAAGTCCGGTCAACCTCCGTGTTCATTATTCCTAGATCTAAGATACGACCTATTTCAAGGAGGATGAAGAAAAGAACTCAGCTCGTAGGCTCCACCACGTGCAACCGACTCCGTGAACCAGCGACGGGCCTGATCCCTTTTGAAATTTCAAACATTCCCTTCTCTACGCTGCCTAAAGCTACCTGAAACCTCCTTCACGGCAGGGAGGGTCTGAAGACGCCAAATCAGAAATCGTGATCCATGATTGAGTACATATTATTAAATAATACCTAACTACGAAATACTCCTAAGTTATTGTATCGCACTGAAGAGCCATTACACCGTAGATGGTAGATAATCTGACGATACGCAAGCGTGCGGGGCCATTAGTACGTACAATACAGAGCAAAAAATTCGAAGCTTTTCTGCTTCAAGCACCCGCTCACTTTCATCCCTTCATCTCTATATCTTTGTCCAAACTCGCACTTTCGGCAAGTATAACAGATCGAGATCCTGCAGCTAGTGTGATAGCATCGGCATCTTGGATAGCAACTTGTGGATCTGTGATGATGGATGTAGGTCCTGTCGCAAAACGAGGAAGAGACTCTGCGCCCGACACGCTCATCCATGCGGTCGCCTGCTGCTCCTCCGACCATCTGCTACCCGCAGACCAGATGGTGGCAAGCAAAACAGCGATAATTTCAAAATATATGTTGGACATGATGATGTACGTAGCATCCAGAAAAAGATAAGCGTCGAAAGCAAGAACGAACTGGACAAATGAAAGCATGACGGGGAAGACGAAGTTGGAGACAGAGATCCAGAACAAGGTACTGAGGCGTTCTGAATATGAAGCTTAAACGTAGTCAATAATCAACATGCAAAAAGATCTCTCCACGACTTACTAGTAGGCCGTCTACTTGTAGCGCAATCGATGCGGCCATTTGCACGACGACTCCTTCTGAGACAGTAGAGAAAGAGTGCCGAAGCGTATCTAGCGCACAGTGTCAAATTAAACAAATACGAATCATATAATAACATACGCGTTATCGACCATCTGTAGAGACCATTCGATCTTGTCAGAAGGGAAGCCCCAAGACTGTTGTGCAACATATATAGGGTTACCCCCAGCTAGGATGGTCGGAAACCATATTCCCCAGAAAACCAAAATGTTAATAAGCCGAGCGAGCTTCAAGCAACACAATGGGATGTAAACGATCGCAAGAGTACGACGAGGTGCTGTTCTGAGGGGATACACAGTCAACACTCTGAGTACCAAGATTGACTCTGTGAAGAGGGGCAGAGCATTGATAAAGACCGCTTGTGTGATAACAGCGGCACCTGGGATTATTACGTCCGGAGACAGAATTGCCGTAACCTACACGAGATTCGTAAATTGAGCCGTTTAGCGGAAGCCGATCCACACTCACTCCGTTATAATAAGCTAGAACTCCCAACGCCAACCCCATGATAATGGATACAACGTTTAGCATGAAAATCGGCGTTCTCCTCAATGTCCTGGAGGAGAACAGAAACAAGGCGAAAAGAAGCGGCACCAAAGCTGAAGACCATGCGGAGCATAGGAGCATCAGTTTGAGGGACGGGCGAATGACTGCAAGATAGTTAAAACCGGCTGGAGGCGGGGGGTAACTTAAAATTGAGGAGGACATCGCAGAATCCGTGGGCTCTGGTTTGTCCAAGTAGTACAATTCATTTTATAATATCCAAGATAGTATAAGTGAACTGCGGTTTCGACTTCGACACTGATGATCAGTGAGTCGGATCGCTACTCTGCGCTTGATGTGATGTATCTTGGAGGATGAAACGGAATGTGGGATAAGGCCGCGTAGCAGTGGTTTGCACCAACCTCGGCGTCTGACTTCATTCAAGTCACTACCATGGAAGTAAAGTCATGCTGAAGAGGCGTACCTAAAGTTATAACCTGATAGGGAATGTACATGTCCAGGACCTGACACTGCGCTCAGGTTCAGACACGGAGAGTGCGAACGCACGACCTCGGATTCTGTTCCTGGTTCGAAGTCATATGGGTCACACTGGTCTAGATGATGGGACAGTTCAGACATTACACCTGTACAAAAGGTCGCAACTGTCCCGCTGGATGGCATTCCCATTCTGTTCAATCTCAACCCACGCGGCAGCCGAACAGCAGTGAGCACTGCAACTGCATAGGCCAAGTCTTGGATCAGAGGTGCCGACTCCCGAGTCGCAAACCATCTGATAATCTCCGTGATCTTGATACGGGGACTCACCGTGTCCCTGGCGGGACATGTACCATCAGGCAGATTGTCTCAAGCTCGAGAATTTCCCCGCAAAGCCCGTCATCTCATCGATGCCCCGGGTGAAGAATCGCCATGCTTTGATATGCGTCCTGACATGAGCCGGAATCCAATATTTGGACAGATGGACAGGTATGCATTCAACAGAGCATATCTTATTTCGACACCAGAGCAAAAAGTTCAACAGATAGCCACCCTCCAAATCAAGCCGCCTTCCCTAAGTCCAATCTGGCCTCCCGTTTTCCTTCCCTTTTTTACATGTATTCTTGTGCATGCCTACGTATTTCGCCTGCGAGACTGGAGTAGAAAACGAGGAGCAAACGATACTTGAGTTGATACGACGGGTAGCAAGCGGAGCGGAGCGAATTCGGTTCTTGTTGGGCGCAGATTTTAAAGAGGCTCCAGATTTTTTCTTTCGAATGGCTGAGCGAGGAGCGGGCGTAGGTGAGCTGAGTTCAGGCTTCTGCGTGGAACAGCGGATGACGGCAGGCGACATAAGCAGCGATGGTGTTTCTAGAGTACGCGTCTTGTTTAGACGCAGAGGAGAAATTCTAGAAGAGGGAACACCGCTCGAAGGTGAAGGAGTAGCTTGAACGCGAACTGGAATGCGAGAAACGAACGTGCCACGGCTCATCCTTGACCGCGACCGAGGTCTGTCTTCAAAGACAGCAAACTTTGTGGCAGAATATGCCTATATATGTCGATCTCTTTTCAGAAAACACGTACAAGAAAATGCCAGATAAGAAAACTCGCCTGTTTCGTATCCTTGTGCTCGGTTTTCCCATTGATAGTCATAGATTGGGACTTCTTCAAAAGGGCGGAGTACAGCCTCTGTAACCGCTTATACTCTTCCTCTCTAGCCAGAGCCTCCTTCCTTAGTTTCTCGTTTTCCCTTTCCAGACTACGCACTCGAAGTTCCCAATCGACGTCAGACGGGTCAATAGAGGGAAGCGGAAGGAGCAGTTCATCTAGGGGAGAGGTTCGGTTGATAGAAAGCCTAGGAGCGGTCGACGAAGGGGTAACGAAGACTGCAGGAGAGCACGAATCCTCGCGCGTGTGGTCGAGGTTTGACTTGAGCCTTCGTCCTTTCTTGGATGTGAGGAGACCTTTGATAGAGGCATGGACCTTCATTTGACGTAGTAGAGAGACAGAGAAGAGGGCAAAAAAACAATATGTACGAATGAGATAGCGTGGATAATGGCGGTATAGAGCAGAATTTGGATGGGTCGGCTCAAACACGACCAAACTTGAACTTTACGTCCTTCTCGCCATCACCATCATCAGAATGGGACATATGGCGTGGGCCCGTGCGCTCAGAAAAACCTGTCTATATGCGACAAATTTTCACGGCGTTGACGCTGAGGCGATCTAGGTCGTCAGACCTTCAACTCAAGCAGAAACCGTGGAACCGGCTGGGCCACTTTTTATCGGAGAGCAAGCAAGCCTTTCTCGCCCATGCACGCTCAGAAACGCCAGACCTAGCCAGGGACTGGCGATTCGTGATTGGCAATGAAATTTCAGGTACAGTGGGTCCCTGGTTCCTCTGTGTTAGCAACGTCTGACTGGTTGTAGACCTTGATAGCATTGCATGTTCGATCGTATATTCATGGGCATACGCGTGGGACAACGGTATCCCCTCAGTTCCATTGATACGGACGACAAAAGCAGAACTATCTCTGCGACCAGAAAACCTCTACGCTCTGCAACTTTCAGGCGTGTATTCGCCAGAGGATCAGCTACTATTTCTGGACGACCTCGAGCGTGAGATATCCACGCCCGACTCTTTTCCGGTCGACAGGCTCATTCTCGTTGATCACAACCGCGTCGATCCCGTGTTTGTTTCCGGAACAATTGTTACGGAGCCGTCTTGGGACGGCGAGTACCCGTATGGAACCGTTGTCGAGAGAATCATCGATCACCACTCCGACGAGGGCCTGTACACTCGGACTGCTGAGCGCACCATTGCTACAGCGGGAAGTTGCGCCTCCCTCGTCACTTCTCAGTGTCCGGAATGGATGCCTCCCGAGCCTGCCACCCTTCTACTATGCGCTATCCTTTTAGATACCAATGGTCTAAAGGATAACGTCGAGCAAGTTGACATAGACGCAGTGGCCTTTCTACTTCCCCGCTCCATCTTGCAGACAACTTGTGAGCATCCCTCCCCCGATATCCTTCAAGGCCTACCTGAAATACAAGCTCTCACCGCTGAGCTCATGCGCCAGCGTCTTTCTTTATCCCATCTCACCCCCCTGGATCTTCTTCGGCGAGACTACCAAGAATACACTCTCAACGTCAGGTGGTACAGTCGACCCGTCATCCGCGTCGGCATCTCTTGCATTCCTTTCCAAGCAAAGAAAAGCGGCCTCACAAAGGCCTGTCAAAACCATTCAGACGAACACGGACTCGCCGTTCTTGCCATTTTGATCAACCAAAAGCTAACGGTGCTTACCTTCGACCAGGACGGGCAAAGTCTGCGGGATCGCGTGTGGCACGGTTTGGAGACGAAGTTCCATTTCAAGCCGCAGAGAAAGCTCAGGATCACGGCGCTACCTGTCGGTATGCAACGGAGGATATACACTCTGCCTGCCGCCGAGGCAACGCGGGAGTTCATTGAGGGGACGTTCAAACATGTTTTAGAATGCTATTAGAATGTCAAAATACGGCCCAAAATCCTATAGTTGGCGGGAAACTGGTAAATTCTTAACTCCGCATCAGGTTCTAGTTGTTGACTCTTTTGTCAGGGTGACTCAGGAATGAGTGCTGTACTCAAATATGAATCTTGAATTACCCCAATAGCTAACGTTCACCCACACATTACAACTACCCCAAGATCTACTGGATCATCATCATTTGTTTTCATACGCGTCCCCGTATGTCTAGTTTGGATCTACGAAGGCGCGCGCTCAGTATTCTTACTTGGTCAGAAGATAACGGACCTTGCCTTTGACCGTCTTCTGCTCGTAATCCCCCCCACACTAATGGACTCTGTGCTGAGGAGTTGATGCTCGGAGCGGCCAGAACCAAAGATAAGTAGCGCGAGTACGTAAATGTGTAGGCCCTTGTCGGGTACGATGCCTAGCTGTTACGGTAGTTCAGAGAAAAAGCGGCAATTCTATCCAGTACGCCCCCACATCCAGTTAGTGCACCCCAATCGTCATTGGTTATACTCATATCCCCTTGGGTCTTCGAATGGGACCGTGATTAATGAAAAACACAGATACAGCGTGTATAAATAACTCTTACAGATGAAAGTCGAGACCATCTGCGAGCTGGCTGTCGTTGATGATTGACCAGAAGATCGCACTTGAGCAGGACCCGTGCTGATGGCCGATTTTATTATAGCTAGGCTGAAGCGCTGTTACAAGGACCGATCTGCCGACTGAGGTGATACGAAGATCATTAACTGAACATCCGAGCATGCGTTACTGGAAGTGCGATGATGGACTGGCACCTTTTCTGAGCATCCCTATAATGCACCTCTGCACTTGACATCAGCCTAGACCTCTCCACGTAGTCTTTCAGGATCAGGGTTGGTCCCAGAGCCGGGTAAATTGTGGATGAATCAGTGAAGACAGTGGAGCATCGAAATACATTCTTCATGTGTGTCGAGCTGGATACAGTAAAAGAATGACACGACAGATGTTCCAGAACGCGTATCCAATGCGTTTGTCTTTGCGCAGTTCGACGCATGATCTGGGAGCATACGATGGATGGATACATCCGGAATGACAACGGCGCAAAGAGGTGGGATTGTCAAAGTCATCTACGTGGAATAAATGCATGTATATGGATACACTGAATATGATAAGTAAGGTAGTCTGCGGGGGAAACAATACAATACTGGTAAATGCAGTCGAATCGTACAATCATTAGAAGCGTCTCATGGTTGAGCCGATGGTGCGACATTGAATGACTCGCCGCATCCGCAAGCATCCTTGATGTTTGGGTTCTTGAAGGCAAACTTTGAGCTGTAATGCAGGAACCATTAGTAAAGGATTACGATAAAGAATGGAGGTAAAAGCGCACCTTAAAGCATCTTCCTTCCAGTCCATCTCGCTCCCAATGATTGAGAAGAGGGCCTTGCTGTCTATTACTACCCGGACGCCGTCCTGTTCTACAACCTCGTCGAACTTTCCCGGCTCCTCCACATATTCTAGGTGGTATGATAGTCCGGCACATCCTTTGTTACGAACACCGATTCTGATGAGCTGCGGCGTTGGACCACGAAGTAGTGCCCTTAGGCGTTCTACTGCATCTGGCGTCTGCAATCATCGCCATCAGCAGTCGCCAAAACGAAGGTAAAGGTGACTTACTATCGTCAGCGCAGCTTTGGTCGCTCTAATCTTTGGTCTAGGCTTCTCTGCCTTTGGAACAGGTGGGGGACGGGCAACCACCTGAGGCGCCGCTGCGTTCGAGTCAAGTGTTGTTGACGACGACGACGGTACAGCAACAGGCGGGGAATCTACTAGCGACAGACTCTGGTTCGGACGGTGTGCTGACATCATCGCGCGACGAGCAAAGAGAAGAGAGGGGCCGCATTGTCGTGAGGCATGGCGGAGAGAGTGCATTGAAGAAAGCATCGTGGCCTGAATAGCGGGAGTAACAGTGAAGTGCACACAGCTGGTGCAGTGATGACGGTTTTATTCGACTAGTCGACAAAATGGGCCGAGGCTCTGCTCGATGGCATGTGACTGGCCTGGACCAATTAGAGCCTCCCAAGATGTAACCCGCTTCCGGGATTTCCGGGATTCGGGCCGATACGGGGTTTGTTGTCTGCCATCGCCTCCGAGTGCAAACAGTCTCTGTATGGCAACTCGGTGACGAAGTAACAAGGTGACCAAGCGCGGGGTAGGTGTATTTCTCACCAGGATGGTCAGTAAGAAAACAAAACAAGCCCGACGCGCGGCCAAAGCTGTCAATGGGAACGCAAAGTATGTTGTTAGATATGTTTTCCATGTTTTCTTGCAGGCACTGAATATGGTTAGGCATGAGGATACAGCACCAACAGACTCTGCGCCTACTTCGCCCATATTGCCTGAGGACTCGGTCGTTATCGAGGAAGAAGTAGATCCCAAGACGCGTGCAGAACGAATTAAAGAAGAGGGCAATGCCGCTTTTCGCGCGAAGAATTACCGTCAAGCTACAGAGCTGTATACCCAAGCCATCGGTAAGCGCCAGAGATTGGATTGTCACCGACCCTTGAATAATGTTTTTTAGATCTGAATCCCGCTGAACCATCCTACTTGACGAATCGCGCAGCTTCTAACATGGCGCTAAAGCGATTTAAACCCGCGCTAGAAGATTGTCGTCTGGCCGCAACACTGCAAGCCTCTTCCCCGAACCCCAAAACGCTACTACGGCTTGCGCGGTGTCAATTCGCGCTTGGCTCCCCTACTCCTGCCCTCTCAACCTTGAATACCATTTTCTCTATCGACCCTAAAAATGACGCTGCGCTACAGCTCAAAAGACAGATATCCGACCTCGAGGGTCACCTGCAGCATTTCCACGCGGCACGGGGGAGGAAGGACTGGGGCATGGCTCGGATCGCGTTGGATAAGTGTTTCCAAAACATAGAAAGTGAGGGAGACGAGATACCCACTGACTGGAGAGTGTGGCGAGTGGAGCTCGAGCTGGCTAAGGGAAACTGGGATGCAGCGAACACAGCGGCTAAGTACGGACCTTTTTAATTCGTCTCTTTTTTCTTTCATACTCATACCGCCTCGCACAGCGACGCGCTCAGAATGAAGGGGAACTCTCCTGAGGTGCTGTCATTGCGAGGGCTGGTGCTATTCTTGACCGGTAAACTTCCCTCCGCTATCACCCATGTCCAAGGTGCTCTTCGACTCGACCCCTCATACGGACCTGCTCAACAACTACGGAGGCGTGTCAAGGATGTCGAGCGTCTGAAAGAGGAAGGAAACGTTGCTTTCAAAGCTGGACGGCTAACGGAAGCTGTGGAAAAATACGGCGAAACTCTGGAACGGATCGGTGCGTTCGAAGAGGAGGGTAAAGGTGGACAGATACGCGCAACGCTGCTCTCAAATAGGGCAACGACCCTGGTCAAAGTCAGCTGCGCGTCTGTTATCTTGTTCATCAATTAACTTATGTCCTGCAGTTGGAGCGGTACGACGACGCACTCATCGATATCGAGGAGTCCCTAGAACTCATGTCCACATCGTTCAAGGCATACCGAACGCGCGCGCGAATTCATCTGCACCTTGAATCCTATGATAAGGCTGTAGCCGATTTCAAGAGCGCCATCCAACAAGCACAGTCCGACGGAAACAGCACTGACGCAGACGTCCGTGCTCTCAAAGCAGAGCTCAAGAAGGCAGAGACTGCATTGAAGCAGAGCAAGACGAAGGACTACTACAAGATCCTCGGCGTCCCGCGTGAATGTTCAACAGCAGACATCAAAAAGGCTTACCGAAGAGAAAGTCTCAAGCACCATCCTGATAAAGGCGGTGACGAGGAGCAGTTCAAGCTTGTGGCGGAGGCGCACTCTGTTCTTTCTGATTCTGATAAGAGAAGCAGGTATGATAATGGTGATGACGAGGATGGTATGGATGGAGGGTTCGGAGGGATGGGTAATATGACGGAGGCAGATATCGCTAATTTGTTTGCTTCATTTGGTGGAGGCGGTTTTGGGGGTGGTGGGTATGGAGGTGGCGGGTATGGAGGGAGCAGATATGGCGGGTCGAATGGCTACTCGTCGCATGGGTTTCACTATTAGATTTGTTTTTCCGACGTCTCTCTGTATCATCTTGCACTCATTATCATACACTCTTACCTATCTATTACTTATCAATCCCGCTTTCATGTCAGCTATCTCTTTAGCGCCCTAGCTGATATCCATCCGGCCGCATTATAATGCTGTATGGTGAACGCATGCTCGAGCTGGCCGAGAATAACGTGCTGTTAATGAAGACGCTCGGGTGCTGTGGGCGCTCTCCTTCACAGCATACGATCAAAGATGCTCATAATCCGCCGGAAATTAAGGATCATCTCGAAGTGCTGTAATCTGTACCTTCTACGCCGCAAGGCAATAACAACAGCACTAGCGCATAACCCGGCGGAACTAACAAGGTTAAAATAGAGTCCAAGGGTAGTATAGCATCACTGATTAAATTTAAACATCGAGGATGTCACATTTCTTTCCGAAAACTTTGTCCGAATAACATGAGGCTGTTGTGCTCACAATAAATTAACAGATAATTATATGTCAGGACCTGACAAACGACAACCGCACAATATATGCGAGGAGTGGAGCTCATCATGATAACTCGTGGAAAACGCACGCACTTCCGCATGTCGCCAGGAGATATTCCGACATACACAGCAAGAAGGGCTGGAAAACCTCGTGCTCTACAGCTTGGTGGTGGTGGTGGCGGAGATGGTAAGAAACGCTCTGTGGCGGTGTCTTCGGCCGATCACGTTCTTTAGATAGATAGATACTAGATAACCGGACTAGACCCGACAAGGAACGCCAGGGTAGCTAAACTTAGCGCTGGATGTGGGGAGGAGCGATGGTTTCATTGTGTAGTATCTATACTACACATTAAGGGAGGGATGGTACATACATAATGTAAAAGTAATGATAAGAAGATTTCAATACATATGGTCTAAGAAATACAGTTGTTGGGGTATGTGTGAGGGGCAGAAGGGGTATCAAGGCGAGTACAGTGGACGAGTTGCTCACTCGACTCTGCTATGATACGAACAGCTGCCACACATCAGGCATACGATCACCACCTGTGGTCGCGAGACCCATGAACACATGGTGGCCCTGCAAAAAGTCCACCCGCTTGAGACCCTTGTCTCTCTCCTCCTTGAGCTGGACGGGGTCCGGGATACGCTGGTATCGCTCGTGGAATGCCCTATAGACATTCTTCAATGTTGGTGGAACTAGCTGGAGCTTGTTGCACTCCTTCTCCGAGACATTGGTGCGCAAGAAAGTGTAGATCTGCTCGACGACGTCGGCGACAGTGACGAAGGGCGAGCCTGGCTTGGGCCGGACGTCGATTCGCCATGGGAAGACTGTTGATGAAATGATGATGAGGGGGAGAGCAGGGTTTGTTGCTGCTTCAGATAGGACACGGGGGGAGATGGCTCGGTTATTGGGTGTGATGTTGACGGGGGGAAGAGAGACGTTGAATCTGAGATGGGGAACCTGCGAGAGAGCAAGAACAGGGTGTAGGGTGGTCGTGCAGCCAGGTAACGGTGCACAGACTGAGCCATACTGGCTGGGCGCCGACGACGACGCGCCATAATTAGAAGGCAATGGAATGGGAGGGTGGTAAGGGGGGGTCCTCGGTGTCTGGCTGAAGACAGTGTGGGCAACGTCGCCAAAGTGTACGTGTTTTCCAGGCATTGTGAGAGGTGAAGATGGAATGACCCATGGTAGCAACGGTAGTAATAGTTATATAGAAAACGCGACAGGCAGAGGATCAAGGCGATGAATCCGGAAGGCGCAGCCGGAATGTGAGTGAGTCACTGCCCCTCATATCACGTCCAAGTAAATCACGTTCTGATTTGACCGATTTTCTATTTTGGGCCAGCCTCGCGGCATCAAAACGTACGCATTTTGCTTGTTTTGGCCTTGGACTCCTTGGGTTACTCCCATCTTGATATCTTGTATCGTCCTGGCACCGTTTCTCCGGGCTTGAGTCCCAAGTAATTAGTTCCAACCCAAGGACCTTGGGCGTCCTCCCCCTTGCAGTACGGCCTTCATACACCGCCCCTGCATCACCAGACCCTCTGGCGCTTAATAGTGACATTCGGCGCTTTCATTGATAGTATTTCTTATCGGCAATGTCTATCTGATGATCGCCACCTGCTTGGTGTTCGAGCAGTAACCAAGTTTCACGCGACCTCCAGTTCCGTGCATCTTTTTCTCAAACTCGCAGTTCGTTGTAGATCTGTCAGATTTTGCCTTTCCCCTTACCCCGAATCGCAATGTACGGCATGGCGCTTATTTGCCGTCGATAATCCCTCCGGATTGCCATGCTGGAATTCCATGAAAGCATAGCCCTGACCGACGTCCACCTCACTTCGTTGATGTAGAACTGTACATGAAGAAAATTTTACCTTGCAGTGCAGAGTCTGCTGTAGTAGGTCCGATTCTATTGCCTCGTACGTCATTGTATGTATACACTGTGCAGTCCGCAATTCAGTCAAACGTGGCTGGGCGGCATTGTATACGTGCCAGTTTACTGCGAGCGCACGTTATCTTTCGAATGGCCCGCCCAGGCTACGACCGCAATCTTGACTGCGGGTTCGGAGTTACGTACCTTGCAGCTTCTACAGCGAACAACGCGGCCTCAGAACCCAAAAAACGCGCAAGGCGCCGCGACGCGACTCGAAATTTCAAAGTCATCCGCTGGGATGACTCGACGCGAGTGATTTAATGAAGCGGTACCGCCAAAAGCCACCTCTGACCCGCTAAATTGACGTGATATTGACATCGTGTTAGATACCGGTAACAAATAATTATGGCACTTCCGAAAAACGGAAACTCCTAACGGGGCGTTATGACTCTAATTCACGGAAGTTCGACATGAAGTACCCGATTCTTTCCTTCAATCCTTGTCCATTTCGTGTTGCTTCGGACCCTGAGGCGGGCTGAACCGTGCGAACCGTGTCACGACGGTAACTCACAATGTCACTATCAGATAGTTGCCGTAGAGTAGGGTGCTGAGCTACCCTCGGAGCTGACGACATTACAACAGTCGCGCTATATGGATCCATTGAATGACTTTAGTCTTGTCCGCAATAGCTAAACAGTAATAAATATGGCCTCTCATAGTCTGTGTGTGCGCACGTCTCAGTTCACTTACGTCTCTTGCACGTAGTTACCTGTGCATAACGAAATATCAGATCACACCTGAGCAACGCCGCTGATTTTAGAAAAACGTACCAGGAAACACCCCTTGTTGACCATTCAACCTCCCCGTCCACCAATCTTCTGCACTTCCCGTCCGTTCTACAATTTCTATTCGATCACCAACGTTGAACGAGAGGTCACCGTCGGCCTGAGCAACGAAATCGTACAAAGCAACTACATATTGCACTGCCGGTTTCACAGTTGGCTTAGGCTTCAGTGGGGGAGGGGGAGGTGGCGCCCGCTTCGTGGCAGCTGCAGCGGAGGCGGAATAAGGTGGTGGGGGAGACGCCAGAGCCGCAGCCGCAGCGGAGGGGGGAGGGGGAGGAGGGGACTTCTTAAATGACGGCGCCGGAGGGGCTGTATGGGGGGCTGGCGCCTTTAGGGAGCTACTATAAGATGAGGTGGTCGCGCTTGACGAGTTACGCGCCAGGGGACCACCTCCTGCCGCGCGATTCTGTTGCACGAGTTTCGCTGTACGGAATCAGTCCACCGGAAAATAGAAGATCAAAGGATCCCCTTACAAACTGAGATAATCCTCTTCGTGATGCCCAGTTCTTCGATCTGGCTCCATGCGTCTGTTCGGTTCTGTTCGTATTCGTCGCAGATTTGTTGACCAGGAACATTAGAGATATCGTATTTAGCTGTCTCTGCAAAGGTGTTCATCTTCTCGAGAATTAGGTAGAAAATGTTAAGTCTAAACAGCATTAGTCTGATCCCGTAACTAGTCTCGTTTAGCACGTACTGCATATAGAAAAACGAATGGAAGAGAGGATCAATGAATTGGGTCGAGAGCGTCATGAAACGCGGTAGATCGGTCTTCAGCGCATTGTTGATGAAGTCATACTCGCTTGTCGCCATCTCAAAGTCTTGTTCCAACTGTTTCCAGTCAGCGAGTTGTTCCATCAAGCACTTGAAGATGTGATCTTGCCTTGAACAAATTCTTCTCATCACTCAGGGATTTCTCCTTCTTGTCGCGTAATTTAGTCAAAGAATTGTTGAAGCGGTCGTAATCCATCAGCTAAAGAATCATGAACATTGCATCTCCCAGGACTTGAGAACAGGCACACCTTATGATCCCGTTTCGTGATGCTCTTCCTGATCAGCTTCAATATCGACTGCAGTTCCTTCGCTGGGCCCGTTATTCTGCTTTCAATGAGCTCGAGCTCGGGACCGACACTCGCACGTAGCTCTTCCATCGCGGTCTCATACTTGTCGACGTTACGAATGGTTTGGCCAGCTTCGGGATGTTTGCCAATAAGATCATACTCGCCCGCGATAGGGTGCATGAGGACCGAAAAGTGTGTTGCATAGCCGGCCCCGCAGGTAAAGAGACCTATCCCTGTTCAGCACCATATCGCCCGATGCAGTGGGCAACATTCACCATTGACAGCGTCGAGGAAAGATTTGACATCCTTTATGAACTTCTCGCTGGCCTTTTCCATTTCCGTAAAATGGCGTTGATAGTCATCGAATTCGGGATCGTTGGACTCTGCATTGGCTTCGTCACAGCTTCGGTCGGCAGGCACGCTGTCGGAAACTCACTTTTGGACATGCCAACCTTGCTGGTGACCATGAATGGCGTCCTACACGATAATCTGAGCGCAACTCTCGAAATTTTCTGGGTGCATGCTCACCGTTTGACCGCCTTGGTGAAGCCCTTCATGTTGGGCGAGGGAGAGAGGTAGACGTTACTTGTGAAATCGATTCCAATTACACACAGAAGCACAGCCGAGACCTGATCATACCGATTTTCCCACGGGTATTGTTTGGTCATTTCGCATTACCGGAGGCGGCACGGGCTACTCGGAGGGAGCGCCTAACGAGAACCTGGAACCGATGCGCACAATGTCGTCTTGTTTTGATGCATAAAATAGTGCGGTGCTTGCTCCCCATGCTAACTATGTTCATCTTACGTCGTCGAAAGTAGGCGATGCTGTCTAGGCTTCTAGGTTGCTTCCTTGCATGGAGGCACATGGAGGTGATTTCTGCCCGACGCCTAAAAAAAACTGTTGATAGAAGTGACTATTGAATAGGCGCCATGAAAAAGGTCACCCGATTATATGTCTAAATAAATAGACCAAAAAATTAACGCTTGGATCTTCTTTTCGCACTGGAATGCGCTGCTATCAGAAAGCAAGATTCTCGGTAGTTCGCTATCATCGGGCTCTAAGGCTTCCACCAGGACACACCTCACATTCTTCTCCCCGAAAGCTTCAATCTTTACTCCGATGAATACGGGATAACCTCTTGTGATGAAAGCGGCACACTAGCAGCTGCAGGACGTGTTATTCTATTCTTACATTTTTTGTAGAGCCTCATATTGGTATATGTGGTAGGGACCCATCAACTAAGTTGATTCCATCCACTTGCTTAGGTACGGGGGCTAGCCCCACTCATTCTTGCATCGTCAATCCGTGATAGAGCCTATATATATATAAGTGCGAAATACTCATGCATTGCGAGATATAAGAAGCGGACGACGATTCTAATCCCATATAATATACAAGCTACAAATGGAGTATTTTAAAACAACAGTGCAGCGATTAAAAGTACCGTGAATGATGGGACTGGTTACAATATCCAAGTAGTGCTACAACGTTGATACTTCCAAGCAGATTTAGTTGAATGTTCTTCCAATTCCTCCGCAAACAGGACAGTTATCCTCTAGAAACAAGAACGAAATCAGTCCACTTCCTTCACATCGCCAGCATAGCCTCCCGCCTATCCGAGGGTCACCAGTGGGATACACAGCAGAGCCTCGAGGGACCTGATTGAATCCATTCAACGGTGTGATCAGAGGCCTCGGCGGCGGAGGTCGGAAACCGCGGTGGGGCGTAATATACGAAGGTTGGTATCCCGAGTTGGGAGGTGGAGGACGAGAACCGGATGACGATTGAGGACTATGATACGAAGGAAGCGGGCGCTGGAAATTTCCAGACGTCCTGGATTCCGGTGAAAAATCCGTATACATGAGCGCCCCGGTGAAGGGCTTGGAATACCTAGCCCAACACTTTCGGCATGGGTGTGAAGGATCATTCTGTTTGTACCCTGTATTTCTACCTGAAAAAAACCAGTTAGGTAAACTCAGCATTCATCAGAGCACTCCTTACATTTATCGCATTGATATCCAGCCGGATACACGAGGAGACGATTGTTATTTAGAAGAGGATGGCCTGGAACCGGCGTGGTCGTTGGACGCCCGTCGTTTCTGTTCTGCGAGTTGGTAGACGGAGGACCAGAGTGAGGTGACGATGGACCCGAGCTTGGCGGTGGACCTGGGGGAGGCACATAGCCGCCTGCAGAAACGGGTTCACGTCGTGGAGGTAATGGAGGAGCATCATTATTGGGTGGAGGACCGGGTGGAGGCGCGAATCTGCCACCAGCAGATGATGATCGCACCGGAAGAGATGGGACAGAAAGGCCGGTATTTTGAGTTTGTTGTCCAGGATAGCCTGACCAACTAGGACTCTGGTGACGGGAATAGCTATTGTGATTGCTAGCGCCCGTAAGCTGGGACACTATCTGACCGGTTAACTGTTGCAGCAACGACGGAGGCCGGCCGGTATAATGATTCTGTGACGTTGACCACCCTGTTGGAGTTGGTTGCAGGAGTACAGGCTGAGGCTGCGGCTGCGGGGGTGGTCGTGGTCGTGGTGGCTGCTGAAATGGTCTTGCTGGACCAATTTCTACTGTGCTTTCTCCCTGGTAGACATTCGGTCCCGGTGTATACGCAGGCGGTAGCTCATCTGTAAGCCCTGTGGGATCTGGTCGCAGTTCTCCGCTTGGCTGCGAAGGGAGACTGGCGCTCGAGCTATTCGGGTTTGCACCAGGTGATGAAGTGGATGCAGCGGAAGGACCAGAAGGCTCAGGATTTAAATTACTGGGCGGGGATTTCGATGGTGGTGACGAAAGTAGCGACGACGACGACGACGGCTGCAAGTGTGCAGGATCTCGAAATGGATTGTGGGATGACATGGTGGCGAAGGTAGAAGGCACTGGACTGAGCATTATTAAGGGGCCATCACTCCATCGGCCCGACGGACCACGACCTCTCTGATCAATTCTGCTGAGCAACTGCTGAGAAGGCAATGCCCGACGACGGATAATTCAGGCTGCATCAGGGCGACTTGATATGAGTCACTTTTCGATAAATACATGTACAAGTTATTCGATGGCCAAGCAGAGAAACATCCACTTGAAGCAGAAAAAAGCTTTGAATTCAACTATACTGTATTCCAAGTTACTCTTGTTCTTTTTTCATTGGAATCACAGTAGTCCTTCCTACGTTGAGGGAGCTCCAAAATTTCCCTGAGCGACACATGGATATGCCCGATAGAGATCCCAAGTCCTGACCTCTTCGACGCCTGGTGCAGACAAGGCACCTTTAATTAACCCATCCTCTAATACCCCAGCAGAAGTCACCTCTAAGATATCTACATGAGTCTCCCCGGCCTTCCACAAAAAATGCGGTACTCGCCATGAATGATCAAGTACTTGGGTACTTTCTGGGCCTCCGGGCCTTCCGGTACACCAACACCGGACTTGAGGCTGTCGATACAAAGATAAGCTCTGGTCCTGATCCAGCCATCCACTCCGGACAACGTTTCCTTGACTTCCGCTACCCACCCATCGATCTGACCGTCCTCCAAAGTGATACCGTAGGTTACAATGACTTTTGTCGGATCAGTGGACTTGAACGACGAAGCCTTCTCGGACTCCCCAGAGTCGTATGATAGCTCATACGTCCGCCGGTCCAGAAGCTCGAGTCGCTTGACTAAGTCCTCTTCTCGAGGACTACGATTAACCCTCAAGCGAGTGTAGCTCTCGTGTTGGAAGGCAGCGGTGTCGTCGATATCATAGACAGCTAACCAGCCAGGGAGCTTTCCATCTGACGCACTGAACCTTGCTCCTGTGAGAAAGGACGGGAGATGATTCAGGCGTAGCGGAACATGTTCGTTGTTGTACCAATCTGAAAGGTCAGGTAAATAGATGCCCATTTGAGAATGTAGTGACCGGAACTTTGCCTTGGAATTCCTCTAGAGTTACTTGTTTTCCCGGCTCAGAGAATACTGCTAGGAATCCAGGTGCCATGGTGGCTTTGAATCATCCGGTGAATCCCATGGCATGCTTGTGTCTGAGAGGGAGCGGAATCACTTTCCTCCGACTACCAAAAAGGTAGATCACACTTCACGCCCACGGTCCGATCATCCGACACTTGTCTTGAACGATAGGCATCACTCATCTTGCTCACGATGGATAGCCGTCCACAAAATTTCAAGCCTGGATTGCTCATTATTGACATGCAGAACGATTTCTGCCCTCCGGTAAGCTGTATCTTATCTATCGGTTTTTCATATCGGGCTTCATACATTGCCTTGTCTTAGGATGGCTCTCTTGCCGTTGCCGACGGGCGCTCTATCACACCATTGATTAAAAACCTCCTCACTTTACCAGCCTTCGTGACTAGGGTCGCGACGAAAGATTTTCACCCATCTAATCACATTTCTTTCGCCTCCAATCATGCGGCGCCTGATAACGTACCCTTCGTTTCATTTGCCACAATCACGAATCCCTACAACCCAGACGAGTCGTATCAGACTCGACTGTGGCCGGATCATTGTGTGCAAGGCACTGTGGGCGCTGACCTCGTTGACGGCTTGGACCCAGCATGCACCAAAATAGACGCCGTGATCGAAAAAGGCGTAGATAGTCGTGTGGAGATGTACTCTGCCTTCTATGACCCGTTCACGTCTCCGAGGATCAGCGATAGTGGTCTATCCGCTTTTCTGAAGTCTTCTGGAGTGAATTGGGTTTATGTTGTGGGCTTGGCCCTCGATTATTGTGTTCGTGCTAGTGCTCTGGACGCTCGAAAGGAGGGTTTCGAAGTTGTCCTCATTAGAGATGGCACGAAGGCAGTTGACGGATCTGAGGAGAACATCCTCAAAGTGGAGGAAGAACTCCGTCAAGCGGGTGTCAGGGTTGTCGGTATGGCATCCCCAGAAGTCCAATGGCTATCTACGAGCCATTAATTACAAGTCTATACTCATCGTCATATCTCTCCAGTGGTAAAGATATACTTCCAAAATACAGAATTTTTCAATACATGTACAACAAAAGAATATGGCAAAGTACACATTCTGCGTACACTTGACTTTCACGTCGGTTTGCCTATTGGCATTCTAGTTAAGGTCCTCACTCTGAATCATCACCATAATCCGAATCTTCATCATAAAGATAACCGTCACCACTTTTACCGGTATGTGTTGAAGCTGTTGGAGCAGGCGCTTGTTGTACAATATCATTCGGGTCAAAGTCCGAGTCTGGATCATCTCCATCGTTGTTGGCCGGAGGAGGTGCTACGTCGAGAGGCTGTTCTGGTGGCTGACGCTCTTCATCGATGGCAGGCCCTTCGACCAATACCTTCCAAGCATCAAAAATCCTTCTACCAAAGGGGAAAGGGTCAGAAAGCCGAAGCAGTGGGTGACTTTGTCTTCACCTAGAATCGTTCCCGGCAGATACAGTTTTAATCTGCCCTCCCGCGACCAATCCAAGTTTTGTACAGATAAGATTTACCGTCCTCAGCTGTTGTTCGTCTACCTTTAAATGCTTGAGTGCCATCTCTTTCACGTCTACAACATAGACCGGATGCTGAGAGCGAGTCCTGGATGAAGGCTGGAGAAGGTCTTTAAGACCATTACCCCACGCCGTGCTATCCACGTCATAACATTGATTGAGAACTTCCAAGGTGTCTTTTCGCCCGCAAACAAGAAGCAGCATTGGTCCGGAATCCCGTTTCCGAAAGAAATCTTGTACTGTCCGAGTTGCACCATCATCGTCGGTTTCCTCCGGTATCCCGTATATGAATGTCTGTGAAAAACATTTATTATCATATCCGAGTTCATGCAGACAATCAACCAACGTCGCGTTTGCCCTCATGGAGTCTCGCATTCCTCCTTATGACAATCTGTCTGACGGCTGGTGGCGGATCAAACCGCCCGGGTGCTCCTTCAGCAAGGCCGATGTCCAATATCGTTGGGCTGCCCGATTGCCATCTGTTGTAGATGAAGGAGCACATCCGAAAAGTCTCAAGCCAGGGTGATCTCTCCACTTCAATCAAGTTTTCGTCAAGTATATTCTTTTTCAGCTGATATAGTACCCTGTGGTATAAGCCAGTAAGTCAACCTTATCAGTATAAGATCTATTTGAGTATTACGCACCTTCCGTGCTCGAAAAGTGGGCGATATAGACCATCGTTACGTCCATCGGGATCCATCGCGATGGCGTCGTAACCTTTGTTGGCTTTGCTAGTGTCCACCGGAGCCATGCCATTTTTTCTGTTTTTGTTCTTGGTAGAAGCTAGCGATCCGAGCTTCTTGGAAAGTTCGTCTGGGTTTTTGAATTCAATGGGAGATATCGATTCAAAATCGCTGGCTATAAGACCTTTGTCGGGGTGGGGATAACGTAGACGGCAGCTGCGCGCAATGTCTTTCGCCTGGCGCTCAGGTATCAATAGATATGAAGCGCCAGTGTTCGTAATACCTCGAGACAAAATTCAGTATTGAATACACTAGAAAAATATTTTGGTCCACTATACCAAGTGCAAGCTGTATCGGCCCGCCCCTAACTATCGAAAATACATCTCTTGCAAGTCTGCTATGATCCCAAAATTGTACTCTGGGAAAATGTCAGCCGGGAAGTGACCTGGCAGGACAAGAGATCCACCTATCAGCCCATGAAAAGTCGAGTCGTCTGTTTTCGAATCCCCCCAACTGATGATAGTATATTGACCCCATCTGGCTGCGAAAAGGTGGAGGAAGCACACGGAGTGGCCACCCAGGCGGAAACTCGTGGGGACACGAGAATTTCCAATTTGGGTAAGTCGGTGCTTCGACGCCTCACGCGTTTGATGGTGTGATGCTCATGTCCATACATCATAGCTTTGCACATCAATAGCAGCAGAAGAAATTGTAATAAAGCATGAGTAGAAATGAAATGACACGTATAAATACAACTATTATAAAGAATTTCTATGCCAGTGGGTACTAATCATCTTCGACGAAGATTGAATCATTCCCGTCCTCCTCGTCACTATCCTCGATGTCCATGTACTTTCTAGATGTGGCCGCTGCTGACCTCGGAGGCCGGGTGGTACGAGGAGGCTTGGGAATAGCGTCGTAGTCCATGTCGTCGTCGTCGTCACTATCTACAACCTTGGGTGGTGACTTCTTCGCCTTCGGAGGAGAAGCTGGCTTCATCTTCTTAGTTAGCTTCATCTTCTTGGGTTCAGAAGGCCCAGCTTTGGTGAAGTAGTCAGTGACGGGTGGCTGGGCGGCCACGGCTCTCTTCTTCTTGGGTGCTGGCTCATCTTCCTCCTCATCTTCCTCCTCCATCTCTAAACTGAAACGGCATCAGACTTGAGTATACATTTTAGGAACCGATGTAATATACCTTTTCCGCTTCGGCGCTGGCTTTGCTTTCTCCTTACCCTTGTCCGTGCTCTTGGCCACGACGACAACATCAGAGTCGGAGTCAGACTCGGGTAGTTTTGACTTGGCAACAGGTTTCTTCCTTGGGGCAGGTTTTTGAACCTCGACATCGTCAAAGTCATCGTCAGACTCGTGTTTTGGCTTCTTCTTGGCAGCTGCGGCGCGCTTGGGTGCTGGTGGCGGAGGCATGTCGTCATCCTCATCATCCTCACGTTTCGCCACCGGCTTTGCAACCGGCTTTTTCTTCGGGGCAGCCTTGACAGGCTTGAAGTCTTCGTCATCGTCTGAGCCCTTGTTGCGTGATCCGATGGATTTCCGCGTCTTCAGAGTGCCTTGCTTCTTCTTGCCTTTTTGGCCACTGGCCTTCATCGCGGCTTGCTGGACTTCACGTTGGTGTTTCTACAGATCGTTGACATTTTTGTCCCTGTGAAGAGCGGCAACACTGACCTCATACATGACCAAGAAGTTGTCGAGATCGTCATTCCACATTTGCTTGGGCGTGACCTCCAACAAAGCAAGAAGCTCCGCCTCCTTGTCTGCGGCTTGTTGGCGGAGTTTTTCAATCTGTAAGTTAAAAGGCATCAGAATACGGACAACATAAAGGGTGTCTTGGAGTACCTTCTCCTTCGTCAAGTTATAGATCGGCATGGTAAGCAAATAATCAAAATCAGTATCAAGTTCATCGTCGACTTCTTCGGCTGCGTTGTCCTGGTTATCGTCGTCATCGGAAACCTTGGGACCCTTAGGCTTCTTGGGGTACGGCCGGAACTCATGATGCCTCAAATCAGCGACAATGTCTACTTTCTTGCGATTAGACACGACAAGCTTCTTGTCCACGATCATTTGCACAAAACGGGCTTGGTTTGAGAGCTTCTCAAAGGCGCCCTGAAGTTCGCCAGCCAAGTAGTCCTTGAATACTGTTTAGCGTGAAATCGTGGCTATTGGTTAGAAAGCGTACCTTGCGTTTCTGATAGTACGCCATGCGTATAGGATAGAAATCTTCGATAATGGCCTCCGGGGAGTCATACTTCTTGATCTTGCCTTCGAAGTCGAAACATATCATGTTTGCTGTGCTGATCTTCGTCGTAAGCTGGAAGTATTCAGTGAAGCCTTGGGCTTCTGCCTTCTCCATCTCCTTAGGATTCATCTCAATCACGAAGTGCACGTTCTCATTGGAGTGGTGCTCTTGGTAATTCTGCGAGCAAAGTGAGTAGAGTGCTAAGAGAGCGCAGAACGGACCCCACCTTGACGGCATCTGTCTTGTCACCAGCCATCATTGCTTCGAGGTCCTTCTTGAAGTTCGCAGTCCACTTGTGAATAGGAAGTTCGATCACCTCGACAGTGCTGTCGTCGACCTTCCTCGCGATACCGGTCACTTCGTACTTATTCTTGCCAGTCGACTTGATTTCCCCGGTAAAGCGGTGCCACCACGGATCCATGGTAACCACTTCCTCGCCGTTCATTAGTCGGCGAAGATTGGCCACAATGTCAACCGGATTGAAGCATGGAATGTTCGTACTCCAACCTGGAAGGATATCTGTCAGTGACAAGTTTCGAAGACGCTGACGCTAAGCATACCGGTACCAATGCCCTCCGCCCCGTTGACTAGGATCATGGGTAAGACAGGGAGATACCATTCGGGTTCAACGGTGAGCCCATCGTCCTCCTGGGAATTCAATAGTGCATCGTCGGCAGGGTGGAAGATCGATCGAGTGATAGGGGCAGGCTCTGTGAAAATATACCTAGGCGAGGCATGGTCTTTCCCGCCCTGGTCTCGAGAACCGAACTGCCCGTTGGGCAGGAGTATGTTGATGTTGTTGGATCCAACGAAATTTTGCGCAAGATTGACTATAGTCGCGGCTAAACTAGCTTCACCGTGATGGTAAGCAGATTTTTCGGAGACATAACCAACAAGTTGGGCGACCTAAAGACCCGCACATCAATTAAAAGCCCTAGCGAGACGTGTTAACAAACCTTAATTTCCGACTTCAAATTTCGTTTGAAACACGACCATATAATCTTCCTTTGGCCAGGTTTTAACCCATCGGCAACGGATGGTATAGATCGAATATTATCAGCCATAGAGAACAGAATAAGCTCCTTGTTGATGAACTCAGAGTAGGTTATCTCGTCCAAGTTGTGGTCCAAAAATGTCCCAGGCTGACGACATATGAATATCGTGTCTGATATAAGGTTCCAAACTCACCCGGAATTGACGAAGCCATTCCTTTCTCTCATCGGCTTTCTTCTTACTAAAAGCGAGGTCGATCTCTTCTCTCTCTTCCTCCTTGAGCGGCGAGAAGGGAATCACATGCTTGCCCATATCAGCAAAGTACTCAACAGCATCCGTGTCTTTGCTTGTGCCCAGACCCTATAGGTAACATGAAGAGCTGAAATGAATGTGGAATACACGCAAGCGTACCTTGAAATACTTCGCTTTCCATTTTGAAGCGTCCGGTGTTCTTTCCGCCCATTCTTCGTATTCAGGGATGGTAAAGAAGTCTTTACGCTGATTGCCTTTCGTAACCTTGTCAAGTGTTAGGGAAGAGACGACAACAAGGTACCATAAAGAAACTTTACCCGAACGATAGGTGTGACAAATTCAACGAGGAATCCCGGCAACTTTAATAGGGACGGATAGAAATGATCGAGATAATTGATGAGGAGGCCTTTGATATGAGAACCATCGTGGTCCTATTACGACGTGAACATCCCACAGGCGTCAGAGGTCCACAAGACGTACCTGATCGGTCATAAGCATAAGTTGGCCGTACCGTAACGACGAAACATCCTTGTACTCTTTGTTGTGCTGCAAGCCCAAAATCTTCTTGATGTTCTGGATCTCCTCGTTCTTCATGATTTGGTCATGCTTCGCTTCGCGAACATTCAAAACTTTACCACGAAGAGGGAATATACCAAAGTTGTTTCGTCCAACGACACTAAGACCAGCCTGAGCCATAGTTTTGGCAGAATCTCCTTCTGTCAAGATAAGAGTGCAATTCTTGGCATTTTTGGTGCCGGCCATGTTCGCGTCAGACAGTTTAGGCAGACCTGTAATCCTAAAGAAGCGCGTCAGACAACATCAACTCCCCAGAAGTTCCGTCGAGCATACCTGCTTCGTTTCGTGCCATCGGTTTTCTTGATCTGTTGATCGGCCTTGAATTGAGCCCAGTTCAGGATATGCTCGATGATGGGAGACTTTTGGACTATTCAAATGTTAAATGGCATCACCGCAAGGAGCAATAAATCCTCACCTTTCTTGAGGAAGTCTTCCGAAAGAACAGGCTTCGTCCCGAACTTTGACGCAGGCAGAGTCAAAGTCTCCTTGGTTTGACTGTCAAATGTAGGATTCTCGATGAGCGCGTTGATAAAGATCCACATATGGTTCTTTATCTGCTGGCTTTTCACAGATGCAGCCTTGTTTTTCTTCGAGACTGCCGCCAGTAAGCTCTTGGAGATTTGATCCGAGATGAGAGTGACATGGGTACCACCTTTGACGGTAGCAATCGAGTTGGCAAAGGCGACGTGTTGGAACGAGCCCTCAGATATGGCGAAAGCGACTTCCCAGCGCGGATTAATCTGTTCATATATCACTGTAGGCTTCGACTGAGCGGCACCACCTGATTTGTCTTCCGCCTCCGCTTGAGCCGAGTTGAGATACATTTCAACGTATTGCTTGAAGTTTTTGACTTTAACCCTTTCGTCGTTAAGAAAGACCTTCACGTCCCTCACAGTCCCTGCCATATCATAAACGCGTTTGCGCAGAAGAGCTGCTGTATCTTCGTCGATGGAGTCCATTCCAAAGCGAGCAAGATCGGGCCTGAAGGAGACTCTAGTCCATTCCTCTCCCTTGGAATTCTTCGTGATCTTTGGTTTCCCACAGATGCTCATATTCTGCGTCCAGGTTTGCTTGTACTTTTGCTGCGAGTTTTTGTCGGCAGTCTCAACAGTGAACTCGTGGGAATAGATGTTGGCCAGTTTCGCTCCATAGCCGTTACGTCCGCCGGTCAATTTCTTCTCGTCATCATCGTAGTTGGAGGAAGAAAGGAGGTGACCGAAGATGAGCTCCGGAATATACATCTTCTCTTGAGAGTGCATTTCTATGGGAATACCCCTTCCGTTGTTATAGACGGAAATGGTTCCTTCCTCGACGTTGATGTTGACCTTGATGGTGTCCATGCTTGAGTCGTTGATCTGCAAGTGTTGGACGCGTCAGCTTCCTGTTGAGATAGACATATATGCCCTTTACCTTGTTGTCGGCAGCATTGACAAGAATCTCATCCACAATCTTATAGAATCCGGGGACGAATTTGACTTCGCGATTCACCATGCGCTTAGTGGCTACATCGTATGTCCACATGGCTTGAGTGATAGCCTCAACGCTTCCGATATATGAGTCGGGGCGTTTGAGAATGTGCTCCAGTTGTGTAAGCTATTGGGGAAATGCCATCAATACGTTGCCCTCCGACCAGCAGCCACGACGCACCTTTTGATAAGTCTCTGAAGCCGACTTCTTCTTCCCTGGAGCAGCCTGCTGTGTTTCCCGAGCAGCGGATGGCCCTGCATCGTCATCTCCGTCTGAATCAACCTCCATCGCAGTGCCCTCCGCATTGTCGTCGTGGTCAACCAACACCTTCTTCTTTGTCGTTTTCGGCTTCGCAGCGGCGGTCTTTGAGGTAGCGGCCTTCGATTTCGCAGCAGGAGGGGCCTTGGCCTTGGTTGCCTTGGGTTTGGGGGGAGCTTTCGCCTAGGAGCTGAACGTCAGCTACGATGATGAGGGCACAGCAGAAAGACAGACCTTCTTAGTGGCAGGCACAAAGCCTTCAGACTCTGAGCCTGAAACATCGACGGTATCACCGTATTCGCCCTCGGATGAGCTCATGGTGGAATGGTGGCGAGAGTGGATGATGGCAGTGGTCAAGTTCTGATTCAACAGTACCAATCGCGACGCGTTACAAAACAGCGCCACGTGACTGACCGGACGCGTGCGACAGAAGGCTTTCAGCAAAAAGGACTTTGGCCTGCACAGTACATTGAAACTATGCAAGAACATACACAGACGATAGAAATTTTGAGGAGAGCGGCTGACAATGAATTGTGTCTGGCCAGTAAGTTAAAGTAATTGAAGCTCGCAAAAAATTTCGGCGCATTATATAAGCCACACGTTCCGGGACGGCGAACACGGTGACACGATCACGCTCGCCCCTTAAATGGCAGGGCCTCCCCTAACAGTCTGTGGGCATAGACACGGGCAAGACACGAGTCCGCCTGGCGGGCTTGCAAAACCCAATAGTTCATGGATGTGACGGTGGTTTCCCTTAGTATACACTGACGGCCCAATGACAGCTCTAAGCGCCTCGTGATTAATAAAGACAATGTACTCAAACATGGGCAGTATACAAAGACGGTCACCCCTACGGCTTCATCTTGATATTACTGACGATCAATTGCTATAAAACCCATACTCGTTAGTAAATACGCGGCATTGAGCAACCGAGGGCGGACCTTGTAGCTTTGCACATCGCCCTTGAACTTCGTCACTGTTTCGTCGCCGCATACCCAAAGCTGAAGGTTTTGCAATCAGGGTTTATTCAACAGGTCAAACATTGACACACCTCCTTCGCCACTGTCGTGATGAATCGCTCGTCGTGGGAGATGATGATAACGCCTCCGTTCCACGAGTCCAGGGCGGTCATAAGAGCGTCAAGACCCTGCACAATATCTCAGATCAGCAGATGTTCCAAACAGGGCTGCCGGTGCGAACCTCGATATCCAAGTGGTTAGTAGGCTATAATAAACGAGTCATAAGCATGGAAATTTTTAAAATGGATTATCCTACTTCATCCAATAGCAGGACGTGAGGGTGCTGAAGGGACAACACTGCAAAGGCCACGCGCGATTTTTGACCTCCACTGAGCGTTCCGATGAGCTGCAACCTAAATAGATAGATCTCAATGCCAGAAGGAGACGACATGAGGCGTATCTTTACCCTGTCATCCCACTTATCTGGAAGTTGCCTAGATGCTGTCGATACTCTTGCTCCGTTTTACCCGGGAATTTCGATGCAAGGAACTGTACGGGCGACATCGTCGGATCGAGAGAATCGACATGGTGCTGTGCGAAATAACCGCTGAGCAAGGTTTAGTATCAAAGCCGAGAAACTGCAAAAGAAAGACAAACATTCGTAACCTCCCATTTTGTGTGACGTGACCGGAGAAGGGTCGTAATTCGCCCGTTAAGACCTTGATGCTGCTCGGTAGTCAGCTCCGTTGCCGCAAAACCGATAGGAAACCTACAGCGTTGATTTTCCGCTGCCATTCGCTCCAACGATGGCAATCCGGGAGTCCAGCCCAACATCGATATTGACGCCCTTGAGGACGATCTTTTCAGGAGAGTAGCCAAATGTGACTTCGTCCATTTGAAGTATAGGCGGTGAGATCTTATCGGTCTCTGGAAACCTAAGAGAGGCATTAAGATCAGTAATGGAGATGCGTTCCAAAAACCTACTTGAAACTCTCCGTCTCATCAGCTTCGGGGGGTTCGAGCTCGGGCAGCTTTAGAACAGATAAAATATCAGCCACAAATAATACTTCGTGCGGGTCAACGGACCTTTTCCAAAATCTTGATCCTGGATTGCGCCTGTGCAGCTAATGTGGATTCATTACTACATCGTCTAGTCCAATAAGTGGGTCAGACTTACCACGATTGGCGTTATATCTCCATCTATCAATGAAGGCTTGAAGATGTTTCCGATACTCCATCTGGGCGTCGTACTCCTTACGAAGATTTTGATCACGTTCCGATTTTGTGGAATAGAATTGCGTGAAGTTCCTGAATGTATCGTATGCATGGAAGATAGAGACGCCTCCAAGAGCAGATGACTTACCCCTTGTAGTAATCCAAGCGACCTGAATGCTGATGAACGATGTCTGTGGCAATTGCATCCCTTAGATCCCGTCAACAAAATGCGGAACTCCCGAAGTGACTACTCACAAGAACGCGCGATCATGAGAACTAGCCAACATCAGTCAATGTATCACTTATACATGGATATGAGATAGATCACTCACACGACCAGCAGTGTTCCTTGCCATGTCTGCAAGTAATCTTCAAGCCAAGCGAGGGCATTCAAATCAACTGCAATGTCGTCAGTGATGTCCATGTAGAATCACAACAGATCCACTTGCTGTGATTTGAAGGTTCATCCAGCAGCAATAAAGCGGGCTAAACGAACAGAGTTGGTGAGAAAGTCTTTTGGAGTAGCATCAAGACATAACCACCTTGACGAAAAGTGCGCGCGCTAGCGCCAGTCGCATACTGTGGCAGATTAGACTGCTGTTTAAAGGTTGTTTTGCAGGAGGTAAGCTCACCGCCAACCACCACTGAACGATTTCGTTGGTCTTTGCTGGTCCGCTTCATCAAATCCAAGACCTACAGGCAAGTGACAATGAGCTAAAAGCCTGAGCATCATATCAGAGTATCCACTTGCCGGCCAATAAAGAAGCTGCCCTGGCAGGACCACTCTCTGCATCCATGTCAGATAATCTGGCATGTACATCTGCCAGTCGCGAAGATGTCTCTTCTCTGGCATCTTCGAACCGCTTATCATCGCCTTCCGCTTCGAGTTCCGTTAACTTGACGTTCAATGCAGCCTCCTCCTTTAAGAGATGATCTCGCCAAACATCTGCCTTCAAAACCGAATCAATAGCGGCAGTATCGTCCCCAATGATCTAGAAGACTCCAATATTAATTACGGGGTCAGCACACAATAATCATTCCAACTCACTTCTTGCTCCACAAACAGAATACTGATATGAGCCGGAATGGGAACCTCTCGCATCGCAATGTGTCGTAGCAATGTTGATTTACCCACACCTAGCGGACGTGGTCATGTTTGAGAGGTGGACTGTGATGTAAGATGGGACTGACCGTTCCGTCCAATGAGACCATACCGACGGCCATGAGCCAAAGTCAAAGTCGCGCCAGTGCTACGGAGCATTTTAGTTTCCTCGCAAACGAAAGGGTATCTTCAAGCATACAGAATACGATTTGACCCAAAATTGACGTCGATTGACGGGAGATGGATGTCGCGACTCTTGTTCTTTGTGTTGACGGCTTCCAAGGGGTTGATCTGTGTCCCGTTCAAGTGAATAGATGCTGTGAGCATGAGATAAGACCCAAACCTTCATATACATCTCCTCGTACGTTTGCTGGGCGATAACGGTCAATTGTTATCGCACGAATGATTCGAGCGGGAGGGTAACACACCTGTTTCCGATGAGCATCCAACAGCTTAGATCCCTCATATAGATCCCTTCTTGCCCGTTTCTCAATCTTCGCCTGAGACATATACCGTCAGTATGAGGAAAGACACTTCCGGTGGATACTGACCTTGAGCTTAGCTTCCTGCTTTTCAAGTTTCTTAACATCAACTCGAGATGCCCTGAGATATTGACATTGAGCCCAGAGAACAGGACAGAAAGTGACAACAACGCACTTTCCCTTGTTGATAGATTCCAAGTCAACACCCTCGGAAAATGCTATGGTATTGGACATTTGGGCTTTGCTCATATCCATCACTTTATCCAATTTCTGTAGCTTAGGTCCAGACCTATTCTTGAGTCGTGCATTGAGCTGGTCCTCTAGAAGATCACCCAACCGGTCCATGAGCTTCTCCAACTTGTCGTTTTCGCCACCAGAAAGGGATTCAAGAATGGTGCGCGCGACCTGAAGAACATCTTCCTCCTCTCCGGCATCATCGACGAGATATCCAGACAGGTACTGAACGATAACCTCTTCTGTGTCGGGAAAAACCTCGCGAATCTCTTCCGCAATGTCTTCAGACGACATCGATGGTTTTTCTATGCGTGACAGATCCGGAGAATCAAAATGCGCAGAAAAGGCAATGCTTGATCAAATCTATTCTTAGTCATACTCTGTCATACTCTAGTGATCAGTAGCAACCGCCGGCGGCGTCTCACACTCAGTCCCTAGCCAGAATTATTCAAAATCAGTATCAATCACAGCTGCATATGCTCACTGCACAGCATTATATTTGATGTGAAGCATCCATGAAGATATAAGTATTTTTTCTCCCCAAGACGTTTCATGAGTTGAAAGCTCGCTTTCTGGTCGCTTTCATGTTCGCCTGGTGCTTCATTTTCTTCTGCACATCCACTCGTTTTGTGCGGCTGGCTTCTTCCATGCGTCTTCTTCTATGTTCACTTTCGCTCACCCTTTTTTTCTCTTCCGCTTTGGCAACTCTGGTCAATGTGACTGTCGACGACCAGCACGGGGACCCCATAACTCAAGATACAATATCTTATACTCCCGCAGATGCCTGGGATGTCAACAGCCTCCCCTGCAATAGTTGTTCCACTCAAGTTGACGCGTCCAAAGCATGGAACGAGACCTGGCATGTGGGTAAATTTGTATGTGCACCTCTGCTTCTTCTGTTACAGACTCTGACCACGATTATGGTGACACAGAGTAACAAAAGCACATCGGTGCTTGAAGCATCGTATCCGTTCTCTGGTGCGTAAAAAATCAACTGTCCTCCAATCAGAGCCTAAGTTAAGTGTTTTAGGTACCGCTGTCTACGTCAACTGTATTCTTGCACTCACTGCCGAACACCCGACGTACGTTTCCCACTATCTAATGAGTCGCATAAAATGACCAGTCCCGGATAGAGGAAGAAGTGATATGACCTTCTTCATAGATGGTGTTCAGGTTGGTACCTACAGTTCAGAACCGGATTCATCCGATCCAGGCTACGATTACAACGTGACTGTGTTTGCCCACGAGCGGTTGTCTTCTGGTAGGCACATTATTCAAATCCAAAGTGGTCATATCGGAGGTAGTGCATCTTTGATCCTCTTGGACTCTATCATCTATTCGTAAGCCAAACTTGATACTTTCTCATGATACCATGTCTCAAGTTTATTGTCGACTATTAGCCATGATGATGATGATCAAAGTACACCATCTGCCCCTGTGGCGACGCCTAGTTCTGCACCAAATTCATCGGCAGCCCTCGCAAATACCAGCCCATCCGCGACCCGTAGCAAGATCATCGGCGGTGTCCTAGGGACGCTAGGTGGTGCGCTGGTTATAGGACTTGCGTGTTATGCCTACCTGAGATGGAGGCGGAAAAGTTGCCATGTCCTTCCGATCACAGAACACGGACCTGGCTCTGATCAACCTGGTCACGGTATTGCGCGACTTGGACACCATCGTCGCTCGTACGGTTTCAACCCTAACCTCCTGATTCGAAAGATCATCAACAAGCCAATCAACGTCACGACGATGCGCGACACCCGTCATCGCCCTCCACCTCTTCAAGCTGAGCTCCTCAACACACAGGATCATGGTTCATCGTTTCCTTCGGGCATCTCTTCCGAAGATTACAGCCGGTTGCTCTCTGTCCAACAGTGGCGCAGACAAACACATGAAGAAACGGCATCCGTTGTCTCGCCGGGACTCCCTGATATGTCAGAGGAGCTTTCTAGTTATTATGAAGATGCAACCGATTCCTACCGCACCAGGGCTCCACCGCGACCGCGGCCGCCACGACGCTTCACTGTCATGAATGGATGACCGTAGTCATTGGTGTTCCGGTAGGTCTAATGTTTTGACATTCTGGCATTCAAGGTCTCTCAATGCAGGCTCAGGTGGATCGTCTTTGTAAAGCATATGCCTTCAGTCAAAATTTAATCGCATTGCCTCGCAATACATCGCGTAATTGTAGCGATTCAATTTTGATGGAGCATCCAAGTGCGGGGGCCTGATGATTAGACTTGTTTTTTACTCTCGCTATTTCCTGATTGTCCATAGTAGAATCGCTGACGACCGATACCCAAAAACCATGAAGCTCTACTTGGATAATAAAATCTTGAAATATTATTATTTCAGGGCTGCACGTACCTGATCAAGAACAAGAACATAGTAAACGTGATATTGCCATGGGTGGTGGCGTTCCAAGCAGCAGGATGATACCTCAGTTCTTCGCCAATGCCAAGGAGTGAAGTGAAGATACTTCAAAAGCGTGAGTACGAATGCCCAGAAACCAGGGCCAACCTTACTGGGATAACTAGAAGATAGAACATGGTTCGAAGTAAGAATACATGTGCTTGTAGATTTATTTGAAATCCCACTTACGTCTGCGACGGCTAAACAGAACAAAAGTGATCCAACAAGTCGCTCTTGTAGCTGTGGGTCTTTTGGAACTGCGTTTCTGATAGTGCGAAACACCACAGTGGATATCATGCCCAGAAGTAAATAACCTAGAGCATGGTCAGCCCTCCTACTAGGAATCCTGGTGTAACCATATGAACTGACAATTTCCAAGCTGCCATACTGCAAGTTTTGAACGACCGTTCAAAGATTCCAGAGGTTCAGGCGAAGATGTCGGAATCAATTCATGATAGAACCAAGCTGCTCCCGGGAAGGTTAGAATCATGACTGCAGGAATCATCGTCGACACTGCAAGTCAGTCGATCAGCAAGCAAATAAGCGAATGATTCAGTAAAATTTGAGACTTACTAGGCTCCAAATAGAGAAACAAAATTTTATAAAAACCCGTCAAGGCAGGAAAGTCAGTCATGGTCGAACGACAGTTAAAAAGTTCCCAAGGTGGCTATGCTCATAACATTTAGGAAGGGTTCGGGCCGATATTCCGATGCCGTGAGAGCCACGACCACAACTTACTCCCGATACCGATGGACCATGGAAATAGACCAAGTCTGCACCTCAAAGTTCAAAGTTCTGGCACGAATAGTCCTGGATCCTCTGTATTCGACTTACCGGTGACGGCCTCTCAAGAGAGATATCAGACTTCCACGCCAGCATCAGGAAGTACCGCAGCCGCTTCGACGCAGGACGCGACCTCGATTGTTGTAATCTCGGGCGGTACTGGCGGTAATTCTATATGCTCTGCCTTTGGAAATGCGTGTTATGTACTTCCTGTCTCTGACGATGGCGGTTCGTCTAGCGAGATCATACGCGTTCTTGGGGGACCTTCGATAGGTATGGCTGGTGATGAACGACATTCTTTGAGTGCTCAATATCCTGTAGGTGATATAAGGTCTCGATTAATTCGCCTTATTCCTTCCGCTCCCACCTCATCTCCATTGGAGGCCATTCGCAACCTTCTCGCTTACCGTTTACCTGCGCATTATACGGAACGGCAAGCTCGCGAAGAGTGGAGAGAGATTGTTGAAGGCCGAAGCTCTTTGTGGCGGGGCATTCCAAACGATAGAAAGGAAACTATACGTGGTATTGTACCTTCCATTCTATGCATACAAGCGCTACGGAACTAAATGTTGATTGTAGGCTTTCTCGTTTATTTCGAAAGTGAACTTCTCAAACGAGCACACAAGAATTTTAACTTTGTTAACGGAAGGCAAGTTAAATGTTGTCTCCTTGGACGTACCGAGCATGACATAGCTGTATAGCATCGGTAATTATTTTCTAGCTGCCGCACAAGGATTTTTCAGATCGCTTCCCTCTGCGATATTCCTCTTTTCCTCCATCACAAACAGTCAGGCCAATATATTACCGGTAGTCGTGACGAACCATACGGTTACTATCGCCGCAGAGTTAGTCAGTGTACTAGCCGTCTGCGTTAACTCGCATCTAACGTGTCACCGTGGACAGGACAATGGAGAAAGGCTCGTCGGACAATGCGAGATATCGCATCCAGTGGCCCCTGTAGCTCCGTCAATCAATTTTAGTGAAGCCGATCTGTGGTCACCAGAAGATGGTCTTGAAACCCAACGTCAGAATGTCATGTTTGAGCCACAAGGAAAGGATTCTTACGAACCTTTGCCCTCACGGATATCGAGTCAGTTTTATTTTTGGTGAACAATTCCATTTCACGTTCTAACGTCGCGGTGTCGGTCCGCAGAGCTATTTTACATCAATGCATACGGTATGGAAATTCATCCTTCACCGAATCCAGATTATATATCAAGTCTATCTACGCACGATATTCTGGTCTTCTCCTGCGGTTCTCTTTGGACGAGGTGCGGCAAACAGACAGATGTTTTTACTCGCTGACCTATAATTACCTCAGCATCATCCCATCCCTATCTCTACGCGGAGTCGCAACTGCCATAGCGCGATCACGTACATTGCGGGCCAAGATCCTCCTACGTGAGTCCACTCATAACTATGGTAACTCCATCTCTGAGTTTACCGGCTAGTAAACACAAAGAACGATAGAGAAACAGATGGGTATACTGCGGAAGATTACATCCTGTAAGTGTTCATCTTATCCACTGACTGTTCCCTCTCAACTATTTGATAACGGTGTGTTCAGTGCTATAACGCGGACTCTGAATGCGCAATACCAAAACCGGTCTTATGGTCTGGGCAGTGCTAGTACGACCTACCCGGTTTCCGCTTTCATCACCGATCTTGTTTACCTCGAAGGAACAACTATTCACGTTAATGTTGATCGAATAACGGTGTGTTCTTTCTCTGATTTGGAAGATAGCGAGCTCATTTGGCGCATGTGTGCGATCGTCGCAGGCATTAGGTGTCAGGTGCACCCGAGTTCATTCAGAAACTGGGGTTAAAGATCCGAAGTACGAAGCAGCTTGCGTCAGGAAGGCAATCGAGGACATTCTTGCGAGGTCCGAGTGACCGTTAGATCGTGTCTGGCGCTTCTCTGACGGTTCATCAACTTATTTCTATTCTTACTTCTATCAGACGGTAGGAAAAAATGCCTCATCGATTCGACCGTAGACCCGGAGACTGGATTGTTACCCTTGTACGGAAAGTACGCGGTTAATGTTTATTCGAACTGTGGTTCTTTCGTCATCAGGGAACGAGTGTCTGGGGACATTTCATCTCGACTTCCTATCGGGTATAAGGCATCGAAGACGATCTTCTGAGACGGATTCTGGCCTTGGGCAGCCCCAATCAATTTTATTACTCAACCAGCAAGGAACACTAAAAATGAGGCACCAAACACTCTCAGGCTTCCTACTCCTTAATTGTCACGCGGAAACTTTATTGTCATTGAACAGGCACGCCCACATTTGCCACACACTTCATCAAATACATGGAGCTCAAGAGATTAACCACAAACCGGACTTGGAACTGCGGAAATCGACTTACCCTACGCCGTGAGTACTTAGTCTTGCGTACTTCTGTTCCACATTTGGTCATCGTTAACACCCCCAGCGCCCTGGAACTAGGCGCGTGATTTATCACCCAAGTCTTTGCAAGTTCTGTTGGTCAGAAATCACATAAGTCGCGTTGTGGGAAAGTATCGGTCGTGACGTGCTCCTGCTTTCGTATCCCTTTGTATCGACCAGGATGACTGGTACATGTATGGCGTTTCTTGTTGACCGTTCCCTTACCCCTTTGCCGCATCTAGGATCGCGCGTCTTTTTCTTTACCTTCTACGGATGGTATGGGCATGAAACTCTCCCGTCGTTCCCTTTTCCATCGAACGTACTACACACATGAATTACTTGAATGTGGCCCTCACACAGCTATCAGATTTGGATGCTCATCAGGCTTGTTTGTCTTAATTACCATAGCCGCGTTTCTCTTGAGATTTTACAATGGCTCTACACCCTCTGCTTCGTCGGAAGCATACCATTAACCATCCGGTTATCCTACATGATTCTGAATATTCAGTATAATCCGACGTCTTTCGATACTTGTTATATTATTTACTGCGGCTACAGTAGAAGCGATTGCAAGTTGGCCAGAATCTGTCCGTTCCATCTTGAAAACCCATGACTCTTTGGCTCTTCATGTTCAAGGAAAAGGAAGCTGATGTTCCGTTAACTGATTTAAGCTTCTCTATTATTACTTTCTCTGAGTGTCATCGGACATACTAGGCCTTCTGCTCAGTAGGTTCCAGTTACGGCTACTTCTACAGAGCATAGCTTCAGGAAGACTGTCTACGACCCCAGCCACTCGCAAGTCGGCCGAAATGTACCGTGAAGCGTGTTAAGTACTTCCTATAGTAATCACCAGATGGCCAATTCAATTCTGAATTCCGTACTTCTGCGAATTGCTACAAATATCTCGGTGAAAAATGACGACTCTAGAATTCCGAGCTCCACACCTTGTGCCTTTTCGTGTTCGCCGTCATTACTAGGTACCGCAGCCCAGTCAATTTGGTTAATCGTCGTATCCGATTATCTGCCATGTACACTTCCTACCGTGCTGTCATTTATATTTCCTCCGACGGACGCTCCTTCATCAGTCGTGTAAACATTATTATTTGCTGCGGAACTTGTGTGGGATTCGACAAGGCTCTTCTTCACTCCCTGCAGGAGAAGCGTAATGGGGTAAAAACCAGTCTAGTATTCACTCTGCGGCTTCGGCGAGAGACCGTACGAGAGTACGCATGTGATACGCCTACCGGTGCGAGAATGGATTCAGAATGATGGGGAAGGATAAAGCACGCAGGTGACACCCAGATGACAGGTAAAGTTTATGTACACATCTACACGCTCCCTGGTTTATTTTAGGACTCAACTTTGGACTCCCATGAACTGCCTATCCTGACTACGACTCTTTAAAAACCTCGACGGTTGGTAGAGTATAATTTCTCCTTCAAATTGAGGCCAAAGCCGGTCTTCAACCTTATCATAACCACGACTAACCACATATAAATGCCTAGTTCTATGGGGAGAAACGGCGGGATCCCGCTAGGTGCACAATGGAGTGACGCCGACCCAAAAAACAGTCCAGAATATGTGATTTTTCCCTCAGGTGCTGATGACGGTCTCGATCGCATATTGCCAAGACTGATCGAGCCCCTAGACGATGACTTTCGTACTCAGAACTTATCTACGCCAATGGTCAAAGATACCCTCGACTCTTTTCCTTGCGACGTAGCCTTTCACGTACCCGCCCATTCTACCCTTTCAAAACCGGTTGTCGTTATCGAAAATGCAGACGCCATCCAAATAGATATCGACCAAGTCCCAGAGTCGTTGATGAGCAGCACCACGACAGACTCGTCTGCCGCAGATGATTCCCATGCTGAAAGTCCGTATGTGCGGTCTACACCTATCATCATCAAAAACCGCAGCGTCCGATTTCGCTCCAGAGTTCGCATCACTTCTGGACTCCCCCGTCGGCACGCAGCGGACAGAATAACCCCAGATTCATCCTTGTCCAGCTCTCCCTCGTCCTCCATATCTGCGCCATTACGTTGCCGGGAGAGCGATGCGAATACAGATAGCTCGCCTTGGGGCCCATTAGGGCTGCGCGTCAAGCATATGGGACAGAGACCAAGACGACAGGCGGCTGACAAAGGGCTCGATCCCAACGAGCGGTCACCCCTCATGCCCCCTTCGAGGCGGTTTTACTCCATAGAAGAGGATGAGCACTACAATTATTTTGCGTATCTGGATGATGAGACCCGTCTCAACCGTGAGATTGACCTAGCCTTCGGGACATGGCCCGGTCGACTGCTAAATCGACATGTAAGTCGCCGGTATCGTTTCTTCTGGCTTCCTGACTGACCGTACGTTCAAAAGTGGTGGTGGTGGCACCTAGAACCTATCTTATGCTGCGTCTGCATCGAGTTAGAGGAAGAGGAGCAGTGGTGATTTTTTTCTTTGCGTCATGTTTCAATGGGCCGAGCAGGCTTTCAAGTATGTGTATCCATTAGTAGACAAATTTTCGTTGTACTCCGAGTACTTGGTAACTTATATTTTGGGCAATTCGTATAGGTTTTATTTGGCTGTACAGGTGTCTAGATATGGTAAAACTCTTCACGCATTCTTCGGCAAAACCATCGTTGACGGTAGAGTTGTTACTGGCGGCAAAAGGCTTGCTGCCGTTTTTCTGGAATTCTGGATGAGCAATTGATCCATGATGACGATGCATGCCATGGCCTCAACAATGGGAACTGCTCGCGGGACCACACAAGGGTCATGTCTGCCTCTCGCAGCAAGAGATCCTGGGGTGCCATCATATTGTGCGGTATCTTGAGCCTGCGAAATGGTCGCTGGCGACTTGAATCCGATCCTAGAAGCCGACCATCAGTATCCAAAAGAAGTGAAAGTATCAAGAACTAACCGGAAATAAATATCCTCCCCATTAGTGATGCCTCCTTGCACACCGCCACTCCAGTTAGACTTTGTTCCGAGTCGCCCGTCATCACGCTTCACAAAAGGATCGTTATGCTTGCTTCCAGGTACCTCTGTCCCCTTAAAACCAGACCCGATTTCGAAAGCCTTAGTAGCCGGAATGGAAAGCATAGCATGTCCCAACGTAGCTTCAAACTTGTCGAAAACGGGTTCACCAAGACCCGAGGGAACGTTACGGATGACGCAGGTGATGGTTCCACCTATAGAGTCCATCGCTTCTTTCGCCCGTACAATGCGCTGAAGCGAAGCAACTTAGATTTAATTCGGGATAGCTGTCTTCAATGGAAAATACCTGAGTCATACGTTCTGCAGTCTCGGGATGAGGGCATCGTATAGGGTGGCTGTCTACTTGTTCTCGTGTTACAGTTGCCAACAACTGCCTGAAGTCCTCAGATATAGCGTCTTGAGCGTCGTCAGTGTCCGCATCATTGGACGATGGAGATACCACGGTTGATGGCAAGTGGATCTTTCCCACCGATGAAACAAATGCGACGACCTCGATGCCATATGCAAGTTTGAGATACTTCTCGGCGATGGCGCCTGCAGCGACCCTGCCTGTACGTGAATCAGAACACCATGTGAATTCAAGGGAGAGATGCGTAACACACCGATGGTTTCGCGTGCACTACTCCGTCCACCGCCACTGCTGGCCTTGATGCCATATTTTTCCAGGTAGGTGTAGTCGGCATGACTCGGTCGAGGGTACAGATCCGTCTCAGAATAATCATGGGGTCTTTGATCCTCGTTCTTGACTAGCAAAGATATGGGTGTTCCAAGGGTTACGCCGTATTCGATTCCAGATTGGAGGTGCACCAAGTCTTTTTCGTTTCTCTATGGGGAAATGCAGCGTGATAATCAGTGAATGCAGTGCGCCCAAGCTGGGATTTACGTACGGGAGTGGTGAGATTACTTTGACCGGGACGTCTTCTATTGAGCTGGGCTTGGATGTCACTGGGTTCCAAAGTAAGGCCCTAAATGGTGCATTAGATGCTGTTGTTAATGTGCATCGTGATAGCTCACCGGCGGGCATCCATCGACAATTGCTCCTACGGAGGCGCAGTGGCTTTCACCGTAGGTAGTGACGCGAAAGAGGTGGCCAAAGGTCGACATCGCTGAATACTAGGTTCGCGTTCTGCTAGTGCTTTTATACTCTGGCTTGACAGCGACGTGACAGGAACAGCGAGATTGGGGCTAGATGGTATACAAATTCCACGTAAACCAATGGAGAAACAAGAATGATGGGGGAAAATACTGAACGAGTCAAGGTTTTTAAAGGCGGAATATAGTGTGATGATGCGTATTAGGTCAGCTACGTGTTTTGCGATTTTCTTGGCGGTTTTCCATTGGATCAGCGCTGAAAAACATTGTTCCGCGCTCTTTTTGACAAGAATCTGGCCTTAATTAGCCACCACCATGTCCGCGACTAGCCAACCTTCAGTCGTTCGTCGCCCGCAGGCCCGAAAGAAGGTCAACGACGATGCCTCATATTTTGGGCCTCCAGGTGCTTCGTCGCTAAAGAGACAAGCAGTAGAACGCGTCGATGGTGAACCCAGAGTGAAGAGAAAACGGGTCGAACCAGTTGCCAGAGATCCAATGGACACGGAGAACAGAATATCTTTCGTACGAATATATATCAAATTCTGGTATACGTTCCGCTGATTTCCCTTCAGGTCGAGTTCGACAAGATGCCGATGGCAGTGATATACAGATACCTTACTCATTTCGACATAATACCGCCGATATATCCATCGCCTCTGAGGGCAGACGACCCGTCACCACCTTTTGCACTGACTTTGCCACCTCATCAACCGTCACGGCCGTCAAGCCCGCCACCGGCTGCGACCCCTGCAAACAGACCGCGCAGGGACCCCAAAGAGCTGCCTAATAGACGTCGCAGTTCTCGATTGTTGGAAGAGGACGACATACCAAGGCGCGTCCCGATCCTAGCTGATGTTGATGAGTTGCATTCTGTGTTGGCTGGTATTGCGGAGAAGCATTTTAGAGAGACTTTGTCTATTACGGGCAGGGAGGAGGTCGACACCTTGGCATCGTTTATGTGCGCTGTGGAGAAAAGAAAGGGCGGGAAGGCGACTCGATGGTGAGCATCGGCGTTTTTGAAATTAATCCGAAGCTAACACCGTAAAAGATTGATTTATCACTGGAACCTGCTTTCCCCTTTGCATGCTGTTTTATAGGATTGTATTATAGTATTTTTGAAAGCCGATCTCGCCGGTCCCAACAACAGGTGTTAATATGGAACAACTTTCCCAAGATGCTCTGAGCGTTCATCGCGTTCCTTACACTGACAGTTGGTCCCACGCGGTGGCATGAACCATGTTGATGGCGTCGAGGCTGTAGTGCTGGGTAAGAATTCGACCTATTCGCGTCAGCTAACTGCAGGTGTGCATGTTTGGCTCTTCTAGAGTGATTCATTACACATTTGAGGAGACGGTGAGTTGGATTTACAATACACGGAAGCCTCTACTTATGTTGTTTTGATAGATCGCCACAAGGCTTGAGATATTTACAGTTCGCATATCTAATGAAACATCTACAATGATATGTATCACGCTTCGTTAATCAATCCAAGTCCGACTAGTAATGGTACCTGGTCAAGCCTGCCTTCAGTTACCATAGTTGATGTGCCTTCTGGTGTGCGCTATTTTCGCCTGCTGTTGCATCATCCGCGATGGACATGAACTTTCCACATACTAAGTGTACAAGTTCCATGATTAGGACCCAGAGGTAAAGGAACCCCGAGTTGTCCGACTGAGTGCAATGCCCACCGTGTGAGTGGAATCCATAGAGCAACGAGATCAGTCTTACTAATTGATTGTTCGACAGTGTCCAATGAGAATCTGTTTTTCGTTGCAGTTACCGGCACGAGCTTATTGGCGTCACCATGTCATTTTCCATTGGATGTGAGTCCAACGCGGTTGATGTGATGTGGAAGAGAAGGGATTTGATGAACATTACTCTCAAGTCCCCTTCGAGGACTCACTTGTGCCACTTTGAACTGCCTTTGTCGTCACATTATGGTAACGAAAGGGTGTTGCTGGTGAGGCTCAAATGATCGTGTCAAGCACCAATGGGAACAGGCAGCAATCTCGGAACGCTTAAACGCATTGTTGGATCCGGACAAAGGCTAGCGGCTGTTTTATTTGTTGCTCACCGAACAGGAGTGATTTTCCCATTGAAAAAAGAGGACAAAGCTGGAGGTAAAGGCTATAATTAGTCGCTTCCATTGAATTCTCATTGGCGGAAGGGGCTGATGAATAGGAGTGTGGCATGCTAATTATAACCAGTAGCTAAAAATATACTTTGAGGTACATTCGCTGCGCATTAACAGGTCGTCGTTCGTGTTTTCGCTGCGCCTCTGGTGACCCGAAAATTGTCAGAAATGAGGCTGAATACCTTTACTGTACGGCGAAGTCTTTTCCTGGGACGGGAAGGATGAAAAGAGGAGTGGGAATTGAACGTTACCGTGACAACATGGCCGCTGTTACCGAATCACTGACCCGGCGAGCCGGATATAAAAGGCTCCTGTAGTTTCCCCGTTCTCTCAGTTCACCACTCTCCCTTTCCGCCCATCTTCGTCTTTTATTTCGCAGCCGTGCTGCTTGGTTTTCCCTTTCTTGTAAGTCGCCCTCGTCATTCATACTAATGCTTGGGGCTCATTGCTGTCTACAGTTATACTTTCAAGTCAGCTCTCCTTCACATTCTTTCTTCAACGACTTCCGCGAAGTTACATTCCTTGCGCCATCATGAAGTTCTCAACCTCTCTTTCGACGCTTTTGATGCTTGTGCCTCTCGTTTCCCAAGTTTCTGCCTTGACTGTGCGGCGACAACCTGGACTGGTTCCCGTTGACCTGGTTAGCCGTCAGGGAGGTGGCAACGGAGGTGGTAAAGGAGGAGGAAACAACGGCAATAACAATGCGGGTGCTGTGAGTGGCAATATTTCGACGATTTGTGTTTCAGTTGCTGACTCTTTCGTAGAACAACAACAATACTGGTAACAATGGCGCCGCTAACAACGGCTCGAACAACGCCAACAACAATGATGCCCAAACGTCCTTGAGTGAGCGATCTTCGTATTTTTAGGCCTCTTTGTCTTGAGCTAACCCGTTTCTCCAATAGCTCTTGACCCCAAAGTTATCGGTCCAGGATTTGCCCAAGATGGAAATGAGACACCTGTTGATGGTAAAATATTTGATCCCGCCGGTTAGCATGTTGTATTAAGTACTTCATTTCAGGTCAATCCCCATCGCTGACAACGACGAACAACTTTATCAACTTCTGTTTGACTGTTAATGCTCCTATCACAAATGGACAACAGATCCAAGGCGGTTCATGCAACCCGATACCAATTGGCGCCATCCCAAGTACTGACAATATGCCTTCGGCCAAGTTCCAAGTTCCAGCCAATGGTGACACTCTCCAGCAGAACACGGCTTTCACTGTCACGATGGCCATCCAAAACATGCAAACCGGGACGTTTGTGAACGCGCAGACCAACTATTTCTCTGCTCCCCAGCAGTTGAACGGACAGGGTCAGATCATCGGTCACACTCACGTCGTCATCGAAGAGCTCGATTCGCTTACCCAAACGACGCCCACCAACCCCAAGAACTTTGCATTCTTCAAGGTAGCGTCGTGTCTAGCGTGATATTTCTCCGTCACTGAGGCTTTTTAGGGTATCAATGGTGCTGCCCAGGGTGGTGTTGTTACTGCCGATGTTACCAACGGTCTTCCTGCGGGTGCATACAGAATCTGTTCGATCAACTCGTCGTCAAACCACCAGCCTGTTATCGTCCCCATCGCTCAGCATGGTAGTTTGGATGACTGCTCTTACGTAAGTAAAGTCTCGATGCAGTTTTATGGTTTACTGACAAAAGAACCAGTTCACTGTCAATGCAAATGGCCAAGCAGCTGGCGGCAACAACAACGGCGCTGCCGCTTCGGGTGCTGCTGCTGCTTCGGGTGCTGCTGCCGCTTCGGGCGCTGCTTCGGGCGCTGCTTCGAGCGCTGCTGCTGCTGCTTCTGCTGCCACTGGAGCTGCCAATGGAGGTAACAAGAACCAAGGAAATGGCAAAGTGCGCATTATCCATTTGTCATAAATATTCCAAACTGATATCTTTTAGGGTGCCAATGGCAATGGCAAGAACAACCGTCGCAGTACATGGGTAGCGCGGGAATACTAAGCGTCCTCCCAACTTGAGGCTGCTGTTGAGGCCGTACAAACGGGGCAGGCTCCGGCGACTTAGATTCTCACGCAGGTTTTCATGTTGTATTTTCCATCATTCGTATCTCCAGTGTTTTCATACCCGCATGTTGTTTTTTCTTCTTGTACCTAATGATGCATGATGGCCGGGAGGCTGTCTTTCTGTTAATTCGAGATGGGCTGGGAATTCGATGTCGGAGTGTGTAAGAGAAAATGACAACATCCAAGACGTTGCTCGGTAATAATATAACGAGAAAATACCGGGCCAAGGCAGTGCAGCTGTATTCAATGAGACGAACCTACTGCGCAGAGCGGGGTATAGAGCAAGGATCATGATCCTTGGCAGTATTTGTCATGCCGGTCTGTCTTGCCCTCTGATCCTGGCGGTCATCTGCAGGCCCACTTTTCGCTGCCAAGTCTTTTGCCTGGGCTTGCACTGAAGGCTGTCCCCTCCTTACCTTTATTAAGCTTTCTTTCTTTCCTTATTATCCGCAGGTCTGTCCACTCCATTCTCCGGTTTATCTGAGACTGGTTACCTTGCCATCGCCACTGGTTTCAGACGGTCTGACTCTCTTGCCTTTTACTCCCATCTAGGCGGTTCTCTTTCCATGTATTTTCCTCGCTCTCGACGCTTCCATGCGCTGGTCGTCGTCCTTGTCGTCTCTTGGCTTGATTTAGCTGCTGGTAAGTGTTTTGATCTGCTCAGCGCGACACTAGGTAACCATTCGGTTCAGCTTTGAGTGGACCCCCCAGACCACTGAGGTCGTTGGTCCATCCGACAACAAGGTCTCTTGAGATACTACCTCGACACTACCAATCTCCCACGAAGCGCTCACCACTAGACACGCGCTCCGCTACCCTGCGTCACGACGACTCCTTCCGCCTCATTGTTGCTGCCTTTGATGATCATTTCTACCTTCATCTCCGTCCCAACAACCACCTTGTGCACCCAGCTGCTCGTGTTACTTATCACTCCGCTGATGGCACGACTCGTACCGAACCCCTTCTGCGTGAGAGCGTCAAGGCATACTTGGGCGAGGTCATCGACCCCCAGTTTTCCGATGTTCGGCTGAGAGAAGACGCTGCCGGAGTTGCCTACTCTGCGTTCCCTGAGGCTGAACTTGGCTGGGCACGTATCATGATCCATGACCAAGGTGATGGTGATCGGCCTCCCACCTTCGAGGGCGCCTTTGCGGTGGATGGCGTCGTCCACCACGTCATGACAAAGGACCACTATCTGCGGACGAAATACCCGCTCGATCCGGAGATTGTGCATTCAATAGATGGTATGGTCATCTGGAGGGACTCAGACGTGATGACGCCTGAAGAGGAGCAGCTGGCCAGGAAGGGATCGTATTCTGAGTCTGAGCCGCCTATCGCACCGCGTACGTGTGCCCATGACAAAATGTCTTACAATACTCCAGAACAGAATCCTATCTTCCAAACCGCTCCCACGACGCCGTGGTATGGGCTGGGAGTATACGGGAATACTTCGCTATCGCGGAGGGATGATGTTGCCGGTGGCGATATGAGTACAAAGTATGGACAAATTTTCTCGTTAACCCCTTCCTAATTCTCTGTGTCAGTTTTGCTAATGTCATCGGTGACAATTCCGGGTGCCCAAAGTCTCAGCAAGTTCTTTATATGGGCGTTGCTGCCGACTGCCAATATGTCTCGCAATACGGCAACAAAGATAACGCTACGAAGCAGATTCTCAACGACTGGAATTTGGCTAGTAGTCTCTACAAATCTACCTTCAATGTTAGTCTGGGCATTGTCGAGCTTCAAGTACAGGATTCCAGGTAACAACCATTCAATCTGATCGTCGAACACATCGCTGATAGGTTTTATTTAGTTGCCCATCTACCACCAATTCCAGCGTGCCGTGGAATGTAGGTTGCAGTGATAGCGTTACCTTGAATGATCGCTTGTCGCTTTTCTCGCAATGGAGAGGTACCAAGGGTAGTGATGGTGTCGGTTTGTGGCACCTCATGAGTGGCTGCCCCACCGGTTCGGAGGTGGGAATTGCATGGCTCGCCACCTTGTGAGTATCACGTTGTGATGACCCAACACAGCTACACGGAACTGATGAACACGTAGATGCCAACAATCTTCTTCCGGAGATACTGGCTCAGTCGTATCTGGAACTGCCGTATCGACCAGTGGGCGGACAGAGTGGCAGGTCGTTGCTCATGAAGTTGGTCACAACTTTGGCGCCATTGTGAGTTCTTTCTGTTCCATATGTCAATGCTTAACCTTTATTCATATCCGTCCAATAGCACGATGTGTGTATCTTCTTCTTTATTTCTTCCATCCCCTCATGACGAATTGGGCTTAGTGCGCAGATGGTTGTTCTGAGACTGATTCCTGCTGTCCTCTGAACACCAACACCTGTGATGCTACTTCCAGATTCATCATGAGTCCTGTATCACAATCATCCGAACAACAGTTCTCTGCTTGCAGCCTAGGAAATATCTGTCAGTATTCAAAGCTGTTGCCCATTCCTTATGCTCACATACAATCGCAGGCTCAGTTATGGCAGGCACAAGTGGTTCTAAAATCAATAACACTTGTCTGGTCGACGCATCTTCGGCGACGGGTATCATATCACTACAGATGTGTGGTAACGGTATAGTTGAAGATGGGGAGGATTGCGACCCAGGCACTGGTGTCGATTCCAATTGTTGTGATACTTCAACTTGCAAGTTCAAGAATAACGCTGTCTGTGATCCCGACAGCAGTGCCTGTTGCACCGGTCAATGTACTTTTGCCCCGTCCACGCAAGTTTGCAGAGCTTCCAAGGACTCTCAATGTGATACGGCCGAGACGTGTACGGGCAACTCCTCAGCGTGTCCTAGTGACGTTGTATCACCTAACGGTCAGTGGTGCCGACTTCCGCGCTATATTCGATATTCATTCATTTATCTAGGGCAATCGTGTGGCTCCGGCGGTTTAGCGTGTGCTAGCGGTCAATGCACATCTGTTTCCCGTTCGTCTCCTATTCTTGCGGTTTCGCACTAGGTGTTAACATCGTATTAGTTCAATGTCAATCCGTGGGAGCATCCATGAACCTGACAACAGGATGCTCGAACCGCAATGACCAAACGTGTCAAGTATCCTGCCAGGATCCGAGTAACAGCAACCAATGTGTGCTCTTGTCTTCTCTTCTCATAGACGGCTCTCCTTGTGGTATGTGTGCCGTGTTCTCGTTGTGCGCGCGTTACTTACCGGAGTCATGGTCAGGTTATGGTGGAAGCTGTCAATCAGGCTCCTGCAAGAGCGGAAGTGCTATAGATACCGCCAAGGTTTGTTCTTTACCAATTTTTTGTGGGAATATGCTCAGAAAGTTAAATTATTCAGGCGTGGTACAGGCAGAACCTTCAGATTGCGATACCTGTGACCATCATTGCCGCCCTCATCGTGTTAGCATTGTTGTGGGCATTAATTAGAGGTTCGTTAATATTTTATTATTTCACTTTATCAGCGCTGACTTTCGACAGGAATCCGACGTTGCATGACCCGAAAACGGGTTGTACGGACTATGAGACCGTCAATGACTCCCACCTATTCAAGGTTGCGCCATGATAGAATAGCAAGTTATGACAGGGCTGTACCTACTTATATGGGGTGAGTAGTGATACTTCATACAGCATGACGTAGATCTGATATCCATTACCTGTAGCAGTGGCCCGCCTGGTAGAGAAATTTATCGGAGCCGGGCGAATTGGGTAGACGAGAATGCATATAACGGACCACGTCCGTAATTCGCACACCCCCTCCATCGTTTGTTATCGCTGAATCATTTGCTACCATTTATTCCAACATCTTTCCGTCGATATAATAATGCATTGTTTTTAAGGACGCTGTATTGGCATCTGTAGCATATAGAACAGGATGATATTAATATCATCACGTTCAAGGAGTAGATGAATCTTCAATTGATGGTTAAGAAGAATCGGGTGCTTCTCGGTTTCTGCATCACAAGACAGCATCCTGTCCCAAGATAAAGATGGAGCATAGGCTGCGGGCGGTGTGCTTGCGCTCAGATAATAATAATAATATCTGAAGTCGCTGTGTTGTAATGCATTTAGACGCTGGATTTAAAGGGTGAGTAGGGTGTTTTCTAGACGCGTTCCAACTGGTATGCGTCGCATTAACCTGCACCAAGCAAACCAACAGTGATTCGTTGGTCCTCCAGCTTAAGGCTATTTCTGCAGGTTATCGCATAATGGTATGTTCGGAGCCACTGTCAACAAAATTCCCTAGGAACTTCTCACTTTGTGTTGACTACTCGCGCCGAAGTAGCTTTGGTTTGCTTCGTACGTTTGTTCTGTTCATCATCATCGTTATTAATTCAAAACAGGGCGCTCGGTTCCTGTAACGGGACTACGCGTAATATGTACTAATTCCCAATATTTAAACATGAGTGAGTTCTGCGTATCAGGTATTGTAGCTGCGCCATAGAGGCAAGCGATCAGGAGGAAAAGACTGCTGCACCTGTTGGTATTCCACGTAATTAAAGAGACCGGTAAGACATCCCAGCCCTGAATGTATGGACGTTAGACCAAAACAGACGAAAGTACGCTCCACACACGTACTGCGACTCGGCCCTTTAGAAGCCATCCACAAGCGCTTATTGATATCCTTGATATCCCCTTGTTGCTGATATACCTTCACGATTCGATGAAGAGTCCGGAATCCATCAGTTGTTCCCGAATAATTCTTCCATCCTCTAGTTTGGAATAATGACTCGAAGTTTCTGAGGACACCGAGTTGGCGCAACGTCTCCATTGAAGGCGACAAGGTCGAGTAGCGTATGCGCCGTGAGTCTTTCACGATAATGTATACATCCAGTCGTGTCTCTCCGTATATACCCCCCGGGATCCTAGACAGGTGCCAGTGGTAGCGAACGCAAATGGGAATGTCAGAGTTTCGCACAACACCAGTCCATCTGAACACGAAAGAAATATGTGGAACGAGAGGAAACAGAGTTTTGAAGCCAACGACGTTGGGTAGACGGAGGAGAATGTGATACACTCGTTTCACTGCAGCTTCCATTGCTGCTTTTTGGAGGTCGATGGAGCAGGTGATGGTGCGGGTAAGCCGTGGGATGAAGTCATGGTAAATGATAGATTTTCGGAACTGGGCTATGTCGGAAAGGTAGTATATGTATGCAAGGTTGGTGATGTATATATATGTCCCGAGAAGCGATAGGGGCATAGACAGCTTTCCACGTTCGGTTAATTCTGGGGCAACTGGTCATGAAGGACGTTCGGATGTAGGACGGCATTTCAGAGTGCCAGACCTCATATACAATTATCTCGACAAGCTCTGGAGGAAACGTAGTCATGGTAAGGATGACAATCACCCCCACTCACCGGCCCGGGCCCGCCTCGAAAAGCTAGAAACGTACGTTTTCAAGTCATGGCTCTTCTTCAACTATTGATCGGAACGGTATGTGGATTCCTATACCTCGTCGCCATCTAGCCGAAATCGCGTACGATGCCGTGTATGGCCATATGACGCCAAAAAGTTCATTTGTGCCGCTCATCATCAACTAAGACTTGGACCTCGCGAAAAGGACCTTTGTCAATCACGTCTGTCGAGTCTGGGACAGCACTGAGCGACTTCATCAGGTGTATCTGAAATCGACAGTCAGTCGTTCAAGATAAATCTGAATCCGACGTTGAATGCACTCAGATACACAGAATTCCTCCGCTGAATTTCCTGAGCAAAAGATTGTGACGTAGGCCTTCTACCCAAGTTGTTGGTCTGTTGGTGGAAAGAGTCGGAATACTCTGGGAGACGATTGAAAGCAATCAGAATTGGTAAGTTTTGCGTTACCATTGGCGTTTCTATCACCTGGTGCCGCCGCTCTGTATTTAACCACAAATAAATTGCAATTGGGTACAAAAGGTTATCAGAATGTGGGTATTCACAATCAAGCAAGAATACTACGAGACTCTGCAGACACACCTAGTTCTTTTAGCCGCTTTATTTCATTCCAGTCAGTCATTTTAAACACAGACACTTTCTCGAACATCTTGCTGGGCAGTTGTCGCCCGACAACCCAATATTGCGGTGGAAATATTTCGTCCTTCTGTCCGAATGGATTGCTGCCGAGCAGTGTGTATGTGTCTTCGGGTATCGGGTACTGGTGGCTGGCAAGGATGTTGAATGTATGCGCCGTCCCGTCCGCATCTTCGACAATCAACTCTCCGCGTCGATCAATCCCTTCTTCACCTCCCACCGCGAATCCACGCACAAACCCCCTTTCAATGGTGAACCCTTCATGCCAATCATCATCATTCTTCCGAACACCGCGAATCCAATCACTATCATTGGGCAGAGGCTTGGTCATGACCTGCTCCCATGATGGTCTCCATTTCTTGCATCCAGTTCCAGGCTCGGGATAGGTGAAGAACAATATAGCCCGAATAAATGATGGCATCTCATTTATAAGTGCTGTCCATGCATCCTCCAGAGATTGACTCTCATGATATGCTGGTATTGAGCCTGTCCACAGAGAAAATGCTAGTCCGGCAACTTTGTCTACAGGGTTGCTTGATATCCGATCCTGCATTGCAGATAGTACACGATACACACTGGCAGTTGGAATCTCTGCAGACTTGAGCTGCTTGTGAAATCTCGTTAATATCTTGTCCTCGTAGTTTCCCGCCTCATCTATTGGCTCAGAGTGCATTGGTCCATCTGGTGTATCCCCAGCAATCATTGACATAAGGCCGACCTCCTGCACTGTCCATGCACGCCTAAACCAACACCTGTCACTCTCCAAGTCGCCCTCCTTCAAACTCAAAGGAAGACCCAGCCCGCTCAAATAGCACACCACGTGGGCACCTCGATATATTCCTCCGATGGTAGGCACATCCAGTTTCCACTCGTCCACTCGCAGATCCTCCCTCGGCCCTCCTCTTTGTCTCAAGCAGAGAACATCCAACCACGTGTATTCCAGTCCCAGGTTCAGCATCTCGATTCGGATGAGGTCGAGGTTGGCACCTTTCGGGATGCGCACGGGCCATTCATATCCATTGATGGGGGTCCGCACGTCAATGCGATCCACCTCATCCACCCAAGCATGTGATATTGGTTGTGCCTCTTTGTGATGGAAGGTGTTGAATTTCGCCCTGCAGCTCCACCATGGGACCACACGATTACTGTACAGATCCCAGGCTCGTCGAGGTTCCATGTCCGCTTTGACTATCCGGCTACCAACGAGCGCGTTCCTTCGCCGATTGATGTCCTCCGCTTCACGTTTCTGTAGCTCCATTTGAATGTCAGTAACTTTGCGGTTGCACCATGCTGAGCGCAGACGGCCATATGCAGTTCCAAAGTCGTAGTTCTGTGCAATGCAGTCTTTGAGAACAAAGGAGATGGATAGGGTATCCAATGTGTATGAGGTTCCGAGTGTGGTGTTGAGCAAATCCAAGAGGCCCTGAATGTCAAGGCAAGGGCAGGGAGTGTTGGCGAGGGAGGAAGATATTACGGGCTTTCTACCAGTGTACGCCCGTTGCTTTGGAACCTTTATGGATTCTTCCATTTGTCCAATTTCTGTCTGCGAGGAGATTGTAACATCAGGAAGAAGTAGTTCGGGACGTTCCCGCTGAAGCTGAAGTCTACGAGTCCCGCCACTATTACTACAGGATTTCTGGTTTGCCTGCAGATCCTGAAGACTATTATACATTGCCATCCATTCGATTTTCGATATGATTACTCACATCTTTTAGTGATTTGGGGAGCATGTCAGGAGATTCGGACATCCACTTGTCTACAGCAATTTCTATTTTTCCTGGACATATACATAACTTGAATTGGGACACAACGGCGATGATCAGGTGTACTTACGCTTGACGAATGTCCAATAGGACCTAGTGTTGTGTAGAAACTTGTTATATCGAGCTGTTGAGGTTCAAGACGTGGTTGCATCAAGGGCCCGCGCTATGTTCTTCACGTGGTAAGATGCAAAAGATGCCGACCGATGGGGTGCTGGATAATATCGATTTATATCAGCGGTAATCGAAAGTACAAGGAGATTCGGGAAATTAAGTAAGTGAATCGAACGCAGATAAGAATCCATTGAGAACTGTCCATCTAAAGGAAAGTTGGGGTAAATAAGGTGAACGTATTACTGATAACAGCCCAATGTCCAGTCAGAGTCGGTAGGAGGGGAATAGGCCACTATACCTGCCAGTGGATACAAAGCTGTATGTCAACAATTGGACTTCACAGCGTGGCCCTTCCTGAGGACTACGGGCGGAAAGCAAAGACTCGGAGATTCACCGGGGGAGCAACGGTGGTATCATCAGTCATCAACGGCACTCGTTTTGTCAATGCACTTCCCGCGGAGAATTCTGAAAAGCCCTCGATCAAAGGACAGCTAGAGCAAGTGGACGTTCGGATGTAGGACACCATTTCAGAACGCCAGACCTCATATACAATTATCTTGAGGTGAAAGAACGAGACTTCGGCCGGCGTTGCAAGTCACCCCGCCTCGCAAAGCTAGGACGTGCGGTTTCAGGTGTGGGCTCTTCGTCATTTACTGGTCGAAACGGTATGTCGACTCCCTATGAGAATGTGTCTCGTCGTCCTCTCGTTGAATCACGTAGTACGCCGATAAATGTCTTGTCAAATCCATTCACAGTGCTGACTGCCAGAAGTATCAGCACTGCTTCAGTGCGCGTAGGTTCTAGGTGGCAACCAATTTTTAGAGTTCTGCGAAGGATAAATGAAAACAGGATATGTGAGGAATGGGTCCAATGACCGATTGCAGCCAATCTCGACGTCGTAGTATACGCCTCCGTAGCGATGCAAGACAATGTACCGGATCACGTCTGCGCGCCGTATCGAGACCGATATCCGTCGTACGTCTGTAGAAACCAAGGATAGTATTCGTCGATCAATTTTAGAGAGGATTCGTCTGCTCAGGGAATGTTCACTATTTAGAGGTTAGTTGACAGTGATGATACCAGGACGATAGACGTACTGGTCTGACATTAGGTTCCGACACTAACGTCTGTTTCTCTGAGAGGATATCTGCCTTAGCCGTCTAGTGAAGTAGTAGCCTTGGTACCCGTTCTACCCGGCCATAGCGATCAAGTGGAGGTGCATTCCGTAGCTGCCATCTACCCACTCGCTAGCAAGCCCAACTCGATGTCCCGCTAGCGACCGATCCTCTTCGATGCCCGCCTAAACATTGTGATCCTCCCTGAAAGCATGTCAGCACAAGACCCGTCGCCGTACGACTTCACCCACCTACCCAATCAAATATTACAACCTCCCACATGGGACATGATCCCGTTCACTCCCGACTCATCCCCATCCACGCGCCCGTATCACTTCCCTCCCCAGCGCCGCCTCTCGTCTCGTCTCGACGTCGTTCTCAGTTTTCTTCCTATTTGCCAACATCGACCGTTATCGTCAGCCTCTATGGAGGCATCGAGTCCCGGCGTTGTCACGTGGTCTGCGTAGCCAGCACGCCGTCAGAAGAGAGATGGTAGGCTTTTAAAAGGCAACGCACCGTTGATGTACCAAAGAAAAAGTACTACTGAGGTTCATTTGTTACCTCGAACAGTTATCCCATTCCAAAAGAAAACAGACGTGAGCTGTCGTGTCAGTCAGTTGGAAGGCTTACGCGCGTAAATAGTATAGAACCTACCATTCTGCCTCGAGAGCTCCAGCCGAGAGAATAACAATGGTTGGTGCCCAACTTAGAGTCAAGATGGGCCAAAATCAAAGAAGCCCTAGCGTAATGGTGACAGGACGTGTCTGCAACCTGCCCTGCCCTCTGCAACCGGGCAGTGCAACAACCGTGATGTTAGTCACACAGTCAACGAACTCTGCACCGCCGGCGTCGACAGCATGCATAGGGTAATAGTACATAGACGAGGAGTCGAAGTGAAGAAGAGGAGATAATGGACAGAGCTGCAAGTCCCATCCAAAACGGGATGCGAAACCCTGCATTTTGATCGAAACAGCCGAACTCGAATCTGTACACTCTCTACTTCCGAAGGAGCATCAAACGAGGAGTGCGTAGATCGTGCGCTTAAATTATCTCTAGACGTGCCACTGATTATCTCCTTCTTTCAACTGGAGCTAAGGGGACTCTTGGAGGAACACTTGCTTGATAGGCTGCTGGGTCATGCTCAAACGGCGCCTGAGAAGACGTGCGCCGATGTTGGAAAGGATTTTGATTGAAGCTGCATTTCATTTTCATGGACCAAGAGAACAAGAACTGTGCATTCAGTAATGCAACTGTATTTAGCTTCGCTTTCACTAACTGTTCTGTAGGTCGCATTCTCAATAACGTCCATCACTTCGCTCAACTTCTACGGTTACTCCCTATATCACCTGCTATCCTACTATATCGTCTGGATAGAGCCAATCCTCAAGACTCCATCACCTAATTATCATAAGGCCTTCATCATCAGCGTGTCCGCCTCCACCTGACCAGAGCTGGAATTACTCATCGCCACCATCCAGTCTCTTCGAACCAATATCGGGGACCGTCAGCCTGGTACTGACTCCAGCATCGCTGTCCCCTCTGAAAGGATACATATTCGATGACCTCAGGGAGCTACTGAACGAACTCGAGATGGAGAATCGTCGAGACCCTACACTAACCATCGCCCTCAAGCTCCCTCCGTACGTGTATCAATAGCAGACGTGCTCAAGTGGCCGACTTCACCACCACTACGATGGGCGTGGGGCTGAAGAAGTGCAGCCCATTTTACGTTTTTGACGTGCAGGAATACGTTGGGGAACTCTTTGATATACCCTGATTAGGTGGCATATAACGAGAGTACTAGTAGGAGCGATGTTGCGGTTCCAACTTGGTTGGGCGGCCTGGCTGACGAGGCGTTGCATGCTCCTTCGTTGGGGAATGTGTTTATGTTTCACAAACTATTGCATGTACAAGCCGAAGCAGTACGACGGGCAAGATTTTTTCTAACGTTCACTTCAGTACTCCGGCCCAGACTGAAAACTACGATTCCCGAAACAAAAACAAAGATGCCGCACTACTACTAGGACAAATCTTTACGGACAACTAGACAAGATTTTCACTGATACAGCCTCTCGGGATGATTCCTCCTTGTCCTCCGTTGACGCTGTGGGATGTTCTGATGACAATCAAGTCGAGTTTCGAATCTCGGCTTACCTTGGTGGGGTGCTGGCAGCATATGTTAGGAAATGGTGGGGAGGCGAGTTGGCCGATGAGGATGATGGCACTTTGAGAGAGGACGCGTGAAGAAGGCGTAGTCCGGCATCTCCGCGGATGAACTGACATGGGGAGGGAAGAGAGTGGATTGTGGCGGGCTACTCGGGCGATGGAATGGTCCACGCATGGATGAGCGTAAAGGAGTTGGCATATATGGTGTCGGGCAAAGATGTTGATTGGCTCCCCGCCCGTTTCGCAAAGGTGGGAAAAGGCAAACATCGCATGGTTCGAATATACGTCGGAATATCCGAACAATCTGTTCTCCGTCTTCGTGCTTTGGCGCACCCTCTACGACCTTTTATTCCCATGCTACCACCAAGATCCTACTACACCGGCTTATGAACAGCACTTCTGTCATTCGCTGTGATAGAATGTTTATCCCGTTGGTTCACCTCAGTATGACTTCCATCCAATACAATGCCCTCCGCTCATTTATTCAAGTCGTTGCTATTACGACACGCAACCAATAGCTCGATCTCCCATCAATGGATAATTGCACCATCTCCAGCCTCGCGTAGGACCATCCTACAATCCACCCTGTTTTCCCTCCTCGCTTTCCAAAAGCAACAATTTTCGCTCACGTCGTAGCTAATAGTCACCGTCAAGGAACCCAGATGCTACGACGTGGAATCCCTCTTACCACCACAACTTTGCCTCTTTAACGCTGGATTAAAGACGTCGACACTCTATTCAATCAGCTCTTTGTTGTTCCCAGCAATGCATACCTTTCACTGGCACGGCGTGCCATCAACGATTGATTGGAATGGTATATGGACTATGGGAATGTACCTCGTCGTGATGTGCCATAAATCGCGTAGTAATTCGATGCGGTGTATATCAACCATACAACGCCAAAAGGCTCATCATCAACTAAGACTTGGACCTCGGGAAAAGGACCTTTGCCAATCACGTCTGTCGAGTCTGGGACAGCACTGAGTGAATTCATCAGGTGTGTCTGAAATTGACGGTCAGTCGTTCAAGATAAATCTGAATCCGACGCTGAACGCACACTCATATACACAGAATTCCTCCGCTGAATTTCCTGAGCAAAAGATTTTGATGTAGGCCTTCTAACAAGTTGTTGGTCTATTGGTGGAAAGAGTCGGAATACTCTGGGAGACGATTGAAAGCAATCAGAATTGGTAAGTTTTGCGTTACCATTGGCGTTTCTATCACCTGGTGCCGCCGCTCTGTATTTAACCACAAATAAATTGCAATTGGGTACAAAAGGTTATCAGAATGTGAGTATTCACAATCAAGCAAGAATACTACGAGACTCTGCATACACACCTAGTCCTTCTAGCCGCTTTATTTCATTCCAGTCAGTCATTTTAAACACAGACACTTTCTCGAACATCTTGCTGGGCAGTCGTCGCCCGACAACCCAATATCGCAGCAGTTTTGTTTCGTCCTCCGTACGGAATGGATCGCTGCCAAGCAGTGTGTATGTGTCTTCGGGTATCGGGTACTGGTGGCTGGCAAGGATGTTGAATGTATGCTCCCTCCCGTCCGCATCTTCAACAATCAACTCTCCGCATCGATCAATCCCTTCTTCACCTCCCACCGCCAATCCGTGCACAAACCCACTTTCAATGTTGAACCCTTCGTACCAGTCATCATCATTCCTCCAGACACCGTGAATCCGATCACTATCATTGGGCAGAGGCTTGGTCATGACCTGCTCCCATGATGGTCTCCATTTCTTGCATCCAGTTCCAGGTTCGGGATAGGTGAAGAACAGTGAGCCCCCATAGACCAAGTGCATCTCATTTATAAGTGCTGTCCATGCATCCTCCAGAGATTGGCTCTCATAATATGCCGGTATTGAGCGCGTCCACAGAGGAAATGCTAGTCCAGTGACTTTGTCTACAGGGTTTGTTGATATCCGATTCTGCATTGCAGATAGCGTGTGATACACACTGCCAAATGGAATCTCTGCCGACTTGAGCTGCTTGTGAAATCTCGTTAATATCTTGTCCTTGTAGTTTCCCGCCCTGTCTATTGGCTTGGCGTTCATTGGTCCATCAGGTGTATCCCCGGCAATCGTCCTCTTGTAGCCGACTTCCTGCACTGTCCATGCTCGCCTAAACCAACATCGCTTACTCTCCAAGTCACCCTCCTTTAAACTCAAAGGCAGACCCAGCCCGCTCAAATAGCACACCACGTATGCGTCCAGATATATCGCTCCGATGGTAGGCACGTCCAGTTTCCACTCTTCCACACGCAGATCCTCCTTTGGCCCTCCTCTCTGCCTCAAGCAGAGAACATCCAGCCATGTGTATTCCACTCGCAGGTTCAGCATTTCAATCCGGATGAGATCGAAGTTGGCACCTTTCGGGGTGGGCACCGGCCATTCACATCCATTGATAGGAGTCCACACGTCGTCGCGATCCGCCTCATCCACCCAAGCATGTGATATTGGTCGTAACACTGTGGACGCCCTGCAGCTCCACCATGGGACCACACGATTACTGTACAGATCCCACACTCGTCGAGGCTTCATTGTAACTGGATTGATGATCCGGCTACCATCGAGCGCATTTCTTCGCCGATTTATGTCCTCCGCTTCACGTTTCTGTAGCTCCATTTGAATGTCAGTGACTCCGCTGTCGCACCATGCCGAGCGCAGATGGCCATATGCAGTTCCAAAGTCGTAGTTCTGTGCAATGCAGTCTTTGAGAGCGAAGAAGAGGGATGTGGTGTCCAATGTGTATGAGGTTCCGAGTGTGGTGTTGAGTAAATCCAAGAGACCCTGAATGCCAAGGCTAGAGCAGGGAGTGTCGGCGAGGGAGGATGATATTACGGGCTCTCTGCCGGTGTATGCCCGTTGATTTGGAACCTTTACGGATTCTTCCGCTTGCCCAATTTCTGTCTGCGAGGAGATCGTAACTACGGGCAGACGAGGTGGACCAGTGTCGCCTCTAGAACCATCGGAGGCGCGATATGCCTGCAGTTCCTGAAGACTATTATATATTGCCATGCATTCGATTTTCGACATGATTACTCACATCTTCTAGTGATATGAGGTGCACGTTACGGGACTCGGACATCAACTCCAAACTTGTCTACAGCAATTTCGGTTTTTACTAGGCATAGCTTGAATTAGGACGCACAACGGCGATGATCAGGTGTACTTACGCTGGACGAATGTCCAGTAGGAACTAGTGTTGTGTAGAAACTTGTTATGTCGAGCTGTTAAGGTTCAAGGCGTGGTTGCATCAAGCGCCCGCGCTATGTTCTTCACGTGGTAAGATGCAAAAGATGCCGACCAATGGGGTGCTGGATAATATCGATTTATATCAGCGGTAATCGAAAGTACAAGGAGATTCGGGAAATTAAGTAAGTGAATCGAACGCAGATAAGAATCCATTGAGAACTGTTCATCTTAAGAAAAGTTGGGGTAAATAAGGTGAACGTATTACTGATAACAGCCCAATGTCCAGTCAGAGTCAGTAGGAGGGGAATAGGCCACTATACCTGGGTATCAAAACTGTATGTCAATAATTGGACTTCACAGCTTGGCCCTTTCTGAGGACTACGGGCGGAAAGCAAAGACTCAGAGATTCACCAGGGGAGCAACGGTGGTATGATCAGTCATCAACGGCACTCGTTTTGTCAATGCATTTCCCGCGGAGAATTCTGAAAAGCCTTCGATCAAAGGACAGCTAGAGCAAGTGGACGTTCGGATGTAGGACGGCATTTCAGAGTACCAGACCTCATATACAATTATCTCGAGGTGAAAGAACGAGACTTCGGCCGGCGTTGCAAGTGACCGCGCTCCGCAAAGCTAGGACGTGTGGTTTCAGGTACGGGCTCTTCGTCATGTACTGATCGGAACGATATGTCGAATCCCTATGAGACTGTGTCTCGTCGTCCTCTCGTTGAATCACGTAGTATGCTGATAAAAGGCTTCAAGGTCAGATCAATTCTTGGTGCCAATTGCTAGAAGTATCAGCACTGCTTCAGTGTGCGTAGGTTCTAGGTGCCAATCAATTTGTTCGGCCTCTTACAATTCTGCGAAGGATAAATGAAGACGGGATATGGGAAGAATGGGTCCAACCGACGCTTGCAGCCAATCTCGACGTCGCAGCATTCTCTTCCGTAGTGGTGCAAGACAAAGTACTGGGTCACGTCTGCGCGCCGTATCGGAAACCGATATCCATCGTAGGTCCGTAGAAACCAAGGATAGTCTTCATTGATAAATTTTCAGGAGGATTTGTCTGTCCAGAGCATGAATCTACTGTTCAGAGGTTAGTTGACAGTGATGGTACCAGGACAATAGACATACCGGTCTGGCATTAGGTTCCGACACCAACCTCTGTTCCTCTGAGAACATTCGTCTTGGCCGTCTGGTGAAGCAGTCTTCCGTTCTTTCCGGCCATAGCAGCCAAGTGGAGGCACATTCCGTTGCTGCCATCTACCCACTCGCTAGCAGGCCCAACTCGATCTCCAACTCGGTCTCTGCCTAGCGACCGATCCTCTTCGATGCGCGCCTAAATGTTATCCTCCCTGAAAGCCTGTCAGCACAAGACGCATCGCCGCACGACTTCATCCACCTACCCAATCAACAAACCCCCACGTTGGACATGACACTATACACTCCTGACATACCCCCGTTCACGCACCCGCATCACTTCCCTCCCCAGTGCCGCCTCTCGTCTCGTCTCGTCTCGACGTCGTTCCCCGTTTTCAACATCGACTGTCGTCCTCAGCCTCTATGGTGGAGGCACCGAGTCTCGGATGGCTGCGAAATTGTTTCTGGGTCCCAGAAGAGTTAGGGAAGAACGGCGGGTGTCGTCAAATGGAGGGGATGTCCTTCGCGGACGCAGAGAGGATGACCGGTGTCATGAAATGGAGGAGATGGCGTTCGGGACGTGAATATTTCCAACGAGATCATCCTTGTGAGTTCGGATGCGGACGCGGAGTGCGGGCGCGGATGGTCTGTGTAGCCAGCACGCCGTCAGAGGAGAGATGGAAATGTTTTAAGAGACGACGCACTGTAAAGAAAATGCCGCTGAGCTTCATTTACCTCAAACGGATATCCTATTTCAACAGAAAACAGACGTGAGCTGTTGCACCAGTCAGTTGGCAGGTTTACGCGTGAATAATGGTATAGAATCTACCATTCTTCCTCAAGAGCTCCAGTCGAGAGAATAAAAATGGTTGGCGCCCAGTTTAGAGCCAAGGCGAGCCAAAATCAGAGAAGTCCTAGCGTAGAAGAACGATGAGAACGTCGAAAGAAAAGAGCTAAGTCGGGACGTGTCTGCAACCATGATGACTTAGTCACACAGTCAACGAACTCTGTACGGCTGGCGTCGACAGCATGTATAGGGATAATGGTAGAGTAGACGAGTCGGAGTCGAAACGAAGAAGAGGAGAGAAGGTGCAGAGGGAAGGAGAATGAACTAGTCCCATCCAAAACGGGATGCGAAATCTTGCATCTTGATCAAAACGGCCGAACTCGAATCTTTACACTCTCTACTTCCGAAGGAGCATTGAACGAGGGATGCGTAGGTGTGCTTGAATTATTTCGAGATGTGCCACTGATAACTTCCTTCAAAGTGCAGACTGGGAACTAAGGGGACTCTCGGAGGAACATTTCGAGACACGAGATGCTTGGTATGCTTCTGGATCATACTCAAACAGCGCCTGAGAGGACGTGTGCCGATATTGGAGAGGATTTCGATCGAAGCTACCTTTCATTTTCATAGATCAAGAGAACGAGAACTGTGCAGTCAGTAATGCAACTGTATATAGCTTCGCTTTCACTAACTGTTCTGTAGGTCGCGTTCTTAATAACATCCATCATGTCGCTCACCTCTTACAGTTACTCCCGATATCCCTCATCTTACTATATCTCCGGGATATAGCCCATCCTCAAGACTCCATCACCTAATTCTCGAAAGGCCTTCATCATAAGCGTGTCCGCCTTCACTTGACCAGTGCTAGAACCACTCCTCGCCGCCATCCAGTCTCTTCGAAACAATATTAAGGACCGTCAGCCTGGTACTGGCTCCAGAATCGCCTTCGAGCTCAACACAAATTGCCCAAACATTCCCGGGCCCCCACCGAAAGGATACATATTCGATGACCTCAGGGAGCTACTGAACGGACTCGAGATGGAGAATCGCCGAGAACCTACGCTAACCATCGGCCTCAAGCTCCCTCCGTACGTGTACCAACAGCAGACGTGCTGAACTGGCCGACTTCTCCACCGCTACGATGGGCACGGGGAGGCGTGGATGAAGAAATGCAGCCCATTTGCATTTCCTACGCGCACGAATATGTTGGCGAACTCTTTATTGTACCCTTGCAGCCGCAGGTCTTTTTGAATGTCTTTTTCATAAATGTCTCTCCCCCTTCTGCGTGTAGTGTCCTTCCGCTCACCCATACGGCCGCATTACACGGAACAAGGCATATTTTCTTCATTTCTAGTGCTATGTAATCCCCTAATTTGATGGTTTCTGCGCTTCCCAAAGTCTGTATTCATAGGACCCCGCCTTTCACGCGTAAACCTTGCAAAGGCCAACCTCGTCGCACCGTCTTTGCCCTATCTTCCTACAATGCCCTTGCATATATTTCCCCACTTGCTACACGGCAATCGGCGTCATTATCACCCACCACAATATTATCGTACAAACACGACTACATATGTCGTCTATCAGGGCGGCCATCATCCGGGAGTTCAATGACAATGGTAACTGCGACGATGGCGCGGTGGGTTATATGGCTGGGTTTCGCGAATAAAGACCAGTGCTGGGTGTATAGATCTCGTTGAAGGTAAGTCTTCTTTCCGTAATTTGTGTCCTTCTTGCTGATCAAGCCTTCCTTTAGATTCTTGCCTTCCATTTGATTGTGATCACAGTTTCAGAGCTACAGGTTTATCCTATATACGCTTACTTGTAAAGACCGGAATACATATGGAGTATGCTAGGTGTACCTGACACTAAATATAGATATACATGTCGAATTCTGAGTTATATCCATCCTTCAAGGATTGACGCACCAAAATTCTGGCTGTCCTTCCGGTTTCCCTTTCGAATTCTCTCTCGCAGTTCCAATGGCGAGCTCATAATCACCCATCCTGGAGGGTCAATTTGCCGTCATCCTCGTCTTGGGATGTTGGGTTGGGTAGTCTTTTTGCTTATGCTCTCCTTCTTCCTCGCTCCACCGCCGACAATCCTACGTTCCTTCATAGACACCAACCCATCTCGAAGCATTAACAACGGCAAACAAAGAGCGCAAGATGAAAGGCCGACGGAGAGCACCGCACCTGCGTTCCATTACCATATGTTATCCCTATCGAAGAAAAATCTGTCTTCTCATCTGCGTTCCGCATCCCATGGTGACAGACGGATCCCGATCAGTCGACAAGTTCGTGAGTGACGCGGAAGCACCGTAATCGCAAGCCAATGGAGTACTCTCGTCTTGAGCCAAAATCGACTTGCGGTGGATGGAAACCACAGCACAATTTGTTGCCGCACCAGACTGAGAAGGAAGTGTAGATGCATGAAGGAGGATCGCATTTACACACAGCCCCAGAGGAGGGTCATCGTCGAGGACCACTGTGTAGGCTGACGCGTTGGAATCTTCAGATACTCGGAAGATGGCGCCGTTGTGCTCGTGATCCAGCTGAAGTTCCTCCTTGAAGGAGATTAACGTGTACTCTCCCTCAAGATCAGCGGCAGTGCACAGGACATCAGAATCGACCTCCAGGGTCCCAATAGACGCAATACTTCGTGGAGCCCATCTGAAGCCCTCAAACGTGAGCTTAGGAGCAGATGTAAAGGGAAGACCACAAGGGACCTTGTGGACGAGCAGGAGAAAGGCCCTCATGCGGTCATCCGCCAACCGGTAATCATACAGTTCTCCCGGATCAAGCCCAAGGAGGCCAGATATCGCGACGGTCTCGTCCTCCGCCTTGCTGGTTGCCCGACCCTCCAGATAGCCGAGTATCTGTCCCAAGGTGTGGATCGAGTCGTCTGTCGCCGGCTGCATGAGGAATGCCACTGATTCAGCGACACCCCTCATGGATGGCGGGGTGATGGCGAGGTCTGGGAAGCTCGAGATGCGGAATCCTTCATCAATGATACCGCCCAGGAAGGACGACGCCTCGACCTGCTCATCCGAGATCTGGAAGACAAGCCTCCGGGCAAGCATACCTTCCTGCAGCGTCCACAGCCGCTGCATCCACCCTGACATCTTGATACGGAACAGCTTTTCCGTGGCGTGCATCAAAGGTGGGCATGCACTGATACCTGCATCAATGACTAGTACCGTATGTGCCTGCCTGTATGTCCGTGCCATCATCCTAATGGCCTTCTTCCTTAACTTGCGCAGCTCGGGGACGCAGAGCGCGTCCATCCAGAACGCCCCGCCTGGGATGAGTCGCGACGTAAGGCTCGCGATCCTTGCTACTTGACAGGCAGGCAGTCCCTTCTCAGTGGTGCTGCCTAAACCGTCGGCCCAGACGTGTGAGATCGCGATATAAGGGCCAGACGACGCTCTGTGTACAATAATTCCTGATTCGTTAACCAAGATGACAGGGATCTCATCTTCCTCCAGGAAACCCATGACACGGTCGTTAGACGGGATGAGATATCGGCAATTCCCATCGCAGGTGACGGAGTGCCGGTTCTTGTATGTCCCACCATCAACGTTGTAGAACCCGCAAATGTCGGGGGTACAACCACGGTGCTCGTCAGGATGCTCCCGTACGGGCGGGTCACACGTCGTGGCGTAGGCGAGTAAGGAGAGTGTTCGAGGCACGATTTTGTGTATGGAGAAAGGACACCAACCCATATCGATGAGCATCTCGATGTAGGTGTCCGCGAGAATGCTCTTCGTGAACGTACCCAGAGATGGCTCCCCCAGGATGCCTACCAGGTAGGCGCAATCTGATAGTGTCTCCAGAATCGTCCCGGTGACGCAGAGGATGTGACCTGCTTCCCCCTGGGGAATTCCACCGCGCTGCAAGGTCTTGCGCTGCGCGAGACATTCCTCCGCAAGTCCATTGTTCGCCCAAGAGAGAGCGTTCTGGATGCGAATGGACCACGTTTCTGCTGACTGCTGATCCTTCTGCTTGACCGCGAGGAAACGAATAAGCCAGTCAAAGACGAGTATTGACATCATGTCGCTTGTCAATACTTTCCGCTTGTTCTCGCCACTGGAAAGCAGAAAATCTTCTGGGATGCGGACGTTAAAGACAGCCTCTAGCAGACCAAACGTCATGGCACTTTGCCAGAGCGCTGCATCGTCTCTCCTGCTAGCTCCACGTTTGCGTCTGAGCTTGGCGTAACCGCCGAGTGTGTCGCATAGATGATGCTCGTCATGGCTGCATTCAAGCCACGCCATGGAAGGGAAAAAGATATATTCTCTGTGCAGGTGTTTGTGCAGAGGGTCGTTGAGAGTGCGAGACGAAAAGTCGACAGCGCACTCGCCTGTAAGGCCTAATATCAGAAATATGAGGCCAGTTGAGCACGTAATATTCGGCTGTACTCACCAACTAGCGACATATCAGGTTGTTCCATGCGCGACGCTGACGACCATGGCATAGGAGACCAAACAGCTGTCCATCGAAATTTACGCTCTTCTTCCCAGCATTCATTTAGGATGCTGAGGAAGCGGGCGGTGTTCGTCTCGGAAAGCGGAGATTCGCCGTCAACAGGCAATGAAGAGCAGGTTGTAGCGACGAAGTCGAACACATCAGGTTCGTATCCCTCGTAGCCTAATACCTCCATTCTGTGGAGAGCGCTCTCTGCGCGTTCGACCAGGATGTCCAGTAGTTCTGAGAAGGAGGTACCGTAGTCTGTCACCGGTTCGCTTGCAGAAGAGGCCAATGATGCCGACTGAGAAGTGAAGAATTCCTGAGCTGCAGCATACAAGAGTTTCCAGCCCTCCCATTGACCATTGGATGATACATCGGGTTGGTTGAGGGTAGACTGACTTGCAGCCTTTTGGATGACTGATACCATGAAGACCTTAGACGTCCTTACGGTTGTGTATAACATGAAACAAACCCAAAGCTCACCTCTGCTTCATGCCAGTTGGTTCTGATCGAGGAAGACGGCACGTCCACAGCCCCTGGGCCTGACGCTAGTGGGACAACTTCGTGGGAAGTCATCGAATAAGTACATGGAATGAATTTTCTAATCAAGCTGCGTAGCACCTGTACGAGTCGAAAACAGGCCATGAACGACTTGGACGAAAGACTTGGAGTTATTGCATCGTGGATCACTGCGAGGCTCCGAATTGTTCGTAGACAAACAAGAAGATTGATAGAGCATGTACCCACGTGGCATGCGTTCGGGTCTGACTCTCTGGGCTTACAACTAACTATCGAGTACTTTACTTTGCAATGATATAGTAAAATAATACACACTTTCTCAATTGTTATTAGTCTGCTGTTCATCTTGAAATGGAAGAGACCTAACTATGAGCTTTATTATCCTCACCATCCGCAAGAGGCATTCCCCAATCATACGGTGCCCGGACAATCAAGCATCTGGTCAGATCGTTAACTATCCATTACTTCCTGTGGACACGACAGCTTACCTTTTAGTGAAGAAGCAGGAACATATATCCTTACTCTCCTGTTCTACATCCTTCCTCCCTTTTCTCCGGCCCTCAATTAGGGGTGGTGAATTCCGTTCAGCATTGCCGCAGGGTATCAACTTCCGATGAGCGAAGGAGGGAAGGAGGGAGGATGGACCATGGGAGGAGAGACCCATCCACGCTCCTGTGCCTTCTATCCGTCAATACATGCACCGCTCCTCACCTTGCGACCGAGGAAACTTTCCTGATGCAAGTCGAGAAGGATAGATGGACTTCCATCGGGTGGAAGAATCCTCAAATTTCAAGCCGAACTTCACGGAAAAGGAGACTAGTGCGATCATCTAAGCAATTCTTCAACGGTCTAAACAAGGAATGAGCTTACCTGTCAAGGAAAAACGTTTGTCCAATGGAGAATTTGAAGCCCAGCGCTACACTGCTTGATTCGTCTTTGAACGACATCAAAATGACTTGATGACTGAAGAGTTGGCCTCAGGGAGGCACACCATATTCGACAGACCATACGCTATCCCGCTAGGATTACTATTGACTCTCTCAATGAGGTAGTGCACCCTTGTGTATGCCAGACGGCCGTACTAGGCGCATTCTCCAAGGATTCCTTATAGTACGATGGAGGATCATCGGGAAAGGCGAAGCGGGGGCCATGACGAGGAGTTAGGATCCGTCTAATCTTCGAACAGCCAGGGAGACCCGCCGTCTTCGATAGACCATTACCACGGACCCAGTAGTGCATCCTCACGTACAGCAGACAACGAGTCGGAGACGACGAAGTACTTGGGGAATTTCATCCAAGGTGTTCATACCACCTCCTCGCTGAACGAGAGGGACCCAACAAGACTCCCTTCCTGCGGGAACATAGTTTGATTGTGCGTAGCCGTGATGACGGACTTCTGCCGGGGATGCGTCCACTCTGTTTCCATCGTCATTCCACTAGCGGTACCGACGTCTTCGTTAGCTTTATTTCGGCGACCACTCAAGGAAAGTGGACTGATAGAATTATTGGTAGCCGACATTTCCATTCGAGGCGGGATTTCACGAGCGACAGCTTGGCGATGGGAGAGGAACCTGGAAGCAGAGAACTGGGGCCAATGTTGAAGCTCGCAGCGGCACAGTCCTCGGCTGTACACGCACACACGCTGTCTCCATCCACGACACCATACTCCCCGCAGCGATATCTGCACCAAACACGTCGTCACGCTACCAACAGTTGGACGTCTTGCCTCCTTGTGTCAATGCGGGAAAAGGTCGTTCCCGTGCGAGGTCCTATGACTGCACAGTGCGCGGGAACGGGGTACGCGGTCGTTTGTGCTGCCGAGGACTATCTCACCCAACAACCGCCTGACCCTGCGATACTCGGCGAGAAACCGCACGCAGAGTTTATGTGGCATCAAGATGGGCACCCCGTCCTTCTTTGATGCTGTGGGATATGCTGACAACGAATTTTCGAGTGTCGGCATACCTTGTTGGGGCACTGGCAGTGCATTTCGGGAAATGGTGGGGAGGATGATGGCCACTTTGACGTCGAAGGATGCGTGACCGTAGGCCCTCAAAATTGTCGGGCGGGTCGGAGGGAAGGGAGTGGATTGTGGCGGGCTACTCGGGCGAGGGAATGGTCCACGCGTGGATGAGCATAAAGGAGTTGGTATATATGGTGTCGAGCAAAGATGTTGATTGGCTCCCCGCCAATTTCGCAAAGGTGGGGAAAGGCAAACATCGCGTGGCTCGAATATACGTCGGAACATCCGAACAACCTGTTCTTCGTCTTCGTGCTTTGGCGCACCCTCTACGACCTTTTATTCTCATCCTACCACCAAGATCCTACTACACCGGCTTATGAACAGCACTTCTATCATTCGCTGTGATAGATCTTTATCCCGTTCGTTCACCTCAGTATTACTTCCATCCAATACAATGCCCTCCGCTCATTTATTCAAAGACGTTGCTATTACGACACGCAACCAATAGCTCAATCTCCCATCAATGGGTAATCACGCCATCTCCAGCCCCGTGTAGGACCACTCTAAAATGCACCCTGTTTTACCTCCTCGCTTTCCAAAAGCAACAATTCTCGCTCACGTCGCAGCTAATAGTCACCCTCAAGGAACTTGGGTGCTATGACGCAATCCTTCTTACCATCAGGACTTTGCCTTTTCAACGCTGGATGAAAGACGTCGACACACTATTCAATCAGCTCTTCGTTGTTCCCAGCAATGGATACCCTTCATGTTGGCACGACATATCGTCAACGATTGATTGGAACGGTATGTGGACTATGACAATGTGCCTCGTCGCGATGTAGCGTAAATCGCGTAGGAATTCGACGCGGTGTATCTCAGCCATACAACGTCAAAAGGCTCATCATCAACTAAGACTTGGACCTCACGAAAAGGACCTTTGCCAATCACATCTGTCGAATCTAGGACAGCACTGAGTGAATTCATCAGGTGTGTCTGAAATTAACAGTCAGTCGTTCAAGATAAACCTGAATTCGACGTTGAACGCACTCAGATACACAGAATTCCTCCGCTGAATTTTCCGAGCAAAAGATTTTGATGGATGCCTTCTACTCTTGTTGGCCTGTTTTGTCCTGTTGATGGAAAGAGTCGGAATACTCTGGGAGACGATTGAAAGCAATTAGAGTTGGTAAGTTTTGCAATACCATTTGTGTTTCTATCACCTGGCGCCGCCGCACTGTATTTAACCACAGAAATTTGTAATTAGGTACAAAAAGTTATCAGAATATGGGTATTCGCAATCAAGCAAGAATACTACGAGACTCTACAGACAACCCTAGTTCTATTAGCCGCTTTATTTCATTCGAGTCCGTCATTTCAAACACAGACACTTTCTCGAACATTTTGCTGGGCAGTCGTCGCCCGGCAACCCAATATTGCGGCGGAAATATTATGTCCCATGTGACTGGATCACTGCCGAGCAGTGTGTATGTGTCTTCGGGTATCGGGTACTGGTGGCTGGCAAGGATGTTGAACGTATGCGCCATCCCGTCCACATCTTCAACAATCAATTCTCCACATCGATCAATCCCTTCTTCACCTCCCACCGCCAATCCACGCACAAACCCACTTTCAATGTTGAGCCCTTCGCACCAATCATCATCATCCCTACAAACCTCCGGAATCCTGTGATATGGTTCACTATCATTGGGCAGAGGCTTGGTCATGACCTGCTCCCATGATGGTCTCCATTTCTTGCATCCAGTTCCAGGTTCAGGATAGGTGAAGAACAGTATACCCTGAACAAATGGTAGTGTCTCATTTATAAGTGCTGTCCATGCATCCTCCAGAGATTGGCTCTCATAATATGCCGGTATTGAGAGCATCTCCAGAGAAAATGCTAGTCCGGCAACTTTGTCTACAGGGTTGGTTGATATCCGATCCTGCATCATGAAGAGCGAGTGATATATACTGTGTGATGAAATCTCTGCAGACTTGAGCTGCTTGTGGAATTTTGTTAATAGCTTGTCCTTGTAGTTTCCTGCCTTGTCTATTGGCTCAGAGTGCATCGGTCCATCTGGTGTATCCCCGGCAATCATTCTCGTCACACCAACCTCCTGCACTGTCCATGCACGCCTAAACCAACACTGGTCACTCTCCAAGTCACCCTCCTTCAAACTCAAAGGCAGACCCAGCCCGCTCAAATACCACACCACTGTCATGTGCTTATATATTGCTCCGATGGTTGGCACATCCAGTTTCCACTCTTCCACACGCAGATCCTCCCTTGGCCCTCCTCTCTGTCTCAAGCAGAGAACATCCAACCATGTGTATTCCAGTCCCAGGTTCAGCATCTCGATCCGGATGAGGTCGAGGTTGGCACCTTTCGGGATGGGCACGGGCCATTCATATCCATTAATGGGGGTCCACACGTCGACGCGATCTGCCTCATCCACCCAAGCATGTGATATTGGTGGAAACCCTTTCTGGCAGCTCCACCATGGGATCACACGATTACTGTACAGATCCCAGACTCGTCGAGGCTTCACAGTGTCCACTTTGACTATCCGGCTACCAACGAGCGCGTTCCTTCGCTGATCGATATCCTCCGCTTCATGTTTCTGTAGCACAATTTGAATGTCAGTGAGGTAGAACCATGCTTCGCGCAGATGGCCATATGCAGTTCCAAAGTCGTAGTTCTGTGCAATGCAGTCTTTGAGAACGAAGGCAAGGGTTGGGGTATCTAATGTGTCTGAGATTCCGAGAGTGGTGTTGAGTAAATCCAAGAGGCCCTGAATGCCAAGGCTAGAGCAGGGAGTGTTGGCGAGGGAGGATGATATTACGGGCTCTCTGCCGGTGTATGCCCGTTGTTTTGGAACCTTTACGGATTCTTCCGATTGCCCGATTTCTGTCTGCGAGGAGATCGTGACTTTGGGTGGAAGAGGTGTATCGGTGTCGCTGCTATTGGTATCGCTGCCATAGGTGGTACTGGTCTCGCCACTATCGGAGTTGCGATCAGCCTGCAGATCCTGAAATCTATTATGCACTGTCGTCCATTCGATCTTCTACATGATTACTCACCTCTTCTAGTGATTGGGGGAGCATGTTATGGGACTCGGACATCCAGTTTTCTACAGCAATTTTGGTTTTTCCTAGGGCATACATAGCTTGATTTAGGACACACAACGGCGATGATCAGGCGTACTTACGCTTGACGAATGTCCAGTAGGACCTAGTGTTGTATAGAAACCTGTTATGTCGAGCTGTTGAGGTTCAAGGGGTGTTTGTATTTAAAACGCCAGCACCAAATTCTTCACGTAAGATGCAGAAGACAGGCATCTGGGCCCGACGGCTTAATATCCGATGGGGCGCTGAATAATACCGATTTATATCAGCAGTAATCAACAGTACAGGGATATCCAGAAAATTGAGTAAGTGAATGTCGAAGGTGTATAAGAAACTATGGAGAACTGTTCATTTGGAGGAAAATCAGGGTAAATAAGGCGATATTAGCGCATCGTCCGATATTTCGGCAGTCAGAGTCGATAAGAGGGGAATAGACAACTATAGCTGGATTGTTATTCAAACAAGCCGCCACCTGTATAGAAATTATTCCAATGAGAACAAGGATTTCCCAAAACTGTGTGTCAATAATTCGACTTCACAGCTTGGCCCTTCCTGGGCCTGAGGGACTACGGCCAGAGCAAAGACCTGAAAATCCACCACGGTGGTATCATCAGTCATCAACGGCACTCAATGCACTTCCTGCGGAGAATTCTGAAAAACCTTCGATAAAAGGACTGGCTCTTCTTTGAGCTAGAGCAAGTGGTCGTTCGGATGTAGGACGGCATTTCAGAGTGCCAGACCTCATATACAATTATCTCGAGGTGAAAGAACGAGACTTCGGCCGGTGAAGCAAGTCATCCGCTCCGCAAAGTTAGAATGTGCGGTTTCGGGGTATGGGCACTTCGTCATGTAGTGATCGGAACGGTATGTCGACTTCCTATGAGAATGTGTCTCGTCGTCCTCTCGCTGGAATCGCGTAGTACGCTGGTAGGAGTCTTTAAGGCCAGATATAAAATTCTCAGTGCCGATTGCCAGAAGTATGAGCACTGCTTCGGTGTGCGTAGGTTCTAGGTGGCAACCAATTTTCAGAGTTCCACGAAGGATAAATGAAAACAGTATATGTGGGGAATGGGTCCAATGACCGATTGCAGCCAATCCCGACGTCGTAGTATACGCCTCCGTAGTGGTGCAAGACAAAGTACTGGACCATGTCTGCGCGCCGTATCAGAAGACGATATCCGTCGTAGGTCCATATAAACCAAGGATAGTATTCGTCGACAGATTTTAGAGAGGAATCGTCTGTTTAGAAAATGTGTTCACTATGTAGTGATTAGTTGACAGTGATGGTACCAGGAAGATAGATGTACTGGTCTGTCATTAGGTTCCGACACCAACCTCTGTGTCTCTGAGAGGATATCTGCCTTGGCCGTCTGATGTTGATGCCCGTTCTACCCAGCCATAGCGGTCGAGTGGAGGTACATTCCGTAGCTGCTATCTACCCACTCGATAGCAAGCCACAACTTGATGTCCGCCTAGCGACTTATCCCCTCCAATGCGCGCCTAAACGTTGTGATCCTCCCTGAAGGCTTGTGAGCACAAGATGCGTCGCCGCACGACTTCACCCACCTGCCCAATCTAATATTACAACAAAACCCCACACCGGACATGACCTCATTCACTCCCAACCCATCCTCATCTACGTCCTCCCAACGCCGCCTCTCGTCTTGTCTCGGCGTTGTTCCCCATTTTCAACATCGACCGTCGTCATCAGCCTCTATGGTGGAGGTATCGAGTCTCGGATGGCTGCGAAATCATCTCCGAGTCCCAAAAGATTCAGGGAAGAACGGCGGGTGTCGTCAAATGGAGGGGGATGTCCTTCACGAACACAGGGAGGATGGCCGGTGTCACGAAATGGAGGACATGGCGTTCGGGATGTGAACAGTTTCAACAAAATCTATCCTTGTGAGTTCGGATGCAGACGTGGAGTGCGGGCGCGGGTGATCTGTGTAGCCAGCACACCTTCAGAGGAGAGATGGAAGGCTTTTAAGAGACGACGCACTGTAAAGAAAATACTACTGAGGTTCAATATCCTATTTCAACGGAAAACAGACGCGAGCTGTTGTACCAGTCAGTTGGCAGGTTTACCCGTAAAAAATGGTATAGAACTTACCATTCTGCCTCGAGTGCTCCAGCCGACAGAATAAAACGGTCGGCGCCCAACTTAGAGAGTCAAAATTAGAGAAGTCCTAGCGTAGAGGAATGATGAGAACGCCGAAAGAAAATAGCCAAGCACAGTACTTACCATGCCAAAAGCGGTCGATGGTGTCGATGGTCGTAGGACGTGTCTGCAACCATGACTTTAGTCACACAGTCAACGAACTCTGCACGGCCGGCGTCGTCAAGTAGACGAGGAGTAGACGAGACGTCGAAGTGAAGAAGAGTAGATGAGGGAGAGAGAATGAATCGGAGCTGCAACCCTGCAGCTTGATCGAAACGGCGGAACTCGAATCTTTACACTCTCTACTTCCGAGGGAGCATCGAACAAGGAGTGCGTAGATCGTGCGCTCAAATCATCTCGAGACGTGCCACTGGTTATTACCTTCCTTCAACCATTTTCGGGTCCCCTCCGAAAGCATACGGGATATGAGCATAAAGTGTGAGATTGATGCGGTGTAGCCGTATACTCGTCCGACGGCATCCACTTCCGGAAGCGTCGGCGTCTAGGAACGCGACTGTCGCGGATTAGACTCTGTCGGTACGCGACGACAGTGCACTTACATCTGGACGAGCTCATCGAGGGACTGGTGAGGGACCGGGCATCAAAGTTCAAGTTGCCGGATGTGTGGCACAGCCACTGTGTTTTTCTTTCGCGATGCTCACTTGGCTGGTGCTTCGCCCATCGTAACCAGAAGAGCAATGCTATGTTCGTATTGAACTCTTTCTCTCTCTCCTCCTGGGCGGCCGCTGTGCTTAGGTCCACGGGAACTCGGCATGGGTCGGCTTTTTTTTTCACGCGTAGCACCCAGAAATGCGCAGTACTAGTCATTTTATCAACGAAGGCCTGGTGGGAACCATTCGCGTCTCCGTGGCGCCAATACTTGGGGATCGAAGCGACCTCTTCGCGTCCTTCCTTTCGTCGAAATCGCGTCTTTGTACTTAACCAGAGGAATTCTCCTGAATTCGACATCGATGCTGCAACATCAACTTACGGGTAAATTTTGGAGATTTCAGGCAAAGGCAAGCCTATTTTCCAATGTATCTTCCCAAAATCATCCTGTTTATCGTATCCACCTCACAGGTCTAATTATCGAGGTTATCAGGCACAAGGACGGATCTGGGTGAATCGATTGCCTACGGTACGACCTTCATGGGTCGTCAATATACGAACTCATGGTATTGTCGCGGTGATTGAAAAGATTCTTACCGATCCATGGTCTCCTGGTGTTAATATAGTAAGGCAGGACCGGAGAAAAAGACGAAGATCGAGCATCTGGAGGTCCGAGGATATGTTGAATAGGCTGTCAGCTGGAAAGACTGTGAAGGCTGAAGATGGGCAGCCTACCTTGGGGAATCTTCCGCAACTACCGCAGTCTTTGAACAGTTTAGTGGAAAGATTGAGCCAGGACATAGAGAGAAGCAGACGTTTCTGTTAAGATCTCTTTTCCAATGCAACGTCACAAAATCCGCATGGTAAGCATGTACGATAGCATGTCCTGTAAATGTTCTAAGCCTTTTCTCTTCAGGAATATCAAAATTGGGAATATGGACACTAGTTATCAGAGGCAAACCGCCAAGCCCTGGAACCAGACATGACGAAGGCTATGCTTAACGAAGATTGACGATATTCCATCGAGTAAGCAGATCTCTAGTACTTATATTCCTTTTTTCATGGGACTGATTTAAGCCAGTAGAAAAAAGTTCTAAACGACGATGTCTTTACGACCGCTTACCCGAGGTATCCCTGAAATTGAGTGCGACCCTCAACGGTAGGATGTCAATCAGGTATCGATGGGGTGCTGACCATCCTCCCCATAGATGGCGAACGTGCTGCCTAGTCGTATCCGGGTCATCGACCTGACGCCTAGGAGGATAATCTTCCAGTTTTACAACCACGCCTTGGCCCGATTTCAGGAAGTGATCGAAACAGTGTGAGATCTAAATCGTCTCGAATACACGAGTAACACGCTGAACGCGTGCCCGTCTTTCAAGGGTTCCATTCCGACCTACTCGTCCATCTCCCGCCTTTCATCGCACTTCTTCTCTGCTCTCTAGGACGCGTGAAACCGACGTGTCGGTCATGGAGCAGTCAACGATCGAAAAAAGATCGGGGGGTATATAACCAGCCATGGATCGGGAAATCCAACTTTCCTCCATCTTGAACCCATACCACCACCATGTTACTCAGCTTCACAGCTTTCATACTTAAAACCGTTATAGTTGCTTGGCTTTCGGCGTCGGTCTGCGAGCTGTTACCTACCACCGACATCAGTTGGAGGTGGCTGGACGCTGTCATGGCTGACGTCGGGTTACTTGAGCCCAACCCCATCTCGACGGAAATCAGCGATGTTTTCATCCAAGGCGTGGCCATCGTCGCCGAGCCCAGTGCATCGCAGCTTATGAACTCGGTCGCGGTCCTGACGGCGGATAGCCCACCAAACGAAGGCGACGACATGGACGTCCACGCAGAAGATACTCCTCCCCAAGGTATCATCCGGCAGCTTCTCGAACCCGTACTCGCCGTTGTCGAAGTGACACCTGCAGCAACGACGGCCGTGGACGACGCGCTGACGCTGGTTTCTGTTCATCCCCAGCCGACGTGGTTTCCTGCCGGTCTCACCCGAGTTGGCTCTCGCGTTTGGTCGTCTTCCTTCGCTGATTCGATTCCACCGGTATCGTTCTTCACCGCTGTCATCGCCCTCTCGGTAGCCTTTGCTATAGGTTTCTTCGCCCGGAGTGTTTCCCTTTCTGCCGGCTGGGACAATCTCCCCACTCTCGTCGTCGAAGTTTGCGGCCCCTCCGAAACGGTCACATCCTGTTCCATCGATTCCCTTGTCTCAAGCACAGTGGAAGCGTATTCGGAAAGCCAAACTAAACAGGGCGAGGTGGTCGTGGACGATATCCCAGTATCTGAACAAGTGGAGCATGGCGGGAACCTCAAGGTGAGTATCATATATCATTTTGCAGACCATATTTCCTCATTGTTCTAGCTGCAGGCAACGGACAATACGGCATCAATCCCGTCTGGAGACATTTCATTCAGCGGTGCCGTTCGGCCCATGAGGACATCCGTCGGCGTTCAATCTACATCGGAGGTACGGGAGGTAAAGGTAAGCATGGCTATTTGAAGCCTTTGATGCAGCGACTAACATCGCGCACCTTAAAGGACGCTTCCGTATCATGTGAGCCGGTCTCAAGGGCGTCAGTCGGCATTCAGTGTTCAATTGCAATTGGTGAACAAACGGTAAGGATGCCCATGCACACCTTTCGTGCAGCGACTGACATTGCGCGTCTCATAGGACAAATTTGTTCCTGGCGAGAGTCGGGGCAGTCTTTACGCCACAGCCACGGAAGGAAATTTACCATCCCAGATGATGGACAATTCAGATGTCTTTTCGGTCCCAACAGTTAACAGCCAATTCGTAAGTGCACCACAGAATACAACTATGGCGGTCACTGAGCTGCGTGTTTTCAGAATATATACACGATGGCTGAGACGATTTCGTTCCCGTCAGTTGACGATCTTGCGAATGCAACCGAATTTGAGCGGTTGCGTCAAGACGTCCGAGGATTTGGTTATGAGTCAGAGGCCCATGGGGTAAGTTTTTTGAACTGAACTGATTTCGGGGATGAGTATATTAACGTGCTACGACTTACAGGGCATGGCACCATCCCTGCCTGCGACGGAGCTAGGAGTATCGCCCTCGCCCTCGACCCCGGCTTCGCCAAGACCAGTTAGGGCCAAGCCCCTCGAATATTTCCGTGAGCGTTGGGGGACCGATACAAAAGTGAGTGCCGATTACGAAGCACGTCCCTATCTACGAATGCTTACCCTTCAATTTCTAGCATTTATGGGCACGTGAATTTTGGTATCGTATGCTGAGGAGCGAGGATCTCATCAAAATTGTGTATGACACCATGTTTCCCCTTGACGACGCTGCCACCGACGAGGACAAGTACGAGATGGAGTTGGGCGAAGGACTAGTAAGCATTGTCAGTTACTTTCTGTGGTGTCCCTGCTGACAGTGAATGTTGTGTAGGTACGCATATCAGCATTGCGTCTGTCGGAGCATGCGACGAACCCCATCTTGCGGCTTCCGTACAATGCTCCTACAGAGGATGCTGACCACAAGGATTCCTTGTTCGTCTCGACGAAGACCGAGCCTACTATCCAGATGGCAGAGTCCTCAGCAGCCTCAATCGGCCTTCGCTCCCCTTCTCCGTTCGTGCGCCCATCAAACCCCCAGTCACGGTTCTTGGAATCGTCTTCTGAGGCATCGGTGGCTGCGCCTATTATCAGCATGGGTCTCGCTTCGCCATCGAGGACCCCGGCTGCCTGCAGGAGAAGGCCAGCATTGGCCCAGATCACTAATACTCCCCGCGGTGTCCTAACCACGCCATCCCGGACGCCGATGATGGTCGGACGAGCTCAAGGAGTACATTACGGTATCCCCACACCGCCTCCCTCTGTGCGACCGAAGCCGGCCAAACATGGGCGTCGTTTCCCTCTCGTCGCGCCGACAACGCGCCTCAAGGATGAAAGCGACTCCCCTACTCGTCCAGCACGCCGTGGTGTGAGTCTCTATTTCACTGCTGTGTTTTCGCAATTCTGATTTTGTTCTTAGCCTCTTCCTTCCAAGTTCCCTCGATGGAGAGGCTAAATCGATACTCTAGCGAACGCACGGAGATGACGAGGATGTCGTTCACATACACCTACTACGTCGCCGCGTTGGGACCCAAGGGACGATCAGCGGTGCATTGGAGCCGACGGGCTTTGATGCGTACGGCTGGTCACTGGGGGAGGATTGGTTCGCTGACGAGCTTACCAGTCCTTCCTCTATCCCTGGTAGATGAGGAACGTTGGAGACGAGGGTGGTCGACGGGCCATCACCGTTCTCTGATGGACCTCGGAGGGACCGTTGACTGCCGACGGGTAGTCGACGAGTCCTGTTCCCCTATATCCCTTTCCTTCGCGTGCACGACAGACTATTACATCCTTCGACATCCTCGTTGTCTCCAGCGTCTCCTCGGTTTTCGGTTTCGCATCGTCATCATCGGTATTTGGTTCACGGTTAGGACATCCGCGCGGCATAGCTCTCGGTGGACATTCGATCCTCCTCCAGCCTATATTATTATTCTTATTTATTGCATTCCTACCCCATATACCCTTTTCTCTTCCGTCTTCTCGGCCTTCTCTCTTTCTTTTTCCTCGACCATATCACAGCCTATACCTCGCCAATCTGCATATTTCCCCTTCGAGGTCAGCCTACCATCATCACATTCCTATACCCATATTTCTTCGGGTTTTTCTTGGCATACTTTTCTCTCTCTTTTCAGTCTTTCCGAACTTCTCTTCCTCTCTTCCTTGAAACATATCACAGCCTATACCTCGCCAACTTGCATATTTCTTCTTCGAGGTCAACCTATCACTTTGACATTCTTATACCCATATTTCTTCGTGGTCTTTGTATTTTCTTTTGGTCGTTACTTCGGGCTGTTGCGAATATTATCTTTTCTTTTTGTCCGCAATGGTGTAATAAGTTCAAATGTGTTCAGATTTCATTCAAGACTGACTTCAAGTTTGAGCATTGCGGCATTTGTTCAAGTCATCTAGTATATTCCTTCAACCTTGTTGAACAGCAGCTCCCACGTCGTCCTTAGCAACATCACCTGTCGAAGGATAAGCACGACAAGCACGACATCGAAGGTATGCTCGACACTCATACAGTCCGCACAGAAACAGGTTGAATGTAGTCGGAGACAGATAATGGAACGAATTGAGAGTACATGACCTTAGGAAGCTGCTGAACGGACTTGAGATGGAGAATCGTCGAGACCCTACGCTGACTATCGACCTCAAGCTCCCTCCGTACATGTATCAACAGCAGATGGACTGAACTGGCCGACTTCACCGCAACGATGGGCGTGGGAGCTGAAGAGTGCAGCCCATTTGCGTTTTTGACGTGGAATACATTGGGGAACTCTTTGTTGTACCCTGATTAGGTGGCACATAACGAGAATACTAGCGCGAGCGACTTTGCGGTTCCGACTTGGTTGGGCAGCCTGGCTGACGAGGCGTTGCATGCTCTTTCGTTGGGGAACGTGTTTACAACTATTGCATGTACAGGCCGAAGCGGTACGACGGGCAAGAAATTTTCCCACTTTCACTTCAATACCACAGCCTAGACTGAAAACTACAAGTCCCGAAAAAAACGAAGATGCTGCGCCACTACTGGGACAGATCGTTACAGGCAACTAGACAAATTTTGCCCCTCAGGATGATTCCTCCTTGTCCTTCGGTGACGCTTTGGGATATTCTGATGACAACCAAGTCAAGTTTCGAATCTCGGCTTACCTTGGTGGAGCGCTGGCAACATATGTCGGGAAATGACGGAGAGGCGAGTGGGCCGATGAGGACAATGGCACTTAGAGGATGCGTGAAGAAGGCGTAGTCTGGCATCCTGGGCATCTCCGCGGATGAACGTTGAACTGGCACCGTAGGCCCTCAAAGTTGCCGATGTAGGACCACCCAAAAATCCACCACTTGGCCTGTTTTTCGTCCTCGCTTTCCAAAACCAACCATTCTCGCTCACGTCGCAGCTCATAGTCACGCTCGAAGAATCCGGGTGCTACAACGCCATCCCTCTTACCATCACGACTTTACCGGTTACCTCTTCAACGCTGGATTCAAGGTGTCGACACACTATTGGATCAGCTCTTCGCTGTTCTCAGCAATGGATGCCTTTCATATTAGTACGACGTATCGTCAACGACTGATTGGAACGATATGTGGACTATCAGAATGTGCCTCATCGCGATGTAGCCGAAATCGTGTAGTGATTTGACGCGTGTATATCAGCCATACGACGCCAAGAGCCTCATCATCAGCCAAGACTTGGACCTCGCGAAAAGGACCTTTGCCAATCACGCTTGTTGAGCCTGGGAAAGTACCGAGTGAATTCATCAGGCGTGTCTGAAATCGACGGTCAGACATTCAAGATAGATCTGGATCCGACATTGAACGCGCCGAGATACAATTCCTCCGCTGAATTTCCTGAGCAAAAGATTTTGATGGAGGCCTTCTACCCTCGTTGGCCTATTAGTCCTGTTGGTGGAAAGAGTCAGAATACTCTATTGGCATTTCTATCACCTGACGCTGTAATTAACCACAGAATAAATCGCAGTTGGGTACAAAAAGTTATCAGAATGTGGGTATTCACAATCAAGCAAGAATACTACGAGACTTTACAGACAAACCTAGTTCTATCAGCCACTTTATTTCATTCAAGTCCGTCATTGTAAACACAGACACTTTCTCGAACATCCTGCTGGGCAGTCGTCGCCCGATAACCCAATACTGCGGTGAACATATTGCATTTTTGTTGTACCATGGGACTGGATCGCTGCCGAGCAGTGTGTACGTGCCTTCGGGTATCGGGTACTGGTGACTGGCAAGGATGTTGAATGCATGCGCCATCCCGTCGGCATCTTCAACAACCAACTCTCCGCATCGATCGATCCCTTCGACACCTCCCACAGCCAATCTGAGCACAAGGGCCTTTTCAATGTGGAGCCCTTTACACCAGTTGGCCCCGAAAGATTGGTTTCATCTCATTGATAAGTGCTGTCCATGCATCTTCCAGAGATTGACTCTCATAATATGCCGGTATTGTGCGCGTCCACAGAGAAAATGCTAGTCCAGCAACCATGTCTACAGGGTTGGTTGATATCCGATCCTGCATTGCGGATAGCACAAGATACACACTGCCAAATGGAATCTCTGCAGACTTGAGCTGCTTGTGAAATCTCGTTAATATCTTGTCCTCGTAATTTCCCGCCTCGTCTACTGGCTCGGCGTTCATCGGTCCATCTGGTGTATCCCCTGCAATTATCCTCTGCCCACCAACCTCCTGCACTGTCCATGCACGCCTAAACCAACACCGGTCACTCTCCAAGTCACCCTCCTTCAAACTCAAAGGGAGACCCAGCCCGCTCAAATAGCACACCACCTCTGCATTTTTATATATGGCTCCGATGGTTGGCACATCCAGTTTCCACTCTTCCACACGCAGATCCACCCTCGGCCCTCCTCTCTGTCTCAAGCAGAGAACATCTAACCACGTGTATTCCAGTCCCAGGTTCAGCATCTCAACCCGGATGAGGTCGAGGTTGGCACCTTTCGGGATGGGCACGGGCCATTCATATCCATTGATGGGGGTCCACACGTCGACACGATTCGCCTCATCCACCCAAGCATGCGATATTGGTTGTATCACTCTGCCATTGTCAAAGTCCCAGATAGATGCCCTGCAGCTCCACCATGGAACTACACGATTACTGTACAGATCCCAGACTCGTCGAGGTTCCACAGTGTCCGCTTTGATTATCCGGCTACCAACGAGCGCGTTCCTTCGCCGATTGATGTCCTCCGCTTCACGTTTCTGCAGCTCCATTTGAATGTCAGTGACTCCGCTGTCGCACCATGCCGAGCGCAGATGGCCATATGCAGTTCCAAAGTCATAGTTCTGTTCAATGCAGTCTTTGAGAACGGAGGAGAGGGATGGGGTACTATCTAATGTGTATGAGGTTCCGAGTGTGGCGTTGAGTAAACCCAAGAAGCCCTGAATGCCAAGACTAGAGCAGAGAGTGTCGGCTAGAGAGGAAGGCACTACGGGCTCTCTGCCGGTGTACGCCCGTTGCTTTGGAACCTTTATAGATTCTTCCGCTTGCCTGATTTCTGTCTGGGAGGAGATCGTAACTTCGGGCAGAAGAGGTGGACCAGTGTCGCCTTCAAAACTATCGGAGGCGCGATAATACGCCTGCAGTTCCTGAAGACTATTATATATTGCCGTCCATTCGATCGCATGATTACTTACTTTTTCTTGTAGTTTGTGAAGCACCTTACGGTACATCCGCTTGTAGACAGCAATTTTGTTTTTTACTACGCATAACTTGAATAAGGACACACAAAAGTGATCATCAGCTGTACTTACACTTGACAAAGTTCCAATAGGACCTAGCGTTGTATCGATACATGTTATGTTGAGCTGTTGAGGTTCAAGGCGTGGTTGCATCAAGCGCGCGCCGCACCCTGTTCTTCACGTGGTAAGACGCAAAAGACGCCGACCGCCCGGTTCGATGGGTGTTGGATAATATCGATTTATATCAGCAGTAACCAAGAGTACAGGGATGTTCGGGAAATTAAGTAGGTGAACGTTGAACATAAATAAGAATCAACGGCACTCGTTTTGCTAATGCGTTTCCTGCGGAGAATTCTGAAAAATCTTCCTCTTCGTTGGTCATGAAGGACGTTCGGATGTAGGACGGCATTCCAGAGTGCCAGACCTCATATACAATTATCTCGATAAGCTCTGGAGGAAACGTAGTCATGGCGAACTAAGGTCGGCGATGCAAGTCACGGGACGCGGCTAAGTCGAGGCTCATCCGCGTCCCGATGTACGTCCACGACAAAGGTCAGGTCGATTCTCAGTATCGATTGGAAGCCTCAGCGCTACTTTAGTGTGCGTAGGCCCTAGGCGATAATCGATTGTTCAGTTCTGTCCTATATGGTGAAAGATAGATGAAATAAATAAACAAGGGGACGAGCTCGACGAACCGCAATACTCCCCCGGGCTATAATCCGACAATACTTCTGGTACCTGGACGTGCCGGCATTTCTCCAGATGCATCTTATCTAACGAAGGATTTAATTCAACGTTGTGCGGTTGAATCGACACTGGCAGGAGAAGAGAACGCCGTGTTAACGATCGTTTGTTCTGTCACTTAAATGAAGTGTCGTGAAGAGAGTCCACCTATGAAGCGCATAAACTGCCTGCGTTGTCTGATGGACAACGCCAGGACATCGTCCCTTGGCTGACTTTGTCGGTCCTTGCATCGTGCAAGGAGATGCAGGACAGTCCCCAGATTTAACTGTGCCCTAGGCTGCGAGCGGTGTGCTTGCGCTCACATAAAAAAATAGTTTCGGGCGGCCGTGCGGTGGATTAACGTAGGATTTCATTGGATAGGCGCGACGCGTTTCGGCTGGTATACGCTGCATTCAAGAACAACAATAATCCGTTGATCCTTCAGCTTGAAGCTGTTTCTGCAGTAATGGTATATTCGGAGCTATACGCTCATGATGGATTAATGCTAATTGAATGTGCTTTTCGCGTCGGCGATTACTGTCGACAAAATTCCTAGATCCGTACCTCTCAAATGTTTGTGCGCGATGCAACGGACGTTGGCACCTATTGCAGCTAACGGTGTTAGTAGATAGTTAAGCATGATAGTGGAAGCTTGCTATCTCAGATTCCACGTCGGCGTTCCTAATACTCTGTCTGTGGTTTGATATTCAAAAGCGGGTCATATAAGGTAAGAAAAGACATGAATGCATAAAATAAAAACTGTTTACGTACGATAGCATTTTAACCTACAGCATGCAATCACAATGTAATTAGGTGGAGCGGAATGCCATCGGTAGAGTTACTACGGATTGGCGGAGAGATAATACACTCTCCCTTTCTCGTTGGGAGATCCGTACTGCGGTCTCCTCTCTGTGATGCTCATAATACCACCAGCGTTTGCGGCATTGGTGGGATAAGACGGTGGTGGAGGAGACATCCGGTTCGTCGCTAGATTGGACGGATCGCTTGTCATGGAATAACCTCCGTACACTGACGACTCGTTTCCTGAGGGCAAGATATGCGTATGAGATGAGATAGGTGGTGAAGCCGTATTAGTCGTGTCAGGTGTGAAAGGCGTGACTACCCAACCGGGTGGAGGGGCCAACGTTAGCCCGCCAGAGTAAATGGGCTCTTTGTAGCCGGCAGACGGAGACTCGGAAGAATCCCTGCGGTCTCGGCGTTTACCAATAGCTCGGTAAATCAATATGCCTGCAACGAAGACTAGGGCTGCGAATGCTGCTGATCCGATAGCAATTCCTACGATCGCACCAGTGGAAAGGCCGCCGTTCGTGTTGCTTGCATTCCTCTGCGCAAATCCGACTGTGCCAGTAGTGGCGTTTGAGATCGACACAATGCTAGAACAACTGTTAGTTGACGACGATAATGAGAGTAACAACGCGTACACATAAACGGAAGAAAGGAAACTGGAACCCAAGAGATATTCTGTGGCTAAAGGTGATGACCACTGCTGGATGACGCCTGTGCATTGGCCGTTCTGGTTGACGACTAGTGTTGACTCATCGAGAGTGACCGCCAAGTCGTTGATGGTGAAAATCATTTTCATTTGCGTGTCGCATGGAATGCTGTATACGTTTGTGGAAGGGGTGTTGCCGGCGACAGAAGCACCACTGATGCTAGCATCTAACGGTCATACGCGTGAGTGTTATGCCAAGAAAACGTACGGGAGAAAGCTGACATAGCACGCTAGCATCCTGTTGAGGGAAGACGAGCGCATGGTAGATTGGGTCAATTGCGGTTACGAGATTGCCACTACGAGAAACATTGCCGTTGCCTGTGGTCAACGTCCAGCTGTCGAGGTTGATGTAGAAGTCCGTATCCAGGCTGCTGGTATTGAACGTCTGCATTTCTTTCCAAGCGACGTTGCCTTGGTAGTATGACGACTCCGGGTGGATAAGATGAAGATATCCTCCGTTATTCGAGGAGCCGGTATTGGGGCTCAACGCCATGCCATAAGTGAAATTTTCACCGGCTGACTGTCCTGAAAGGTAACCACCGAAGACCGTGGCGTTGAAATTCCCGTCTCCTGCGAAGCTGGTTAATTGGAAGCATGTCGATGGGCAGAAAAGACGCGCTTGAATTGGGTCCGAGACCTAAGATACCAGAAATTCCAGGTGAGAACATAGAATTAGATTGGTTGGCTACGACGACTGCAGCGATGGTCATGAAAGGTATTTGTACGGTATAGCTTTTCAGACATACTGGTCTGGTTAGCGTAGCTCCATGTCTGTCCATCGGTTTTCTGAAGACCGCAGTTTTCCGTGATCAAGTTCCCATCTGCGGAGGCACCGCCTATTATGGCGACGTTCTGGCCACCACTAAGGTCCGTCGCAGTCGTTGACTCCGAACGGTTATACCTGGTATCAGCTGATCTGAGAGAACGAATGACTTAACGAGAGAATATGCATACGGCTGAACGCCATCGCACGTCTGGCAACTTGTACCCGCGACGGTAATATAGCCAGTGCTTGTTGTGAGCCCAAATGAGAAATGTTGCGCCGAGGCGCCCGTTGACTGGGAAACACACTAAGCTCGGTAGCTGGGGCCAAAATAGCTACGAAACATACCATAACGACACTGACCGTGTACGAACCATTGTCGATACCCACAGGAACGGTGACAGTCGTATACTCACTGCTTTCATCACGTCTTCGTAAACGAGAGGACACAGCCAGCGAAAAGAGCGGGAAAAGGTGCCAGGGTGTGAGCTTCATGACAGAGGTGGGGGCGGGGTCCAATGCACTTCGGACTTCATTCTGCGTAGATATGCCGCCAACCACGCGAAACATATTTTTAGGAAGGAGCGCCTGATCAATCGACGCACTATGATAATAGACATGCTGTCCTCGTGCCTGGAAGTCGCCGCTGGTGAATGAAGCTAGGCAATAAAGAGTCACTTGCGACTCTCAACCTTGAAACTTGTACGGGTCCTATGTTTATAAAAAGCAAAGGCCTTTAGAGGAGAGGCCTTTTAGGAATCTGCGAGCCGCCAATCCCACATTCGTTGATATTTGTTTCCGCCACTGTACACAGCCAAGACAACATTGAGAATAAATTTTTCATGATTGGCTATCGCCCTCGGACTTAGGACTCTTCTCCAGTATTGCATCTACAATCCCAAAATCTAAGGCTTCCTTAGCTACGGTAGGGAAAGGTCAGACCTGAAACGTCAACAATGAATTGAATGCTAAACCTGTCATGAAGTTATCGCGTTCGAGAGCATTTTCTGGGCATACGTATTAGTAAGGAAACTGGACGTTGTACATGGAAACGTACCGAAACGAGCGAGGCCCTTGCTCACCGATTCCCCTGGTTTTGCGCAATGTTTCTGGTAAATTCCGGTCAAGACCTGACGTATTCGTAGAATCTCCTTAGCATGGATAGCTATGTCAGATGCTTGACCTGAGGCGCCGCCGGAAGGCTCTAGAAACAGTTATTAGACGTAGGAGTCGCAATCAAAGCCACTAAGGACGGACGATGTATCATGATGCTGGCATTCGGTAGGCAGTGGCGTTTGCCCTTTTCTCCCCCAGATAGTAAAAGAGAGCCCATACTAGCTGCTTGCCCGATGCAGTACGTGTGTATTGGCGAAGAAACGTACTATCAGCGTGCCGGTGAGTCAGTTGATCGTTGGTGCGAGATTGGATATGCAAACCTGCATCTGCGGAAATCAATTGCGATGAAGATATGTAATGTTACACCCCACTTACTGTGTCATATATTGCTAATCCTGCAGTAACACTACCACCTGGAGAATTAATGTAGAGATGTATAGGCTTCGATGTGTCCTCTGCTTCCAAGAAGAGAAGCTGGGCGACAGTCAATGTGGAATCTGTATCTCTTATCTGAAGTATAGATTCAGTGGGTAGGCTGCAAGCAACGCCTAGGCTCGACGCACCGGACCATAAAGCATGATGACCCTCTCCCGTAGCAAGCGCGAAAAGATATCGTACGAGCGTTCACCTCTTCCCTACCCTTCCACGATAAGCAAACAAGCAGCCCAGTGCACTCACCACGACGTACCGTCTGTTCGATGACGATGGGAACGAGGTTGGAGGAAGGCGACTCTCCAGTCCATTGGCCAGCTAACGGATGAAAATGACGAGTAGTGCGAATAGGTGAAATGCGCCGACTTAGACAAGAGAAGCCAGGACGAAATATGGAGGACATTGAGCAGTAAGAACGTCGATGTCGAGACTTGATGGCAAAAATGACTGCCTGCCAAATCGGGCGGTGAAAGCGCGTGACTGACGCGCCTCGTGAATGCGTCCACAACTGTCCACAAATGGACATTGAACAGACAACTGTGAATGATTGACGGTGTGAAGTAGGAACGGATCAAAGCCCGACAATAAGTTGCGTCACGTCGGACTATCCTTGAATCACTCTAGTGCCCATTTCTGAACAATTTCTAAGATATTGAGTTATTACCGGGTATTATCAAACGTGCGCATCGAAGGGATCTAAGCATCCTAAGTACTTGTTGAAGTTCTTATTAGATACTTGAGGCCCTCATGGCATCGTCCATCCGTGAAGCTACGTCGAAGTCGAAGCTATCCTTATCTAACGCAGTGAGGCAATGGGCCGCTACCCGCTAATACACATGGTACCTAGTAGTGTCGATCTTTGACGGATACCATCTTCATTAATCAAGCTCAAAACCAGTCAAGTCTATCCTTCGGATCGAACCAACATTTTCTGTCGTATGTATTTATATTTATATTTATGGCCGCCACCTAAGAGGTAACAATGTAAATGAGCAGTGCATTTTTACAAGCGTCAGTTAGTAGAAGAACTTCAATGCTGGCAGTCTAGACCTACTTATTTCTGGGCCACTTATGTACTCCTTCAGTTAGCTTTGCGTCTCCGTCTCTCGATTCCTACTAACGCCGGCTTCTTTGAATCCTTAAGAAACTTCGCACTTCGAAATCGAAGTGAACGGCTGAAATTTTACTGGCCGATGGCTCGTTCTTCTTCGATCATCCACCGTTTAGTTCGTGGACATAGTCGACTCACCATTCCCGCCCTCTTCCCCGTCACCATCAGGCACCACGTGCGTCTTTCGGAAGGACGCTAACTCGTCACCAGGGTCTTATCGGCAGTCTGAATTCACCGAACAGATCCCCCGGAGTTTCTCCAGACCAAGTAGGTAAACCTGGATAGGGTGCTTCATCAAATCACCGGCCCGCGCGGGGACTTGGATAATTGTAGATAAACCACAGAAGCCGGTCCGGAAGTAGACCTGGTAAACATAGATTGCTTCTTTAACGGCTTCAAGTCTCGCGGAAAGGGATTCCGTTAGGCTAAGAAAAGATGTACGTGAGTAGCTTCGAAAGAAGAGTAATATATGACTTGCCGGTGCTTTCATACTCCTGCATGTTCCATTGTTTACAGTGCATTGCTGTTTCATCGGTACGCGTACCCAAGTGTTATGAAGTGCATATGCTGGACTCACGGCAACCAAAATTTGATCCTCAAAGTCGGCTTGCTCATTACCGAGAAATATGCGTGGATGACTCGCGAGCATCAGAACAGCCATTGACTTAGACTGCGGTCGGACTCACGGAATCACGAACCTTGATTTTCTGAGCGCCCTTGGGTCCTCAACCACATGGAAAATGCTGTGGTTTAATTACGTCTTTTACTCAATTTTCTCAATGACAACCAGCCGATCAAGACACACTGTTTCAGTAGCCGCGGGTGCCTCATGTCCTTCGATAAATGTCTTCGCAGTGTTATGACATATGCATGGGGCTTCGGCTGCTTCACAAGTTACGGCGGTGATCGCCCTTTCGGTCCAAGACGGACCCGAACGATGTAAATCCACAGAAAGGAGAAGGAACCTGGAAAAGCATTGTTGCGATCAGACTCGGCCTTAACAGCATTGCCTCAGTGTTCAACGTTCTAAGCGAACGAAAGCCCTATTGGCCAAGGATAAGAACCCGGAAGTGTCGCCTAAAAGAAACACAAGCCTGGATATCATTGGTCGCAATAACCCTGATATATTCTCCCTCTGGACCTCGTCATTTAGCCGCTAAAGGTTTGCCTAAGGGCCTTTCGGTTAAGCCATGTAGGCAGGAAGGCTAGACACTAATTTGAAGGAGAATTTCAAGAAAGATCTCACCGCGGGTAGCCGGGCACTTGCGACAAACTTCTTATTTCTGTGATGATCTTCCGAGCACATTGCGGATTGACGATGTAACACATGTATAATTATATAGAGAAGATTTATCTCAATAGCCACCTCCATCGTCTCCCGGCCTGTGAGCTGCCATTTGTCGCCGTTGGGCATCTTCAAGTTTGGGACAATTGGAAATGCCATGTCCAAGTCCTGTCAAAGCGATGAGTCTTTCATTCTGGGGGAAGCACAACACAGGCACCGACCTCCACAAACGGGGCATCCTTTAAGCGAGCCACCCTGAGCCGCCCTGGGATCCTCGATAGTCGCCAAGAAGGGCGGAACTCTGAAAAACCAATCAGTTTCATTTCCGAAACTTCACGAAAATCAAATGCGCACTTTTGCCCCGCCTCCATTAATAAATACTTCAAATCCAATAAAGTTTGCTCGGGCGTATTCATGTTGACGAATGTCGTGGCAATTCCCGTCTTGCCGCTTCGTCCCGTCCGGCCGATTTGATGGACGTAGTCTTCAATCTCTTTGGGCATGGAGAAGATGATGACATGTTGGATTTCATTGAAGTCAAGTCCTTTGGAAGCTACACCCGAAGCTACCATGACGTCTTTCGCGCCCGACTTGAAGGATTTAATTGCGTATTGACGCTCTTCCTGGGCTGAAAAAAAAGAGGGTAAGAAATAAGAAAACTTGGCAGCAAGAACCATACTTTTAGAGCCGTGAATCGCGACGGCTTCGACACCTTTCAGTAGAAGATATTCTTGAATGTCTGTGTCGAAAAGTCAACCGGTTTGATCTAATATCGATTAATGAGCTTCGACTCACCATCGACCTCATTCTTGATCTCACTGAAGATGATAACTGGGGGAGGTGTCTTCTGTAGGCACTCAAGGAGATATACCATTTTAGCCTCTTGCTTGACGTATTCGACAACTTGAAGAACGTCTAAATTGGCAGCACCCGCTCGCCCAACATTGACAAGAATAGGACGGATGAGAGACTGTTGAGCGAAGTCTTGTATCTTCTTCGGCATAGTGGCCGAAAAGAGCAGCGTCTGCCTTTGTCTCTGAAATAAGGCAAAGTAAACTGATGTTCTCTGTTATTAAGGAGAAGCCGCACCTTGAAGAAACTCATGATATTCCTCACGTCGTCTTCGAAACCCAGATCGATCATCCGGTCAGCTTCGTCCATGCAGAGATATTTGCAATTGTTGAAAGTGAACCGTTTTTTCTCCAGCATGTCAATGAGACGCCCAGGAGTCGCGACTACAATATGCAAACCCTTGGACATAACATGACTCTGCTCATTCATCGAGATACCTCCGATGCACAACAGTGTGTTCAATTGAGGATACTTGCTTTCCTTCGCGACGGCAGAGCACCATCCGACAACATTCTCGTACGTCTGGTTGGCTAGCTCTCGCGACGGACACAAGATGATACCGACAGGGCCCTCGCCTCGTATAAAAGGCATCTTCATCTCCTCTTCAAGGGCGAGCATGATGAGAGGTATACAAAATGCTAAAGTTTTTCCAGATCCGGTGAATGCGATTCCTATGAGGTCCCGACCCGAGAAGCTGAGTTGGATGAGTCAACAATACGTGGATGAATATACTGGACTCACGCAGTTGGTATGCCTTGCAGTTGTATGGGGGTCGGAGACACTATTCGATGAGACTTGAGGTATTGAAAAATAGAATCAGGAAGCTTCATGTCCTGCGCCAACTGTTAGAAAATGAATGTAACAAAAACGTAGTGCATACAGCAAAATGTTCAATGGGAGGCGGTATATCTTCGCCTTCAGTAAGGATATGATATTTCTTGCGTATACGCTCGTTTTCTTCCTCCGAACGATCTCGAATATATTTTGGTGGTCGCCAGCTTGGAGTACATTAAGCAAGGTCTACAACCACAATGACTCAACACATACCTAGTTTTGAGGGACTCGGTGTACTGTATACCTTTTGCCAGCTCCATATCAGACGCAAGCATTTTATGGCTCTTGATTGCATTGAAAATCTTGTCATCTGCTTCACGCGTCTTTTCTTCTTCGGTCTTTTTTGCGTCTAAAGACGTTAATAGAGGACTGAGAGCAGTCGACGAATCTCACCTTCGGCTGCTTTTTGCGAATGGACCTCTTGTGCCTCCATGAGTAGCGTTCGCTCCTTTCTCAGTCTTTCTCTACGAGCCTCTTCCTCGTTAGCTTCATCCTCGCGCTCCTGTTGCTCGCGTTGCTGTCGCTTGGTCCGTTCCTTGTCAGAATTGGCACCCAACGAGGTAAGCTTTGCTAGCTTGGCCTGACGACGCTGAGCGACGGGAATGTAGGGCTCATACGTGTCGTTTTCACCGTCAATCTTGTAGGTTGGCGAGGGTGAACGTTCGACGCGACGACGTTTTGAACCTGGTTGAGCGTCCATTAGGAAGGCAGGACCGGAATCCGGACCGCAGAAATTGTACAAAGTAGTCCAAACCGGGCCTTGTACCTTTCACCATCATCCCCTTACACAGTGCATATGTTGTCCAGTGATTCAATAGTAATGCGGGGACCTTTCTTACACTATTCGACAGGGCGGCATTCTGAGCCCGGTGCTCTGATTCAGATAAATAGATACGCGTGCTAGGTTCCTATATCGCCAGTTCTTTCTTCCCTACCATCATGGCCGAGTTTAACCCGTCTGACCATCCTCATCGCAGATGTAAGATTCCCTGTACTCGTCTCTATTTTTTGCTCATGATCCTACCGGTAGTGAATCCACTAACCAACGAGTACACCCTCGTCTCACCTCATCGCATCAAGCGACCGTGGCTCGGCCAGGTTGAACCACCTACGGTTTCCAATTTGCCACAATATGATCCGGCATGCTACCTCTGCCCGGGCAACACTCGTTCTGGTGGCCAGAAGAACCCTGATTATCAGCAGACATATGTCTTTGAAAACGACTTCTCTGCGGTGCTTAACGGACCGCTGCCAATCGCCCCCGTAGCACCCCATCCATTACTTGCGACAGAACCTGTCGGTGGTGGATGTGATGTTCTGATCTTTGATCGTAGACATGATTTGACTTTGGCACGAATTTCAATTGATGGGCTTAAGCGAATCATCGAGGAGTGGATTGGAATCTATCACAGACGAGGCGCGGAGGACAACATCAGATATGTTCAGATCTTCGAGGTAACAGTCATTTTGATGTCGCCGAGCGGTGAACTGTAACTGTTGTTTAGAACAAAGGTAGTATGATGGGCTGTTCAAACCCTCACCCGCATGGGCAGGCCTGGTCTTTGTCTGCTATACCTACATACCCTGCCAAAGAGCTTGAGAACATGAAGCGTTACTCGCTCACCGATGTGCCTGCGTCTCATGCACCCGGGAGGAAGGATGGTCAGTTAAGTTATCTATCAACTCTGGATATCGCGCCAATCGCATCTTAGGGAAGCCCTGTCTACTCTGTGAATATATCCATGCAGAACTCAATTCGACAGGCGCCGACGGCCGGATAGTGTTCAAGAACGAACACTGGGTGGCCGTGGTGCCGTGGTGGGCAGTGTGGCCCTTCGAGATACTCTGTGTGTATCAGTATCTCCTTTTGTTTTGACACTAAACTTTGTCCTTGCAGTACTTCCATATCAACGTCACATACCCTCAATCGTAGAACTCACCGAAGAAGAGAAGACGGCGCTTGCCCAAAGCATATCCATCGTTACCAAACGATACGATAATCTCTTTTCTTCTTCGTTTGCGTACTCGATGGGGATTCACCAGCGGCCGATCCCACTGACTGCGGTCGCCACCGGCGAGGATACATTCGAAGAGGCTCATTTGCATCTACATTTCACCCCGCCGCTTCTGCGAAGTGCAACTGTCAAGAAGTTTATGGTTGGGTATGTTAGTCTCATTGCTTCGCTTTCAGTGTCTAATAAAGAGTTAGGTTTGACATCATGGGTGAAGCTCAACGGGATCTTACTCCTGAAATAGCAGCTACCCGTCTTAGAGAGTGTTCTGATATCCATTACCTCGATGAGAAGAATATCTGAGATAGAGCCCGTTTAGAAAAAAATAGAGCAGTGTTTGATTAAGTATCAAAGTTATTTCGACTGTAGCCGATTTTGTCGCATGTTTCCAGCCTCAATTGAGCCTTAACGCAGTCCATTCTCAACTATTGGTCGAGTCAAACGTAAGTCCGAAAGTCGGCCAAAAAAGGAATAACGAAATAAGAACACGTGATTGAAACGCGTCGGTTTTTGTGGCTTGGTACTTGTCCACGTACTTGACTCTTCCAACATCCTCCACCTGTCTCAGTCTCCCTTTATTTATCTTTAATCGGCGGCAAGGATGAATTCACGTATATTTAAGCCGCAGCGCTCAACAGAGGCACCTATGGACTTTCAGTTCACCTCTCGACCAAACTCAAATGTAAAACCAGCTTGGGCTTCGGGCGCTAGCAATGAGGATTCTAGTACCCCCAAAAAACGTATTATCTCTCTCGATATGTGATGGCATTCTCTATTTGACAACATTCCACTTCTACCAGGGACTCACGACGACTCGACCCTAACCGCACCGTCGACACCAACATTTGGCTTCAACCAGAATGTTCCATTTATTTTCCAGACGCCATCGCGTCAGCCACCACAGCCGTATCCATGGGCGCCACCTCCAAACTTCTCACCATCGAAAGCATTCCCGCAACCGGTTACTTCGGAAGAGGTTCGGGATGTTGATATGTCAGAAGTGAGCCCGCCCAAGCCGGAGGAGCCTAAGTCAGAACGTGGAAGACCCATTGCCACGGGTGCTCTGCGACGGGTTTTCCGGGCTCGCCAGAAGGTCAACGGTCGTCAGCTGTCAAAGACGGATGGTCATGACGAAGAGGATGGTGATCTGGATAGTGAGGAAGAGAACGACAGAGCCGTCACACCTATAAACCAAAATACGTCTAATCACTACACGCTGAATCTGCCTTCTCCACCTGCGCCTCAATCTGATACGCCATACATCCTACTCGGGTAAGTCTATGGTTTCTAAAGAGTCCTGTTGCCAATTCCGCTGCTAACGTTATTTCACAGATACCTTCAGTTTTTCTTTAACCTTTCGCTCATTCTAGTCTTTCTCTATCTCGTCGTGCAATTCATATTAACTGTGCAACGAGACGTCGAGCACCGAGTTTCGGAGTATTCCGCAGGTAAATTCCAAATTTGGTTTTACGCCCTTGCCTTAACAAATTCCGGGGTGGCACAGACATCATCCAGGAGATAGCCATGTGTGCTTTGCAATTCAAGAACAACCTTTGCCAATCACCATTACCGGCAATGGCACAGCAATGCGCTAATTGGGAGACATGCATGAATCGGGATCCGACCACACTTGGCCGTGCCAGAGTCGGTGCCGAACTGATTGCAGAAGTCGTAAACGGGTTCGTTGAGCCCATCAGCTGGAAGACACTGGTAAGTTGTTTTATCCGAAGAATGTCCATACAGTGTGCTAACTATATCGTCCACTTCTATCTGCGCCACGAAGGCATTCACGTTGACATCTTTGTCCTTTTTAACCGTTTTCATCAATGCGCTACTTTCATTATACCGTTCGCGACATCACTCGCCTCCCCACGCGCCACCCACCCATAATACCCAGTACCCCATACATCCATCCACTCCGTATCCGCCGCATCAGTTCGGTGGTTACCTATCTCCAGTTCCTACCCCAGCTTGGAGTAGATCGTGGAAAGGGATCGACCATGATGAAGACATGCAAACTCCGACAAGACGAAGACGGTTGGAAGGAGGCGGTTCAGTAAAGATTAAATAGCAAATGTCCTCTAAGCATGAATATGGGATATGGTTTCATCTAACCTTCTATTCACTAGTTTTGGGTTCTGGATCGGTGAAATCTTATCTGACCTCAGGACACGGAAGGTTTAGATCCTTCACGGTACGTGGGTGTCGCGAAGCCATCATTTAACGTTTTCATATATACAGCTGACGGACTTGGGGAAAACATGCGCCATTTGGAGGTGTAACATATGCTGTATCAGCCCCGGGAGAAGACATAGGACTGAACGCCAGGCCGTGATAGCCAACAGCAACTGTTTCCGCACGTCATGGGACACCGAGCATTCCTGGAAGACACGATAGGGAGAATATCAATTCATCAGAGGATGCTGTTTAAATATCTCAAGGTGAAGATCACAAGCAGTGTATCGGGGTCAGGGATCTAAGGGAACCGGGTAACCTTTGCGACGACCCGGTAACTGGATGCGTGCTTGTTTTCCTATGATGGGGGTCCGGAACATTCTCTGATTAAATAGCTGATGACAGCCAAGTTCCCGAGCCCCGTATGGTCATTTTGTGCACGGGTATGTGTGGAATGCATCGCTTCAGGAACATCACAAGTGCCACAAGTTTTAACGCTGAGCCAAGAATGCGTCAGCGCCGCGTGCAGGATTGATTGGTTCTCAGGCCCGGATGAACCTGTGATTTAAGAGGATTAGCCTTTTGTATCCCCGGATATACTTGGCACCGCAGGGTCGGAGCAGGGTTGATGTTTGAATGAAAAGGTGACGGTAGGGGGTACGGTAGAAATACGGTAGGACGGCGACCAGCAACCGATGGGGCACTGCGGCTTGTTTTGTTAGTGTCGGAGGCATTGTTGTGTGATCTTCTCTAGACGCATATCCCCGACGTTTGTCACCCTAGTCCTATTTCCGTCGCCAGGCTTGCATCTTGTTGATTGATAGTACCCGTTTGTTGATTCCCTAGCCGTGATTTCTAACTAATACTAATCGGTATTCAGGCCGCGGCACGCACATATACCGTGATAGATGGCTCGGCGTTCACTGTGATTGCCATGATGGTGGAATAAAGCGAAAAGGGTTGCTGGTTGCTAGGTATACCGGAGAACATATGTCGAGGCGGCGAATATGACGAACTCTAACTAGGCACCTCATAGATTACACCCACATCCATATATAGCGAACATCCTTCGACGGTCCACAATTATGGTCATTTGCCACTACCTGCAGCCGCTGCGGCTCGCTCCTCTTCCTTTTTCTGATGTGGCAATAACTTATTAGACACGGACGAATCGAGAGTGGATCGCGAGATGTTACCTTCTGTTTAGCACGGAGAATCTCGGCGTCACTAGTGGAGACTCAGTACACATACAGATTACCAGTAGATTGAGGGATGCTTGCCTTTCTTTCCTCTTCGCAAGGCTAGACGCACTTTCCTTGGGTTTCTTGGCTGCAGCGGCCGCTTTCTTCTGTGCTTTGGCGCGATCTGTCTCCCTCTGATTGCCGCCTATGAGCCATTAGATATTCAATGAATCGATTGCTGTAGATGTAAAGTAAAAGAGTAGAGGACTGGTTCAATGTACTTACGGGTCATGGCTGTTGTCGCTGTTGTTCACGATAATGGCTGTAACGTCACGTCACGCTCGGGAAATGATGGGATTCAATCGGAGTCAGCTGACCTCAAAAAAGACTTGGTCAATTTTAGCCCCGGAATTGATCTGGATTCTGATCATCCGTCTCCGGCTATTTTCAGTTGCCTCTGAGACTCAGGGTCCCACGTTTCCTTGTGCTGATGCTGCGCTTGTATTGTATGTATGTAGAGGGGCTCAGCCCCTAGTGAAATTGACGAGTACATGTTTACTCCAAATGAAATTGAAACATCCCACTAGCGTTCCGCGATCCGGTGGTGCTAAGGCTCAGGTAAATCTCTGACAGCGGCAACACACTCGACATGTATCAGGCGGACGATCGTATGAGAGGGTGCAGGCTGGCGACGGCCAGGTCATTGTTATACAGAACTGTGGGCGTTTACCGGGGTGATACACGCCTTTTTGTCGTATCACCGCGCAAAAGGCAAGTCGAGCGACAAAGCTTCCGTAGTGATGTCAATCGGAAGAATCGAGCTTCGCAGTCATGCTCCGTGGTAATCGATTGCGGACGGGAAGCCTGTCAGAATACAAGGTTCGCGTGTGGATTTCTCGGAAAAGTAGGCTATACAATTTTCATCAACACGCAAGTTCGGCCCGACTGTCCTATCCTCTCGGGGTTGTCCTTCCTGGCTCGTGGTCGTCTTTATTGCTTCCATTCCCGCTAAGGTTGCATTATGTCATGGAGACCGTGATCTGCAAATTCCATGCGAGAGGCGTGGGGTGAGAGGTCAGGGCCTCGGACACAAATCCGCGATGAAATCATGACACATGGTTGACTCCTGCTGTTGACCTGCTGTGAGGATGGAACAGCTGTTACAGGCATACTCGGGGCTGAGGCGAGGTATATGGATGGTTGTGTGGTTCAGAGTGATTGTGATTGTATGATCTGCAAATATGATATTATAGGATATTATTCTGTATTATAAAGCGGCCGGGGAATAACTATAGGTACCGATAATAAAGGGCACCCTGAGCACCCTGAGTAGGAACGAGATGTCAAACGGTGTGTAATCGAACTGTAATCGATGGAGTGTGGAGTCTAGAATCAATGAGGGTGAGATAGGAAGCGAAGCGAAAAGACCGAGCGCCGAAGGTGAGAATTACAGCATTGACGGAGGCAGACGGTCTCACGGAGGCAGAGCTAAAACACAAGAAGCGAAGACTCGGTAGAAACAGGTAGACTTTGCGCACTAAAGCCTTTGGTTCGTTAATTTTGCGACCACCTTAATTATAAAGGACGGTTAGGTCCGGAAGCAACGCGGAGAAAAGATCCTTTCGGAAAGGTTACAATTCCGTTGACGGGGATGTGCAATGAGCAGCGACGAGCCTTTGAAGGGGCAACAAAGGAGGCAATTTAGAGGGTGAATAACAGGGCTTCTTCCCAGGGCGTCGTAATGCTTCCAGTGATTCGGTGCTTCGGGCGAGACAGGCTCAGGACCGGCAGGGATGCATAATGATCGAAAAGGGTAGACAGGACAGGACCGGCAGGATGCTTGGCAACGGTACCGCCTTGAATGGACGTTTCCACGTTGAAGGGATCACATGATCGATCGCCGATGGGATCTGGAAGCGTGGCAAGATAAGATAAGATAATGCGGTGACGTGCCTGGACATATCGGGGTATGACTTTCGTCAGAGTGAAACGACCCTGAGTCTAAAATGGGACAGGGCCTAGGTCATGCCCTCCTGAGATGACATCCGAGATTATGGGTGACGTGTCATATGCGCTAAGCGGCAATCTGCGGGTAAAATAGAAGCGCGAATTTGATGAGTTCTGTTCTGGCTGTACAGTACAGGACTGTTACGAGGTTAGTTTGATCCACAGAGTGTCATGCAGCTTCTCTTCTGATTGGGATCCGTCGAATGTAAGAGAGAATCGACGGTGCTGGCACGCGATGGGTGACAGCAATGAGGCACGGGGAGAAGGAATGGAATTGAGTGTTCGGTCGTAAGCAATGGTACGAGTAATGGAGTAATGCTCGGTGTATTACCATCTATTGCCATTCGGAAGTGAGAATTGCGTACGGATTTGGGGCCAGATCAAAATAGATGAATTGAGATCAAATTAAGATCAAATTTGTGAATTTGGATCAAATGTAAATTGCTTCCCTGAGTATCCCTTGGGTTCGCTGACTTGTTCACAACCGAGATGGCTTCCGATGGGCCGATGGATCTGATTGGATTGATCGCCATTGATCGTGCGAGGGGCCGGTTGTTGACTATATAATAAATTATATCATATCGAATAATATATATATATCAGACGCCGCTTCCCTTCCACCTTTTGCCCCCTCTCCACTCCCCAGCATGTCTATGCGCCACCTCCCCCGCCAGCCAGAGCGGGATGTCCGTATGCACGACCCGTCCCCGCTCCAGACACATCCTCACGCCCACCCGCTCATCACTCACAACAACCATCTCAACGGTAATGCCCCCGGCCCCGCCACTCCCGCCGCTGCCAACATCGTCTCACCCACCGCCGGCGCTCCCAACGGTGTCCAGGCCCCTACCTCAGTCATGCAGAAGCTCGCAGCAGCCAACGAGCAGACCTGGCTCCTCATTGGAAGTGTCGCAGAACAGATGGGCGACCTCGAACACGCCCTTTCTGCCTATGAGAACGCCCTGCGGCACAATCCGACGTCCCTGTCCGGACTTACTCAGGTCGCTGGCATCGCCCGGATCAAGGAGAACTATCCCAAGGTGTGCCATCAATTCCAATTCCTTTGTTTCCGCGGCCCGTCTACCGATTTGTCATCGCTAACTCGTCGCCCAGGCTGTTGACTTTTTCCAACGTGTGCTCGGCTTGCAAGAGGAGAATGGCGAGGTTTGGAGTGCCCTAGGTGTGTTGCGGCCCTATCTGCTTAATTATCTCTAACTCTATTCAGGGCACTGTTATCTCATGCAAGACGACCTTCAGAAGGCCTATTCAGCCTACCAGCAGGCGCTGTACCTGTTACCAAATCCCAAGGTCATTAATACTGCTTCCATCAGTCAAGCTCAGCCTAACGGACACCCACAGGAGGATCCTAAGCTTTGGTACGGCATCGGAATACTCTACGACCGATATGGATCCCTCGATCATGCCGAAGAGGCCTTCTCTTCGGTATTGCGCATGGATAAAGGTGTGCTAGCCCTTTGCATTCTGGTTCTCAGTCGTAGTTAATTGTGAAGACCTAGATTTCGATAAAGCGAATGAAATTCTATTTCGTTTAGGCATAATCTACAAGCAGCAGGGCAAGTATGACGAGTCTCTCGCCTGCTTCGACCGCATTCTCCGCAACCCTCCTTCCCCACTCGCACACGCCGACATATGGTTTCAGATCGGTCACGTTTACGAACAACAGAAAGACGTAGGTCCGATCACTTCTCTTATTAGACGTCCTTACTCACCGCAGCGTGCAGTACGTCAGTGCGAAGGACGCCTACGAGCGTGTAGTCGCCGACAACAGTGGTCATGCCAAGGTGTTGCAACAGCTCGGATGGCTGTATCATCAAGATGGCTCTTCGTTTCAGAATCAAGACCTTGCAATTCAATACCTGACGAAAAGTCTCGAAGCAGGTTAGCATCGTTCCGGTTCTTTGTTCGTATCATCCGCTAATGATTTTGCTATAGACTCTTCGGATGCCCAGAGCTGGTACCTCTTGGGCCGTGCTTACATGGCGGGTCAAAAATATAACAAAGCCTACGAAGCATACCAACAAGCCGTCTATCGCGATGGTCGCAACCCTACGTTCTGGTGTTCTATCGGCGTTCTATACTTCCAGATCAATCAGTTCCGTGACGCTTTAGACGCTTACTCGCGAGCCATCCGAATCAACCCTTACATCTCCGAAGTGTGGTTCGACCTTGGCAGTCTGTATGAAAGCTGCAACAACCAGATCTCCGATGCCATCGACGCATATGCCCGTGCGAGCGAGCTCGATCCCGGCAACAGCGTGATTTCCCAGCGCTTGCAGCTATTGAAAAATGCACAGGCTACCGGCGGCCAGCTTCCCGCTGCCCCGGGTCCCCAAGATGTTCATCCCACAGCATATGCCAGTGCTGTTGTTCCGCCGCCGGGATTGACAGGTCCGCCTCTACTTTTACAGTCTGGTATTCCCCGTCCGCCATTCCGTACCGACTCACGTGGACCAACAGACATATCCTTGCCGCCGCCTTCACAAGTAGGCGTTGGGCGATCATCGCCTGGTCCTTTCAGAGGTGGTCCACCGCCGCCTGTGGTTCTTGATGAGACGCGCCACATTCCTTCTCATACCCCACTCGCACCAATGGAGATCGAGCGACCAGCGCACTCGCGTGACTTTCCCAGTTCTTCCCGGGACACCGGCCCACGAGGACATCAAAGTCTATTACTTCACCACCCCCTTCCCCAGCCTGGAGAAGAAGGTCGGAATGGTGTTCACCCGCATCATCCGGAGCCGTACTTCTCACGTCCGCCACGCCCACAATCACGCTCGATTTCACCAGGACATTCTGCGCGGCCACGAAGTCCCCCACCCTTTCCACCGTTCCCGCCTCCCGGTGGACGGCATCCCATAGGTCCCGCTCAGCCTAGTTCCGGGCCAGTCCAGAGGTCGCCGCGGTCGTACCCGGCACACGAGCCTCCAGCCAGGCCCGTGGAACAAGACGGTGCATGGGACAGACGACCCAACAATGATATTCGAGACTGGGAACGGGAGAGGAGGATGCCTAGGCATGCCGGCGGCGAATATCCCGGCGGTTACCCACCTCCCTACCCGCCTCGTTCACCTCCCAGTGCACATCGCGGACGGACTCCTCCTGAGGCTTCTCCCCGCTCAGCGCATCCGACTAGGTATTGGGAGAAAGGCGGACATTCAGTCAATCGACAGTCATCACCTCCACCGAACGATGGAATGAGGCGGTACGAACCTCGATACGAGATGCGGGATAATGGTCGGGACAGAGACTATGATATGGAAGCGCGAATGGACCAGCAACGGTCTTTCCCTACACCACCAGAGGATGGGCGACGGGGAACTCATTTTGCGTCTAGCCGTAGTTCGGAGAGTCCTCATCCAGATGGCAAGGGACGAAAAAAGAACTTGAAAGAAGATGCGATGCTTTCAGAGGCTGCACGTCGCGACAGGAGGAGGAAGAACGGGAGCATCAGCGGTATCAGCCCTAACGGAAACGGAAACGGGCTTCCCAAGCGTAGAGAGGAAGGTCCGGAGACGCCGACACCGAAGCCCTTCGTGGTTGAACGTATGCCGCCAAGCGAGCGTATGCCCCCCAACTTCAAAATGAGTTATGGCAAGGATCGCAGCTCTCCTGGCCCCGTCAGCTCGAACGGTTCGGGTTCTTCGACCAGACCTTCGCCTACAAGTGGTGCCCCCCGACCTCCCTCTCGCGTCGTGGACGAAGACTACGATGAAGGTGTCGCTGATGCTCTAATGGGACTTGCAGCTGGCGCACCGGGCTTCCGAGCACGAGATTCGTCAAGCGCTCCTGTTCCTTCGCATTCGCCAGCAGTTTCCTCTTCAAGCAGGCACAGCGACCCTTCATCCCGTTCTCATCCCATGCACCGTGACTCTGTTTCATCTACACGAAGCCATGCCTCGCCGCCTCTTCTTTCTGCCCCTCTGAAGCGACCCTTGAGTCCTGGCGTTGACGAACTGTCAGATGCCAAGCGCTCAAGGATGGACCTGCACAAGCGGCGTGGAACCTCTCCTCCTAGTCGTCACGCTCCTTCCTCGCGTCCGTCTCCGATTCCTTTCCGTACACAGCCCACATCTCGCTCGCCTGAGGCGCATTATCCACCAAGTCCGCCGTTACCTGCAGTGCTTCCTCCGCATCCTAGGCCTATCGGTTCAGGGTTGTCGAACGGGTCGGCGCCGATCGCGTTGCCTCCGATCGCCACTCTTTCTCCGACGTCGACAGCACCCTCACCGAGTGGTACAGAGCGAGACAGGGACGACAGGATGCAGGTTGATAATCGGTCTATATCGCCACCGCCTCGTAGTAAGATGCCGGACGCTGGTCGGTCTCCTCCAAAAGCGACACCTTCGCCACCTGTCGTTGAGAAGAAGGAGCCCTCTTCGTGATCTCTGCTTGGGTCTCTGTCAGTTTATGAATTTTAATGAGAAGATAACGAGTGCATTAGTAATGTCGTCGCAATTGTTTTTTTATCTTGCATTATTTTATCTCCCTTGCTTTGGACGTATATCTTTTTTTGATTTGTTAATAACATCGTTGTAAGTCTGTAGAACGAGTGTTGTGCCATACATGCTGTGTCCATGCTATGAAAATAATACATTGTTGTAGTGAAAAAGGTCCGGTGCAGACATTTTACTCGGGGCATGGAGAGATTCCGATGTCATAACTGAAGTGATGGCCAATGATCCCTGCATGGACTGCGATGTCATTTCTCCGACTTTCAAAACAGTCGAATTGAAAGTAGAATGTCCAGACTATTGAGTGTCGTGATCGTAGCCAATTATCTGCACACTGGTTGGCAACCGTGATCTGTGACAACAAGCACACGTTCAATCTATCCACCAACCAACTCGTTTCGTTTTTCAAAGTCTTTTTCTCAACGATACTCCTTCTCGTGCGATCATGTAGGTGTCTTCTCATCGTTGTTCCCAAGACTCCCTAACCCGATTATCAGGCCGTTGCCCGACGAACGTCCACGACAAAGTGTTGCGAATCTCATCGGTAGATTCGAACAGCAAACCAAACGGCAGTCAATATCTGCCTCTCCAGCTCGCAGCTCAAGTGTCGTTTCACATAGTACGGGAGATTCGGCCAAGGAAGAGATAAAAGAGAAGCGGGACTGGCCTCCCAGGTCGACGACATCGTACACGACTAGCCCTTCTTCGTCGTGGATCAGGCCTCAGTCGTCCGCTCTGAAGTCGTCCGCTTCGACACCGATATCGACAGCTGTAGATGCCCCGGTGGCAGACGCTGTTGCGATCCCTGCGCCGACTCAACTGCCATCTCCCGAGCATTCTGATCCGAAGAGTCCTTTACCATCGAAGCCAGTGGCTAAGCAGAGTCCAGCACCGACATCATTCAAGTCTCCTCCCAAGGCGTTGACGCCGAAAACATCACTCGGCGGGTCGACATCGACTCCGCTGAAGTCTCAACATACAGGTCAATCTACAACATCAACGCCATCTTCTGTACGGAAGACAGTGCCTAGGACTAGCACTACTACTACTGTGCGTGCCAAAACACCATCGCGTCCCAGCCAGCCTCCACGTACTATTACAACTCCCAGAGCAAAAACGCCAAATCCTTCTCTACGTCCTGGGTCAGGCTTGTTCGCGCCTACCGCCGCCTCGCTGGCTAGGGCGCGAGATGCCCAGGGTCCCGCACCGGTGCCCAAGAAGAAGTCGGTGTTGTCGAGTGCGGTTGCTGATAGGCTGAACAAACCGACTGCTGCGTCGGCGAGTAAGGCTCGTGCGCCTGCGGTCGTGCCTTCCAGGGGCAAGCCTGTGACCCGTGGGGTTGTGAAGCCCAAGTTGCCTTTGTCGGGTAGTACGAGGGCGGTGAAGAAGGACGGTCTAAAGGGGGCTGCGGTTGGAGCTGTTGCTGCTGCTGCTGTTGAAAGTGGTCCAGATGAGCACGCGGAAACGAACGGCCATGCTCCAGAGCCTTCTGCTGAGCAGGCACATGAGGACGCAGCTGGCGGTCATGAAGAAGTTCATAATGAAGCGGAAATCCATACCGAACCGGAAGCGCGTGTCGAAACAGAGCGTGAAGAAGACCACGATGAAGCGGTGCCAGTTGATACCCCGGAGCCCCAGGATCCCATGTCGCCCGAAGGTGTTTCAGTCACATTGCCTGATGTAGAGGAAGGGTCCCCCGGAGAACTGACGCCCGTTGCTGAAACGAACTCTCACGAACATCCTGTTGAGCGGGAGCATGATTCTCCGGTTGAAGAGACACACCCTTCTGTCGGCAGTGATCTTGAGGATATCGTCAATCTACTGGAATCGACGTCACGCCCAATCAGCATCGTTAGCATTCCGGACGAAGTGGTTGATATCCCTGATGAATCGGAGTAGAAGCACCAAAATATTCATGCAAATGATACCTCTTCTTTCGTTTTTACTCTACAACCCCCAATCGCTGTATCTTTCTAGATCTCATATAATATTTTTGGACAACACACTGTACACTCATGGTGCGTTTCTCTCCGCATGTCTATCTGCTGTTGGATCTCATCACCGCTTCTAGCATTTTTCCGATTCGCTAAATATGCCTCTCGCTGTCTCTCCTTTCTTTCCTCTCTTACTTATTTGGGTGTTTTTTTCGTGTCTATTATATTTTGGTGTAGTAGTTCTGGCAAGCGGTTACAATCACATTGCAACGGCAACCCGAAAGATTGCCGGATGTTTACTTGGCGTGGTGCATACAAACATAAGACCTTGTTCCCGGTCAGTGGCTTTCCACATCCAAGGTTGCTCGACAGCCTCTTCGTATCGTTGCGAGGCTATCTCGATGCCCTTGTTATGACCTCCGAACCCCTTCCAGTTCAATCAGATTATTGGGTGACACCCCCAATTGTCACGCAGCGTGGCCATGCGTTCTCACATTCATTGACTTCTTCACATCTCTCGATAAAGCGGAACTCAGTTATGGACCCTGCCTCAACGGCGAATTCTGGTCACAGTGTAGACGCGGTTGTACTAGACATCACACGGAGGGATTCGAAGCGTGAAGAAACAGGCGAGGAACTACGATTTCAGAGGGAGACGTCCTTCGACGGTCCTCTGCCGAGCCCGCCTTTGACCAGGACTAATACAAAAGAGAGCGTTACCCAGCAATATAAGGAGAAGACCCTTGCCGGCGAGAACCAGGATTCGGAGGGCTCAGTCTGGCATCCGTTGCAGTTTGGCGACCCTGCAGACCATACTCAGGATACCACCGTTGTCGACTTGGGCGATTCCATTGTCGACGCCAATGGACGCCTGGTGTTCCCTGATGGAATGAACAAAAACTCGCCCCCTCCTTCTCCTCGCGGATCCGTTCATCCCATTGACACACAAAAACCGCATTCCCCGCAGCCTTGGGATCTCGTTGATCCTCCTCCTTCAAACGGTCACAAGCCTTCGCAGTATGGGACAGTGTCAAACAAGTTCAGCACCCTGCAGGGTACCTCGTACGCATTTTTGCCGTTCACAACGTTGCTATGTCGCTTATTGGTCCCTGTAGACACCGCCGGCCTCTGATACCCAAATCGTCGTATTACTTCGGACCTCCACCTCCGGATGCGGCGTTTGGTACACCACCAATGGGTCAAATCGGTGTTCACCATCCTCGGGAAGTCGTTCGGATCGAGCGGGATTATACGGGCGGAGAGTTGATTCAATTTGCTCCGATCTATCCGCTGGAGCTGGAAGGACGGGTACGTTGAATGCTATTTACAGGTGCCAAGGGGCCAGGAACTCGGGCGGTATACTGACCTCATGGCCAATAGATTACACCAACACAGTTCTTGGAATCCATCAACGCCATCAACGAAATCCTTATATCTGCGCATAGTATTCGGCGTTCGATGGTTGACAATGTGCTTGCGGTCGTCACGTTGTACCTGTCAAGGCTGATCATCACTTCACACTACGAGAAGGTTTGTATTCCTGCCCTTTCCGTAACAATGATCCTCTAATGCTTGTTTCTGATAGGAGATGAAACGGCTTAAGCTGCTTTTTGATGAACTCAATTCCGGACTATATAATCCTGCTGGCCTGAATCTTCTTTGGCCCGGCAAGGTGGCTTTCTTATACGTGAGTTTCAGAAGTCCATTCCGGATTCAGTAGTCCTCTATATATACTGACGAATCATCAGATGGAGATCGAATACTACGTGAGTTTTTGTCAAAGCGTTTACTTTTGTGAAACTGACCATGTTTACTAGTGATACCAATCCTGTTCCGCCCGAGTCGTCTTATTTTTATTGCTTTTTGCGGATGCATCTCTTAGATCCCTTCACATATGTATTTGACCATCATTATCCGTGTTTCCGTTGATCTTCCGTTGGCATCTCTCTCGTTTGACTATCTCTATATATCATCTTTGGGCGACGAGCGGTAGCAATATTCTTCTTAATGATAATTGACAATGGGGCTTACCCCGCCTCGATCTGATCACCAGGGAAAGTTGGGAAGAAACATGAAGCGGCAATTCGGATATCCATAATGACTTAACCGAAGGTCCAGAATCATCACTACGCGCACCTAATGACATTGCGATCGGCAGATTGGAGTAGAAGTCGCACTCTATCAAACCATACGAAACGTGGCCAAAGTCCGACTGAATCTGTTTGAACAAATAAACGGTGTCGAAGTGGGGTCCAGGTCGCGAGGACTGAGCCGGGAGGCTGTACGCCAGGGACGGATGACGGTAGGGTTAAGGTTTAGTAGGCCCAACTCGAGTCACATGTCTTCTCGAATATTCTCGGATGCCGAGTGCCGAGCCGCGCGTCCTCTCCAATAAATGGGGGATGCCGGCGATCAACGGCAAAGAAGGAGGGTGCTTGGTAAGACACTTGTGACGATTGCTGGGCACCGAGTACACATATCTTTCTCAACGCAGTCACCTTCACCGTTGAGCACCGAATTTAATCTTTTCTCCTACCTCCATCCCATTTTTACCGTCCTCTCCTTTTCAGTTTCCTCATCAATGGAGGCCTTTCCCGAAATCACACCGCTCTGGGATCTTTCGCAGGCAACCACCTTTTCCCAGCTTGCCGACGACGACTTTCTTGCTCTCTTGCAAAAGCAATTCCCGAGCGCTACGAATCCATCTGGGAACCTGAGTGGGGATTTCGCTGTCGATCCTCAGAGCATATCCCGATTCTCTCTACCCAGCCTTAACCCGCCATCTGAGGACAGTAGTCCCAGTCCACCAAGAAGCGCCGAAGCTAGTTCCAGTATGCCGGCACAAGACGATGATGACTCCTTTGTTCAGGGCGACACTGCGCTGAAGCGGAAAGCGAGTGATGATGATCTTGAAGAGGGGCCGAGCCAGAAATCGCAGCATACTGGTGAGCAGCACTGGGTCCAGCAGCGTCTGCCTTGCCGACTCTTACTGTTCATCGCGTAGCAGGCAACAGTAAAAAGGGAGCAAGCGCCTCCAAGCGCAAGTCGTCCGGCGGACCAGTAAGCGATATGCACTCAATTCAATTCAAACAATGCTTATCGAGATAACAGGATGAGAACCGCCTCCTCAAGCGCAAAGAGCAAAATCGTGCCGCCCAGCGCGCATTCAGGGAAAGAAAAGAAAAGCATGTCAAAGATGTGAGTTTACAGTTCCCGGCTATATCGGAGCCGAACCATCCTGACTCAACTTTCCCCAGCTCGAGGACAAGGTCGCTGCCCTTGAGGCTCGTAACGAGCAGACAACATCTGAAAATGACAACCTGCGCGATCTGCTGTCTAGGCTGCAGTCGGAAAATATGGCGCTTAAGCAGGGTTCTTTCACTTTCCAAGTTCCAAAAACCGCTGGACGCTCGATCCCCTCACCATCAACCTCCACGTTATCACCTCCTGAAAATTCCCTTTCAGCATCATTCAGCCGCAATTCTCCAAAGCCTTCTCTGCAAAAGTACACAAATCCTCTTGATCTGAGCTCGTTGACAGCTTTTGATCCGAGCGTATTGGATCTGCTCGATCAACCTCAGGCGACTGCGACAACATCGGGAGGGGCGATGGAGATGGACTTTGGTTACAACAAGGACAAGGGTTATCTGACCTCTAACTTCACAACCATTGCCAACAATCCCGCCTTCTTTTCCTTGGCATCATTGTTTGACCCCACGCCAACACCCTCCCCGCCGAGTGGGAACAGTATGTCTAATTCTGATACACCGTCCTTCAATTTTGACATGAATTCGCTCACCGCATGGTCCCCGCCGCCGGCCCATGATTCCGGGACACTGGATGATTTGTTTGGTTCATATATGGACCATACTTCAGGCATAGACTTGAATAGCATTCTCGGACCGCCATCTTCCATCAGTCCCATAGTTCATCAAGCGAACCTCAACACTCATGGCACCTCACCTGATTCCTCATCTTCCTCACCTTCGTCTAATGCATCAGACCCTAGTCTTTTTGGCACGCCCATCGAAGGATCTTCGTCGGAGTCGGACATGGGACACGAGGAAGGTACATGTCCGAAGACGAAGTCGGAATGTGTCAGGCATGTGGATAATAGCGGGTTGTCCCCATTCGTGACAAACTCTGCCTTCTTCCGCAAAGCTGGGGACAATGCACTTGTCAGCGGGGTATCGTGTCAAGGATCGTCAAGTTTCCCTAAGACGACGAAGAACGAGAGCAACATAGAGGTTTTGAGTGCTTGGCGGAGTATAACGTCGAATCCTAATTTTAAGGTGAGCACTTTACGTTCTGATTACTTGACCAGGCGGGTGTTCACCCTCACGATTTTAGGATTGCGACATCAACGAGTTGTGTTCAGAGTTTTCGAGTAAGGCTCGGTGCGATGGGTCGAAGGTTGTTCTGGAACCCTCTGGCGTCCAGCATATACTGAAAAACCTATCCAAGAACCGAGCATAGAGCGGCTGCTTTCGCGCCCAACACGATCGGCTTCTCGTGTGTACTCCGCCATGTACTCGACGCACCCGTGGTGTGGAGAAAAGTCGGGGAACATCAAGAGCTCTACCCGCTCTACACCGTGTACTTTCGTTTTCCCAAGTTGTCAAATAAATAGGCTCACGATTGAGTATCCCATGGGCATTGGGGGTTATGGGATGCGAAGGGCAAGGCAGTAGTCCTTTGTCTTCGGACGACGCACAGTTTGCATATCTGTTTCATACCTTTCATTGCTCAGGTCGTACCTCATGTATTTGTTCTTTATAGCTTACTATAAGTCTTCCTTTCATCTTTCGTATCAATAGCACCAGTATCGTGTATAAATCCCACTCAAGCTCCGTTCTCGACGAAACAGTACCATTGTAGAACACGTCTGACAGTATCTCTATGAACTAATACCCACTTCATAGGAGCGTTGTATAACATGAATACCTTACCTATGTGTCAGCGTTCAGGCAGAAAAAAAGATCTAGCGCGCGTGTCTTCAGCCGCCGTACAGCATTTTGAAAGCGTCTAGAAGCCGCGAACTTGTGTTTTTTCCGAGTCGGTGTAGATATCAGTCGGAAAATTGTAGCCGCTGCAATCATTGATCTCCAAAAAGGACGGAACAAGTAGATTGTACGTCATAATGGACGTCAAAGTTCCGAAGACAAGTAATCACGGAATAAGATAATACCGTCCAAGCGCACGTTGATGAATGAATGATCCTAATTCGTGACGCGTGAACGATTCCTACTCGCCTTTGATTAATTTATAAACTCTATCATTGGTAGTTCTATGCAATTCTACTTCTATGAGCCACCACATGGTCATACGCTCGCTACAGGCGTCGCAGCTCCGGAATTCGGCGTCGATTCGGAAACAATGGGGGATGGTATATCAACGGACGGATCCCGTATGTATGCAGCGAGGAATTTCCTCCACGGTGTTTTAGAAGGAACAAAATGGCCTGGAACACGGGTGAGGCTTCGAGATATTCAAAAGGGAAATGGAAGACAGCGGACCTCCGTCATGTTCCTCGATTCGTTTGTTGCTTGAGACGTCTATGAGCTCTTGGGAGCGGTCGGAGGTGACTATGACGTCGGTTTTGCCGATGATGTGAAGTGTGGGCGTTGAGTAGGTTGGGTTGAAGAGAATGTCTGCGAGGGGATCCGTGATCTTCAATCCTGCAACGGCGACGCAGAAGTTGCTGAGGAAAAAGTCAGGCTAGATTCAGTCCTGGATAAGTAACTGGTTGTACATACAAAGGTGGATGCGGCGGTTTACCGTCTACGAGGAACGGCGGATAGCTTTCTGGTTTTTCCAACTGTTGAAATAAGGCACCATGTCAGTCTTGGGTACTAATACCTAGTTGTAGTCCAGCACGCACCAGAGCACATAACAACGCAGCTACAGCTGCTCCCTGACTGTGGAAATAGGTATAAGAACAAAGATAAGAATCCTTGTGGATACTGTATTCTACCTAAATCCAAACACGCCCTGGAATCAATGCATAAGAGATATGCCAACGACAAAAATATATAAATGCTTGCTGACTCACGTCGTATGTCCGTTCTTTGAGGATATCCCGAAACAGGATAAGTGACTCGTCCAAACCCACGGCTCGGGTCTTGTCGGCGAAAGCTCTGAACCATCCTCGAGGAGTGAGCGTGGGGTCTTCAGTGGAAGCTTCAAGGGTGCTTTCATTTGATTCTGAGGCCCCACCAAACAGATCTTCAGCTTGGAGGACATGAGGTGCATCGATGAAGACTAAACCAGAATGGTTCGTTCTAAAGGTTAATTTGTATAGTATGACTTCAAGAAGGACAGCCTACCCATGTCAACATCTTTTCCACATTGTTTCCGCAAGGCTCCGAGCTAAAGTTGCACGATGGATTATTGTTCCGCGATGCTATTGAAGGCTAGGGAACGTGTAGCACGTACACGTTTGCTTAAGATATGGGCATTTTGGGCATAACTGAGAAATGTCAAGTCAGAATATATCTGGGAGAATCGCCCGATGGATCATACCCATGAAGGACAAGAATCGATTTGGTGGGAGTCATGGTAAGGAAAGAACGATCTTGATGATCGGAAAATCGATAGATTTGATTTTATGGATATCACCGAGTCACCGTCGTCATCGCACGGAACCGGACGCGTAGAGACATGTTAGTACGAATTGATCGAATATGATTGTTATCAACTAATTCGCAAGACGCCTTTCATCGTTTCAGAGTCTCGCAATAACTGGGATTCAGTTAAGCATGGAGCGTCGAAGGTTAAGAATGGGGTGAGGGACTTGTACGAAGTCATACTAAGGTCAGCCATACTTTCACCGGTTTGTGAATGGATGTAGCACAGAAAGAGGCGCAAAGGAGAGCACAGTCACTTTTTCCGCATTTCTCAAAAGTCGTCTCAGGTAGAAGATGCAGCCCACCGGGACAACATGACCGGTAGATAGACAGATGGAATGGAGGTTATAAAACGCATGGTTCTTGCACCAACACCCCAGCACGTTCAAACGTCCGGTCATACGTGACATATACATCACAATCCAGTGGCCTAGAAAGGGCCAAGCGAGAAGAGGAATCCAGCATTGCCAGTGCAAATACATCATAGTTCCTGCACCAGAGTGAGAAGGCAATTCAGTCTACAGAAACTGGGAGTAAAGTCGCGTTGCTGGACTCGTGGACCTAGCAGGAGCCTGGTTTGCGCGAAGCCATTGTTGAGGACCAGTCCCTGTACTATCATTCTTTTTATGTATCCCCTCAAATAGTCAACCGAGCTGCGAGTTTGGAGGCCATCGTAGTGGGAGGAAGTAAATCTGAATCACTGAACCGAAGTTGAAAATCAAAAAGCACAGCCACTGACTTCGACTTTGATGTCGGCTTTTTCAAAACCAACGAATAGCAACCAGTAGCGGTCGACATCAGCGGTCTCTGTGTTTTCTTACTACTTCTGCTCCGCCTTCCGAACCCCACCACCCTCCCATCCCGGGTTAGAGCCTTATCTGAATTGTTTCCGCGTTGACACGCTCTGCGGCACAAAACATTTTAAAGTTCTCGTCCAGCCACTGCTCTATAGCATCCGCTTTCAAAATCGGGTCCGAGGACCGCCACTTTTGCCATATCCAAGTTCACCCGTCCAATGTCGGCCTCTGCCTCATTTTAAACACACTATCATGGACGAGACACATATAAAATGTTCTCATCTGCCAGGTCTCATCACGTCGGGGCTTTACTGCGATTCTGTACGGCGATAAATATATACTAGCAAAACTGGTTACCTGTGGAGTCCGAGCAGTCTTCTTCGAGCTTCTCAGGATGGTACCTACGAACATAGATGATAGAAGAGCCTCGAGAGTCTAGACTGCTTCAGTGCCTTTTCCGAAGGACATCATTCATTGTAGGTTCATGATGCCGCCACCGCCCTTATTTTGTTCAGCTATGTTGACCCAAATCTAAGACATCTTCCTCGATACCTCGCTTCCCATTAACTGGTTACTAGGATCCGTTTCACTGATCCACGGTACTTTTTTACTCGAGGCGTCATCCGCCAATCGTGTCTCTACTTCAGGTACATGTATAATATTCTTGGCCTCTCACCAGTCCCTGTATGATTCTCGCCACTCGGACGTTCTAAGCTAGGGTCATCCATCTTGCGTCAGGCCTGCCGTACATTCCTCTCGCCTATCGTGAGCACCGGTGGCCATCGGAGAACGGGTCCGATGGAGACATCGAGTCCCACTGTTGTACGTATACGCAGAACATCGGACGTGTACCTGCGCACTGCTCATCAGGTCTCTCATTTCTCTTCGCTTCCAGGGCCGGATGTTTTGCTTTGTGCCTTGACAAGGTGAACGTATGCATATCGACGAAAAGATGCAAAGCTAGCCCCTGGTCGAATACACCGTTTGTTCAACTTTGTTGGTCAGGTCCGAACTAATGTTCGTTGAAGTGCATCTTTTTCGTTAAGGTTCTGGTCCTTCATTCCATCTCTATTGGCTGCATCTGTAGTCCCTAGAGGCACACACCTAACGTGGTATACGATACGTCCTGCAGGGCAAGGGCTAAACCTATTATGCCAGGACCCTCTAGCTTATCTGTTACGTCCACAAAACTAGTGTCGAAACGGTAAGTTTCTGATAAGTTTCCTTGCAGACAATTACACTTTCTCTTCACATGATGCCAAATTCAGGGTACGAAACACTTTCGGGTCAGTATTCACTTCAACATCGGGTACGTCTGCCTATTTTATCTACCATAGACTTACTTTTTCACACCAGTTGATACTGATCCAGTACGATTGTCATTCAAAGTATCGGCAGGTTCATTCCTCGCTTCGCTTTGTCTAGAACGCTGGTGAATATCGTTGTATCTCTGTTGCCTTCTACTTTGCCTTCTGCTTCAGTTGTGTCGCCAATATCCTCCCACATCGCAGTCTCGTTTGGGGCTTGGTAGCTACTCCTTAGTCCTCAGACTTTACCCGCGACGGTGGAATCCCGAGATGCAACAGAAACAAGTCTCTGATCTGACCTGCGTAAGGACGCCTCAGTTTGGTGGGTACGGGTCCGTACCGTCCTTTACTTGGTGACAGATCTTGGCAGCTTCATCGACTTCCTAAGGCGAAGCAAATGGAAGCGCAAAGATCTGCGTTACGTCGATTGATACTTCGTAGTCCGAGGACTATGGGTCGATCTCTAGCTTCTTCAAAGTCTCTGGAGTGCATCGTCACGTAGAAGTGATTACTTGCGACAGGGTCTCTTGGCAGAGAAGATATTTACGACTGTCAGAACGTGACAGTACTCTTGGGATGATCCAGAGACGGCATTGGGCGACCTTCCGTTGCTTCTGCCATTTAATTACGGTAACAGTAAAATCATTCGTAGTCTTCCTGTAGTGTTACTTTACCGGATTTTATACCCATTTAGCACCTTTGCAGATGAACTTGCGAAACAGCAAGCTTGATTTGAGACAATCTTGCACGTAGACCTTGTCTGTTTTGAGTTACGTACATACTGACAGGCGCCGGCAGATTTTCAACCCTACAGTCAATGCAATTGTCGTCTACGACCATAAAGTATTGTAGCTAAAATTAAAGATCGTGATAAGCGTGAGTATGGAGTCCGTGTCATATACGTATGCAATAGAAAGCAAGAAGCAACAGTCAATGTACGTCCAAAGTCCAGGGAAAAGTTGAACAAAACCAGGAATTCTTTAGCAGCCGCAACGACTACGTTGGGCGGAACGCATTTCTGAGCAGCTGGAAGCCAGATAAAAAGACGACAAGTGTCGTTGCGACAATGGTAATGATTGTCGGCTGTGCAATGTATGACGAGAACCCGTTGCTACATATTGCGCAGCTCCAGCCTAGTCATTTTTGTCAGTCTTCTCTAATTCAGTAAACAAGGTAAGACGTACCACTGCTAATGGGGGTGTACGACTGAGGGGTATAAAAAGCAAACGTAGCTTCACTGTTTGGGTTCATATACCCGCCTCGTCTACTTGCGCCCAAGCCACGCTCGTCACAGATCAACAGTGTACAGGTCGCTTGGGGAAGGGGGTTATCCGAATGGCTCTTCTGGTAGGAGTAGACATCCCACACGACCTGGGTAGCCGACCCATCAATGATTCCATCCGACGCTGGTCCCACCGGGTAAGTATTGCCGTTGTCGCATTGCGCAGAGACGGTGAGATGTGTGGGGGTGACGAGGACATCCGTAAAGTTCCAGCCAAATGTGACCATCTCATTGGATGCGATTTTGTAGAAGGATGTGACCGTCGTTGGGGGTTGAGTGATGGTCAGGGAGCCTGCTGCTGCAGTGGCAGGGATGGAGATGGTTGACGAATTCCCTGAGGCAGAGGCAGACTGGGAGCCTGAGCGGGACGACGAGGACGACATCGAGAGCGGTAATGGCGATGACAGTTAAGGAGAGGAGCAAAAGCCAAGACTTGACGATGGTATCACTTTGCTCGTTGGCGGGCGACCAGTGACAAATGTGACCAACAATAATTTGTCACCGTTTTCAAACACGTGGCTGGCGCTGGCTAGCGGCATCCGGAAACCGGAAACCGGGACGCGCCTTGACTCCTTCCACCATGTCGAAAATTCAGCAGCCTTCCAATCAAATAAAGTAATATATACTGTCTGTCCGTCTCACGTTCGCTCACCTCAATTATCTCCAGGCTTACGAATGTCTCCGTGGTGAAACTAAAGAAGGGCGGCAAGCGCTTCGAAGTAAAGTGCTCTACACACTTAGTCATAACTAGTTTTAATGCCGATGTTAGATCGCATGTTACAAGAATAAAGTACAAGAGTGGAGAAATGGCGTGTACGAAAACTTATCGCTTCAGGTCATTCAAACGCTTATTTATTCTTTGGCCAGGGAAACCAATCTAGACGACGTTCTTCAAATAAGTAACGTATTCGTGAACGTCTCCAAGGGCGAGGTAGCCAAGCACGGCGACCTGAAAAAATGCTTTGGTACAACAGACATTCCCGATATCGTTACAGAGGTCTTGGCTTATTCACTTTTATCGACCTTTCAAAATCTCATTCGCTGTCAAGTAGATCCTCAAGAAGGGCGAGATGCAAGTCAACGAGAAGGAACGCGATCATGATCTCTCGGCGCTTCGCAAAGAAATCCTCAACTTGGTGGCCGAGAAATGCGTTGATCCAGAAACGCAAAGACCCCATCCAGTGGGTCTCATAGACAAAGCTATGACAGAGGCCGGATTCAGCGTCAAACAGAACAAGACGGCGAAAAGCCAAGTAGGGAACTTGCCAACTCTGATATATTTATACTCATCTTCTCCCAGGTGTCAGAGTGTATAAAGCTTATCCAGTCGAATTCCACGCTACCAATACAGCGTGCACGGATGCGTGTCCGTGTGACCATGCCGCCTGCAGACGGCAAACGGCTCAGGGAAAAGATTCTAGAAGGGGCAGAGAAAGTCGAGGACGATGAAACGACTAAAGATGAGTGGGAAGTTGTGAGTTCCCGTCCTTCGCCGCAGCTATCACCTACTGACAGCTACCCATTCATTCAAAGGTCATGCTAATAGATCCTGGTCAATTCCGTGTGATCAACGAGATTCTGCAGAAAGAATGCAAGGGCCGCGGACGAATCGAGACAATGACTTTTGCAGCGACGGCGACAAGCTAGATCTCCTCGGGGTTTTTGTATCCTTAGAGTATTGTATCGTTTCAGGTAGACTCAGATGACAATGCTATTATGTACATCTTTGGGCAACTCAGCGCTGTACATCGCGCAGGATAAGCGGCCTCATTACACGGCCCCAATTCTCATCCCACGAACTCCACTCCCATTCAACGTTACTGGTTTGTTCCGCATGATCATGAGGCGCATGTACGTGCGATGTTGTTTGTTTTGATGTCCTTTGCAATAGGGAAGATAGCTTCATTGAGGACGGGAAGTTTGTGAGAAGGGACTAAGGGAAAGTGAGAAAGACGGTGCTATAATAAGATACAGGTTATTCACCTCCAATTGAACAGCTAGATCGGCGGAGTCTTCGAATATCAACCCATTTACGCCCTCTTTGACAAGCTCGTCCAAACTGATAGCTAATTAGACTAGAGGATGACAAGGTGCTCTGAAAGGACACACCATTTAAAATTTAGCGCGCAGACGGGTAAACCGCAGCCAAACATGTCAACGATTTTCATAGGCAAATCAAGCGCGGAGGAACTGGAGTGCAGAGAAACACCGAGATCCGCAGAACCTTTCACAAAAGTCAGTCACCGCGAAGATGATGTTCAAAGACGGCAGACCAAGAAGCAAGGGGTAATCCTCTGGTTCTAACCACAAGCTGACACATCGTACCCATGTCCATCCTCGCTGTAGCTTTTCCATGCTTTGCATGTACTCGTCACGAAGGTCTCCCTTTCCTGTAACGACCATCAGAAGTTTCGGCAGGACCTGCTGTCCTGCGTGGTTCAATTCTTTGGCCCTAGCTTCGTAGATTTCCAGGGCTTCGCGGAGTATACCAAAATCTTCATCGGGTGTCCATGAGGTGCTGGAAACCACCAGCGCAGGCCGGTCTCGGCGAAGACGGGGTGAGTGTATCTCGGAGTATGAGGGAGGATTGAAAGACTCCGTGGGCGTGCGGATGGTGGCGTGGAAGGACTTCAAGGTTTTTGATTTGAAAGGTACCCCGGATGTCAGAGAAGGCAGTGAGACATCGCTGGGGTTTTCTGGAAGTTGTTTTATTTGGGAAGTCGTATCTGTGAACGGCGTAGAATAAGGCATAGATGAAGGCGGCAGCCAGCCGGTAAGGGATTTTGGCGCAGCTATTGATGGTCTTAGTTTGACAAACAGCTAAACGGAATTCGTCAGCGCTGTGTGTTGGTAGAGAGTTGTTATGCGTACATCATGCACTTCTTGGGGCGAGCAACGATGGAAATGACGGGGAGGTCTGTCATGCAAGACTGCCTTGTGTCCTCTGCAGGAATTTAGTAAAGAGAAGAAAAAGATGTCGACTACTCACTGGAGGTCCCATTCTTTCACGAGGAAATCGCACATGGCCTGGGTCACGAAGAGGTGGGCATACGCGCTCCTTCCAAAGGTGGCCTCTACCCTAAGAGAAATGTAGGAAATGTTAGAGGCAGGGAGGCATGGGCGCGTACGTACCATTTGGCGATCCTGACGAATAAATGATCGGGTCCCAGTTTGATTGCCAAGATGCTGTAGCCCAGATTATGCCAGTCAATGATGACTTTGCATCCACGTATTCGTCCGACAAGGTACGCAATGGCAAGTGTAGGTATGCTTGGAGGGTTCTGCGGGTAAGACATCAGCATTTAGTGAGTGTGAACGTGGTCGGATGACTTGCTTGTACAAGGATGAACTCTGGTGGTTTTGGGATGCGTACGAGAAGTTCGAGTAGAATTGAGGCAATTTGAAGGACTATCTTCAATGGCGCGAAGAATATGAAGGGCAGGCGTCGGAAACAAGTGGGTAGTTGAGGAAGGTAACGAAATGCGACCGGCAGGCGTTGGAGCGAAGGTATCGGTGTCGAGCCTACCTGATTGTTGGCACAGCAGTAGACATCATATATCGCACTTGCCTGAGTATCCGATAATGTTCGTCTCGAAGCCATTCTCTGCAAAGCTCTCAGCGTGATACATCATCCTAGGACTGCGCCCAATGTCTCCGAGGACGAGAATCGCCACCGAGCGCAGCGAGTGCTGATCTCGCGGGCGGAGGAACAGGTAAAGACGAAGAAATTTCCATGAGAGCCAGAGCAGAAGACAGGCGACGACGAATTCCCCGACACGAAGGTTGCTGGTAGTGGTCATGAAGAGTCGGCCCGAAGCCGCCGGCTCTCGCATTACTAATTCCCAAAAAGTTATTGAATAAGCACCGAAATGTTTGCCTCGACCACCTTGCGCAACCTGGCAGCGCTGCCGTTTAAATTCAAGTCAATACGAAGGGCTCCCCTCAATGTACGGTGTATCTCCTCGACGCCAGCGCTATCTTCGTTCAGGCATGGGCGGCGGTTCGCCACGGAATCCTCGATTGTACCAAAGTACCGGTCTGCAGTGAATACACAGTCGAATCCGCCTTTGAGTGAGTCATAAACTCTCTTTACTAGGTGAAGTCTCAATAATGGATTTTCAGCACGTTCCATGTTCATCCAGACGGAGCCGACGCCAAACGACGATTCTCTGAAATTCATTCCGGGGGTGCCAGTCATGGGCGAGGGAACAGCAGAGTTCCTCGACACACGATCCGCCCTCCCGTCACCCCTTGCCATCCGTCTCATGGGAATCGAGGGCGTCGCTGCTGTTTTCTTTGGACCAGATTTTGTCACCGTCTCCAAAGACTCTGAAAATACATGGGCAGTTCTCAAGCCCGAGATATACTCTACGCTGATGGAGTTCTTCTCCTCTGGACAGGCCCTTTTCAGGAGCCAGGAAGAGAGGGATAATGCTGGACCGCAGGACACGAAGATTCTTGATACGGACTCGGAGACTGTTGCGATGATTAAAGAGCTGCTGGAGACGAGAGTGCGGCCGGCTATCATGGAGGATGGGGGGGATATTGAGTATCGTGGATTTGATGAAGAAGGGTCTGGTACTGTGAAGATCAAGCTCAAGGGCAGCTGCAGAGGGTGCGATTCGAGCACGGTTACTTTGAAGAGCGGTATTGAACGGATGCTGATGCACTATATTCCCGAGGTCAAGGGTGTCGAACAGGTCTGTTTTCTTTCTTCCTTTTTTCTGTCTCGGCTATCGCTGAAATATTCACAGGTGCTTGATCAGGAGGAGGAAATTGCCTTGGACGAATTCCAGAAGCTTGAGAAACGGCTTGGGAATACCGGAAGCAAGTCCAAGTAGGTCTTTGCCGGCTGCCTTCTTCATACAGCTTATGGTCTTTTCTTTACCCGTAGCCTGGCGCAGTATATGTCTGTGTAGATTTCTCGGGTACATAGGCACAAGGTCCTGCTTCTATATGCCTCAGGATCAATACGTGCCATTACGGACGGCATAGACGTACTCGTAATATATACACTGTACATTATCCAACCCTGTATTTTTGAAGACGAAGACCGAAAGACTGGATAGATTGACCATCTCCGCTACTGATACAGCTCAGGTAATAGAAGTAAACTACTCCTACCGACCTTGATGGCTCATTGTAAATAGTAATGTCAGTTATAGCAGCGTTGTTGACGACGACATAAAGGGCGACGTCCCGGACCGGGTCGAAGCGGCAGGCCAATTTGAAAAGGTTCGATGATTTCAGATGCCCATCTTCCCACCTACTCTCATCTTTCCTTCCCACCATGGCCACGACTGACAATGCCACGTCGCGCAAGTATGTCCTCGCATCGCGCGCCTCGCAGCTAGCGCAAATCCAGACGAATATTGCCCTTGCAGCGCTCGAGGCACTCCCACCACCATCCGACTCTCCCAGGCCGACATTCACCACGTCCTTCATGGCCACAGCGGGTGATAAGAATCAGTCCCAGGCTCTGTTTCTCATGGGAGGGAAAGCGCTGTGGACCAAGGAGCTGGAAGTAGCGCTGAAGGAACGGGACGTGGATATGCTCGTCCATTCGTTCAAGGATGTTCCCACTGTACTGCCGGAAGACTGTATTATTGGAGCCATCATGGAGAGAGAGGACCCGGTGGACAGTCTCGTCATAAAGAAAGGCAAGGAAGACGCATGGAAAACTCTAGATGACCTTCCAGCTGGGAGTATTGTCGGCACGAGCAGCGTTCGTCGTGTCGCCCAGCTCAAACGAAACTTTCCCAAGCTTAAGTTCCTCGATGTGGTGAGTTTTTCCCTTCTCTTTATAATGCGAATGTTTACTGACGGTCTTGGTAGAGAGGCAATTTGTGAGCATACAGTTAGCTACAGGGTCTCGTTTCCTCAATTTGTATTCCAGGAATACCCGGTTGGCTAAACTCGACGCTGAGGATGGACCTTACGCTGCCTTAATTCTCGCCAAGTCTGGAATGGTGCGCCTGGGAATGGGCCACCGTATTACTGCAGATCTCACCCCTCCTACGCTGTTCCACGCCGTCTCCCAGGGTGCTTTGGCTATTGAAATCCGAGGTGATGATACCGAAGCGTTAAAGCTGTGCGAAGCAATCACCCATAAGGAGACTCAAATTAGGTGTCTAGCGGAGCGCGCATGCTTGAGGGTTCTCGAGGGAGGCTGCAGTGTTCCGGTGGGAGTTGATTCTACCTTTGAGGACGGTGCTTTGACCTTGACGGGCTGTGTGACGTCGCTGGATGGGAGCGAGCACGTCGAGCATACCCTGAAAGAGTCGGTGTCGTCCGTGGTGGAGGCGGAGGCTGTTGGAGAGCGCCTGGCAAAGATTCTCGTTGGATCTGGCGCCGGAAAAATCTTGGATGACATCAATATTGACCGGGAGAAGCGAACGAAAGAAGCAGAGAAGGCAGAGAAGGCAAAATAAGAAGAAGTAGAGAGAATATAATGTAAAGTAATTGCAATGTATTTCTTTGACATGACTGTTGTGACGTAGTACTTGGCAAACTTTCAGGACTTGCATTAGGCCCACTTGCATCCGGTTTTGGCTTACATGTCTAACGCGGCAAATCCGGCCTAGTTTTAGCTTCGGATTTGGATCGTTTGGGGGAACCTCTTGAATGCGGGCTTTGTTCCCAGATTGCCACGGGAAAGTCCTTCTGTATTTTGGAAAGGATCTCAAATCCTCAAGCTAGTTTACAATCTCAAACATGGGATGCAAAATATTTACCCAAAAACACACTGTATGTTTGTGTGAGTATTTCGGACACAAATCTGAGGCCAAAGGTGGCCATAAATACATGTGAAAAATCATGATGCCGGACTTGCCGGACTATATTTGCGTACCAAAACTTGATCAAAATTTGTCAAAGTATTTAAAATACTAATCTGTCGCAGCAGTGATGTACCCTCATCGACATCATTAAATGCCTCGGCGGTCCGTGTTATGCATTCTTCTGTCGCTCCTTGGTCTTTTTCTCGTCGGAACTGTTGTCGTTCTTTCCTCCATTTCTTCGTACCTTGCTATTGACCCCGACGCATATCTGATTGAGCACAATGTGCCGACACTTGACCGCTGGAATGCTACAGAGCATGGCCGGGTACAACGGGTACCAAGGCTATTTCACCAGACGGCCAAGACGGATATCCTCTCCGAAAAATGGAGGTCGGTGTCGCTGCAGTGCCGGAATCTAATGCCAGACTAGTATGTCTATCTTCATGGTACCAACATTGTCAGGCTAACCTTCAGACAGTGAATACATGCTCTGGACAGACGAGTCGTCTCGAAAATTTATCAACGATTACTATCCTTGGTTTCTACGGACATACGATGGATATCGTTTTCCGATACAACGTGCAGACGTGATCCGGTACTTTGTCTTGCACCACTACGGAGGCATATACTACGATGTCGACATCGGCTGCAAGCGTCCATTAGACCCACTCCTCACATACCCCGTCATTCTCCCCAAAACAATCCCAGTCGGCGTCTCTAACGACCTCATGTTCTCGACAAAAGGACACCCATTTTTCGCTCAACTCATTCACAACCTCGCGACGTTTGATCATTCCTGGTTCCTCAACTACCCCACCGTCATGTTCTCTACCGGGCCCATGTTTCTTTCCATACAGTACGCCATCTGGACTTCCTCCCACGCTGCCGCGCTCAGTGACCCCATCCGTATCCTGCCGAAATCCCTCTACGGGAAGAATGCTAAGGACGGTGAAGCGCCGCATTCGTTTTTCTCGCATTTCTATGGCAGCAGCTGGCATGCTGATGACGCTGCGTTCATCGGGTTCCTCGGCCATTGGGGTAACAAGCTGATGTTGGCAGCCGTCGTCGTCCTCATAGCTGGGTTGGTGTTCATGACATTGCCCATCAGACAGCGCAGGCAGGTTATGCGCTTGATGGGTGGGCTCTCTTCACGTTGGGTGCATGACACTTCGTTGAGTGAGAGAACGAACGATCGGCAACGCGGCGTTCTCTTTTTTTTGCCAGTGTCGATTCAGCCACACGACGTCGAATTAAACCCTGCATTAGAGGAGATGCGTCTGGAGAAACGCCGGCACGTTCAGGAACCAGAAGATCAGGGGCCGGGGGAGTATTGTGATTCGTCGAACTCTTCCCATCTTCGCGATGTCTAAAACAGTTAGAGCGTGTATTTATCTCATTTTTATCGTTCGCAAAACAAGGGGCTCAGCAAATCGGTTAACACCTGGAACCGACGGACACCAATCGATCTGATCTTAAACATTTTCATCGGCGCATCACGCGATTTCAGTCAGAGGACGAGGAGGCACACTCTCATAGTAGGGAGTCCACATACCGTTCTGATCAGTAAATGACGAAGAGCTCATCCCTGGGACCGTAGCTTTGCGGAGCGGGGGTGACTTACATCGCCGGCCGTGGTCTCGTTCTTTCACCATGACTACGTTTCCTCCAGAGCTTGTAGACTCATAATTGTATATGGGGTCTGAAATGCCGTCCTACGTCCGAACGTCCTTCGTGACCACTTGCGCTAGCTCAAAGGAGAGTTGGGTCATTTGATCGAAGGCTTTGCAGAATTCTTCGCAGGAAGTGCATCAACAAAACGACTGCCGTTGATGACTGATGATACCACCTGCTCCATGGTGAATTCTTGTGTCTTTGCTGCGCCCGTAGTCCCTCAAGAAGGGCCAAGTTGAATTATTGACGCGCAGTTTTGGGAAATCCAGGATATTCTCGTTTTCTCCGGTACAGGTGGCGGTTTGTTCAACTAATAGTTCAGCTATAGCTGCAGGGGCCCTCCTACCAACTCTGATTGCGGTAACATTCGGCAAAGGGCTGTCATTTTACTTATCACCCCAAATTTCCTCGAAATGTACAATTGTCTACGGATTCTTCTCTACTGAATTTCCCAAATCTCCCTGTACTGTTGATTACCGTTGATAAAAACTGATATTATCCAGCACCTCATCGAACATCAGGTGCTCGGCCCATCAGGGATGCATCTTCCCACCTGAAGAACATAATGTTGGCGCCTTGATGCGACCACACCTTGAACCTCAACAGCTCGACTTAACATGCTTCGGGTTCACATACGGCATAATACAGAGGAAACAAAAGAAAGAAGAAGAAAAAATATGTTTCTATCCAATGCTAGGTCCTCCTGGAAATTTCTCAAGTGTAAGTACACCTGATCATCGCCGTCATGTGTCCTACTAAGCTATGCCTAGTAAAAAGCAAATTGTGATAGACAAGTTGACGTCCAAGTCCCGTAACGTGCTCCCCAAATCAGTAGAAGATGTGAGTAATCATGTCGAAATTTGAATAGACGGCAATGTATAACAGATTTCAGGATCTGCAGCAAGATCGCAGTGATAGTGGCGAGGCTAGCGACGCCGATACACCGCTTCAACCCGAAGTTACGATCTCCTCCCAGACAGAAATTGGGCGAGCGGAAGAATCCATAGAGGTTCCAAAACAACGGGCGTACACCGGCAGAAAGCCCATAATATCATCCTCCCTCGCCGACACTCCTTGCTCTAGCCTTGGCATTCAGGGCCTCTTGGATTTACTCAACACCACACTCGCTACCTCATACACATTAGATACCCCTTCCCTCTCCTTCGTTCTCGAAGACTGCATTGCACAGAACTACGACTTTGGAACTGCATATGGCCATCTGCGCTCAGCATGGTGCGACCGCAGAGTCCGAACTGACATTCAAATGGAGCTGCGGAAATGTGAAGCGGAGGACATAAATTGGCGAACAGATAAACTCGCTGGTAGCCAGAACGTCGAAGTGGGCTCGAGGATAAGGCCTCGCCGAGTCTGGGATCTGTACAGTAATCGTGTGGTCCCATGGTGGAGCTGCGGGGCATACATCTGGGAGGAGGGGGAGGAGGGGGTTTACTTTGGCGGCAGAGTGCTACGACCAATATCACATGCTTGGGTGGATGAAGTGGATCGCGTCAACGAGTTGACCTCTATCAATGGATGTGAATGGCCCGTGCCCATCCCGAAAGGTGCCAACCTTGACCTCATCCGGATTGAGATGCTGAACCTAGGACTGGAATATGCATGGTTGGATGTTCTCTGCTTGAGACAGAGAGGAGGGCTGAGGGAGGATCTACGTGTGAAAGAGTGGAAAGTGGATGTGCCTACCATTGGAGGGTTATATAATCGTGCAGATGTGGTGATCTATTTGAGCGGGCTGGGGATGCATTTGAGTCTGAAAGAAGGCGACTTGGAGAATGAGCGGTTTTGGTTCAGGCGTGCGTGGACATTGCAGGAGGTCGGCAACGCGAGGACAATTGCCGGGGATACACCAGATGGACCGATGCACTCCGAGCCAATAGACGACGCAGGAAACTACAAGGATGAGATATTAACAAAGTTTCACAAGCAGCTCGAGGCTGCACAGGATTCAAGTTCCTTCTATCTATATGACGTGCTATCTGCAATGCAGGATCGGATATCGACGTACCCAGTGGACAAAGTTGCCGGGCTAGCGTTTTCTCTGCAGACGTACTCGTTACCGGCGTACTATGAAAGCCAATCTCTGGAGGATGCATGGACAGCACTTATAAATGAGCTGGACCTGCAGAATCGGAGCACACTGCTCTTCACCTATCCTGAACCTGGAAGTGCATGTACGAAATAGAGGCCATCGTGGGAGCAGGTCATGACCAAGTCTCTGCCCGAAAACCCGCATTTCAAGTACTTTATCAGTGCTGTTATGGATGACTTGTATCATGGGCTCCACATTAAAAGGGGTTTTGTGCGTGGATTGGCTATGGGAGGTGTTGAAGGGATCAATCGATACGGAGAGTTGGTTGTTGAAGATGTGCAAGGGATAGCACGTATATTCAACACTGTTGCATCCCGCACATTCAAGATTGTTGCCAGCCACCAGTACCCGATACTTGAAGACACGTACACGCTGCTCGGCAGCGATCGACTAGCATTCATGGGCGACAGATATCCGGGGGAATATTGGGTTGTCGGACGACTGTCCAACAACAAGTTCGAGAAAGTGTCTGTGTTTCAAATGACTGACTCAAAAGAGATAAAACGGCTAAATAAACTGGGTTCATTTACGTCTGGTTTTATTCTTGTTTGATTGTGAATACCCACTTTTTGATATCTTTTGTACACAATCCCAAAACTACTGTGCAATTTATTCCGTGGTGAAATACAATACCAGCTACCATGAAACTCCAGTGTCGCAAAACTCACTGGCAATCATCTCCCAGAACATTTCTACTCTTTCCACTAACAGGACAACGTTGACCAACAAGATAAAATCTCGTACTTCTGTGCTTTTCTGCTCGCGTCCATAGCCTCGTCCACCGTTTCATAGATCTGATCCACTTCCTCGTCGTCTGCTTCATATGTCGTATCGGCGAACAATCCATATTTGTTGTTACTTTACCTTGAATCGCTACCACACTGTTGCCGGATAATACCAAAGAGGCCTTCATCGAAATCGTTTGCTCGGGAAATTCGGCGTATTCTTAGTGTGAATGTTCAACGTCGGATCCAGGTTTATCTTGAATGACTGACCGTCGATTTCAGAGACGCCTGATGAATTCACTCAGTACTTCCCGGACTTGACAGGCATGATTGCCTTTTTGCGACGTCGAAGTCTTAGTTGATAAAGAGCTTTTCGGCGTCATGGCTATACGCCGTGATATACACCGGCGGTATCACTCCGTCGAACTAGCCTCCGTTGACTTGATACGGCGCATACGATGCACCATCATATTGGATTGACATTGTCCCGGCCCTTCAGATATTCTTAGATGGTGTATCCATCGGCGTTATGGATCGATCCGTCCATCAACTCAAACCGGTTTGTTTCTAGGAGTGTACATGTCAGGACAAAACAGATTACACGAGTGCAGGAAAGACGAAGATGGATGTAGGAGCGACAACGAGGAGACAGCTGGATGAGAGACAATGTGCCAGGAATATCATGGTACGGTTTCGGTAGCGGTGGCGCATGTTGGAGTCGCACCTGGGTAATGCCACGCACACAAAATTAGAACCGAATTAGTGTTATGAGAGTATGAAATGGGACTTATGTGTAGCACCGATATGTGCATTGGCATGTATTCTGAAGTTACTCGCTCTATTGAGAGACTTATTACAAGTCTTACCGTCATATTTCCTGTTATCCTTGACAGGTGTATCGTCGTCTTCTTAGTGCGATATCATAATAGGCTCGCTGTGAGAAAGTGGAAAAGAGAAAGGTAGGCGATGGGCTGGGTTTGAGTGAGTATCGTGGATCTCTGGTAGACAATGGCGTGTAGTGAACGTGGGAAGGTATCAGCATCGACGAGACACGTCGTCAGTATGGCGGAGTACGTGGTACGGGCTCTGAAAGGTAGAAGTCAGCTAATAAATCGCAATGATAAGTACAAAATAAATACCTGAGAACCTATCGCAAAGTGTGGAGAGACGGTATCCTGAGGGCCCAGAGACGGCTTGATTTAAGGCGGTCGGGGAGGAAAGAACCAACATTGACGGTTATATAGCCGTGCCTCTTCTCCGAGATCCGTATTTAGACGTCTCAATGTAGACTGCTATACCAAGAGACCAAGTCATCGTCCTCTGGGACTGCGTTCACAATCAAATGGAACGCAAGGATCTGAAGGAAAGCTTGATCAGCAAAAAAGACATATATTACGGAAAGAAGACATACCCAGCACCGGTCTTTATTTGCAAAACCCTGCCCTATATCCCACCACACACCGTTGTCACCGTTACCATCGTTATCGAGCTCCTGGATGGTGGCTGATAGTGGACACTGTTACGCATTTGTAGTTGTGTTTGTACAACAATATTGCAGTGGAATGACAATTACGCCGATCGACGGGTACCGAGTGGACCGGGATATATGCACGAGCATCACAGGAAGATAAGGCAAAGACAGTGTAGTACGATATCGGAGATTGGTCTTTGCAAGGTTTACGCGTGAAAGGCGGGAATCCTTATATGAATGCAGAGTTTGGGAACCACTAGATGCGCCGAAATCATAAAATTAGCGGATTACATAGCACTAGACATGAAGAAACATACCTTGTTCCATGTAATTCGGCTGTATGGGTTAGCAGAAGGACACTACATGCGGGAGGGGAAGCGAATTTTTGAAAGAACATTCAAAAAGACCGGCGGCTGCAAGCTATAAGCAAGCATGTAGAACCAGAAGAGAAGAGATCGTGAAACGATCTCTACATGAAACCCCGCTTTCTCCGTTCGTTCCCAAAGTTAACTCGCTCCCTGTTGTAGGAAAGACGCGACAAGAGGCCTGTGAAGAGGAGTCGTTGATATGCCGATATCCCGAATCCAAGGAGTCCATGGCAACGAAAGAGGCAGAGAATGAAAATGTAAGTCGTGATGAGAGGGAGTATTGTTTGGATGTTTCTGCCGCGGAATCTACAAGATGAGTCTCTGTGACGCGAAACGGCGCGGGGAGCCAGTCAACCCGACACCATATACGCCAACGCCTTCCCGCTTCGATCATCGGCGCGGACCTTTCCTTCGCTTGAGTATCCCGCAGCAATACATTCTCTTCCCTCCGACCTGCCTGAGAGTCAACCCACGGCAGTCTATCCACGCCTATACACCAGACCACATGTTCTTCACGCGTCCTCAAGTCCTCTCTCAAATCGGTTATCGTCGTCGTCAGCCGACTCGCCTCGTCGCCGTTTTCCGAAATATGCCGCCAGTGCCCCGCTGAGGTACGCCGACACTCGAAATTCGACCTGGCTGTCATCAACACAACCGACAGTTACCAGCGTCATAGAAGGACGAGGTACCCATCTCGATGCCGTATGAACTCTGCGCGCGGTTTCTCGTTGAGTGTCGCAGCGTCAGAGGGTTGTTGGGTGAGATAGTACCATTGACCCTCGGAAGAACCTGAGTATAGCATATACGACCGTGTATGAAGCTATCCATCACTCAAGCTCATTCCGTTGGTAGCATAGACGATATGTTTCGCGTAGATATCGCTGCGGGGAGTATGGACTATGGTGTCATGGATGGAGAGACAGAGGTGCGTACAGCCGGACTGCCGAGTACGTCTCGAGCGGATATGGATGCGCCGGCCCGTTCGTCGTCGAGAATGTTAATGACCCCACACACCCCGTCCGTGAGCTGCAATCTTTAGAATCGATCCACGCGCCATGTCAACAGCTCCTTGCTGGAGTACCCTCAAGTATCTGAATTCAGTCTTAGTTGGAAATTAGAGTAACAATCAATTATACATACCATCCCAGGATTATATTAGAAGAGTGTTTCTCATAGAGGGTAGAACTAGGTTAGAACTGCGAAATATCGAGAAGAATTGATGGTGGTTACTGATCAAGTGAAATCGGGAAGATCGGCAAAATGTCCGAACCTTCACTATGTACCACCACTACGGTGTTTCTAGCCTCTTCATCTCCCTGAACAACGAGCTAATATACTCCAAGGAAACTGGTCCCCGCAGCCTCTCCTCGGCATCTACGTGTTCAAAGCGGCCGGTGCCAACGCCAATGCCCGGTTACCAGCCTGCAGAGAAGACTTGGTCACCAGTATCGTCAACCTCTGGAAGATCCACAATGACCTCATCGCCTCGCACGATTGTTCCTCGTCGCCATCCATCTCAATCCCGCTGTGGGTACGATTGGCACGTACGCTGCCGAGTTACAGGCTCTATGCAAGGATATGATGGATTGCGAGACTATGTTCGTCGCTCTTCTCTGTTTCCTTGTTTCGTATACTTATTGCGCTTCTTTCAGTGGTCAAATCCTTTTCACTGAGGCCGGCCACGCTTTAGACGCGGCCCTCGCGACTCTCCAGTCTGATGGCTCCTTCATTCTCTACTCTCCCAACCGAGCTACTTCCAAGCTCCGATTGTCCTGAAACCCCGCTACGCTGTCAGCTCGTTGTCGATGGCGAGAAGCGCGATATTGGGCCTTTTGTCGTCCGGCTCAACGACGGTGTTCACATATGCAAGGGCGTCACTGCCAGGTGGGTCTATCTCAACTGAAAGGTTCTCCATAGCTAATGATCGATTAACCACAGCTTGATTTCTACCCGACATAGTGCAACCTCTGTCAACCACTTCACCCATGTCCATCTGCCTGAGTGGTCTCTCCTCGGACGCGTCGGCGACAAACCTTTGACGCGCGATGACTTCCTCGTCATCATCTGTCGGTACTCTCGCACGCCCTCCTGGCTATGCAAATTGCTGCTTACATCGTCTACAAGTATTCCCTATGGGCATCCCTCCGCGTCCCGTCATCAGCTTCCGTACCCAGCAGATTCCCATTTTCACTGCAGGCCTATGTCATTGAGGTGCGGATGAAGCGCGCGATTAAACACCTTAAAGATCCCGCTGCTGACTGTCCACTTCAACCTTTTGGAGAGGTTCTGTGCTCAATTCCAACCGGGGTGGAGGATATCGTCCGTTTCGTTGAGTTCATTCTCCATTCCGATTTGGATGGGACCGGGATATAAAAGCTGGGTGGAGCTTTGGTTTGAATCCTATCTTCCTGCTCTCCCATTCGTCTCTTCCCTCTTCCTACCCTTGACTCTGCCACTATGTACCCCGTACACGAAACGTCGAGCAAAGTACTGATAGGCGCAGGCAAGTTCCCGGGCCGAACATAGCGAGCATAGTTCGTTGACTTTTTGACTACGGACTCGTCACGTTCGACACGCTCGCAGGTCCACGTTCTACCACCAAGCACCATGGTAAGTGCTGTGCCAAGTTCTTTTCTTTTGACTTCCCATTGGTTTTGTACTCTAGATTTTCGTTTCTTCGGATCGTCCTCGCTCTGGGTTAGGCGCATAGGCACTATCGTTCGTTCTATGCCAAATTTTCTCCCGCTCGCAGACTCGCAGACTAGCTGGTATTTCAGCATCAATGTAGCGAAGGAATGAAAGAGGCATACAACGTGGCTCCGATTTTCACGGCGACGCCATCTGACGTCTTTTTCTGTCAGGATGCAACCATTGCGAAGGTAAACGAAAGCCTGGTGATATTTTTATTCGTTTGGAGGGAAATGAAAAGGTAGGTCGACTTTATAACAATCATTTCCATATGTATTCTGAGATGTAGTCTCCTACATAGACCACGCACACACACTGGGCCTGCCGCTACGGATATCTACAAGTACTACCCGAACGCCATCTACGTTAGTCGACCTTCCTCTATCTCGTCTGGGGCTCAGAAATGATTTCACAACCATCTGGGAGGCTCGGTCGATGTTGGAAAATATGGAGAAAACGGGGAACGATGCCGAGACGAGACGGGAGATGACGCTGGGATGGGAAGGGGATGGGGTGATGCGGAGGTTTGTTCTAATATTGCATTGGGCTGGTGAGTGATGTTTTTGGTGGGGAGCTTTGAGCTGACAGGCTTGCAGGGAGGATCACGACGTTTGAGTTGAAGCCTGCTATCGAGTGGGTGGGTAGCAGCTACGGATTTGGAGACTGCAGACGAGAGTACGGCCGGTAACATAGACAGCGACTGGGATGCTACAGAGCATGGCCGGGTAAAACGGGTACCAAGACTACTTCACCAGACGGCCGAGACGGATATCCTACCAGAAAGATAGAAGTCGGTGTCGCTGCAGTATCGGAACCTAATGCCATACTAGTACACCTATCTTCCTGGTACTATCACTGTCGACTAATCTCTAAACAGTACCAGTAAGTCTCGGAGCCTCAAATACACTGAATACATATTCTGCGCAGACGAATTCTCTTGAAAATTCATCAACGAATACTAACCTTGGACGTACGATGATCATTTTCCGACACAGCGTGCAGACGTGATCCAATACTTTGTCTTGCGCCACTACGGAGGCGTATACTACGACGTCGACTTTGGCTGCAAGCGCCCATTAGACACAATCCTCACATACCCCGTTATCCTCCCTAAAACCATCCCAGTCGGCGTCTCCAACGACCTTATGTTCTCGACAAAAGGGCACCCATTTTTCGCTCAACTCATCCACAACCTCACGACGTTTGACAATTCCTGGTTCCTCAATTACCCCACCGTGATGTTCTCTACCGGACCCATGTTTCTCTCTATACAGTACGCCATCTGGACTTCCTCCCACGCTGCCATGCTCAGTGACCCCATCCGTATATTACCGAAATCTCTCTACGGGAAGAATGCCAAGGACGGCGAAGCGCCGCATTCGTTTTTCTCGCATTTCTATGGCAGCAGCTGGCATGCTGATGACGCTGCGTTCATTGGTTTCCTAGGCCATTGGGGTAACAAGTTGATGTTGGCAGCCGTTGTCGTCCTTATAGCTGGGTTGGTGTTCATAGCGTTGCCCATCAGACAGCGCAGGCAGGTTATGCGCTTGATGTGCAGACTCTCTTCACGTTGGGCGCATGACTCTTTGTTGGGTGGGTGACAGAACAAAACGATCGTCAACGCGGTGTTCTCTTTTTCCTGCCAGTGTCGATTCAGCCGCACGACATTGAATTAAATCCTTCATTAGAGGAGATGCGTCTGGAGAAACGCCGGCATGTCCAGGACCCAGAAGATTATGGGCCAGGGGAGTATTGTGACACGCCGAGCTCGTCCCATCTTCACGATGTCTAAAACAGTTAGAGCGTGTATTTATTTCATTTATCCTTCGCAACACAAGGGGCTCAACAAGTCGGTTGGCACCTAAAACCTACGGACACCAATCAATCTGACCTTGAACAATTTTATTGACGCACTACGCGATTTCAGCTAGAGGACGACAAGGCACACTCTCATAGGGATTCACACACCGTTCCGATCAGTAAGGGCGAAGAGCACATACCTGAGAATGCATGTCCTAGCTTTGCGGAACGGGGTGACTTTCATCGCCGGTCGTGGTCTCGTTCTTTCACCATGACTGCGTTTCCTCCGGAGCTTGTAGACTCATAATTGTATATGAAGGCTGAAATGCCGTCCTACGTCCGAACGTCCTTCGTGACCACCTGTGCAAGCTCAAGGGAGAGTTGGGTCCTTTGATCGAAGGCTTTGCAAAATTCTTCGCAGGACAAAACGAGTGCCGTTGATAACCGAAGATACCACCTGCTCCCTGATGAATTATCAGGTCTTTGCTCCGCCCGTAATCGCTCAGGAAGCGTCAAGTTGAATTACTGGCGCACAATTTCGGGAAGTCCAGAAATATTCTCGTTTTCTCCTGTACAAGTGACGGTTTGTTTAAATAATAATGCAGCTATAGCTGCCTATTCCCCTCCTACCGACTCTGATTGCGAAAATATTGGACAAAGGACTGTTATCAGTCATATGTTCACCTTCTTTACCCCAACTTTTCTTAAAATGCACACCTGTCTACGGATTCTCATGTACGTTCGACATTCAGTTACTTAATTTCCCAAATCTCCCTGTGCTGTTGATTACCGTTGATATAAACCGATATTATCCAGCACCCCATCGAACATTAGGCGCTCGGCTCCTGCAGGATGCTTCTTACCACGTGAAGAACACGATGCTGGCGCCTTGATGCAACCACGCCTTGAACCTCAACAGCTCAACATAACAGGTTTCTATACAACGCTATGTCTTACAGGAATATTCACAAGTGTAAGTACACCTGATCATTGCGGTCGTGTGTCCTACTAATTCAAGCTATGCCTAGTAAAAACCAAAATTGCTATAGAGAAGCGGATATACCGGGAGGTGCTCCTACTCGAATCAATACAAGATGTGAGTAATCATGTCGGAAATTGAATAGACGGTAATGTATAACAGATTTCAGGAGGCGGAGGAATATTTCAGTGATAGTGGCAAGACTAGCGATGCCGATACACCGCTTCAACCCGAAGTTACGATCTCCTCCTGGACAGAAATTGGGCAAGCGGAAGAATCCATAAAGGTTCCAAAACAACGGGCGTACACCCGTAGAAAGCCCGTAATATCATCCTCCCTCGCCAACACTCCCTGCTCTAGCCTGGGCATTGAGGGCCTCTTGGATTTGCTCAACACGACACTCGGAACCTCATACACATTAGATACCTCATCCATCTTCTTCGTTCTCGAAGACTGCATTGCACAGAACTACGATTTTGGAACTGCATATGGCCGTCTGCGCTTAGCATGGTGCGACCACAGAGTCACTGACATTCAAATGGAGTTGCGGGAATGTGAAGCGCAGGACATAGATCGGCGAAGGGATGCACTCAAGGGTAGCCGCGAAGTCAACGTGGGCTGGAAGATGACAAGGCCTCGACGACTCTGGGATCTGTACAGTAATCGTGTGGTCCCATGGTGGAGTCGCGAGGCATCCATCTGGGACTTAAACAGAGTGCCACGACCAATATCACATGCTTGGGTGGATGAAGTGGACCGTGTCGACGTGTGGACCCCTATCAATGGATATGAATGGCCCGTGCCCATCCCGAAAGGTGCCAACCTTGACCTCATCCGCATCGAGATGCTGAACCTGGGAGTGGAATACGCATGGTTGGATGTTCTCTGCTTGAGACAGCGAGGAGGGCTGAGGGAGGATCTGCGTGTGGAAGAGTGGAAACTGGATGTGCCAACCATCGGAGCAATATATGATCATGCACATGTGGTGTGCTATTTGAGTGGCCTGGGGATGCCTTTGAGTCTGAAGGAGGGTGACTTGGAGAATGACCGGTCTTGGTTTAGGCGTGCATGGACATTGCAGGAGGTCGGTGATGCAAGGACGATTGCCGGGGATACACCAGATGGGCCGATGGACTCCGAGCCAATAGACGATGCAGGAAACTACAAGGATGAGATATTAACAACATTTCACAAGCTGCTCAAGGCTGCAGACAATTCCCTTGATCTATATGATGCGCTATCTGTGATGCAGGATCGGATATCAACATACCCAATAGACAAAGTTGCTGGGCTAGCATTTTGTCTGAGGCTGGACTCAATACCAGTGTACTATGAGAGCCAATCTCTGGAGAATGCATGGACAGCACTTATAAATCAGATGCATTCATGGAATCGGGGCATACTACTCTTCACCTATCCTGAACCTGGAAGTGCATGCAAGAAATGGAGACCATCATGGGAGCAGGTCATGACCAAGCCTCTGCCCAAAAACCTGGGTTTCAAGTTCCTTGCCTATGTTGACTGGGCTGTGAATGACTTGTATCATGGGCTCCACATTAAAAGGGGGTTTGTGCGTGGATTGGCTGTGAGAGGTGTAGAAGGGAGTGATCAATATGGAGATTTGGTTGTTGAAGATGTGTGTGGGACAGCACATATATTCAAAATCATTGCCAGCCACCAGTACCTGATACCTGAAGACACTTACACACTGCTCCACACCCATGCAGGGCAATATTGGGTTGTTGGACAACTGTCCAACAACAAGTTCAAGAAAGTGTCTGTGTTCCAAATGGCTGATAAAAAAGAGATAGAGAAGCTAAATAACCTAGGTTCATCTGTATACTCTCGTTTTATTCTCACTTGATTGTGAATACCCATTTTTTGATAGCTTTTGTACACAATTTCAAAACTACTGTGCAATTTATTCCATGGTGAAATATAGCAGTATGAGCTGCCACCAGGTGTCAGAAACTCCAGTGTTGCAAAACCCATTAGCAGTCATCTCCTAGAACATTCCCACTCTTTCCACCGACAGGATGACATTGACCAACAAAGGTTATGAGTCTGAGTTTACAAGGATTCATTCTTTTGTCGGGTTTAAAGAAAAGTGTTTACACAAGTCTAATTGGTAAGAGGTCTAGTCCTTCGTATCCCCCCTCCTTCCTCATGCCTCTTCACAGGCGTTGGCTGCTCCAACACACATAATCATCCATATCCAGTGTATGCGGTCTCAGCCTCCCCCCGGGAGTCTCGGCCATCTCATCCGTGAGTGTGCGCCACTGTCTTGAATACTCATGGGAACTAACGGGCTCACAGCTTCCTCCCCGTGTCTCTCATTATTTGGACTATATGTACCTGGAGGGTCTCAGCATGGATGCTTGCTGCTCTTGCTGAACCCCCAGGTACGTTCTTATTATCTTCTGTAGTTTGTTTTTCACTAGCTTATCTCGTGCTCAACAGAGCACCGTGTCTTCGCATCTCTAATAAACTTGTTTATTCATCGTCTCAAAAGACTCAGTTCTAACTTGTCCTGCTATGTCCTCTGGCGCTAATGCATCCACTCAATCATCCAATGACATGTCTGCCACTGGAGGCTCGACTCAGTTAACAGCTGCTACAGGAAGTGCCCACCATTCCAGTAGCCCTGGTGGATCGCCTGCACCTGTGGATGCTCCCCAAGCTCAAGTCACAATCCAGTGCGACACTGTTGTCAAGACTTTCCGCACAGGTGTCAACCCTTTGAAGCCAGACGTCCTTGCCCAGATCATTCAAATCCTCACTCCTTTCTTCAATGCTAGGCCAGGACATGATGATGACTTTAATAATGCCCTCCGAGTCTATGTCGAAATGCTCGATAACTACGAGAACGAACAGCATGTCCTCCACCAAGAAGGAGAGAACCAGATCCGTGCAAGAGCCAGGAATGAAACAGAAGAGAGGAGACCAGGTCACCCACAAGCGGCTGACTTCCATGAAGAAGAGAATGATGGAGAGAATGGAGATGATGAAGGATCCGAACATGAGGAAGACAGGTCAGACCACGGCGGAAATGAGGACAATGGACCAGGACCCGCCAAATGACCTCGGATTGATGAGTCCCAATTCCCATGGCAGCCTGTCAGGGAGATTAGTCGAGCCCTCCTCCATCCTGAGTTACAACTTACTCTTGAACTTGTTGAAAACTACACACTTGACCTCAAAGCTGCCAGATGTAGCCTCACCAATTCTCCTGAATGCCCCAAATTCCCTGAAGAGCAGTGGCTTGCACTCTTGGTGGGGAAAGCCGTTAACCTTGACTCCATCTTCGCATCCGACCATTCCACCTCGATCAACAAAGTCCAAACTCATGAAATATCTGAAGGCATTTTGATCTGGCTCTCAGAAAATATGTCCAACCCTTCCGAGTCAAAGAGAGTCATTGGGAATGCAGACGAGTGGACGACAACCTGGCACACCTACACTCAAGCAGTTCTTATTGCTTTCCCACATTGATACCGGGAACTCACCCTCTATCAACAATACATGTCGTTTCTCTTCTGTACCACTGCTCTCCCCCTCCACTGCCATGTCTTCGTCCTTGACTGAGCCATCTGGAACAGAGTTGGCAGGTGTCGAAACATCCTCCTCTCAGACATGGATAAATTCTGAGATCTCGAACGCTCGCATATCTCGCCTGCTGGCATGGTGTACTAGGAATTTGAAGAAGAATGAGCTGAGTCCAAGCCTAAGAAGTGAGTCGGTGACCGTGCACGAAGCTTTGATGCTTGCCGGCGATGGAACACTGGCATGTGTCCCTCTTCAGATGGGAAATGTCAATACAAGCACATGTGCTCGAGTTGCAAGGGAGGACACCAAGTTTCTGCTTGCTCTGGAAGGGTTTGAACGGAGGGAGAAGGTCTTGGAAGGGAGGGGGAGGTTTGAGAGGGAGAACAAGGGGGGTGATTGGGAGGAGGGAGACATGGGGTTCATGCCCAAATACAAACGAGGGTTCATTTTCTCTGGGACGGATCCCGGGGGTAGCTGGGCCACTGGTTGCACAGAGTTTGAGTTGCCAGTGCCATGGCCCCCAGCTAAAGAATTTGAAAACTCGGAGGCAGTTGTGACAATTGAGGGACATCCTAAATTGTTCAAGATCACCACACCAATCAAGATAGACATCTTTGAAGAATACCTTGTGAGTCATCCAAACTTAGAATTCGTTGCTTCCATGGTGACTGCACTTAAAGAAGGTTTTTGGCCCTGGGTGGACACTCAGCCTGAAGAAGAATTTCCAGGTACTTGGGACAATGCATGCATGAGTCCACGGTCTGTGATGAAACAGCAGTTCATTAGCAGATATCGGGACGAAGAGATTGCTGCCGGATGTTTTTCGGAACCATTTGGACCTGACCTGTTACCTGGAATGTACAGTATGCCGGTACATGCAGTCCCTAAGCCTCACTCAGAAGATTTCTGGATGGTATCCAACATGTCTGCTGGGTTGTACGCACCAAATCGGATGATTCGGCACTCTGATATAGCCGGATTGCACCTTGACAGCCTGCACATGCTATTTTCAGCTATCTTGCGCTACTGGAGGAGATCCCCTGGAAACAAACGCAAGATACTAGTCGTTTTCAAATCAGATGTGTCAAAAGCATACCGACTCTGCCCTATGCATCTGTTATGGCAACTCAAGCAAGTGGTGATGACAGGATACCTCACCAGCGAGCAGAAAGCTGCTGGGGATATCAAGGTTTTAGTCAGGACCATCAATTACAACAACAACTTCGGCGGTAGAGGCTCAGGCCAGGTTTGGTACAGCGTCAATGGCCTTATCACCTGGGTAGCAATCAACATCGAAAATATAGAAGACTTAGGGTGTTACGTCGATGATGATTTCAGCTTCGACAAGTGGGGAGATCTGGAGTACTATGTGCCATACGACACATATTATCCTTCCAAGCAAACTAGGCTACTTAAACTCTGGGACCGACTCGGTGTACCTCACAGCAAGTCCAAACAGCTCTTCAGCTTGCAGCTAGTCATTATCGGATTCAAGGTCGACCCAAATGCAATGACAGCCACCATGCCAGAGGAGTCAAAGGCTGACTTAGTTTACACTATTCGGCATTTTGCCTTGTCCAATCGACGTAACCTGCAAGAATATCAGCAGATTGTGGGGTGGTCAAACTGGGCTTTCAACATCTTTCCCCTTCTCAAACCAGGGTTGTGCAACCTGTATGCAAAGATGCAGGGCAAGACCAACCCCTTTGCCGGCATAGCCCTCAACAATACAGTCAAAGAGGACCTGAATTGGTTGGCAGATCACATTGAGGAGTCAAAGGGGATTTGCTGCTTCGATTCCATGGACTGGGATCCAATTCTAGATGCCACGATCTCAATTCTTTGCGAAGCTTGCCTTGACGGCATGGGATTTTGGATCCTGAGAATAGCCTGTGGGTTTGTGTGCCCAACACCCAAATTACCAGATGGGGACAAAGTCATATTTTTCTTTGAGGCCTTGTGCATTTGTGCCGCGATTCATTGGGTCGCAAACACCCTGTCGCCAGAGTTAAGAAGAAGAGTGACAATTTTCACGGACAACACTAATACCGTCGACATCTTCAGCTCATTGAGGGCCTCGCCCACCTATAATCCCATCCTGAAATCTGCAGTTGATGTCTTGATCAGTCATGACATGGATCTGCAGGTGCTCCACATCCCGGGTTCTGAGAATAACATCGTGGTGATGAGCCTAGACTTCCGTGGCAACGGCAACACTAACTCGGAATGAGATTGGGTAATTAACGTAGTAGCACGGCAATTAAGGTGATCATGTGTGCAAGTGGGTTCGGGGCACCTCCGTGCAGTAAATCAATTCCTCTATACGCAAGTATACACTGTGACTTTAAGTCTGCGAAGTAGTACTGCTTAGTAGTCGAGTACTAGATGCAATGACTATAAGCCGGTAGAGATCTCTCGAAGTGAGAGGGAACAAAGATGGGTATGACGTGAATACCACGAATCCATATGAGAAAACGTGCGACGAGACTAGAAAACATCGCTGGACGTTAATCTGAGTGGGGTGAACGATGGTAGAGAGACTAAACAGTCAGCAATAGTCTATGGGCAAACGAGGCAATGAGAAACATAGTGGAGATGGTGTGTGTCGAAAGAAAACGTGAAATGAGGTGCTGAGGGTGGGGTGTCAAGAGAAAACATGGGGCTACAAAAACTAGTGGTGCTGCTGATCCTATACGGTGCGATAATGTCGAAGTTGATATCGAAACTGGTCTGGTACTGAAATGATCCTATCCTATGTCAAACTAACCTTCAAGTCCACTCGAGGGACTGATACTATATGAAAACTGGCTGAAACTGGTCCTATACTGATCCTAAGTCTGCTCGGAGACTACCCAAGTGGGCAACGATAACAATGGTGAAAGTGAAACTGTAAAAACTCCAATGTTGTGAAAGTGAAACTATGATGGCCTATAAAAGATAATGGGGACAAGGTAGAGCATGGCAATCACATATTGGCACAATATGAGTGTGTACCAATAGTGTTAAGAGCGAAGAGTGAATGTCAAGAGACTCTTCACAGTTAAAAACCATGGAATAACTCTGGTGAGCTCAAGAGTTGACGTGCAACCGAGAATATGCTGGTTAAATGGTATATTGCCATAGAATGGCAAATAAATGTGGTTACTGGCGATAGACTAGAGTGTGACGAGAATTGACGTAGACTGGTCAACTAGAGATGAACTGAACTCCATATCTACGTTTTTCTAGCTAGTTTTTATACTACAAGTACGAAATTATAAATAGAGTAATCATGCATGACTTAGTCAGGCTGTAAGGCCGTGGCTTAGTAAAATCCATAGGAAACATATGGTCATTTGACTTCTGAAGTAACAGCAACTTGTCGACGTTGCCGCATATGGGTGCAAGCCATATGGTTTTATTGAGCGATGAATGAATCATTAGGTGCTGTTTAGCTGTGGACTGGTGAGATATGGTTTTTATACTGAGGTGCATGCTTGGGTCTATGTCATTTCAAGGTGTTGGCGAGGTAACAGCCTTAGTAAAATGTGGTCTGTAGTTACCATGTGCTTGAAATATCTTGGATGGATGAGTGGCCACGGCAATCACATCATTTCATTAAGTGATTGATTGGCGCTTCCATGAGGCTATGAGAAGTGATGCGCTAATTCCGTTTTAGGACGATTTGTGATTGAAGGAGCTGGTGCATCGTGATGGAATATGGCAATTCTGATGTGTGGCAAGATGGAATGGATTAACAAAGCACGCGAAGAGTAGTTGCTGTAGGGTGAAAGTAGTATTGCCATGTGTGGAATTATTGGTTTACTGAGAGGCCGTTGGAAGGCTAGTAGCATTAATTAGCAGATAAAATCTGCGAATTCTGAGCATACAGAGCCTGGAGGCTCATCAGCGGATGCTCTGTTGCGTTCACAATTCTCAAAAGCCTGGGAGTTGGTGCCTCGACTGTTGATTTTACCTTTTGTACCCCCTCGTGACATGCTGGGGGCACCACAATGTTGATAGATGTCACTCCAGGGTCCAGACAGAAGGCTCATGAACCTTGGACCCTGGAGAAGCTATATCACGAGTGGTGCCTGGCTCTAAGCTCCACAATTGACACCGCAACTCTCGGCCCATACAACTCTGCACTCAATTCTTACATCACATTCTGCAAAATCCACAAATTCCCTGTTCAACCCACCATCAACACCATGAGCTACTACGTCGTCTTCATGTCTGCCCACATCAAACCTGATTCAGTTTCTACATACCTATCTGGGATATGCAACCACCTTGAAAACTTCTTCCCCAACATATGCGAAATCAGAAACTCACCTGTCATCAGCCATACTCTGAAGGGATGCAAATGACTCAAAGGCTCTGAAGTCAAGTGCAAGTCCTCACTATCATGTGATGACATCCGCCATGCGATAAAAACACTTGGCAGCTCCTCAGATTACGATGATTGCTTGTTTCTTGCCCTCCTAGTAACTGGATTCAACGGCCTACTCTGCCTCGCAGAACTGAGCATGCCCGATGCTAAGAAATCTAGGAATTGGAGGAAAATAGTGTGTAGGACTACTGTGGAATGGCTCCCAGAAGGCTACACCTTTTTCTTGCCAGCTCACAAGGCCGACACTACATTTGAAGGCAACAAAGTCATCATACTGAATGACGAGGACCCCACCTTCAATCCCCTCCCAGTATTCTGCTGTTACCTTGCCCTCCAAGACCATCGACATCTCATGCATCCCGTGCTGTGGATCACCTCTTCTGGATCTGTCCCAACTCGTACTTGGTTCATGAAGAAGCTTCGACAACTCTTCACTGACAAGAAGACTGCAGGCCAGTCCATGCGGGCAGGTGGTGCCACTGACCTCGCTGAGCAAGGTGTCCTGCCATACCTCATACAAGCTAGGGGTCAATGGTCCTCAAAAGTGTTCAAGATATATATTCGGAAGAACCCTGTCCTCCTCCAGGTGATGATCGATACACAGGCCCCCTCGCTATGACCATACTCCGTGTACACTCCCCAACATTCTTTCAGTTCTATTACTCAATAGCGCTCATACACGCGGCACATGGGTAGATGAATTTTATTCATGCCCTTAGGGGGCATTTTTCCGTAAACTTGTGCGATCAGTTGGACACTCGTTGACCAATTAGTCAGGTTTAAAGAAAAGTGTTTACACAAGTCTAATTGGTAAGAGGTCTAGTCCTTTGTATCCCCCCTCCTTCCTCATGCCTCTTCACAGGTGTCGGCCGCTCCAACGCACGTAATCATCCATATCCAGTGTATGCGGTCTCAGCCTCCCCACAGGAGCCTCCCCCCGGGAGTCTCGGCTGTCTCATCCATGAGTGTGCGCCACTGTCTTGAATACTCATGGGAACTAACAGGCTCGCAGCTTCCTCCCCGTGTCTCTCATTATTTGGACTATATGTACCTGGAGGGTCTCAGCATGGATGCTTGCTGCTCTTGCTGAACCCCCAGGTATGTTCTTATTATCTTCTGTAGTTTGTTTTTCACTAGCTTATCTCATGCTCAACAGAGCACTGTGTCTTTGCACCCACCCTGGACATCATGGACATCATCGTATCTTACTATATGGACGATATCATCATATTGGACTACATGGACTATGTAGATACTCGCTTGGACTTACAGACATTGTTACTTTACTATATGATGTACCATAATATCTCCCTCCCGCTCATACACACGGTGCATGGGTAGATGAATTTTATTCATGCCCTTAGGGGGCATTTTTCTGTAAACTTGTGCGATCGGTCGGACACTCGTCGACCAATTAGTGCTACATTTTGAACCTGGACCCTGCATTTTAAGCTTTACCTTAGAATTCAACATGACTAAATAAAGGCCTTTTATAGACAGCTGCTTTTTTATTACTTCTTGTATGGAATACATATCAAAGAATGTATCCCACTCAAAATTGGGGCTTCAGAGGGTGAGCACAGACTACAGGATGCATGTCAAGCATCAATTTGGCTCACCATGGCCTGATCAACTGAGCACTGATTGGGTGGCTATGCTACTACTTTTTGTAGTCTTTTACCACCACCTCCCTCTGCTACAATGCCCATTTACTCCCTGAATAGCCCTCTCATGGGCATGCAAAGGTATGTTATCAGCATTTCTATGTTTACTCCTCTTTTTGGATACTTTTTACACATCCAGAGGCCTCAAGAGCCCTGGATTATGTGTATCCCACCCCCACCAGCTGCATAAGCTCTCGAACGAGGCAGCACCCTGTCTCCTCCAATGATGACTACAATGACTTTCCCACTGTCAATGGCGACAACGACAATGACCAATACTCATCATGGCATGAAATGCAGTCAGAAACACCCTCCCCCAACCAATCCACCACCTCTTGCAATGATATCGGTGTCAATCGCCCCCATGTACTAGGTTCATGGCCCTTAAAGATCTCAAATATAGCCAAAGATTCGATATTGGTGCCTATCTGCTCCTGTGGGACCCAAATGAGTGAGCACCAACGATGATGACAATAGCCAATAGGACAGCAATGGCAACAGCAGCAGTGGGGATGGGGGACAAATTTTCTGTGATGCAGGACCTTGAGAATACTTGGGGGGAGGGCTGCTAGGTAATGAGATTGCATGGGGGAAGCACAAGAGGGCAGGAGATGTCAAGGAGGAGAGCAGGACCAAGACTGGGATGCTGACAGTGCACAACAATGACAATAGCCACATGATTTTAGGCTTCAATGGAGAATTGAGAACACAACAAATGTGCCCAGCATTACCACCATACGACAATTTGCTCACCCGGCCAAACACCAACATGGATGTTCCCCATCTCATGTAGCCATCCCAAGGACTCCATACTCATACATCCCCTATCATTTTGATAGGGGAACATGAATCCTTCATTCACTGGCTACAACAATGCCCCCATTGTCGTATATCGACACCCCATCTCATACCCAGGCTCTCTCCCACATATCCTCCCCTATGGTCCAGCCACCATGATGACTATCTCACTATCCTCATTTTCAACATTGGGGAATTTAGTGGTGAGGTTTGTTTTCTCCTTTTTCTCCTCCAACCCCCTCATCAAGTTGACAGGGTTTTGGCCCCTTCCCATCCATTTTCCTAGTGTGCTGTGACTCTATATGACCTTACGACCTCCCCAAACTGATTCAGAAGTTGCTGTTCCAGCAAACGACACCTCCTGCAGTGACTGCCACCGACTCGTGTACCCACCATGCTTGCTGTATAGTTTTTTCTATTTAAAAAAATCCTTTTGTATTTATCTGTTACGATTTATTTATTTTCTTATCTAAGCACCTCTTATCTTATCTTATCTTCAGCACTTATCTTATCTTATCTTCAGATCCGCGACTCCACAGAGCCTTCGTAAATCTTCACATCATCATGCTGTCATCGCAATCGTCAGACTTACTCCGCATGTGTTTTATCTCGCTCACCGTGTGTTTTGCTTATTCACTTTCTAACACAGTGTACCCATTATTAGACTCTCATTCTAGTATATAAGTAGTGTACTCAAAGCTGTATATTCCTTAGCTTTGAGCTAACGTTTAATCATACCAAAACATTCCACTTCTTGCTAAGCGCTAAAGCCTTAGTCTTGACACTTGAACTCTTCGGGACTTAACAGTGATTGTACGAATGCAATACAACTGTGTATTTACCCTTGTTCAGACGTCGGGTCTAACAATTAGCTCAAAGCTTTTCTTTAGATCTCTAAACAAGATCTTTCATGTCTAACAGTACCGCCCAAGATCTAGCCATTGCACTTGGAATCCCCAGCGCTACCGTTATCACCCTCGTTCTCATTCTCACGCTCAGGACTCTCTGTAGGCCACCACGAAGAATTGCGAACACACCCCCCACCGCCCCTACAGTCTCTACTACTCCAACCCTCTCTGACAATGTCAATGCCATTCCGCTCGAGCAGCAGCCACCCTGAATCTTCGCACCCATACCACGCAGACCGATCCCACTCGATGAGCTCGCTCGGGGAGGGGTCGCAGAAGAAGAAGAAGTCGTTCCTGAGTCGACTTCTCCCATCATCCCAGAAAGATCAGCTGCTCCCCCTGCCGGAAGAGCTACATTCCTCAACCCCGCCATCTCTCCCTCACCCGAATATATCCCCTATGTCCCTCGAACCCCCTCTCCCGGCACCTACGCCCGATTTGCCGCTAGAGTCGGGGGATTCGATGTGGGCCGCGACATCAGACCCGTCGCCCCCGTCACCAATTACGATACTTGGACAGACAGGCACCCTACACCACCCCCAGCCGATATCCCTTCAGAGCTCTTTTGGGATAATGTCGATATCCCCTATAGTGCCTACTTCCCCTCCAATCGAGGCTCGCCAGACCACCATTCCCCCCCTCCGTCCGGAAGAAGGCAGTACAGGCACTGGGACCAGCACATCCAGAATCGGCCGTACTCTCCCCAGCCTGCCGGGGAACCCGTCGCCGGTCCCTCCACCCATCTCTACCCCCCCGCGCGCCGTGGTCAGCGAAGCCAAGACACCCATTGGCAGTGACTCGTCCGACATCTCAGAGCGCGCGAGTCAAGCGCCTCAGAGACCGTTGTCGAGCTGCAGCGTCCACTCCGACCTTCCACCCCGTACCCAATCATCACGGTCGATGGGAGGTGTCAGTCGCCCACCGAGTCGTCGGGCGAGCGTACGCCCCAGCCCCCCTCCAATGACACTAACAGATGTGATTAGGTTTTATGAGAGCACGATGGATGACCCAAGTATAGGTATACCGGCTATTTTAAGGCAATCAGACTATGCAGACATTTTTACCTACTTTGCTTATGAACTCCCTTTTGACCGGACTTGGGGACAGTCCCAAGCCGGAAACGACTATTTTATGAAGAGAAACAGAGGACTCCCAGCCGACGACATACTCCAATACGAAGCGGAGCAAAATGCTCGCTTCCTATGGAACGATATACATCAAGACGCCCCCATGGAGGAGCTTCCCAAATACGAAGAAGAAGCAGCTGAGATCGAAGTCCAGGAGCCAGCAGAATCGTCCTTTACAGGATCAACCGAGACCTTTTCCTATACTAGGGAACCGGCACCGCTGGCAGCTTACCAGACTGGCTATATACCATTCAACCAGCCATTTGCCGGTGGTGGTCATGGAGCCGGCGGAGGAGGAGGTGGCGGCGCACAGCCACCGCAACCTCCTGCCACACCAGCACCACCGGTAAGATACATGCTCCCGCTCCATCCCACACCACCACCTCTCCCAAATCCACCAGTACCCTGGCAACTAGTCGACGGAGCCGTTGCCCCCTATGACGAGTTCAAACCAAAACTCCTCAAAGAGGTCGACGACTTCACAGGTGATCCTACCGACATCACCCGATTCTTCCTAAAGTGTGAATTGCACTTTGAAGCGTTCAACCAACACTTCCGCCACTCCCCTCATAAAGTCCTCTTCTGTGTCTCACGACTTTCAGGAGATGCTGAGAAGTGGTGGGAGTTAAGTGCCCAAGTCTTAGGGAAGGACCAAGAAACAGATGTCCAGCTCTATCCGTCCTACAACGATTTCAAGAAAGAGCTCAGGAAGAGGTTCTGGAAGGATGCCGATGTGCAGCTGAAGTACGCGAAATGGGAAAAGCTTAGGCAGTTGGACAACAAGGACAGCGACCAGTTCTTCCAAGAGTTCGAAGAACTAGCCTACCACGCCGGAGTATGCAACAATGAGCAAGTCATGCTCCATCAAATCAAGAAGGCCGCCCGCCAGTCGAGTAAAAATACTATATACTCAGCCGACGGAGAAGTGCCAACTACGTACGAAGGCTGGAAGACTCGCCTCCTCCGCATCGACTACAACTGGCACCTGAAACAGGCAGAAGGATCTACGGTGACATCAACATGACCACAGAAGACGACCACACCTGCTAAGGGTGGTCAACCAGCAGTTCCTACGCCGTCAACGAAGATGGCGACTGGAACAACTTACGGGGGGCGCAGCGCGCCAATGGATGTTGACGCAGCCAGGGCAGCGTCAGTATGCTTTCATTGTGGTAAAAAGGGCCACTTCAAGCGTGACTGCCCCAATGCGCCCAAATCACGGGAGGAGAGCTTACGACGCGCCAATGCATATTGGGATTCCCAGGAACCGCTCGCCTCGATTGAAGAAGTAAAAGAGAGCGCCGAGAAGTAAATGATTTGACTTACTCGGCAAAGGACTTAGTTTCGGCTGGTACGCCTATCACGACTTATCAATGTACTTATATACCTGTTGTAGTTACCCCCACACATTCGAATATACCCGCGACTTCGCAATCAGACCAGAAACTAAGCAAGAATCAACTCTCTGTCCCAGTACCAGACGTCGTGGTAGTTAGACTACCAACGACTAAACATTCGGCAAGTAACCCATTGCGGGCGAAAGCATCGGATGATGAGTCACCTACCATAGTGACAATCCTCTCAACGGTGTCACCGTTACCTAGCAACTCTATTAGAGCATGCGCAGTGGTGCGAGTGCGACCGGAGGACCCAGGGGAACAAGCGGCTCCTTTGGAGTGTCTCGCCCCCCCTGACCAAGCGGCTCTACGGAGTCCCAGCCTTGCTGGGAGTTTCGAGGAAATAGCTACGGCGAAACCTCCTCTGGTAAAAGAGATTACCGTACGCCTACCAAAGTCTAAATCCCTTAAACAACAAGGGGCTTTGGCGATGGGCATGGACGACCAGAAAGCCGCGGACCAGGAAGCTGCTAGCGCCCAGGCAGTGCAAAGGGGGCATCAGGTAGCTTTTATTGAAGAAGTACCTGACGACGAGGACATTACCAGTTTCATGATGAACAAGAAGGCTAATTTATCACCTTTAGAAACTGCGGTGACCTCGCCAATGGTAGTCGAGCCCTCACGGGTCGACGCGAAGGCTAAGGAGGCCCCGCAACTCTCGCGCACTTATATTAGTGGCGAGACTTACAGCGAGTGGTGGCTCAAACCATTCGGAGCAGAGTGGACTCTGCGCGGCGTAGTCCAAGCCAAGACAGAGGCGGAGGCGAAAGCAATCCTAAAGAATTGGATTCATAAAACGCGCGCAGAAGAAGTAGTCAACGCAATGCCAGAGGCAATGAGGGGGATGGAGCGAACTAACGCACTCCAACGGCTCGAAGAGTTACGACAGCCAAAACGATACATCAGCGCACTTAGCAACGAAGGGAAGGACCTGGTTCTCCCCGTCGAAATCGGAATACCAGGAACCCTTGTCCGAATTGCCACAAAAGTGTTGGTAGATAGCGGTTGCACTAGCAGCGCTATCAATAAAACGTTCGTCGAAAAGTACAACATCCCGACTCACACTACAGCCGCGCCAATCCCGGTCTATAATGCCGATGGAACCAAAAACCAGGGAGGATCAATTACCAAATACACCGAGATCAGTCTTAAGATTGGAGATCATTCAGAACGAATTGATCTAGCCGTAACAGATCTCGACAATAAACAGATCTTCCTCAGTCACGATTGGTTAGCCTGGCATAATCCGATCATCAATTGGAAGACAGGAGGATTAACGTTTGCACAGTGCGAATGCCGCAAGAACCCATTTGTACTACCCAATGCGGATCCCGACGACAGATGGGACGAGGAGCTGGAGGAGGGAGATACAATTCTTGCAATAGACTTCACGCGGGCTATACTCATATGTGCTCATCACGCTAATGACTTAGCTGCCGTGGCCAACGCAGACAAGAAAGCGAAGACGTTCAAAGAAATGGTCCCAGAATGGTGTCGGGATTTCAGCGATCTATTTGACAAAGATAGTTTCGATGAACTTCCCGAACCAAAGACGTGGGACCACGCAATCGAGCTTATTCCAAATGTGAACGCCAATTTCGACTGCAAGGTCTACCCTCTTAATTGGAATGAACAGGCTGAACTCGACAAGTTCCTAGACGAGAACCTCTCAAGTGGACGAATAAGGCCCTCCAAGTCGCCCATGGCTTCACCTTTCTTCTTCGTCAAAAAGAAGGATGGCAAGCTGCGACCAGTACAAGATTACCGTAAGCTCAACAAGATGACGATTAAGAATCGATACCCGCTTCCACTCATCTCGGAGCTAATGGATAAACTACGAGGTGCCAAGTACTTTTCCAAACTTGACGTTCGATAGGGATACAACAACGTGCGTATCAAGACTGGCGACGAGTGGAAGGCGGCATTCAGAACTAATCGAGGGTTATTTGAACCTATGGTTATGTTCTTTGGGCTTACCAATTCGCCCGCCACCTTCCAATGGATGATGAATGACATTTTCAAAGACCTCATTGCATCAGGTGCCGTCACCGTCTACCTCGATGATATCTTAATCATGTCCAAAACCAAGGCAGAACACCGTCGCATTACGTGCAAGGTTCTCAAGGTCTTATGAGAGAACAAGCTATTCCTTAAAGCAGAAAAATGCGAGTTCGAGACCTTGGAGACCGAGTACCTTGGTGTGATCATCAGTGAGGGAAGCATTCGCATGGACCCAGTCAAAATCGCAGGAATAGCGGAGTGGCCCGTTCCAACCAAGAAGAAACAGCTTCAGTCGTTCTTAGGCTTTACCAACTTCTACAGACGTTTCATCAAAGGATATAGCAAAGTCGTCAAGCCTATGACACAGCTAACCGGAAACGATCCGTGGAAGTGGGGAAAAGTGCAGCAGGATGCATTCGAAGAGTTGAAGAGACTACTAGCCAAAGAAGTGGTACTGGCAATACCCACAGAAGGAGGCAAGTTCCACGTAGAGGCGGATGCAAGCGAGGGAGTGATCGGCACTGTGTTGTCGCAAGAGCAGGACGGAAAATGGCGCCTAGTCGCATTTCTGTCTAAGTCCCTAACAGTCACAGAACAAAATTACGAAATTTACGACAAAGAACTGCTGGCCATCATGCTAGCCCTGGACGAGTGGAGACACTACCTAATGGGAGCGGCTCAGGACTTCGAGATATGGACAGATCATCAGAATTTGCAATATTTCTGAAAGCCCCAAAAGCTCAACCGATGTCAAGCGCGTTGGGTAACTGAGCTTGCCGAATACCATTTCTCACTACATCACAAACCAGGGACAGCAAACAAGAAAGCCGACTTACTCAGTCGACGAGCAGATCACGAGCAAGGACAGGAGGACAACGATGAGGTTATCGTCCTCAAACCTGAGCACTTCCGGGCAATGGTCATGCCCACAATCGAGGAAGTCCATACCAAAATCAAGCAAGCCACGCTCGACCACCACCGATGGGACAAGAACATATCCGCGTCTCTCAACCATGACCGAGGGATGTCTCTAGATAACGGTTTGATCTTCTATGATCACCGTATCTATATTCCCCAAGATCATGCGTTACGAGGAGAAATCATCGTGATGCATCACGACCATAGGACAGTGGGACACCCTGGCATTGAAAAGACCAAAGAACTCATTTTACGAGAATACTGGTGGTCCAGGATGAAGAAAGACATAGAGGCCTATGTCCGTGCTTGCGAGACGTGCCAACGAACCAAGTCGAGCACTCAAGCAAAAGCGGTGCCTCTCCATCTGAACGCCATACCCTCCTGACCATGGACTCATATTTCCATCGACATGGTCACTGGTTTACCTAAGTGCAACGGTCAAGATGCTATCTTAATGATCGTTGATCGATTCTCTAAGGAAATCATACCGATAGCATGTACGACAGAGCTGTCATCGGAAGGGTGGGCCAAAATCTTACGCGACGAAGTTTATGCCAAGCATGGAATGCCTCAGGTAGTCATCTCTGACCGGGGCTCCATGTTTGTCTCCAAGTTCATGAAAGACCTCTATGACTTGTTACAGATCAAGGCAAATGTATCCACCGCCTACCACCCACAGACAGATGGACAGACAGAACGAGTCAATCAAGAGGTTGAAAAATACCTCCGCATCTTCATCAACCATCTTCAGGACGATTGGGTGGAATGGCTCTCTCTCACGGCTTTCGCTCACAATAACCGCACCCATTCTGCTACGGGCAAGAGCCCCTTCGAGGTTAACTACAGCTATAATGCTGACCTCCTCCCTGGCGCAAAACCCCGAGCACCCTTCAGAACACCGGCCTCAACCACTTTCGTTTCACAGATGCAAAAAATCCACGCTGAAGCAAAGCAAGCTCTGGAAAAAGCCGCCGACCAAATGAAAGCCCAATACAATAAAAAGAAACGACCTGCAGTCGAGTACCAAGTAGGAGACAAGGTGTGGCTCGATACGACCAACCTTTCCTTACCACGTCCCAAAAAGAAACTCGCAGACAAATGAACAGGTCCCTTCCCAATCATCGCAAAAGTCGGAGCATCAGCGTACAAACTGAAGCTCCTGACGGGCTGGTGCATCCACCCAGTTTTCAATGAATCACTCCTCACCCCATACGTACCACCAGCATTCCCAAACCAAGAACAACCACCTGCGCCGCTGCCAGATCTCATAGACGGCGAAGAACATTATGAAGTCGAGCAAGTCCTCGACCATAGAGAGCGCAAAGTTAGGGGAAAAGCAGGGGAACCAGCGCATTGGGTCACGGACTACTTCGTCAAATGGAAGGGCTACGGACCAGAATCAAACAGCTGGGTAAAAGAAAACGACATGGCCTCGGACAAGCTTATAGATGACTACCTCGCCGAGAGACTAAATTATACAGACACGCCACAATTCGAAGATTGGCAATCTTACACAGACCCATTCACGGGACAAAAAGTCTGGTACGACCAAGAATTACTCTGGGACACCTTTGGTGGGCACGACAGCCCTTCACAAGATACCAAAGGACCGGACGAACCAACAGAATTCCCTTGAAAAGGGGAAGACCAAGTCTACTAGCAGTTGGGACACCTGCCTTAAAGAGAGGGTAATGTTACGATTTATTCATTTTCTTATCTAAGCACCTCTTATCTTATCTTATCTTCGGCACTTATCTTATCTTATCTTCAGATCCGCGACTCCACAGAGCCTTCGTAAATCTTCACATCATCACGCCGTCATCGCAATTGTCAGACTTACTCCGCATGTGTTTTATCTCGCTCACCGTGTGTTTTGCTTATTCACTTTCTAACACGGTGTACCCATTATTAGACTCTCATTCTAGTATATAAGTAGTGTACTCAAAGCTGTATATTCCTTAGCTTTGAGCTAATGTTTAATCATACCGAAACATTCCACTTCTTGCTAAGTGCTAAAGCCTTAGTCTTGACACTTGAACTCTTCGGGACTTAACAGTGATTGTACGAACGCGATACAACTGTGTATTTACCCTTGTTCAGACGTCGGGTCTAACATTATCTGTAGTATTATAATATAATAACCTACATTTGAACAATATTACCAGCTTTTTAGTTGCGCTTTGCTACTATGTTTTGTTTGCAAGGCCAGAGTTTGAAGACATGAATTTAGTAACTAAACCCTGATGAGGAATTCCCCAGTATGCCCTATTGTGTATCTGATTCCCAGGTATTCAATGTATAGGCATAATAATGTACAAAAATTCTTTTGTTTCCATGGGGGCAACACCACTACTTTTGAAGTGTCCCAGCACTATGTATTTCAAGTAAACAGCTGTTCCTCTGGTTATCCTTAAGGTTAGATTTGCACAGCCACTTTCCCATATGCGACAATCACTTCAAATTTGCAAATACTTTTCAGAAAATCCCAATGCTACTATTTGCTACTGCCAATGACTGATCCCTCCAGCATTATGCATGGCCACAGCCTTCCCTATGTTTGTGCCTATTTTTATGGGACCAATATGCAGTGAAATTTTCTTGTTTGTTCTCATCCCTTTCTTCCTCCTCAAATGACTCCACTGAATTGTCTCTTAGAATGCTGCAGCATATCACTATCAACTGTCCTGACTATTGCCACAATGATCTCATGAAATGCAGCTCTTACTGTGGGCTCAGTTTCATTGCCATGGAGATCATCAACTCAGATGGAAATGCTGTTCCAGTCTTGAGCGTTTGCATGGTCTGCAAATGCCCCACCCCACTGTGTCTCATATCAAAAATGTATTGGTGAGGCTATTTCTTCTTTGGTGAATATGATTTTTCTCAAAGGCCTCAGTGTCATGTAAATAGTCTGTCTTTCAACCATGGCATTTGCGCTCGATTCTTAGTTAGGTGTTGATCTATACCTCTCAGTATGGCATTTCTAACATGTCTTCTAGCATGCTGACTGATACAATGGAGTTTACAATATGTGAGGTACACACATTGATCAAGACACAAACTAGGCAGACTCAGAGTGTCAGAGAATGAATATGTAGACTCAGTTTCATTATGATTGCACTAGCTTATGCACCGTTTATTTAGTACTGACTAACAAGACAACGGGAATGTATGACAGTCATTACTGCTGCCCCACAGAATTGGCGAGTAATTTGGCCTTTGGAGATGCTGGTGCAGCCAATGAAGAGGAGCTGTTTTTTGAGGATTTCATGGCTCATGAATCTTGTCTACTGGCACTAAGGTCAATAACTGGGTAAATCAGAAATCAATGGTAAGCAAACCTTCCATTAGACAAAACTAGACTAATCTTTTTTCCTCAAGCCGACTATGTGTTCAATCCCTCTGTCAAGGCAATGCCGTCATTGACTAAGGGACTGAGTGAGGCAGATGGTACAGGTTTGCATTTGTCTCAATGTGCATACCACTAACAAGTGTTCTATAGTTGAGAATGGATTCAGTAATGAATGGTGGGTGGAGGAAGTTATATTTTGAGTGCACAGGCAGGCATGGGAGAGTACAGATACACAGAGAGACAGCAGTAGACTAGGAGTTCTGGGCAGGAATCAAAGTTGGTGGTGAGACCCCCAAGTTCATAGAGACAGGCATTTTCATGGAAGTCATGTCGGAAGGTGGAAGAGGGTTGAAGGAGGTGCAAGTCTTGAGAAAGTTGACATGATGGTATAGGGAGACAAATGAGACTGTACATGTGACAGATCTTTCACACGATGACTGTTGTACACATGTATATGAAAGCAATGTACTTATTCTGACTCAGTGAGCCAGGTTCATCTGAAGGCACCAGCCACACTGCCATAATCTCACAGTGCACGGTTTGATGGTGTCAACTCTGTGTTGGTGGCTGAATATTTCAGCTCCACCAATGGTTGCATCATCCAAGCAATCAAGGAGCTCCCAGATGAGTTTTTGTTAGACTTGGGTTATGGCATTATGTGAGTATGTCCCCATCCAATGTACATTGGCAAGTCATTGATCCAGATTTGAGGCTCAAGTGGGAGAGAGGGGAAAGGGTTGTGGACATATTAGTTTTAGCAAAATTTCATATTTTGTTCATCATATTTTGGGGGTACTAACATATAATTTTTAGCCATATGTACCAGCTAGGCATACTAGCATACTCAGGCGCTGTTGTATGTGGTCATGGAAAGGGCAGTGGACTTGATCGAAGGTCAGAAGCATTGTTAGATGGTTCAGCAAACACTCAGGCTGTATATCAATGAGCTTGGTTTTGCAAGATCTTTCATGTCAATAAAGTTTGATGTTGGTGTTTGTAGGTGGAGGTTTCAAATGTCATGGATGCTATTAATGCTACATTGCAAATCCAAAAAGAACAAAGGCAAGAGAATTGAGTTTTAGTTTCTGATCCCTATAATATCTTTCCCCATCAAGGTCAGGTGTGTAGGTGTTGAATCATTCCAAGTGGGACCTTGATAGTAATCCAAGTCAATGTCTGTGTTTTGAAAAAGTACTCAACTCTCTCACCCATGCCATCTGGGACTTCGGACTCGTACCTGCCATGCTTGCAATGGCCCACATCAGCTAAGTAAAATTTTGTACCTCTGTGCTTTTCTGCTTGTGTCCATAGCCTCGTCCATTGTTTCATAAATCTGATCCACTTCCTCGTCATCTGCTTCGTATGTCATATCAGCAAATGATCCATATTTGTTGTTACTTTACCTTGGATCATGATATGGGAGGTACCCCACTTGTGCCATTGTCAGATAATACTATAGAGGCCTACATCGAAATCGTTTGCTCAGGAAATTCAGCAGATTCTGAGTGTGAATGTTCAATGTCAGATTGAGGTTTATCTTGAATGACTGGCCACCTGATGAATTCACTCAGTACTTCCCAGTCTCGACAGGCATGATTGGCAAAGGCCCTTTTCACGAGGTCCAAGTCTTAGTTGATAAAGAGCTTTTCAGCATAATATGGCCATACACCATGATATACACCGGCGGTATCACTCTGTCGAACCATCCTCTGTTGGCTTGATATGGCACCGATGCATCATCATTGTAGATTGACATTAACCCAGCCATTCCAGTTTTCCTAGACGGCATATCCATTGGCTTTATGGGAGAAGGCACTAATCCCTTTATCAATTCAAACTGGTGAGTGTACATGTCAGGCCCAGAAGCTCAAAAACACACGGGGCTATCAAAGTTGACGAGATCCCCAACCCAAAATTCGGTGGAGCAATCCAAGGAAATGAAACCGTTTGGATGAGAAACGTGAACTGAAGATTCAAAGCAACATACAGACATCGGAAGGAACCAAAACTATCCACTCAGCCACTGAATTACATCAGTGGTAGACATATATCAATGAAGGCTGAATCCAAGTATAAGATACTGTTCGCATCATTGAAACACCATTTGAAATACTCACTATTAGCGGGGCAACCAAATTACGACAAGAACCACCGAATTAACAAATCAAGTCCGACTGTAGGCATCAATATGTCAGCCTGTTCAGAGACTTCGGACAAATCAGCCGAAGAATACAAGGCATTGACTAAATGTGAGCTAGAGATACGAAGGCGGGATCCATCGCGGGTCGGTAGGCAGGCTATGGGAAATGACGACCTGGAGGTGTGCAAGGCCCGGAAATAAGGAAAGCTGGACTAAAAACTCGATTTTCAATCTACGCAGCTTACGAAGACTGGAGAAGTTGGTGCGAAGGAGCATATTGTTCCTAAATGCCGAAGATAGTTTCTTCCGTCTGGTACGCAGGAAATAGTGAATGAACGAAGCTTTCAGTCGAGGCCGTGATGACCTCTGCATACGCAGGGAAATCGATCGTAACATCATCCAGTAGAGCGCTGGCCAAAAAGAGAAGTATTGAAGTATCGGCGGCAAAGTTCAGGTCGACATTGGGTTTCTGTAAGTTGGAGAAGAGAGGTTGCTGTCCCTCAGCAAGGCGCAGGAATACGGTGGATGAATGGACCGCGCACAACTTTGCGTCTAGGGTGATAGAACAAACACGGCGCGAGTACCGTTCGAATCGGGCCCATATATCATCCGATATTGTCAATTGTCTAGAGAGAGGGAACGAGGAAAGGTATACATGACACGTAGCTCCAGCCAGAGGAAATCAAACGCTGGTTCAGAGACGGCATGCGCCAGAGAATAGAGTGAATAAATACGTATCCCACTCGCAAGACCACCGGGCACTTGCTCGATATCCGAAAGATCTTAAGAAAAGAAACCAAGCGGGGCGGCATTGTAGAGCACGGGCATAACGGGGTCATCAGCGATTAGGTCTGCCATGTATTAGAATGAGAGACGGGGATGTGGGAGAGTTAGGATCGCAAAGGCTTTTGGTGTGGCACTGAGGTCGTGAATCAGAGAAATGACATGCCTTGTTGTTGGTAGGCAGCTGGAATAACATCTTGGAAAAACAAGAACATAGTCGAGGGAGAAAATGGTGTCGAAGGGATAGCAAACGAGACGAATCTCAGTGAGTGATGTATTCATCCATCAAGCAGTGGTTATGTGACAGTCTGTATGGCGGGAGTTCGAAGGAGAATAAGAGAGTATTCAAGATGCATACATAAGGTTACTCCTGTGTAGAACTTTGACGTCGTGCTAATGTGCAAGGTATTCATTGCCGGGAACAGCGAAGAGCTGATCAAATAAGTAGCGTGTCGACGTCTTGAATTCAGCATTGAAGGGACAAAGTCGTGATGGTAAGAGGGATGGCATTGTAGCACTCGGGTTCCTCGTGTGACTGTCATCTGCGACGTGAGCGAGAATGGTTGGTTTTGGAAAGCGGGGAGGAAAAACAGGTCAAGTAGATTTTAGGGTGATCCTACACGGGGCTGGATATGGCGCAATTATCCATCGATGGTTGCCCGAGATTAGCGAGACATTTGTTGCGTCTGATAAGCCGTATGCGGTAATGGAAACGTCTTGAATAAACGAGCGGAGGACATTTGTATCGGATGGAAGTGACGCTAAGGTGAATGAAGGAGATAGAGATTCTATCCCAGCGGATAATATAGGCGTTATTCGTAAGTCGTTGTGATAGGATCTTGAGGGTAGGATGGAAATAAGAGGTCGTGGATGGCTCCAATTCGCAATCAGCTGTGGATGTATCAGCAAGGTTATAAGAAGAGAAGACGAAACGTACATGTAGAACCGTTCCAGTTGAGCGCTTGAGCCCGTGCTACGGATATAGAAACGCTCTCGGCAGGCGACGTCGCATGGGAGGCGGTAGCCAGCAGAGATTATATGAGACCTCTTCATTGTTTGACGTCGATATCCTGGGATGCCGGCTTGGATTCATGCGGTGCCCCATGGTAATGTCTTCATCTGAGAACAGGATGGTTTAACACAATCTTTCATTCTCCTTGATTTCTTTATCATTCAAGCAATGCGGGGGATCGTCCAAGTATCATAGAAGGAAAGTGCGAAGACGTGATGGTAAGAGCGATATATGAAGCACTGGTTATAACCAAGATGCGATGTTTGCCTTTTCCACTTTGCGAAACGGGGTGGCGAACCAATCAACGTCTTTCCACAACACCATGTACGCCAACGTCTTCCCACTCATGAGCGTGGACCTTTCCCTCGCCCGAATAGCCAGCAACAATCCGCTCTCTTCTCTCTGACCTGCACGACACCTTTGAGGGAATGCTACCAACTCACAGCACTCCATCTGCAGAGGTGCCCAAAATGCCGGACCACGCCTTCTTCACGCGTCCTCTATCAAAGTGATCATCATCCTCGTCGGCCGACTCGCCTCCCACCATTTCTCGCAGTATGCCGCCAAGGCACGCCGACACTCGAAACTCGACCTGGCTGTCATCAGCACAGGACGGGGTGCCCATCTCGATGCCACCAAACATAAACTCTGCGTGCGATTTCTCGCTGAGTGTCGCAGGGTCAGGCGGTTGTTGGGTGAGGGGTATAGCACAAACGACCGCGTACCAAGTCATCCATCGCTGAAGCCCGTTTCCGCACACTGTGCTGTCATAGGGCTTCACGAGGGAACAGCCTTTTCCCGCATTGGTAGGATGGACGATGTGCTTGGGGCAGGTATCGTGGATGGAGAGAAGGGTGTATGCGTGTACAGCCAGCATGCCGAGTACGTCTTGAGTAACCTTGAGAGAATTCCCATACCAAGCGGATACAGATACGCCGCCCTGCCCGTCGTCGAGATGACCCCGCACACCTCGTCTGTGAGCTGCAATCTTCAATCTGTGCGCCAAGGATGTCCATGTCAACATCTCCTTGCTACGAGACTCTCGACTACCTGATTTCAGGCTTAGTGAAAATTTAGTGTAGCATCAATTGTACATACCAGCCTAGCGTTGCATTAGTATAGCGTTGTTCGTCGAAAGTAGAACTAGGTGTCGAGAACTGCGAAATATCGAGAAGGATTTTTGGTTGAAGGACATTGGTAGCGTGGTCGACGTGTTTCGTGCGGAGACTATCGCCACGGGAGGTGTGGACGTGGATGTACAGCCAGAACGACGAGTGTGCCTTGAGCCAACGTCCCATCCGCGTCAAACAGCGGAGGCGTAAACGCCGTACCCGCTATCCCAGACAAAACAATCACAAAGATTCAGAACTGACTCAATCCTTGCGTAGTAGATCAACGAAATATGTAAGAGAGAACTGAATTGAGCAGCCGCCATGTCGCAGAGACAAAGGAAGAGCAAAATTCGGGCTGTGAAATGGATGGAAAGTAATTTGGCGCGCGGTTGAGGAAGAGGCCGCAAAACAGAGGCGGCAAAATTTGAAACTCCGAGAAAGCGCGTCTTGTTATCAATGTCATTGTTATCATCATAGAAAAATCCTGACTCTCCGTCCTCTACGACTAGATTGACATTGTGACTACGGACACGCTCGCCACGCTCGCAGGTCCATGGTCTACCACCATCAAGCACTATAGCTATGGTGAGTGCAGTGCCAAGTTCTTTTCTTTCGACATTCTCATTGGTTTCTAGACTTCATTTGTTCGGGTCGTGACTCGTTCTTGCTATGGGTTAGGCACATAGGCACTGTGGTTCGTTCTATACTATTTTTCCCGCTCGCAGACCCGCTGACGGGCTGGTATTCTCAGCATAAATGTGGCCAAGGAAGGTATACAACGCGGCTCCGATTTTCACGGCGACGCCAACTGACGTCTTTTTCCTGTTAGGACCCGACCATGTGGAGGTGAAAGAAGGCTTGGTGATATTTTCATTGCTTTGAAGGAAAGTTAGAAGGTACGTCGACTTTATGACAGTCATTTTTATCTGTATTCTGAGGTCCAGTCGCCTACATAGACCACGCACATGCCTCAGCGTCCACGGTGACACTCTGCGGCCATAGCACTGGGTCTGCCGGTGCGAATCTCTGCAAGTATTGCCCAAACGTCATCTCCTACACCGGACAACCTTCCCCTACCCCAGACGAGGCTCAGAATCGATTTCATAGTCATCCGGGACTCGATGCTTCCGCCATGAGGGCTGACTACGACGGTCGATGTTGGCAAAAAGGAAGACTGTTGAGAACGACGCCAAGACGAGACGAGAGACGGCGATGGGAACGGGAAAGGATTGGGGTAATGCAGGGACGGAGATAGGTCAGGAATGGATAGTGTTGTTTTCGATGCTGGGGTTAGCTCTGATATTGGATTAGCCAGGTGCGTGAATTTGTCTCGCGACGCGTCTTGTGCTGACAGGCTTTCAGGGAGGGCCGCAACGTCTAGGCGTGCATCGAAGGGAGCTGGTCGAAGGGAGGATCGGTCGCTAGAGTTGAGGCCTGCTAGGGAGCAGGTAGATAGCGGCTACTCGTCGTCCTCTAGCTGAAATCACGTAGTACGCCAATAAAAGTGTTCAAGGTCAGCTCAATTAGTGTTCGTAGGTTCTAGGTGCCAATCAATTTGTTCAGCCCCTTACAGTTCTGCGAAGGATAAATGAAATAAATGCGTGCTCTAACTGTTTTAGACATCGTGAAGATGGGAAGAGCTCGACGAAACACAGTACTCCCCCTCCCTATGACCTTCTGGTTCCTGGACGTGCCGGCGTTTCTCCAAACACATCTCCTCTAATGAAGGATTTTATTCAACGTCGTGAGGCCGAATCGACGCCGGCAGGAAAAAGAGAACGCCGCGTTGACGATCGTTCGTTCTGTCAGTGTCGTGCACCCAACGTGAAGAGAGTCCACCCATCAAATGCATAACCTGCCTGCGCTGTCTGATGGGCAACACCATGCATCCTAACCCAGCGATGAGGATGACGACAGCTGCCAACATCAACTTGTTACCCAAATGGCCCAGGAACCCAATGAACGCAGCGTCATCAGCATGCCAGCTGCTGCCATAGAAATGCGAGAAAAACGAATGCGGCGCTTCACCGTCCTTGACATTCTTCCCGTAGAGGGATTTCGGCAAGATACGGATGGGTCACTGGGCGCGGGTCGTTGGAGACACCGACTAGGATAGTTTTGGGGAGAATGACGGATATGTGAGGAGGGGATCTAATGGGCGCCTGCAGCCAATGTCGACGTCGTGGTATACTCCTCCGTAGTGGTGCAAGACAAAGTACCGGATCACGTCTGCACTCTGTATCGGAAACCGATTGTATGTCCGTAGAAACCAAGGATCATCAGTATTTGTTGACAGATTTTCCAGACGATTCGTTTGTCCAGAAAAGGATGTATTCACTGTTTAGAGGTTAGTTGACAGCGATAGTACCTGGAAGATAGACGTACTAGTCTAGCATCACCGACGTCCATTTTTCTGAGAGGATATCTGTCTTGGCCGTCTGGTGAAGCAGCCTCTCTACCCAGCCATAGCAGTCAATTGTCATACCACATACCGTTCCGACTAGCAAATGACGAAGAGGCCATACCTGAAAACGCACGTCCTAGCTTTGCGGAGTGGGGTGACTTTCATCGCCGGTCGTGGTCTCGTTCTTTCATTATGACTACGTTTCCTCCGGAGCTTGTAGACTCGTAATCGTATTTGAGGTCTGTCCTACATCCGAATGTCCTTCGTGACCACTTGCGCTAGCTCATGGGAGAGTTCTCTGAGTTGGGTCATTTGATCAAAGGCTTATTTCTCGCAGGAAGTGCATCAACAAAACGAATGCCGTTGATGAGTGAATTATTGACGCGCATTTTTGGGAAATCCACAAATATTCTCGTGTTCTCCGGTACAGGTGAAGGTTTGTTTAACTAATAGTTCAGCTATAGCTGTAGGGGCCCTCCTACCAACTCTGATTGCGGTAACATTCGACAAAGGGCTGTCATTTTACTTATCACCCCAAATTTCCTCGAAATGTACAATTGTCTACGGATTCTTCACTACTGAATTTCCCAAATCTCCCTGTACTGTTGATTACCATTGATAAAAACCGATATTATCCAGCACCCCATCGAACATTAGGCGCTCGGCCCATCAGGGATGCATCTTCCCACCTGAAGAACACGATGCCGGCGCCTTGATGCAACCATACCTTGAACCTCAACAGCTCGACATAACAGATTTCTATACAACGCTAGGTCCTACTGGAAATTTTCTCAAGTGTAAGTACACCTGATCATTGCCGTTGTGTCCTAATTCAAGCTATGCCTAGTAAAAACCAAAATTGCTGTAGACAACTGGGTGTCCGAGTCCCGTAAGGTGCACCCCAAACTAGAATATGTGAGTAATCATCTCGAAAATCGAACGGGCGGCAATCTATAATGCTCTTCAGGGCAAAGCGCAAGTCCAAGAGCAATAGTGGTCGCACTGGTCAATTTCCCGAAATTACGATCTCCTCCCAGACAGAAATTGGGCGAGCGGAAGAATCCGTAAAGGTTCCAAACCAACGGGCGTATACCGGTAGAAAGCCCATAATATCATCCTCGCTCGCCGACACTCCCTGCTCTAGCCTTGGCATTCAGGGCCTCTTGGATAAACTCAACACCACACTTGCTACCTCATACACATTAGATACCCCATCCATCTCCTCAGTTCTCGAAGACTGCATTCTACAGGAGTACGACTTTGGAACTGCATATGGCCATCTGCGATCAGCATGGCGTGACTGCAGAGTCACTAACATTCAAAGGGAGGTATGGGAACGTGAAGCGAAGGACATAAATTGGCGAAAGAATGCATTCGGTGGTAGCCGCCGCCGGATAGTCAACCCGCACATGAAACCTCGACGAGTCTGGGATCTGTACAGTAATCGTGTGGTCCCATGGTGGAGCTGTGGGGCATCCAAAGTGCTACAACCAATATCACATGCTTGGGTGGATGAGGCAGATCGTGTCAATGAGTTGACCCTCATCAATGGATGTGAGTGGCCAGTGCCCATCCCGAAAGGTGCCAACCTCAACCTCATCCGGATTGAGATGCTGAACCTGGGACTGGAATACACATGGCTGGACGTTCTCTGCTTGAGACAAAAAGGAGGGCCAAGGGAGGATCTGCGAGTGGAAGAGTGGAAATTGGATGTACCAACCATTGGAGGGACATATCGACGTAAACCCGTGGTGGTCTATCTGAGTGGGCTGGGTCTGCCTTTGAGTCTGAAGGAGGGTGACTTGGAGAGTGATCAGTGTTGGTTTAGGCGTGCATGGACATTGCAGGAGGTTGGATGGTGGAGGACAATTGCTGGGGATACAGCAGATGGACCACTGCATGCTGGGCCAATAGATGACATGGGAAACTACAACAACAAGATATTGACAAAATTTCACAAGCAGCTCAAGGCTGCAGACAATTACCTCAATCTATATGATGCACTATCTGCAATGCAGGATCGGATATCAACCAACCCTGTAGACAAAGTTGCTGGGCTAGCATTTTCTTTGGATACAAACTCAATACCAGCCTACTATGAGAGCCAATCTCTTGAGGATGCATGGACAGCTCTTATAAATGAGATGCAATTGGACAATCGGGGCAAACTGTTCTTCACCTATCCTGAACCTGGAAGTGCATGCAAGAAATGGAGACCATCATGGGAGCAGGTCATGACCAAGTCTCTGCCCAAAAACCCAGATTTAGAGTTCTTTGCCTATGCTCAGAGAAGTGTGGATGATTTGTATCATGGACCCCACATTAAAAGGGGATTTGTGCGTGGATTAGCTGTGGGAGGTGTAGAAGGGATTGATCGATATGGAGAGTTGGTTGTTGAAGATGTGCATGGGATAGCACGTATATTCAACATTGTTGGATCCCACACACATACATTTAAAATCATTGCCAGCCACCAGTACCCAATACCTGAAGACATGTACACACTGCTCAGCACTGATCCAGTGTCATGGATGGACAACAGACATCCCGGGAAATATTGGGTTGTTGGACGACTGTCCAACAAGCGTGCACGCTATAAGAGGTTTGAGAAAGTGTCTGTGTTTCAAATGACTGACTCAAAAGAGATAGAGCGGCTAAATGAACTATGTTCATCTGTAAAGTCTCAGTCTTTTATTCTCGCTTGATTGTGAATGCCCACTTTTTGATACCTTTTGTATGCAATTCCGAAACTATCATACTATTTCAACTGGTAATTCACATAACACATAACGGCTGCCTGTGAAGTGAATCTCTCAGTATTTCATAACGCATAACAAAGGACAATGAAGCTGATAGCCTACAGGTACTATTATGACCAACAAAGGTAAAATTTCGTGCCTCTGTGCTTTTCTGCTCATGTCCATAGCCTCGTCCACCTTTTCGTAAATCTGATTCACTTCCTCATCATCTGCTTCATGTCATATCGCCGAACAATCCATATTTGTTGTTACTTTACCTTGGATCGCGATTCACTATATGGGAGGCGCCACACTGGCATCATTGCCGGACAATACTGTAGAGGCCTACATCGAAATCGTTTGCTCGGGAAATTTAGCGGATTCTGAGTGTGAATTCTCAACGTCGGATGATGGATCCATTTTTTATCTTGAATGACTGACCGTCGATTTCAGAGACGCCTGATGAACTCACTCAGCACTTCCCGGACTCGATGGCAGGCATGATTGCCTTTTCGCGAGGTCCAGGTCTTAGTTGATAAAGAGCTTTTCGGCGTCATATAGCCATACGCCATTATATACACCGGCGGTATCACTCCGTCGAACTAGCCTCCGTTGACTTGATACGGCGCATACGATGCACCATCATATTGGATTGACATTGTCCCGGCCCTTCGGATATTCTTAGATAGCGTATCCATCGGCGTTATAGATCAATTCGTCTATCAATTCAAACCGGTTTGTTTCTGGGAGTGTACATGTCAGGACCGGAGGCTCAAAAACAGATTTCATGCGTGCAGGAAAGACGAAGATGGATGTAGGAGCGACAACGAGGCGATAGCTGGATGAGAGACGCTGTGCAAGGAGTATCGTGGTACGGTTTCGATAGCGGTGGCGCATGTTGGAATCGTACCTAGATAATGCTACGGACACAAGATTAGAACCGAATTAGTGTTATGAGAGTATGAAATGGGACTTACGGGTAGCACCGATATGTGTGTTGACATGTATCTGAGGCTACTCGCTCTATTGGGAGACTGATTACAAGTCTTACTGTCGCATTTCCTGTTACCTTGACAGGTGTATCGTCTTCATAGTATGATATCAGGGTAGACTCGCTGCGAGAAAGTGGAAAAGAGTCAGGCAGGCGATGGGCTGGGTTTGAGTGAGTATTGTGGATCTCTGGTAGACGATGGCGTGTAGTGAACGTGGGAAGGTATCAGCATCAACGGGACACGTCGCCAGTCTGGCGGAGTACGCGGTATGAGTTCTGTAAGGCAGAAGTTAGCTAATATTTCGCAATGACAAGCATACGATAAATACCTGAGAACCTAGCCTAAGGAGTGTGAAAAGACAGCATCCTGACGGCCCAGAGACGGCTTTTTAGGCGGTCGGGGATGAAAGAACTAACATCGACGGTTATACAGCCGTGCCTCTTCTCCCAGATCCACGAGATCCATCGTTAGACGTATCAACGGAGACTGTTATATCAAGAGACCAAGTCGTCGTCCTCTGGGACTGCGTTCACGATCAAATAGAAGGCAAGAATCTAAAGGAAAGCTCGATCAGCAAGAAAAGACATGAATTACGGAAAGAAGACATACCTAGCACTCATCTTTATTTGTAAAACCTAGCTCTATGTCCCACCACACCCTCATCGCCGTTACCATCATCATCGAACTCCTGAATGGTGGCCACTCTGATAGTCGACACTGTTACATATTTGTAGTCATGTTCGTATGACGATATTGCAGTGGGCGACAATGACGCCGATCGACGTGTAGCAAGTGGGTCAGGATATATGCCCGAGCATCAGGAAGATAGGGCAAAGACAGTGTGGCTCGACGTCGGAGTTTGGTCTTTGCAAGGTTTACGCGTGAATAGGGATCCTATGGATGCAGATTTTGGGAACCACTAGATGCGTCAAAATCATAAAATTAGCGGATTACATAGCACTAGAAATCAAGAGAACATACCTTGTCCCATGTAATTCGGCTGGGTGTATGGATGAGCGGAAGGACGTTACACGTAGGAAGGGGAGAGAAATTTCTGAAAAAGACATCCATAAAGACCAGTAGCTGCAAGCTATAAGCAAGCGGGTAGAGCCAGAAGAGAAGGAGATCGTGAAACAATCTCTGAATGAAAACTCTCTTTTTCCGTTCATTTCCAAGGTTGACTCGCTCCTTGATGTAGCAAGGGCGCGGCAGGAGGCACGTGAAGAGGAGGCCGATATCCTGGATCCAAGGAGCCCACGGTGACGAAAGAGACAGAAAGCCGTGATGAGAGGGACGGATGGTTCGGATATTTCCGGCGTCTCAATGACGCGAAACGGCGCGGAGAGCCAGTCAACATCTTTCCCCGACACCAACACCTTCCCGCTTCGATCAGCGACGTGGACCTTTTCTTCGTCCGGGTAGCCAGCAGCAATCCATTCTGTTCCCTCCGACCTGTCTGAGACCTTTGAGGGGATACTGTCGACCCAGGGCAGTCCATCAGCGGAGATGCACGCGTCCGCTCTGAAAATCGTCGTCGTCGTCGGTCGCCTCGCCTCCAGCGCCCCACCAAGGTAACCCGAGATTCGAAACTCGAGAGGTTTGCCACCGCGAAACATAAACTCTGCATAACTTCACACCGAGTCGTACAGAGTCAGGCTGCCGCTGGGTGAGGTAGTCCCGCGCCTAGGTATAACACACCGACCATGTACCAAATCATCTATCGTACTTCCAAACCCGTTCCCGCGCACTGTGCAGCCTCGCACGGGAACGACCTTTTCCCTCATTGGTAGCATGGGCGATACGTTTGGTGCAGATATCGCTGCGGGAGGTGTGTTGTGGATGGAGACGTAGAGTGTGTGTACAGCCGGGATGCCGAGTACGTCTTGAGAAGCCTTGACAGGATTCCTGTAACGAATGCCGCCCTGCCTATCGTCGAGATGACCCGTACACCCCGTCTATGAGCTGCAATCTTCAATCCGCGTGTTAAGAGTGTTCGTGTCAATAGCTGCTAAGAGTACCCTCGAGTGTCTGAATTCAAGGTTAGTGGGAAATCAGTGTAGCATCAATTGTACATACCAGCCTAGCGTTGTATTAGTATAGCGTTGCTCGTCGAGGGTAGAACTATTAAGTTTCGAGAACTGCGAAATGTGAAGAATTGATGGTGGTTACTGATCAAGTGAAATCGGGAAGTTCGGCAAAATGTCCGAACCTTCACTACTACCACCACCACCTTCGGTCCCATTCTCCACCCTCTTCATCTCCCTGAACAATGAGCGAATACAATCCAACACAACTTGCCGTCGCAGCCTCTCCTCGGCATCGACGTGTTCAAAGCAATCTATAACGCCAACGCCCGACTTTGTCATCAGTATCGTCGACCTCAGCAAGTTCTGGAAGATCTGCAATGGCCACATCGCCTGGCACGATGGTTCCTCCATCAATGCATCACCATCATCACCATCCAATGATGGATATGTTCGTCGCTCTTCTCTGTTTCCTTGTTTCGTAAATTTATTGCGTTTCTTTCAGTGGTCAATTCACTGAAGCCGGTCATAGTTTGGACGCGGCCATCGCGACTCTCTATTCTGATGACTCCTTCATCGTCAACTCTCCCAACCGAGCTGCTTCCAAGTATATGCCTCCGACTGTCCCGAAACCTTGCTATACTGTCATCTGATCCCAGCTCGTCGTCGATGGCAGTGTTAGGCCTTTTATTGTCCAGCTCGATGACGGTGTTCATATGTGCAAGGGCGAGTGGGTCTCTCAAATGAACGATTCTCCATAGCTAATGATAGATCAACCACAGGTTGATTCCTACGCGACATGGTGCAACCCGGTCAACCACTTCATCCAGGTCCCCCTCGGACCCGTCGGCGAGAAATCGATGCACGTTGACTTAACTCGTCGCCATCTGTTGGTACTCTCGCTCTGGGTTCGCTCGCCCTCCCAGCTATGCAAATTGCTGCTCTCATCGCGTACAAGTATGCGCTACGTCTTAAGTGGGCATCCTTCCGCAGCCCATCATCAGCTTCCGTACCCAACAGATCCCCGTTTTCACTGCAATAGCGCAGACCTATGTTATAGAGGCGTGGACGAAACACGCGATTAAACATTTTATGGATCCCGCTGCTGGCCGCCATGCGAATTTACAAGGCGGTGGTGATGGAGCATCCGCAGATTATCCACTTCAACCTTTCGGAGAGGTCGGGTTCTCAAGGCTTGTTTCATTACAACAATGGTGGAGGCCATTGAGTTCAATTTCCATCCCGTTTCTGATGGGATTGGGATATAGAAGCTGGGTGGAGTTTTGGTTTGAACGCCATCTCCCCGCTTCCTTATCTCTCTCCCATTTCTCTCTTCCCTCTTCCTAATCTTGACTCTGCCACTATGTACCCCGTACACGAAATGTCAGGCAAAGTACTGATAGGAGGTCACGTTCGCGGTCTAATCCACGTTCTACCGCCATCAAGCACTATAGCCATGGTAAGTGCTGTGCCAAGTTATTTTCTTTCGACGTTCTCATTGGTTCTGCACCCTAGATTTCGTTTTTTCGGGTCGTCCTCGCTCTGGATCAGGCGCATAGGCACGATGGTTCGTTCTATACCATTTTCCCCCTACTCGCAGACCCGCAGGCTGGCTGGTATTTCAGCATAAATGTAGCGAAGATATGAAAAATGTATACAACGTGGCTCCAATTTTCACGGCGACGCCATCTGACGTCTTTTTTCTGTTAGGATGCGACCGTCGTGAAGGTAAACGAAAGCCTGGTGATATTCTCATTGGTTTGAAGGAAAATTAAAAGGTACATCGACTTTATAATAATCATTGCATCTGTATTCTGAGATAGTGTCCTACATAGACCACGCACACACGCTGGGCTTGCCGCTACCGATATCTACAAGTACTGCCCGAACTCCATCTACGCCAGTCAACTTTCCCCTACCTCGTCTGGGGCTCAGAAACGATTTCGCAGCCATCTGGGAGCCTGACGACAACGGTCGATGTTGTAAAATATGGAGAAAACGGGGAACGACACCGAGACGAGACGAGAGATGGCACTGGGATGGGGTGGTGCGGGGCTTTGTTCTAATATTGCATTGGGCTGGTAAGTGATGTTTTTGGCGACGAGCCTTGTGCTGGCAGGCTTTCAGGGAGGATCACAACGTTTGAGTTGAAGCCTGCTATCGAGTGGGTAGGTAGCAGCTACGGACTTGGAGACTGCAGACGAGAGTATGGCCGGTTATCATAGACAGCGACTGGAATGCTACAGAGCATGGCCGGGGAAAACGGGTACCAAGACTACTTCACCAGATGGCCGAGACGGATATCCTTTCAGAAAGATAGAAGTCGGTGTCGCTGCAGTATCGGAACCTAATGCCATACTAGTGCGTCTATCTTCCTGGTACCATCACTGTCGACTAATCTCTAAATAGTGAATACATACTCTGGGCAGACGAATCCTCATGAAAATTCCTCAACGAATACTAACCTTGGACGTACGATGGATATCGCTTTCCGATACAGCGCGCAGACGTGATCCCGTACTTTGTCTTGTACCACTACGGAGGCGTATACTACGACGTCGACATTGGCTGCAAGCGTCCATTAGACCCACTCCTCACATACCCCGTTATCCTCCCCAAAACCATCCCAGTCGGCGTCTCCAACGACCTTATGTTCTCGACAAAAGGGCACTGATTTTTCGCTCAGCTCATCCACAATCTCGCGACGTTTGATCATTCCTGGTTCCTCAACTACCCCACCGTCATGTTCTCTACCGGGCCCATGTTTCTTTCCATACAGTACGCCATCTGGACTTCCTCCCACGCTGCCACGCTCAATGATCCCATCCATATCTTGCCGAAATCCCTCTACGGGAAGAATGCCAAGGACGGTAAAGCTCCCCATTCGTTTTTCTCGCATTTCTACGGCGGCAGCAGGCATGCCGATGACGCTGCGTTCATTGGGTTCCTCGGCCATTGGGGTAACAAGTTGATGTTGGCGACCGTCCTCGTCCTCATAGCTGGGTTGGTGTTCATGGCGTTGCCCATCAGACAGCGCAGGCAGGTTATGCGCTTGATGAGCAGACTCTTTACGTTGGGTGCATGACTCTTTGTTGGGTGACAGAACAAAACGATCGTCAATGCGGTGTTCTCTTTTTCCTGCCAGTGTCGATTCAGCCGCACGACATTGAAGTAAATCCTTCATTAGAGGAGATGCGTCTGGAGAAACGCTGGCATGTCCAGGACCCAGAAGATTATGGGCCGGGGGAGTATTGTGATACGTCGAGCTCGTCCCATCTTCACGATATTCAAAACAGTTAGAGCGTGGATTTATTTCATTTAAGGGGCTCAACAATTCGGTTGGTACCTAAAACCTACGGACACCAATCAATCCGACCTTAAACATTTTTATTGACGCACTACGCGATTTCAGCTAGAGGACGAGGCACACTCTCATAGGAATTCACACACCATTCCGATCAGTAAGGGGCGAAGAGCACATACCTGGGAACGCACGTCCTAGCTTTGCGGAACGGGGTGACTTTCATCGCCGATCGTGGTCTCGTTCTTTCACCATGACTGCGTTTCCTCCGGAGCTTGTAGACTCATAATTGTATATGAAGGCTGAAATGCTGTCCTACGTCCGAACGTCCTTCGTGACCACTTGTGCAAGCTCAAGGGAGAGTTGGGTCTTTTGATCGAAGGCTTTGCAGAATTCTTCGCAGGACAAAACGAATGCCGTTGATAACCGATGATACCACCTGCTCGCTGGTGAATTCTCAGGTCTTTGCTCCGCCCGTAATCGCTCAGGAAGCGCCAAGTTGAATTACTGACGCACAGTTTCGGGAAATCCAGAAATATTCTCGTTTTCTCCTGTACAGGTGACGGTTTGTTTAAATAATGGTGCAACTATAGCTGTAGCCTTCATACCGACTCTGATTGCGGAAACATCAGGAAAAGGGCTGTTATCATTAATCTGTTCACTTGCTTAACCCAAATTTCCTCGAAATGTACAATTCTCTACGTTCGATGTTCACTGGTTACTTAATTTCCCAAATCTCCCTATACTGTTGATAACCGTTGATATAAACCGATATTATCCAGCACCCCATCGAACATTAGGCGCTCGGACCCTGCACGTGAAGAACACGACGCTGGCGCCTTGATGCAACCATACCTTGAACCTCAACAGCTCGACATAACAGGTTTCTTACAACGCTAGGTCCTACTGGAAAATTGTCAAGTGTAAGTACACCTGATCGCTACCGTTCTGTGTCCTGATTGAAGCTATGTCCAGTAAGCTCAAAATTGCTGTAGAGAAGTGGTTGTCCGAGTCTCCCATATCACTACTAGAATATGTGAGTAATCATGTCGAAAATCGAACGGACGGCAAGCTATAACGGTCTTCAAGGCAACAGAGTAATAGTGGTCGCACTGGTCAATTTCCCGAAATTACGATCTCCTCCCAGACAGAGATTGGGCGAGCGGAAGAATCCGTAAAGGTTCCAAAACAACGGGCGTACACCGGTAGAAAGCCCGTAATATCATCCCCCGTCGCCAACACTCCCTGCTCTAGCCTTGGTATTCACGGCCTCTTGGATTTACTCAACACCACACTCGCTACCTCATACACGTTAGATACCCCATCCCTCTCCTTCGTTCTCAAAGACTGCATTGCACAGGAGTACGACTTTGGAACTGCATATGGCCGTCTGCGCTCAGCATGGTGCGACCGCGGAGTCACTGACATTCAAATGGAGCTGCGGAAACGTGAAGCGGAGGACATAGATTGGCGAAGAAATAAACTCGATGGTAACCGGATAGACGACGTGACCTTTGGGAAGGCAACGCCTCGCCGAGTCTGGGATCTGTACAGTAATCGTGTGGTCCCAGTGTGGAGCTGTGGGACGTCCATCTGGCCACGACCAATATCACATGCTTGGGTGGATGAGGTGGATCGCGTCGACGTTTGGACCCCTATCAATGGACGTGAATGGCCGGTGCCCTTCCCGAAAGGTGCCAGCCTCGACCTCATCCGCATTGAGATGTTGAACCTGGGACTGGAATACATTTGGTTGGATGTTCTCTGCATGAGACAGAGAGGAGGGCCGGGGGAGGATCTGCGTGTGGAAGAGTGGAAACTCGATGTGCCAACCATCGGAGGGATATATCGACGTAAACCTGTGGTGTGCTATTTGAGCGGGCTTGGGATTCCTTTGAGTCTGAAGGAGGGCGACTTGGAGAGTGACCGGTCTTGGTTTAGGCGTGCATGGACATTGCAGGAGATCGGCAGTTGGAGGACAATTGCCGGGGATACACCAGATGGACCAATGCATGCTGAGCCAATAGATGACATGGGAAACTACAAGGATGAGATATTAACAAATTTTCATAAGCAGCTCAAGTCTGCAGCTCAGATGTCTCTCAATGGTCTATATGGTGTGCTATCTGTGATGCAGGATCGGATATCAACAAACCCAGTAGACAAAGTTGCTGGTCTAGCATTTTCTCTGAGGACACAGTCAATACCGGCCTACTATGAGAGCCAATCTCTGGAGGATGCATGGTCGGCACTTATAAATGAGATGCAATTGGGCAATCGGGGCATACTGCTCTTCACCTATCCTGAACCTGGAAGTGCATACAAGAAATGGAGACCATCGTGGGAGCAGGTCATGACCAAGTCTCTGCCCAAAAATCCGGATTTTGAGTTCGCTGTCCATACTCCGACTCTGGCTGAAGATGATTTGTATTATGGGCTCCACATTAAAAGGGGGATTGTGCGGGGATTGGCCGTAGGAGGTTTAGAAGGGAGGGATCGATACGGAGAGTTGGTTGTTGAAGATGCACGCTGGATAGCGCATATATTCAACATCGTTGTGTCCCGCATGCATACATTCAAAATTGTTGCCGGCCACCAGTACCCGATACCTGAAGACATGTACACACTGCTCGGCACCGATCCAACATTCTTGGGGGACAGACATCCGGGGCAATATTGGGTTGTCGGACGACTCAGGCTGTCCAACACGCATGCGCGCTATAAGATATTCGAGAAAGTATCTGTGTTTCAAATGGCTGACTTAGAAGAGATAGAGCGGCTAAATAACCTAGGTTCATCTGTATACTCTCGTTTTATTCTCGCTTGATTGTGAATACCCACTTTTTGATACCTTTTGTACATAATCCCGAAACTACTGTGCACTTTATTCCGTCGTGAAATACAACATCAGCTGCCGCCAGGTGTTAGAAACTCGGAAACTCCAGTGTCGCAAAACTCGCTGGCAATCATCTACCAGAACATTTCCACTCTTTCCACCAACAGGACGACATTGACCAACGAGGGTAAAATTTTGTACCTCTGTGCTTTTCTGCTCGCGTCCATAGGCTCGTCCACCGTTTCATAAATCCGATCCACTTCCTCGTCGTCTGCTTCGTATGTCGTATTGGCGAACAATCCATATTTGTTATTACTTTACCTTGGATCGCTACCACACTGGCGTCATTGCTGGATAATACCAAAGAGGCCTACGTCGAAATCGTTTGCTCAGGAAATTCAGCGGAGTCTGAGTGTGAATGTTCAACGTCGGATCCAGGTTTATCTTGAATGAGTGACCGTCGATTTCAGAGACGCCTGATGAATTCACTCAGTACTTCCCGGACTCGACAGGCATGATTGGCAAAGGACCTTTTCGCGAGGTCCAGGTCTTAGTTGATGATGAGCCTATTGGCGTCATATGGCTGATATACACCACGTCGAATTAGTACACGATTCCAGCTAGACGAGGCATAGGGAATCCACATACTGTTCCGATTAGTAATAGTTAACGAAGACATGGCCCAAGCTTTGCGGAACGGCGGGCCGAGTGGAGGTGACTTGCATCGCCGGCCGTGGTCTCGTTCTTTACCCATGACTACGTTTCCTCCAGAGCTTGTCGAGATAATTGTATATGAAGTCTGGCACTCTGAAATCCCGTCCTACATCCGAACGTCCTTCATGACCACTTGTCCCAGAATTAACCGAACGTGGAAAGCTGTCTATGCCCCTATCGCTTCTCAGGACATATACATTACCAACTTCGCATACATATACTACCTATCCGACATAGTCCAGTTCCGAAAATCTATCATCTACCATGACTTCATCCCACGACTTACCCGCACCATCACCTGCTTTATTGACCTCCAAAAAACAGCAATGGAAACAGCAGTGAAACGTGTGTATCGCACTCTCCTCTACCTACCCAACGTCATTGGCTTCAAAACTCTGTTTCCTCTCGTTCCTCATATTTCTTTCGTGTTCAGATGGACCGACATTGCGCGAAATCCGCAGCTTTGTGATATTCCCGTTCCCATCTGTGTTCGCTACCACTGGCATCTGTCTAGGATCCCGGGGGGTACATTCGGGGACACGCGACTGGACGTATATATTATCGTGAAAGACTCGGATCCGTTACAGCACATATGCTACTCGACCTTGTCACCCGCAATGGATACATTGTGCGAAATCGATGTCCCTGGAGACCTCTCATTATTCCTAAATACAGGAAGGAAACATTATTTGGGAACAATTGATGGCCTTCGGTGGTTCCATCAAACCGCGAAGGTATATCAGCGACAAGGCGATATCAAGAATATCAATGAGCGCTTGTGGATGGCTTCCAAAGGGCCGAGTCGCAGTACGTGTGTGGAGCGTCTTTCGTCTGTTTTGGTCTAACAACCATACATCCACTGGCAGGGCTAGGGTGTCTTACAAGTCTATTCAACTCCTTGGAATACAGACGGGTGCAGGGGTCTTTTCCTAATCGCTGAGTCCGCGAAGCAACTTCAATCCTTCATCGGGCGAACTCACATTATGAGCTGCAGACCAAGGGAAATCATGTCTGAATACTGGGTTGGTATTACGCGCAGTCCCGTACGGAACCGAGGACCGATTTTGAATTCATAAAATGGTGATGCAAGGAACAAACTTACGAAGCAAACTAAGCTACTTCGATGAGAGTGTCATGGCATAGCCGCATAGTAGTAGAGCATAACCAACGTAAAATAATCCGAGAGCGAGGAAAGTTAAGCAACGAGAGACTCGTCCGAAGTTTTGTCGCAATCATCAAAAAGGTCCTGCAGCAGTATATTAACTCTGGTGGACTGGCGCTTTCGAAATTCTGTACAATATTTAGTGCTGAGTCCATTTCTCAGAGTGCCGCCACGAAGGCCGGCTGCGTAATTTCGAAAAGATCTTCGCCATGAAATAACGGGGCGCAGGGCATACATTAGTAACTGTAGCGATGTGGTCTGACGATTTAGGTTCGTACTTGTTACGGGCGAAACTTGTGCAAGGGTACTGTTTTGTGCCGGCTGTTTATGCACGGATCGAAGGATGAGCGATTCTGAGAAATAGGAAGGTCGGTGTCATAGCAGGCTGCAGTGTCAGGTACATTGGATTTCGATACTAGAGTTGGCATGAAATGGGAAGCTGAGGCAGATAAGCGGGACGGGGTGTACGTACGGAAGGTGGAATGTGAGAAGAACGTGAGTACATCGGGATGCCGGTCGGTGAGTGGATGTGACTTTCAAACAGGTCGCCGGCCGTGTCTCTCGTAACTCTGATCATCTTATTCTTTTACCATGACTACGTTTCCTCCAGAGCTTGTCGAGAAAATTGTATACGAGGTATGGCACTTTGAAATGCCGTCCTACATCCGAACGTCCTTCATGACCACTTGTCCCAGAATTAATCGAACGTGGAAAGCGGTTTATGCCCCTATCACTTCTCAGGACATATACATTACCAACCTCGCATACATATACTACCTATCCGACATAGTCCAGTTCCGAAAATCTATCATCTACCATGACTTCATCCCACGACTTACCCGCACCATCACCTGCTTCATCGACCTCCAAAGAACAGCAATGGAAACAGCAGTGAAACGGGCGTATCACACTCTCCTCTGTCTACCCAACGTCATTGGTTTCAAAACTCTATTTCCTCTCGTTCCTCATATTTCTTTCGTGTTCAGATGGACCGGTGTCGCGCGAAATCCGCAGCTCTGTGATATTCCCATTTGTGTTCGCTACCACTGGCACCTGTCACAGCTCGGGGGCGACTATTTGTGGATAGTCAAAATAAAATCAAAATCCGAGATGCCGATTTTGAGCGAGGCAAAACCCTTCGATATTTCCTTATTAGGCAATTCCCCGGATTTTGACTGAGGCAAAATCTGATATTTTGCACTTTGATTCTATTTTGACTCGTCCAAAATAGTCGCCGCCCAGCTGTGTGTCTAGGATCCCGGGGGGTACATTCGGGGACACACGACTGGACGTATACATTGTCGTGAAAGACTCAGATCCGTTACAGCACATACACCACTCGACAAGTTGTTACCCGCAATGGAGACATTGCGCGAAATCGACGTCCCTGGAGGCTTGTCGTTATTCCTAAGGACGGGAACGAACAATTATTGGAGAACAACTGATGGCCTCCGATATTTTTGTCAAATTGCCAAGGTACACCAGCAGCAAGGGGTTATCGGAGATATCAATCAGCGCTTGTGGATGGCTTCCAAAGGGCCGAGTCGCAGTAAATGTGTGTGAGTGTCCCTTTCATCTGCTCAGTCTAACATTCATACATCCAGGGCTGGGATGTCTTGACACATTCTTCAATTCCTTGGAATACAAACGGGTGCAGCAGTCTTTTCCTCCTGGTCGCCTGCGCCCGTGGCGCAGCTTCGGTACTTCACGGGGAGAACGCACACATGTTTAACTACTATTGGGAATCAGTACATATTATGCGTATTCCTGTTACAGAACGGAGCGCCCTATTTTGAATTAATAACAATGGTGACGGTAGGAATAAACTTACGAAGCAAACCAATGCTACTTTGGTACGAGTGTATAGCATGTACTAGTCAACACAAAATGACTCATGAGAGACTCCGAGTACTTTAATCGGGTTTAAAGAAGAATTTACACAAGTCTAATTGGTGAGTAGTCACGCCATTTCTGGCTCTTTCCTTTTCTCACGTCTCTCACAGACGTTGCATCGCATCTTCACGCGTTTCACCCGTATATTCTCATATATGGTCAAGCCTCTCCGGAGCCTCCCCAGGGAGCAGACAACGGTTTCATTTGTGAGTACGAGCTCCACTCTTCGAGGCTCAGGCCGAGAGACAGAAAGCTCATGTCGTACTCAGATTCTGATTCATGTCTCATACACTCGGACTATATCTACCTGGCGGGATCAACAGAGCAAGCTAACGCTCTTCTTGACCCGTCAGGTATGTCTCCTTTCATCTTCTTTTAGTTTCGTTATCTCACTGAACGCTCTTCTTGACCCGTCAGAAAGAGCTTTGTATTTCGCGGACATCTGAATACACTTTGTCTATTCCATCGCCTACCGACTCTAAGTCTGATACTATGTCCTCTGATGCTCCCTCCTCTGGCAACAAATCTCAATCCTCAGGGAGTACCGGGCGACCTGGAACTATCGTCATCAAACCTGTCACTGGCAGAAACCCAGCAGCAGAACCTACCACTGTACCTTCGACTGGGACTCAAGGGTCGGATCATCCAGCCGAACATTCAGAGGAGAGTGAACAAGGTGATGATGACGAATCCGACGGAGACAGGGCAGCGACAGAAATCGTCAATCGCTGCGAAGCTCTTGTCGAGGATTTCAGAACCGGTACCAACCCTTCTAAGTCGAATGTCCTCGCCCAGATCTCTCGTGCCCTCGCCGAGTTCTTTAGCACACGCGAGGGCGACACCGATGAAGAGTGCAATGCAGCGTTCGATGTCTATGTCGAAATGCTTGACTCCCACGAGCGTGATCAACGAGAAGCCCTGCACGAAGGCCAAGAACAAATTCGAGCCAATGACAGGAATGAAGAGGTTGAGGGAGGACGAAGACGCCGCCGTGCCGACTCGTTCTTTGAAGATGAGGATGGAGAATTGGGAAGCGCTGCAGGAGACAAGGAGGAGCGGGGGAGCGATAGCCATGACGGAGAGCAGGGTCCCTCAAAACGAGCTCGCATTGATGAGTCAAAGTTCCCATGGCAGCCTATGGGACAGATTATCGGAGCAACCCTTCACCCCGATTTGCAGCGCACACTTGAACTTGTCGAAAACTACACCATTGATCCCAAAGGAGCCAAGCGAAGCATCACCAACTCACCAGAGTGCCCAGACTTCCCCGAAGAGCAGTGGATTGCCCTGCTCACTGGCAAAGCGGTCAACCTCGATGCGGTCTTCGCATCCACGAATTCAACATCAATCAATGAAGTTCAAACTCATGAATTATCTGAAGGCATTGCACTCAGGCTCACCGAAAGTACCGTCTCCTCCGAATCCAAGCGAACTATCCATACCGCAGACGAGTGGACCACCACTTGGCACACATACACCATCGCAGTCCTCATTGCTTTCCCGCATCGCGCCCGTGAACTTGCACTCTACCAGCAGTATATCTCCTCACTCTTCCGCACCGTTATTGTCCCTCTCCACGGTAGGGTCCTCGTGCTTGACCGAGCTATCAGAGGGCGAGTTGGGCGCTGCCGAAACTTGCTCCTCTCTGAAACAGACAAATTCCGGGACCTTGAAAGGTCGCATATCTCGTCGGCAGGAGTCGGATATAGTGAGTTTGAGCGAGGAAAAGGAGAGTCTAAGTCAAAGGGAAAGGGGGTTGATCGAAGTGGACGTAGCACCGAAGCTTGCCGACGTTGGAACTCTGGGTCTTGCCCTTCAGCCGATGGCAAGTGCAAATACCGACATGTTTGCTCGCGCTGCAAAGGCAACCACGTTGCGGCAAAGTGCCCAAGCAAGCCTTCGTCTGACTGAGCAGGCTAGGAGAGGAGAAAAGGGGTTGGGGGAAGGAAGATTCGGGGGAGGGATGCAGTTTGGGGAGAGAGGCTGGGAGAATGATGTGTTGTATGCCCCAAAGTATAAACGGGGGATGGTGTTTTCGAACCGAGATTGGGGAAAAAGTCGGACCGTGCGCTACACCGAGATTGATCCACCTTTGCCAAGACCACCAGAAAATGAATTTCAGAATTCTGCCGCAGTCAATACTATAGCGGATTATCCCCATCTGTTTAAGCTCACTACACCGATCAAAATCGGCGAGTTTGCAAAACTATTGCGAGGACATCCCAATCAACCATTCGTGCAATCGGTAGTAACAGCATTGAAGGAAGGATTTTGGCCGTGGGCAGATACCCATCACGCGGAGGATTTTCCGGTGACATGGGACAATTCCAGGATGGTCCCAAACTCTGAAATGGAACAGAAGTTCATTATCAGTTATAGGGACGAGGAAATAGCAGCAGGACGCTTCTCTGAGAACTTTGGCCCAGACCTACTGCCAGGGATGTACAGCACACCGGTTCACGCTGTGCCTAAGCCACATTCAGACGACTTGCGCATGGTTTCCAATATGTCGGCAGGTTCGTATGCACCCAATCAGATGATTCGACATGCAGACATAGCGGGCGCTCGAATGGATACCCTACGTGATTTCTTTGCAGCAATCCGAAAGTTCAAACTATCATCCCCTGAGAATGCCGCCAAGAAACTTTACGTCTTCAAATCTGACATTTCGAAGGCATATCGTCTATGCCCGATGCATCCACTTTGGCAGTTGAAGCAGGTGGTAACTACTGGATATCTAACTGACGAGCAGAAAGCTGCCGGGCAAACAGAGGTACTATCCAGGTCAGTTGATGGCAATAATAATTTTGGGGGTAGGGGTTCGTTCAGAGTTTTCTATAGCGTCAATGGCTTGATCACTTGGATCGCCGTGAATGTGGAAGGCATCGAGGACATTTTCGTTTACGTTGACGATGATTGGGGCTTCGATGTCGCAGACAACCTGGCGTACTACGAGCCATACGACGATTATTTCCCTGAGAAGCAAGTCAAACTTCTCAAGCTCTGGGATCGTATTGGCGTTCCTCATGCTAGGAAGAAACAGCTGTATGGGTTCGAACTCACGGTGATAGGCTACGAAGTGGACCCCAATACCATGACAGCAACCATGCCCTCCGACTCCAAGTCTGAATTCGTGTCAGCACTGCGGCAGTTTGCAAAGTCGAATCGACGTTCATTGCAGGACTTTCAACAAATCTCCGGATGGTCGAACTGGTCGTTCAACGTATTTCCTCTCTTCAAACCTGGGTTATCGAGTGTGTATGAAAAGATGGCTGGAAAATCCAACTCTTTTGCACTGATCAGCCTGAATAAGGCAGTCAAAGACGACATTTCGTGGATGGCAGATCACATCGAGGCGTCCTCAGGTACCTACTGCTTCGACTCAGAAGATTGGCACCCCATCAATGATGCGACAACTATCATCATGTGCGACGCGTGCTTGGATGGAATGGGTTTCTGGCTGCCACGGATCTCCACAGGATTTGCGTGCCCCACGCCAAGCTTGCCAAACGATGATCCTATCATTTTCTTCTTTGAGGCATTGTGTGTCTGTGCAGCATTGCATTGGGCGGCCAACAACTTGTCCCCGGCACTTAGGAAACGACTCACAATAAAGACCGACAACCAGAACACAGTCGACATCTTCAATTCCTTGAAAGCCACGCCTTTTTATAACACCATCCTGAAGTCAGCGGTCGACATCCTTGTCTCTCGCGACATTGATCTTCGCGTCGTGCATGTTCCTGGCCTTCAAAACGAAGTCGCTGACGCCTTGTCGCGGTCGGAGTTTGAGAGAGCTAAGGTTCTTGTTCCCGATTTAATTATTCTCCCATTTTTACCCCCTCGTGATGTGTTGGGGGCCATAAAATGTTAATGGAAGTTACTCCAGGGTCCAGACAGCCGGTCCGTGAACCATGGACCCTGGAGAAGTTACATCACGAGCGTTCCATCGCCCTCGGATTTGCCATTGACAAATCTACTCTTGGACCGTACAATTCCGCGTTAAACTCATACATCACCTTTTGCAAACTACACCACTTGCCGGTACTCCCCACTGAAGATACGCTCAGCTACTACGTTGTGTATATGTGTGCACACATCAAGCCCGACTCAGTCGACTCCTACTTATCGGGCATCTGCAATAGACTCGAGAATTTCTTCCCCAACATCAGAGCAATCCGTACCTCGATGCTTGTCAGCCGAACACTGAAAGGATGCAAGCGCTTGAAGGGATCCGAAATCCATCGCAAACTTCCCCTCTCCCGAGACGACATCCGACGTGCCATTGCTACCCTCCGCCCTTCCCTAGACCACGACGACAAACTCTTCCTTACACTACTAGTCACAGGGTTCAACGGCCTCCTCCGACTAGCTGAGCTCAGCATGCCTGACACCAAGAAGTTGCGAAACTGGAGGAAAATTACGCGTAGAGCAACAGTTGAGTGGGTCCCACTTGGTTATTCTTTCCTACTTCCTGCACACAAGGCGGATATTGCTTTCGAAGGCAATAGAATCATTATCCCAGCTTCTGATGATGCTTCCATCAACCCCTCTCCAATCTTCCACAGGTATCTGGTCAGCCGAGACAAGCGATTTCCAGTCCATCCGGGACTATGGGTCACATCTGCAGGGAGGACACCAACGCGTTCCTGGTTCATCAGAAAACTGCGACGCCTGTTTCCATCCAACAGGATAGCGGGACAGTCAATGCGAGCAGGTGGTGCCACAGCGCTAGCCAGCGATGGTGTGCTGCCCCACCTAATACAAGCCCGTGGCCGTTGGTCTTCCCAAGCATTCACAATATACATTCGCAAGAATCCTGTGATCTTGCAGTCACTCATAGACTCCAGGCAACCGCTCACCCTCACGACGCGCATTCTCCCAAGTCATGCTACATGACATCTCACCTTTCTCGATTACCCATTAGCGCTCATACACGCGTCGCCGCGGGTTCTAATTTGACTTGTGCCTGAAAGGGCCAATTTTTCACTATTCCTGACCGATTGTTCGGACACACGTCGACCAATTAGTCGGGTTTAAAGAAGAATTTACACAAGTCTAATTGGTGAGTAGTCACGCCATTTCTGGCTCTTTCCTTTTCTCACGTCTCTCACAGACGTTGCATCGCATCTTCACGCGTTTCACCCGTATATTCTCATATATGGTCAAGCCTCTCCGGAGCCTCCCCAGGGAGCAGACAACGGTTTCATTTGTGAGTACGAGCTCCACTCTTCGAGGCTCAGGCCGAGAGACAGAAAGCTCATGTCGTACTCAGATTCTGATTCATGTCTCATACACTCGGACTATATCTACCTGGCGGGATCAACAGAGCAAGCTAACGCTCTTCTTGACCCGTCAGGTATGTCTCCTTTCATCTTCTTTTAGTTTCGTTATCTCACTGAACGCTCTTCTTGACCCGTCAGAAAGAGCTTTGTATTTCGCGGACCCTCCCTTTACCTATTGGACTTTTTCGGACACAATATCATGGACTATACAGATTGGTAGCACACGGACTTAGCTACATACTCTTATCGAGCTCGTTTTTTATCACTTGTACATGATTCTTATCCCACCCAGCGCTCATACACGCGTCGCCGCGGGTTCTAATTTGACTTGTGCCTGAAAGGGCCAATTTTTCACTATTCCTGACCGATTGTTCGGACACACGTCGACCAATTAGAGCAGAGCTCAGGTCGAGGCCCGAAGTGCTAAGCAAAGAAATACTCGTTCAAATTTAATTCTAAATCGCTAGAAAGGTCCCACAGCACTGAACAGCAGTAAGTTTTCGAGAATTGCATTGCAGGGTGTACTCTGGCGCTACATTTTGCCCCGGCTGCATCCCGAGTTCTAAGGTGCCGCTTGACGACCTCCGAAACAAACAAAGGCTGGCTGTGTAAACAACGCGACTTTCACCATTCCCACCATTACGCTTTGGTCGCGTAATATTTCTCTCAATGTTATCCATTGACGAAGCACACAAAGTCTTGAAAGATGTTTTCGGACATTCTTCTTTTCGATTGTCCCAGGAAGCTGTACGTTAGCAGCCCAGCCCCCTTATCCTGTTATTCACAAGTGAACCTAACCTCTCTACACTCTAGGTGATTCATCGTCTTCTTGTCGAAAACGAGAACGCTTTGGTACTTTTTCCGACTGGTGGAGGGAAGTCGTTAACCTATCAAGTCCCGGCGCTCTGTCTAGACGTGAGTGAAACAAGCCGGCGGCAAAGAAAGCTAGTCTTTTAACGCGTCTTTCACAGGGACTGACGCTGGTGATATCGCCTCTAATTGCGCTGATGAAGGACCAAGTAGATGCACTTCGCGAGCGCGGTGTTAAAGCAGCCAATCTTGATAGCACGCTGGACGCGGAGGCGGCAAGAGTAGTGAAACACGACGTTATTGCGAACAAGATCAAGCTTTTATATGTCGCTCCAGAGAGGTGAGTTCCCCGTTTTTTGATGTTCGCACTTCTAAATGATTCGATGTAGGCTCAATAATGAGGGCTTTCTGGAGATGATGAAGCATGTGAAAATATCATTGCTTGCTGTGGACGAGTCGCACTGTGTGTCTCAAGTGATTTGTGCTACCCACGCAGTCTTTCAGTTGTTGACTTATTCCTAGTGGGGTCTGAGTTTCCGACCTGAATACCTCAAAGTCGCACGCTTCGCCGAAGAAATGGATGTCGAGCGCGTTCTATGCCTTACAGCAACGGCAACACCGAACGTGGCCAAAGACATCTGTGAACAATTCTGCATTGATCCCAAAGCTGGACTGTTTGACACGCCAGTATATCGCCCGAAGTACTTCGATTTTCGCTAGCATGCTGACGCCTGTTGACTTGATCATCTCTAGCCTCTCCTTCCAGGTCGATGTCGCCGACAATTTTGCTCAAAAGATGGAGCGTCTCGTTTCGTTCCTCAAGAAGAGGACTGGACCAGCTATTATCTACGTGACGCTGCAGAAGCAGGCTCAGGATGTTGCCGATGAGCTCACGCGGCGCAAATTAGACGCTATGGTCTATCATGCGGGACTCCCAAATGAACAGCGAGCCCGGATACAACAGCAGTTTATGGCGTCTGACAAAGGAATCGTGTGCGCCACTATTGCTTTTGGCATGGGAATAGATAAAGGTATGGTTCACCTATCTTTTTGTCATTTTTGGACTGATATTATGAACAGCCAATATTCGGCAGGCGGGTCACGTTTGATCGTCTTGTCATACCTCCGCTGACTTTCTATGCAGGTTGTTCATCTCTACATGCCAAAGACGTTGGAGAATTATAGCCAAGAAGTGGGGAGAGCTGGTCGCGATGGCCTTCCTTCCACTTGCTTGCTGTTCTTGTCTGCCCCTGACATCCCCGTCCTTGAGGGTTTTTCTAGGGGAGATACCTGCAGCAAGACATCTCTGGAGCTCTGGATGCAAGAGGTGGCTCTCAAGAATCCCTCGACAGACGGGACTCTCGATTTTAATCACTATCAACAGTCCAAGTCGTCCGTCTTTTTCACTTAATTATTGGCAACTTTGTTAATCATGGTTTTAGGTATGACATGAAGGTACGCTTTGTTGACCTGACCAATTGTACGCTTGTTGTAACCATCGCCAGACCTCGATTCTTGGGTTATGCTACGCCCAGCTAGAACTCCAGCACAAGTACATTCGGGCTGTGACGCCGTTCTATGAAATCTATGATATTACATTCCGCGATGCAGAGGGTATGAAGCAAGTGAAGACGGACTCGTCCAAAGCAGCTAAAGCTATTAGAGCTAATTGGCAGTCCAAGACAAGCGGGTTCCAGGTACGGTCCGTCCCATATTAACCATAGGATCAAGCGCTGATGGGTTATCGTTTTCAGATCAATATGGTAGAAGCAGCCGAACAGTCCGGATCGTCTAGAGAGTCATTGGCGAGACAGATATCCATGTGGGAGATCGGGCGTACGTGATGTTTTCTCCTACGGTTGGTTTAAATAGACTGACTATTTCAACAGAATACATTTCGACCAAGCCGTCGCAAGTTCGAATGGTAAATCTTTCAATACTTCTCGTGCGATATAGTTAATGATGACCCTGTTCAGCGTTATCGCATCGTGACCCCTCTGCCAACGGAGCTGTCCAAGGTGTCACAAATAGCTCAGGACATCCACGCTGGGATGGTTAAACGTGAAGAAGAGGGTATCCGAAAGCTTCAAGAGGTGATCGAGTTCGCCACCAAGCCTGAATGTTCGTCAGACTTTGCTTTGTCTTATCCTCCATTTAACCCTCCTGCCAGGCCTAGCTCACTCCCTCGCCGCCTACTTTGGCCATGGTGACGCCGTCGCCAAAGGGCGCTGTGGTCACTGCACGTTCTGCAAAACCGATACCGGCATCGTCTTCAAGCAAGACGCTAAAACCACTGCAGACCCTTCTCAAGTCCGGGCTATCCTCAACGCGTGCCCGGAGCGGGACGACCCTCGTTTGCTCGCGCGTATGGCATTTGGGATCACGTCACCGAGGCTGACGGCGGGCAGATGGAGCACGAGCCACCCGCTTTTTGGAAGCATGGTGGATGTAGACTTCAACGAGCTCGTGGAGGCGTTTGATGCGGAGTGTAAGAAGGTTGGGTATGTGGGCTTGACCGTGCCAAAGACGGCGCCGGCGCCCAAGAAAAGACCAGCGAGTACGAGAGGAGGGGGAGGACCAAGTAAGAGAGGAAGATATACTCGCCGTTAAGTGTCATGAAATGAGTTGACCGAACGCTAAACTAGACATCGTGGCAGCATAGCATTCTGTTTTACTCTCTGGACCTTTACATACCACGCGACATTGACTTTGCTCTCTTATTCGCTACCATTCGTATACTTGTACGTGCACTGCTCTATAATGTAATCGATGAAAATTACACCTACGTTACACTATAGTACTTTCATACCTTATATGTGGCCGTAGTATGTACCAAGTCTGTATACTTTAGAACATGTTTTCTGCAGATTCGCCTGCGATGGACTAAACCAAGGACTCGGGAGCTTGCCCATGACTAATGAGTTGACATTTAACTTCAAGAGGATATCTCGAAGGGCATATGCAGATCATTGGAACTTGTACACCAGTAAGGCGATGAGAAAGATTGAATGAATTGTGGAACCACTGACACAGCAAATATTATACAGCTCACTTGTCATCGAATACCGGTTCTCCTGCTGTCACTCGGCATCCTCCTCTTCACCATCGGCACCACCATCACCTGCTGTACGCCGGCGTTTTGCAGGACGTTTCCCTTCTCCTTGAGCTGTGGAAACTCTGGATTCGGCGAAGTCACGATACCAACAACAGGGTCGCCGTACCGATCTTGATCCATCTCATAGTAGGCAGCATTTAATCCGCTGAAGAACAATGGTCATCTTAACACTTTGGAACGAAGAGATAAAGTATGCCACTCACAACTTAGACCTCCCCATCCTTGCGCAAAGTTCATGAAGCGTGTCATCAACTGTTGACCAAAACTTATCTGGTGACTCCGTTGATGATACATACCCATATTTCTACATACTTCATCAGCGTAGAGCCTTTAGAACAAAAACGAAATACTTACAGCCGCGCTGAGTTGCATGTAGAGCTGGCGTGCCTGTGGAATCGTATTCTGCTGTCCGATCTTCTTTACTTCACATGCAAGTTGCGAATGGCTAAGCCTGCTTCACTGTCTTTTGTAGAGAGCTTAATCTGTTGCAATATCAAGCGGGGATAAATATAAGGGGGACGAAGTCGTGCCAGATCTTTAAATTGAGCGTGTTTCGTTGTAAGGCAGTACTGAGTATGTAGGGATTTCGCGAGAGAAGGGGCCGCGTTCGCCGTAATATCGTCTTCTGCAGGGAGAGACTCAAACTGCGGTTGAAGAGAATAAAAAGGCCAGGTGTCCTTCCGGAAACCGAGCATGTCAATAAATAAAACGATGAAGCAGAGAGGCGACGCACTGAGCAGGAGTCAGACCTCTGCATCTACATCCGAACAGAAGTCCGCTTACGACTGGTAGCAACCAAGTCAGCTGGAGTCAGCAGCCCGACCGGTAAAGCGACGACTAGTCCTGGTGGCGACATCCAACTGTGTCGTCGAAAATTTCGGCTGTACGAGAACGTAAACGAGCTTCGAAGCGTCATGGTGATTCTGAGAGAGATGAATGGACAGGACTGATGTTGCAAAGTCAGGATGACCAGTGTAGTAAAGCTTGAGAAGATTCCATTATAACCCTAGCTAAATTTACCAATGTATAGTAGTGAACCGCAAAGTTTTGTACCCTACCCAACCACGCAGAATGCTCCAGAGCTGCATCCTCCAGTCTGGCTGAACAAGACTAAGTCTATTCTGCATCCCCGCGAGCGCCTGCACGTCCCTGATGAATGGAATACAAGTGACTCTATAAGCGAGGAGACTGAAGAGCAAAAGTGAAAATTTTTCGTCTTTAAAGGGAACTTCGATTTGTTCATGTTTGGCTGAGGCCTTGATTAATGCCTCCTCGGAAGCGATTGGTGGCTGCTCGAAGCTGCGCTCATCCTTACCTTCCACCTTGATCTCTTTTCTTCTCTGATACTGACCTTATGGCTTCTATCTCTTCTAGAAGATTGGCGAAAGAGCTGCACGAAATCAAGACGGAGGGTTGTCCAGTTGGTATGCAGTCTGATATACTCATTGTTCCGGATTCAAATGCTGAAGGACATGGACATATAGGCATAAATCTCCTACAAGCAGAGGACTTTGCAGCATGGCAGTTCACGATAGAGGTCATGGGAGAGTCGCTTTACCAGGTCCGTTACCGTACCCATCGTCTCGGGTGGCGGATCGACCGATATTCAGACCTTTCCTCTAGGGCGAAGTTTTCACTTTGCTTTTCCGGTTCGATAAGCACTATCCAATATCGTCTCCAGCTGTCCAGTTTGTTGTCGCCGATGGAAAGACCTCGCCCGTGCACCCGGTGGGTATCGACCCTCGCTCCGTGTTAACGATCTGCATCCGTTACTAAGTACAGCTTCTCTAGCATGTATACTCCAACGGACATGTGTGTTCATCCCTTCTTCTGATTCTATCATTGGTTCTCATTGAGTATTCGGCGCAGATTTGCGCGTCGATTCTTGGGAACGAGTGGTCACCCGTCCTTAGTGTCATAGCTGTGTGTGTAACATTACAGAGCATGCTGGCGTCTTGCAAGGTGAGTCTACAACATCCTGTCGCTGGTATATTTGCTTATCCTGTAATGTAGAAGAAGGAACGGTAGGCTTATCAGCATCCTCCCGTCATCTCCATTGATAATTGAACGGCTTTTCTCCCTAGTCCGCCAGATAACGACCGTTACGTGCGTCATGCACCTGAGAACCCAAAGAAGGTGCGTGGCTATCACTATTATGGTACTGTACGTGTAGCCTAAAGAATGCCATTTCAGACACAATTTCACTACGATGGTAAATGATCAATGAACGATACGAACCAATCGCTTACTGACAAACATCTCTTCATGGGGTTCTCTAGATGACACGTACGTTACATCAACTCTTCTCTATATGCGACAGCTGACAGCGCTAAAATTAGGGTTTGAATACACACATTGACTCCCCTCTCATGGCTATGCTGCTGGATTTTCATGTATTTTTGTATGTATCGCACGCTCTTTGCAACATATACCTTCAATAACAAGCAACACAATTCTGAGCGGATTGGATCGTATTATGATAAGTACAACAATTGCAAAAATAATGGAACATGATGCATGAACGTTTGAAGTGAGGTCAGAAGGATTTCGTCAATTGTAATGGTACAACAGAATTATATCTGCGGGGTTCATCACGAGCCCAAATAATATCGCCATAAATGCCAACATAGATTAGTGAACAAGTATCACCGATGCTATTTTCCGCCACAGCAGCACGACTTTGCAGCTGGAACAGGGATCTCCTCGGTGACAGGTGCTGCCGGTTCTGGAGGGCTCTCCACCACCGTCGGTTCTGTTTCTGCTGACTCTCCACCATGTTCAGTGCAGCATCCGTCACACGCTTTTCCACATCCACACCGTCCATTGGGACATCCGCACTGGCCGCCGCAGCATTCTAGCTTCGGCAGCTTGATGAATCCAAACGGGCCGCCGTTTTCCAGGGACGCTGATGGATAAACAGTGAGGTCCATCGGATCTATCTGCACGCCCTTGCGGGTAGTCGGTGGGGCTGGAAGAGCAGCAGCGCGTGCAAAGAATTGATGAAGGTAACTCGGCCCTGCGTCGAGCCCAGGAAGGGCGATCCCACTCCGATTATCGACACAGTGACCACAGGCTTCCTCACCGCATAAACCATGTTCCTTGTTAACGTGTTCAGAACCGCGGTGTTCTGTACACCCCGGGCAGTTGCAGGCAACGCCACAGGTGCACCCAGAGCCAACAAGTGATGTGATTTCACTCAATGGCGGCATGGTCGCAAATGTAGGAACGTCGACGCCCTGGAATTCTGGAATATGGATCGGCGGAAGCTCCAGCCTGGGTGGATCCACATGGACGTACTTAAGACGTTTGTGCTGTGGGCTGTTGGGCCTTGTTATTACTCTTGGTTTCGCAGTAACTTTCCTAGCTGGAGGTGGAGGTGAGGGAAGGGAAGATGAAGATGAAGCAGCCATCGGCTCTTGAGAAAACAACTCGGCAGCGCGGGCGAGTGCAGTGAGCCCGGCGTGTTCATCATCATTAACTTGAGAGGAGTCCGAGTTTCGGCATTTGCACTTCCATACACTCTTACAAGTGCAGGGGTTCAAAAGTGAATCCACTACAAAAGACGTAAGACACCGGAAGCGGTCTACGTAGAGTAGGCAATCACCTAGTTGTCGTGCGTCAGGAGGCTTCGATATGGTAGACTGGGAAGCTTGAAGGACGTCCTTCAGACCATTGGGTAGAGCAGGAACGATGGGAATAAATCGACGAGCTACGAATCTTGTCAAATGCAGAATTATTGTTCAAGAAGCCAATACACACATTTCGTGTATCCAGCCACGGGTTGGCTAGGCCCAGCTTCATCCTTATTGTTGCAATTGCACTTTGAATGTACACGTCTCGACTGTCGTAGCTGACGGCAGCTCTCGCATTGTGACACTGGACGGCCTTTTTTCTTGATCTCGAAGAGAGGCCGGTCGGTATGATGGCAAGACGAAGAGCGGTGACCCTTGATGCATGATTCGCTACGATGGAGGGTTGGTGAAGAAGACAGAGGGCGCCAAGAAGAGTTGGACGTACCATGCGAATTTCTTGTTATTCACGAATACCTTTGCGTTGATCCCATCAGCTGGAGCATCCTAATCTACGACAAAGTGGCGTACCATGGCTTGTGCGGTGCTGGAGGACGACCTGGCAAGGATCGTGGGGAAAGGAGGGCCAATAGACCTGTGATGGTGCAAGGCTATTAAAGGCTTTGGTCAAACGGAGGCCGGCAGGCACCATCCGTGGTAATGTTACGTAACAGTTGCCGAATGCCGCGCCCAGGGGTGATTCCGCGTGAGCGGCACCTCGGCTTCCTCAAAGACCAGTGTCACAAAAGTTCAAGCTCGAGTTCGCACTCTCACTGCCGTAGATTTTTTTCCTCGTGGTCTATAAAATCCTGAGAGATTCAGGTCATGCTTCTCAGTACCCTGTAATGTACTCCGGCTCAATATTCTTCCTTGCTCTCATCGCTTTGAATTGCTGTTCATACATGCAGCCGAAGGAACCAATTCAGAATCCCAGAGCGTGCCAATTTGCTGGCGCCCATGCATGTTTCATACAAGCCTGCTGACCCGTGGCGAAAATAGCTCTGATTCCATAAAGGTGCGTAATATATTGTTCTTACACTTCGCGCCCTTTACGCGACTAGAGGTAGTTAAAAATGGCCCCCATTCATCAGCTCGTCCTGCTGATACGGTATGGATTCTGGTCTAGGTCGCTTTTTATAGCATATGACTTCAAGCGTTTTTCCAAAGCGGCAAAGTTGCGCTAAGGCTTTCTGAATCCCTTCAACATCTAAACTTTGCCCAGAACACACAATGGTGCGTGCTTGTTTTCACCGAGTTTGCTATGATTATAGTTTCATTTCTATTGGCATTAGCTTTAGACTGGACCAGCAATGATTCAATCTGGTACGTAAAGCTTCAACGATGTTGATCAAGTCCTTATCCATATTGCGGGAGAAAGGTGATTTCGACTGCTATTCCCACCCCAAAGTACCGTTCACTGCGGCACACACTATGTCCAGTGCTCTTTCGGCAGGTCCCTACGGTCGGTGATATCTAGACGGCCGCCGGTCATGAACTGCGCAGTTCCACGCCTTCTTACAAGTGCTGCGAGATAAAGGATATCCTTCTCCAACGTGCATCCATGTTTTACTATCTATTGGTGCACCTCCTTGCGTCGGCAGGATGTGTCTTGGCCACCCAATTCCCTTTACAGTCAAAGTCAATCGACTGGGATTTGGATTCTCAGCCTAATATAAATGCTACAGGGCATCTCGTATTTGACACCGTTAACTCCTTCCTCCAGCATTGGCCTAACACGCGCTATCGTAATGGTAAGTGAAACATCGTTCATGGCCTATAATCCCGTTTCAATTGTATATCATAGGTCATAGTCTAGTTCCTGGAATCATACCCGTTGGGACGCTCCTCTACCATGGCCGTGCCGATTCCGACGTCCCAACCGAACCACAGTGGGTGGCTACAGATCCCGAACATTCATACGTTTTTTGTCGCGGGAATACAACGACCGGATGCTGGCAGTTGACCTTGGTAGTCACACGTGCGCTGAATGTCGTATATTTTGATGGAAGTGGGGCCGCGAAATTGGTGAACGGTCCTTTAGAGACTCAAGATATCGTGGCGTGGGGTCGCATTGCTCCCGAAAACATCAGGGCGGAGTATAAACGGATTGCAGATCTTTGTACATGGGGACAGAAGTTGGGCGTCGATGGCTTTCTTAGGTATGCTTCCTATTCATCTTATCTTGATGCCATAAAACTAAGTTTCCTTAGGATGGAAATGGACTTGTAGGCCATCGTGGCGCCTTATTTTTGAGCGTTCCTGATTTTCTTTTCCAGCGAAATTATGCTCTGCGATTTTGCCGCTGGTGTCGAAGTGCTTTCGTTCCTCCAATTGAGCGCCGATAATCCCCAATTTCCTCTGCCCCCACACCGAGGTCCCCAGCATTTTGAGGCAATTCCTCAGCCTGGAAGGCGTCCGGTTTTCTCTCCATCAGTCACCCTAAGCCACTTCGAGGTCCTTCACGCGGGGTCGTGGCATAATCGCTATCCTGGGGATACACGCATACAACTTGATCTAGCACGCATGGTATCTTTCTATGATACATCCATCGCTCCGAGCTTGATTTCTCGCCGCTTTGGACAAGAGAGGCTTCACCATCACATCGGAGGAGCTTCTCAATTAGACATTCAGAGGGCCCTGAATAGATTGGAAACAGCGGTGCAAACACCCCATGGGGGCGGCAGCGGTGTCGATTGGAAGACCCTGGTACAAGTGATAGTCGAACGTTATCAAGATAGATTCGAGATGGTGCAGTACCTGCTTAACATCACCTCATCCGAGAACAAGGTACAGATGACTAAAAAGGTACAAACCCAATTGCGAGTTATGCTGCAGCCGTACTTGCTTCACTCTGCCGCTCCCTCGGTTCCGAAAGCGGCGTCAATGATCTACTCCTGGGCGGTTCCGATTTACAAGCTTTGCGCGACGTCACATGCATTGTACATTGTTTCTTCCCCAGTCCTGACTTCTAAATTGACCGAATCAGAGCATTTAATACTCGGTGCGGTGATGGAAACCAATCGCGAGATATGTCGCGTCATAACACGGATGTGGGCTAAGGGTGTCTTGAGCGGATTTGATGACATGCTTCCGTATTCTGTGGATCAAGCCAAAGAGACGGAGAGCGTTCTCTCGGAATGGAGAATACAGCTTGACAGGCTGATGGGATGGTTGGATTGGAGTGTTTGGGTGAAGTGTAAACCTGCTTGTGGGCCTGAGGTATGCGTTGGTTATCTAGACCGCGTTAAATTTTTAATATCTGTGTTTAAGGAAATTTGTTATCTTCCGACCTGGCCTTTCTTTGGACGCACGTTTCCTGGATTTCCTGGAGGTGGGGAAGGGCCAGAATGGCGTAAACCGCCCGGCAGGCACAATATCATTGTGATGAAAGATGAAGGTATAGATGACGGATGGGAGAGACCGGAACCGAAGTGTCTTCGTCGATTTGAGCCGTATTCGTTCTAAGTAGATGCCATTAGATCGTTTATTAACGTATGTATTGCAGTTCACGGCCATTACGGAGGTTTGTGATCTTTGTATGTTGCGTGGCGTGGAAAGTCTCCGTGATTCGGTTGTATATCAGAAGAGAAGGCGTTCCAGGGTTGATTTGGGCCAAGGTCGCGTTCCCATGCACATGGACGCGAATTCGAATCAAGGAGGGATACTTTGGAGAAAATGAGGAGAAGGCTCTAGTCTTCCGCAGAGCTTTATCTTACCAGATACCGCGATATATGAGTATTATGACGACATTTCGCACTGTTCGGTTTACGCAAAACCGGAAAGAGCATCACCATTATCATTATCGGAGGAAGAGAAGCAATTCTTGCCCTGCATAAGTTGAGAAGGTAGGGCCCTGAGTGGCGGCCTTGGTTTTTTTTTTGGGTCCGAGGATGAACAGGTGACCCTAGTGCTCCACCGCTGCCGCGCTGAGCGACCTGAGGACAGCGATGGCCGATACGGTGCCATTCCGTTGAAACTTGGTTTGGTAAATTTATTCGGTGTGAATCTTAATTTTTTTTTCGCGTCCGTCCGGAACTGTCGTCACTGGTGATCGCCCCTAAGCCAATTGCAGAAAATTCTCCAGTACTCGATTGGAGTCTAAAAAGTAAGATATGTTCCGGTCGCTGGCGCTGTATATACTGGGCTGTTGACGGAGACTAACTATGGGAGCCAAGGACCGGCTGTGCAGGGTCATACAGGGCCTAGAAGGTGTGGTGTCGACTGACGTCATCGTGTGAACATGCGGAGTCGGAGCTGGTTAATCTGAGGTACCTTCAGCCGCCTTTTCCGCCCTCACGCACTTCTTTTGAGCTTGCTCATCGTTGTCCACGACGTCCTCCATGGACTTTTTCTCCGCCGCCAACGATGCTTCGGCGGTAGTACTCACACAAAACGACACATTCGCACAGGCCATAGCATCCAGCTTTGGCTCCTTCACCGCACGACTTCCGTCGGTCGCTGTTCCTTCGTCGTCCCAGCCCACACCGACAACGAGACCAACGTTGCACTCTAACAACTTCCATGCTGTCCAGCATAGCGAACTTGCTGGCCTCGTCAATACCCCATCCGTGTTGTTCATTGACATTCGGCCCCATGCCCAATTCACCAATGCTCGTCTCCCTAGTGCGTTGTCGTTGTCGGTGCCATCCACGCTCCTAAAACGCCCCTTGTTCTCTTTGGACAAGCTTGCATCGATGCTTTCTTCTTCCTCTTCACGCTCACGATTCCTTGGTTGGAATACATCAGCCCAAATCGTTGTGTACGACGCTGACTCTGCGTCGCTGCCCAACTCATCCAATATCCTCGGCCTTCTCAGGAAATTCGCTAATGATAACTCTGGATACTCTGGCAAGCTGTGTTGGCTGCAGGGTGGCTTCCAGTCTGTATGGCGAGATCGACGAGAGCTTATTGACCAGCACCCGTTGGTGCCTGATCCTACAACCACGTCGGCTCCTCCTTCAACATCTCTGAATCCCAATCTTTTGCCAACGGCAGCGTTCCGTGCGCCTAAACGGCAGTCTCCCTCATCTCTACGAGCCGGCATGTCAATGCCGTCACTTCCTCATCAACCTTTTAATCCTTTCTTCGATACCATCCGTCAAAACATAGAGCTCTCTCATGGCATTACAGAACGTATTCCGCTCAAGCTCACTATCCGGGCAAAGCAGCGGATAGCTGATCTTCCTTTTGCGTGGCTGCGTACCATTGCTCTCCGAACAACCTCTCACCTCGAGACGGATGTTGAAGAAAGCATGGAATCCCTCGCAATGCAGTTCTACCGTATTGAACTCGCTGAGCAGAGAAGACTAATGGGAGTTATGGAGCATCATTCACGAGAATCTATTGTACACAACTACAGCGAACGCAAGGGCGTGCCTGTCAAACCGTTCCCTTTCAGTATTACTGCAGGTGTAGAAAAAGGTGCAAAGAACCGGTATGATTTTCTTTCTTCATCATATTTCATGGTTCTAATTGGTGTCATATAGATATCGTCATATCTGGCCCTTTGAACACGCTAGAGTACGACTGCATTCCGATAAATCAATATCCCCCCCTCCTTCGTTGGATTCTGCAGTCCCTTCCGACGCCTCGCCCGAATTAACACCCTCCTCATTCGCTCCCATCCTTATGCCATCCAAATCTCGGTCGTCCTGCTATGAGGACACCGACGATTATGTGAACGCTTCCTACGTACAGCCATTGTGTACTCGCCGACGGTACATAGCCACGCAAGGTCCATTGGAAGCCACTTTTGTGGACTTTTGGACGTAGGTCTTTGCTTCTAATGAAATTTATGTATATGTCTAACAAGCTCGAAAGTCTTGTTTGGCAGCAAAACGTTCATGTTATCGTCATGCTCACCCGAGAAATCGAGGGCTCAACTGTGAAATGCAACTGCTATTGGAAAGACGGCACTTACGGCTCCCTTCATCTTCAATTGATTAGCCGCAAGGGGAAAGAAGATGGTGGGGATAAAATACCATCCACGCAGAGCGGAGGCTTTTTCAATTTCTGCGCCGATGAGGAAGAGAAGACTCACCCAATCATCAAGCGGACTTTTTTGCTTACCCACTCCGGATATCCCCACTCCAAACCGCGCCGAATTGTCCATTATCAGTATTTGGAATGGCCGGATATGAATGTTCCCGATGACCCTCGAGGTGTCCTGGAGCTCATCAAGGAAGTAGGGAGGGGCATGGAGGAGAGTGAGCGGCATGGCGATAAACTCGATATCAACGGAATCACTACCGAAGATCAGCTATCGGACGTTGATTCGTGTACAGGCATTTCGCGCCAAGGCAAAGGCATCCAGCCGCTTCTTTTGCACTGCAGTGCCGGTGTGGGAAGGACTGGAGGTTTTATCGCTGTCGACGCCGTCCTGGACGGAATCCGGAGAGAGATTCGAAAATCCGTCAAGGACCAGGTCAGGACGGCCGAAAATAAAGCAATCGAAGATCGTACCGACAGCGATGGTGATATCGTGATGAATGAGACAGGCCAACGTACCATGCCCATGCCGCCTAACAAGGGAGGAGACGTTTTGCACGTTCCTGTCATAGATAACGGACTGTCTCCCTCTGCCTCGATTCCACAACGAGAATCCGAAGGAGGCGACACAGCTACAAGACGATGGGCCGAAAACCTGGAGCACATTGACAGTGCATACAGTCGCGACGTCGGCGATCTCGAAGGCAGGTCGTCTTTCGAAACTGCTAGTTTGAGTACCGCTTCGTCTTCCGAAGAATCCTCCTCCTTTTTCCTCCGTGCTGGGCCGAAAAACGAATGCAAGGAAAATGACGGTGAGATTTCACCTAATGCGCCAAGTAGCGGATACACAACTTCGTCATCCTTTGTCACGACGATAGCTTCCGAACCGAGTAGCAAGGATGGAGTTGTTGGTTCAACGAAGTCATTTCCCAGTTCGAATTCGGTTCCTGTTACCGATTTCAAGAGTCTACTGAGCGCACGGCTGGGGGAAGAGGAAACTTCACGCGCGCGGACACAGTCGGCGCCGGTAGCGATTGTCTCGACAAAGGAAGGGTCCCCTTTCACTATAAGCAGCCTGTCACCGTCTGGCAGCGACGTGAAGGACGCTAAGGACTTAGCTGCACAATCGACGCCGAATCTCAAGCTTTCTTCAGCTTCCACGACGCGACCTATTTCTGCTGTGGCTTCTACTTCGACAACGAACGTCGATTACAAGGATCCTCGTCCGATGCATAGGCCTGACTCACCGCGCTTATTGAGCTCCTGCGACGAGCCACTGTGGGAAGTCGTTCAAGATATGAGAGAGCAGCGAATGAGCCTGTGCCAGAGTCTCAGACAGTACGTCTTTGTGCATGCGGCCGTCATTGAGGGTGCTCTGATGGTGGCCGACGAGGAGAAAGAGGCATTGGGAGCAGACAACGTTGAGAAGCTGATCCGTCAGCAGAGCGGCTCGTCCCATAGCAATGCTGTGCCGGCAGCTGGTCCGGTGTTTGTCTATAACGATATATTAACAGCCAGCTCATCTTCCCATGGGAAGAGAGTTGCCAGCCCGACTGAATTATTGAAGGAGGACAAGATGGGAGAGTTGAGAATGTCGAAAAGACCGAGCATCAAGAGGAAGCAGCGGAGTCATGACAATGAAATGGCGGTATACTCTGCTAGGGAATCTCTTGGTGAGAGACTGACATTGCCTACGTTTGAGATAGGTAAGTGTTGCTATATTACGAGACGCCGTTGGTGCTAATATTGGCCCTGCCAACACCATCAGGGTGATTGTTACGTCTCTTCGTGTCTTGGCATTTCTTTCTTTCTTCCCTGTCTTTGTCGTCGAATTCAACCTCGTCATCCTTGTTATTCCCCAACCAGCATTTTTCCCAGCTAAAATTCGCATCAGTCTTGTATATATCTCCACCACCACTGAACCAATCATGGCATATAATCCTATGATATAGGATACACATGTATTTATTTCTCTGTTGTTGTTGTCCCCAGTTACTCGTAATATTTGTATCGTTGCTTATCGAGGAATCCCTGTCTAGTTAGTCGTACAATTAATTTCTTTGATAAAGCATTTGATTTGGATGGTAGTACAGAATACGCTAAAAAGTGCTTCCTCCGCCGGCGCCTCTCCACCATCGTACTACACCATCTTCGCCTCCAGTGACAAAGGCACCCACCCCAACGGATGTTAATTTGGGTCTCCACGACACAGACCACACTTCTCCAGTATCTTGTACGGTTGATACAGCCGCTCGTGCTGCGATGTCCCACACTTTGATGGTTTTGTCGGCAGATCTGAACTTCAATTAGGTGTCGTCAGTGAGATGGTATAAATATTCTACATACCCTGACAAGGCAAGACGATTGTCGGGTGATATATCGACGCTGAGAACCCAGGAAGAATGTCCCGTAAAAGCCGCCACCATTCCCCCGGAGGATGTCCGTACGTCGTGAAGGACCAGACGTTTGTCTTCAGACGCACTCAGAAGGAGCTATAGTAAGGGTAAGTGAAGGAAGAGACTCGTGGTGTAACGGAAGACTTGCGTTGCAATCAGGAGACCAGACAAGGTCCCGAACGGCCATAGCATGGGAGGTGTACGTCGTCGCCAGTGAATTTGTTTCAAGGTCGAATATGTAGATCTGCCCTGATTCCGAGGACAGCGCTACGCGCTTTCCATCTGGGCTCTACCCACGAGGTATTCTGAACATCAGGGATACGATAAATATGTGAATACGTACATGAGTGCAGTGCAGCCCAAATTTGCTCCTCCCTGACGGCAAAGAAGATAGCCGTTGCCCAAAATTTTCTGAATTTGCCGAGTGGATGGCGACGTTCCCGGAGGCGCCTGAAGAGGCGTAGGTCTGGCAGTTGGGATTCAGAGATACAGACCATGCTGTTCTTGGTGAGTGAAAAGGCTGTAAAGCGTGGGGGAGACGACAGCTCACAAGGCTCGATATCACCACCTCCCGCCGAACGGTTGTAACTCTCGTACTTTCCAACAATGTCCCCGGTAGTGAGGTCCCATAAGGATGTGAGGCCCTCGATAGTGTTGTAGAGGGCGTATTTTGCGTCTGGCGATACGGATAGAGAGACCAGACCGAGCATGTGTGGAGCTGGGAAATCCGAGCTGGGATTTGGAGGCTGGGGATCGCCTGCAGAGGTCCATTGCTTGATGCTTCCGTCGGCTGAGACGGATATCACGGTGTCGTTGCTCGTCCAAGAGATGTCCCAGACAGCGTCGCCGTGCACTGGAAGAAGATCAGCTCAGTGTTAGCCGCCTGCATGGCCAGAGGGAGCTGACCTTCTGCAGCATCGTGGGAGTGAAGAAAGGCAAGACTCTATTCTTTTGTTGATTAGACGCAACACGGGAGGAAATGGAGAGCAGGGCAAGTGCGCGTACTCACCATTTGAACGGCGCGTTATATCGACGCGATTTGAAGGTGGTGGTCAAGATGATCGGTTTGTCTACGCCTATTTGAATCCAATGCTGTCGCTGCTGTATCTTTTATGTACTCATTACTTCGACGTGTGTATCCAAATCATGTAGTCTACGATATCATCCAATGCTGGTCTCCTTTAATCCGTTGGTGGAACGTATGGCTCCACTAGCATCTTGCTAAATTCTTTCAGCTTCTCAGGGCCTCTGACCTCCTCTGTAAGTAGGGGCAACTGCACTATATGGAAAAACTCGTCGTAGAGTTCATGGGCCTCCCCCAGATACTTCTGTTGCATCTTTTGTCGGACCCGGCAGTGCTCGCAATTAGAGCCTGCTCGAACATGTCAGTGGGTGCTGCGCTTGCAAACGAGAAACAACGCACTTTTCTTTGGGAAGAGAAGCTGGTTTACGACAATATTATGCGTGTCAATCTCGTAAGACGTTAGTTCTTGCACCAAACGTTCGGTTTCGTATAGCGACAAGAATTCAGATATGCAAACACAGACAAAGGTGGTCTTTTCCTACGGGGTTGTCAACACATAAACGTAGCCGCAAGGACGAATGCGTACAGGATCCTTGAACTGCGTGTTTACTTCTGTGATGACAGCGCGCATCGATTCAAGCTTGGCGAACATATCTTCTTGAGATCCAGCTTCTCCACCCATCATAGAGGACATCTGCTCGATATTTCAGGGTAGATGTCAAAGCGAGCAAGAATATACACGCCTGATTGATCATGGGTCCAAATCGTGACCCTAGACTACTCAACTTCCCTAGAGCCTTCTCCAGCACTGTTGGGAACGAGAGGAAACGGAGGGTATGGCCCGTTGGCGCCGTATCAAATACTATAACAGAATATTCCATCGACTTTACGTGCCTATGTCAAAGATCTTGTTCAAATCGCAGCGAGAGACGATCAGTATGAGGGTTCGTACTTCATGATTTCAGCGAAACTCATGGCTTCATCGACACCAGGAATGGCAAAGGCAAGATCCTGCATCATGGAGCCCATCATCCCATTTGAATCAGCTAGCACAGAAGAGCGTGAATATCAAATCTGCATAGAGGATAGCCGAGGATCGTACATTGATCCACCATTTCCTGTATTGCACTTGTCGGGTCGATTTCCATTGCGAAAAGATTATCGAAGCCGTTGACTTTGGTAGCATCTTTGGAGAATTTCTGGCCAAAGGCGTCGGACAAGTTGTGTGCAGGATCGGTTGACTGTGGTAGCGTATCAGGACTGCTAGACGGCCGCGTAAGAGAAGAGAACGAACGATGAGAAGGACAGATTGGCGACATTTTGCTAGCTGTATAGCCAGCGAGCACGATGTCGTTGTCTTTCCTGAATCCGCTAGTTTGAACTTGGTTTCCTGAGGATGATGGTCTTGACTTGCCTACACCACCTTTCCCACCTGACGATTACGGTAAGTGATTGGCCGCAGCAAAGAATAAATAGGACCTGCCGCAGAATATCCACTTCAAGGTGGTCTGGTCAAGGACGTTCTGGAGAGTAGGAGGAAGAGTTTCGGCGTCCATGGTAGTGTTGACGGTGGAAGTAGCAGAAATATATACGTAACGATCGCGGCGACGTGTTTGTTTGCTTTTGTCCTTCTACATTCATCTCGACTGTACTTGGAATCTTCTCCGCCTTTCTTTTACCTTCTACCATGCCCGACAAGCTGTCATTCAGAGGTACACAATTCATGCCAGATTAGTAATTCAAAGTAGTTGAAAATATCCAGCTCTGCAGCTTGCCAACCAACAGCGGAACGCGTACGGTCTCCGATATCATGATTTCGCTCGGTACAGGTCAGGCTACATGCTCCAGCATTGTCGTATATGCTGAGCATTGTCCAGGAAGCATTGTGCCAACAGAACACATCGAATCCGGTCGACTTTGAAGATTACCCATGGCAAAGGGAAAGATTTCAAGAAGCTTCCGCCAGTGAGCGAGGAGAACATGAAGGACGGACAGTGAGTCACCCTTATCATTCTCCTGATCTTCACAACTCAGTGAACTGGATTCTAGCCTTCAACTGCTACTCATGGAAGCCGAACGGGCTTGGGCATACTCCCAAGATCTTGTATCACAATCCTTGCAACCCGCAAACGCCGAAAATGCCCATACACTCAGGCATAGTGCTACAGGACGGTTCCGTCGCAGCGTCAACTGGTCGACACAGCTCCTCTCCCACTGCCAAGTATTGTTCGCATCCTCCCGGCTGTCCGCAGAGAGCTTACTCGAAACCACCATCTACACGCTCATTCTTAACGGTCGTTTCCTTCGCTATCGCGAAGATTTCGAGGATGCCCTCATTCAGCTCAGTGTGGCGAGACATTTGTTGGATGAGCTGGCTGCTGCTGCCACGACGAGTCGGGACCAAGCTCTCGCTGTCTTGTTTGCGGACGAAATCGGTCCGGAGATTCGGTACTGTGCGCATGAGCTGGGTCGGGAAAAATCCTATGATATCGATGGAATCGTCTCCGAGCTTTCGTCAAAGCATAAGAACGCTCTGGTAGAAGGCTGTGATAGTCTATTGAGCAGGTTCAAAGCGGAGGAAGAAGCGCTGAAGCATGTCGAGGGCAAGAAGAAGCTGGAGACTTTGATATGGGAAGGCGAGCCTGTGCCCGTGCGAAACCCAGAGCTTGTCGATGTCTTCCTCAAAGTGCAAGAGGCTGAGAAGAAGTTAGACGTCTATGACGAAAGGAAGGTCAAGGCGGGTGGTTCAAAGAAGAGCGTGGCTGCCTACGATGCCATCCTTCTTGCTCTTAGTGACGCAGAAGATGTGGCAAGGAGATTGAAAGAGGCTCAACAGGTAAAGCCAGCAATACTCGCCTTTTGCTTTTGGAGGTATCTCACACTCTTTCCATAGTCAACAGGATTGGCTGCGACTGCAAGCAGTGGAGCGCGCGATATGCACTTCCTTTATGCATACACCATATTTCAACTATTGTCGCGGCGCATTCAACGAGACTTCAGGCTTGTCAAAGCGTTGTTGGCTTCCCCATCCAGTCCATCAAAAATCCAGTCTAAACCTGGGCAGGTTGATGCTAGAGTGTATCCTGCTATTGTAAAATTGTTGGATACTATCATGCAAGGTTTAACTCAAATGAGGACACTAAGCATAGTCGACGACAACCCAGACCTGTCATCTGGCGTGGACGCGAGAATCTCGTACACGAAAGCTAGCAGGTAAGCTATTGAGCATATTATCATACTTGCCCATTCTCATATACATTCTTTCGCAGATGTTTGTACCTTGCTCGCTGCTACGTGAATGTCAAGAAGTACGCAGAAGCGCTGACCCTTCTGCAACATTCAAGCATCCACATTCGTGAAACGCAATCCCATATCTCAATGTCGAACTCGGACGCTGCCGAGGTCGCCTTCTTCCCACTTTCTCAAGACGAACTTGGTCAACTTGAGTCCCAATTATCATCCGACAGTCTACAGTTCAAACGGGACTGGTTTGCTTATAACGGTGGCTCCGTCAATGCGGACCCCAAGTCTTACAAGAAGCCAGCATTCTTTAACATTGCCCTGAATTACGTGGATTTGGATATGGACAGACTGCTGCAGAGAGCAGGGAAGGAGTCTGCGCCAACTACGCCAGCTCCTGCTCCTACGACCTCAACCCATACATCCAAGGTTGAGCCTGTGGGGGACAAGAGGCGAATCATTGAGGATACGAGAGCGGCGACACCGGAACTTTCTCCAGCACCTGCTCGTGGTGGATTGAGTAGTCTACTCGGTGGATGGTGGGGCAAGAACTAATGACATTATAATTATAAAATACATACATGTATATACAGCGTAACAACGACAGCTAGTCCGAAAAACATTACTTGAGATTAAATGATAAAGGGGATGGTATGCTTAATCGAAGAACTAGGGAGAAATGTGTCAAGCTCTCAGAAACCGAGATAGGTGGCAGCGAAATCTACCTTTTTAGCCTTGAATTCGGTGACATCGTCCGATTCTCCTCCTTTCTCTCTGGCTTCTTCGTCGCTGATCAGACTTATTGAGCGTCCGATATTCTGGAGCTCCCTCCAAAATTCAGGATTTCCAGGTGTTGCTTTGCACTTCTTCTTCAGCTCCAGAAGAAACCTTGAACGCCGTTGATTATGGGCCTCTGTATTCTGGAGATAAAAGCTGGACTTACTCGTTCCATGCATCAATCTCATCTTCCTGAAAACGACCATAGTGGTTAGACCGTAAGGTAGCATGGTTATCGTAAGAGCCGCTCACATTAAGACACGTATCCCTCATAACTTTCATGCATTCAATCAACTCGTCCGTCCGCCGTGATGAAAATGGACGCATCACAATTTCCGTAATGACGAAGGCAAGGTCTTCTACCGCTTTAGTGACCAGATCCTTGGCCGCGAGGTTCTTCTGGAAGTCCTTCAGCGGGTATGTAGTTCCAACGATTCGACCGTGCTCTCGACCAGGATCGACTTGAGGCGATGTAGACCTAGCGGGCGTCGGAAGAGGACTACCGCCTTTCTTCGACAGAACCTTAGCAAGAAGATCTTCCTCTTCCTCAGATTCCTCGGTTGCGCTGTCATCTTCGTTTGGTGTGACGATTTGCTCCTGTGTGCTCGATGAAGGGGTAGGTTCTTCAACGACTTGTAGTTGTGTATTTGCTGGAGCTTTGCGGTCCAAGAGCAGCATCTCTTCGTCGTCATCGCGTGCGTGGACGTGTCCGTCTTTACGAGCCCGGGCGACCTTCTTGGGTACTGTATTGTATTGCTTGTTACTAGCGGTAAGCCACGTGGAATAAAATGGCGCACCTTCTTTAACCTTAAATGCAGCCTTGGCCTCTTCAATGGCGTCGTGTGCCCGCTTAACGACCTTGCGTGGCGGCTCAAAGTACTTCAAGAGCTCGGGGTGTGGTGGTGGAAGTGGATTTGTGTCTAAATCGGAAACAACTGCACAGTGGAACATGGCTTGTTTGACGCGATGAATCGCCGGATTATAGGAATACCGTGTGTCGAACCATGGTTCTCGGTTCCTAGTTCACTTGTGAATAGGTGAGTCCGTGAAACATGAATTACATACCCTTCTTCGTCTTTCTCTCCCGCCGCCATAACGTCCATAGCATCGACAAAGTTATCCATAGTATCAAGTTGCTCTTCGGTCGGAAGATACGGATGTTCCGTTACCACCTCTCCCTTCTTGTTCACTAGGCGGTCAAGAGATGGGAACGTGTACTTGCGCACATCGTCTGCGAAAGGCATCTGGTAAACAATTGCTTGTGAGTCTTTCAGTGTGGTTATCACACGGTCTACTCGCCTGAGCCCACAACAGACAGTCCACTTTATCGAATATCGTAGGGGACAGTACTCCCATCTTTGGGTCCATCCCGTCTTTAGTTACCCATCGAGCAATTGCCAGAACACCCTTTTCGTACATAGCCTGCACGATGGACGACAGTGCCACTTGTTGTTGAGGTGACGAGGGGTCAGCCCATACATACTGTATTTCACCCATGGAGAGCTCGCGACGAAACTTAGCAATCGTTTAGCACAACGTGGGAGGAAAGTCTAAGACTCACCCTCTTCTTAGGAAAAAAAGAAGAAATCTCGATTCCCTTCTTTGTGTTCAGTCGAAGAAACTGGCCATCAGGACAGGGAGCATATGAAGTTCCATACTTGAACCCTCGCACTAAATTTTCCTTGTCAACAGACTCCATGCCCTCAGTGGGATCTTTCTTCTTGGTGCCGTCGTCAATTTCCTCCTCCGCCTCTTCCATTTTGACATCACCATCTTCATCTTTGTCTCGCTTATCGACAAAATATTCTGAGGTCTGCTTCAGCTGGGCATAGCGCACGTATTCCTCGCCATCGAGTGCCATCTTTTCCTTCTCGTCATCCTCTTCCTTCCTCACGGAGAATTTCTTCCAGCTCTTTGGTCGGTTGATGGCCGTACACTTGCTCGTTTTGACCATTATTTCAAGGGATTTTTCCGGGAGCGTATCTACGTCGCCTAGTCGGAGAACGGTGCCCATTAGAACAGATTTCGTTTGTTTGATATCTGGACGCGATATATCCTGCAAGGCATAGGCGCAAGTACCCAATACGCCATTTTCGACTCCGTCGATGAATTGCTTGTAAAAACCTTCATTCACCCGCTGAAGTTGGTTTTGTCAAAGAGGAGAAACAGAACTGTGGATCAAGGACTAGCCTTGATGGTCGACTTGTCTTCTTCTACATAGGGAAATTCTTCGTCGTCAAAATCGATACCACTACGCTAGATGATGAGCATAGATAGAATTATAGTTTCTGAGTACGCACACTATGGTCAAGGCGATATCAAGGCCGTTGAGTTTCTTAACGGTAGCATCCCAGTCTTCAATTTCTATGGGGTTTTCTCCGTCTGTCACAAGGATTATTTTGCGAGTCCACGTCTTCTTAGAACTGAGATGGTCTGCTTGGGTCTCGATGCCCACAATGAGGCAGTCGATGGCTAGACCGCGCCAGTATAAGTAAAATGATAATGCGGAAATATGCACTCACGATCTCCGGTAGTTTCAGAAGGCTCCAAACGATCCAACTTTGCAAGGGTCGCTGCATTAGGCTGTGCAATATGAATGTACTCAGAAACATTCTCATATCCCCCGTTCTTCTGATTGACAATGTTGTCCGTATCTTGACTGACATTAGAATCGGACAGGCGCTGTGGCGGTACTCCACGCACCTTCTGAACCAAATACAATAACGCCACATTGATCTGTCTTCCTTCCGTTGTATATCTGACCCAACCTAAATAGCAGAAACGTGACATAAGAATCAAACCCACCATTTCTTGAATCTTAAGTTTCACGTATTGAAGCCCCCATTGTAGATTTGTGATTTCAGCTGTTCGTTCTTCACCGTTGGGCCCTTCAGGGAGTTCGACGATCCTGGTTTTTCCCATGGACTTAGAGATGTCCACTAGGAACATGGTTACAGTGTACTAGAGGGAAATTAATACGTTGTTGAAGGAAAATCAGGGCATGCTCACTCCTGCTCTTTCAGCGGGCATGGTGGTGATAGGGAAGGAATTGAGTCAACCGGCGTGTCGGACGCGGTGGCTAATTATGTCACGTGGTCGACAACATCACATTGTCACTGTGACATATGTAACACCCAGAAGCTTCGGCGTGACGGTAGCGTGACATACCCTTCCTGCCACACATTCGAGGCTTGTTGACGCGACTGATTGCTGCAGGGCACGCGGACGGTAATGTCGGCTCCTATGTTGGCCAACGGTCTCCCTCAGAATATCTCACCTCATCACGGGCAACGACAGCCCGGCATGCAGGAGCTGCAGCAACTCATTCTGGTACGTCGACTGCCCCTTCATATATTCAACACATCCCCTCATCCTGCCCTCTAGCGAGTCAATTTTCTTAGAAAGAATCCTACCGAGCAGAAATCTCCCAACGAGCTCGAAAATCTGGTCAAATATATCCAGAACGTCAGCAACCAAAGTAGGTCACCGTCTTCTCCTTGCCCAATTTATCTCATCTTTCCAGCTCGAAATCATGCACAGGCTGCGCAGCAGCAACAGTCGCAACAGTCATTGGTTAACGGAAATGGAATCACCAATGGTTCAACGCCTGTCGTTGTCCCTCCCGCCCCCCCTCACACTCCCGTCTCCTTCACCTCTGACCAGATAAACGTTCTCCGCGCTCAAATATCAGCCTTCAAACTTCTCAGTCGGCATCTTCCTGTGCCCGACAATGTACAACAAGCTATGCAGATGCACAATGCCGTTGCTGTCGCAGACGAGAAGCGGCTCCAGTCCCCCGATTCTACCTCTCGAGCCGCAGACAGCGCTGTGAAGGTGCCGAAAGGCGAGTCAGGAACACCAGCACTCGATATTGGCAAATCGGAAGAGCCAGAAGAAATAGAAATTGATCCCGCCGATCTACCCAAAGGACCATTCCTCGAGGACGATGTCAACTCGGGTATATACCCTTATAATGCGTATAGACACCCTTTTTCCCATCTCAAGCGCGGTCCCGAGACCGATAAAACCATGTTTTCCACTCGACTGCAACGCCTACTCGTTCCCACTATCATGCCCATTGGCCTCGACGCTAACCAGATATTGGCCGAACGTGACCTTTTCATTGAAAACCGCATCCAGCAACGAATCAGGGAACTGGAAGCTTTTCCTTCCACGATGGGTGACGGAGGCTTGGTTCCAGGTGTCGACATTGATGAGATGGTCAAAGGCGAGAAGGAGAACACTGTGGCGAATGATGCTCATCTTGGAACTCTCATACATCCGAGTGCCACATCTCATGGAAAGTTTCGTGCCATGATAGAGCTCAAGTCGTTGCGTCTCGTGGAGAAGCAAAGGGCTATGCGCGCTCTAGTGGCTGAACGACTCACCCATGGATCTCTCCTCCCGCTCAACCGAGTCGACTTCAAGCGCACTCGAAAGCCGCACCCCAAAGACGCACGTATGACCGAGCAGCTTGAGCGAAGGCAACGCACCGATCGCGAGCGACGTGCTAAGCACAAGCATGTCGAGCAACTCAATGTTATTACAGCTCATGGACGCGAATTGATTGCTGCAAACCGCGCGGCTCAAGAGCGGGTTCTGAGAATTGGACGGGCCGTTTTGAGTTACCATGCTCATACGGAGAAGGAGGAGCAGAAGAGGATCGAAAGGATTTCGAAGGAGCGTTTGAAAGCGCTGAAGGCAGACGATGAAGAAGCCTACATGAAACTCATTGACACGGCCAAAGACACTAGGATCACTCATCTTTTAAGACAGACAGATGCGTACCTCGACTCTCTTGCTCAGGCCGTCGTCGCTCAGCAGAATGAAAGTGGTCCACAAGAACACTTTCAATTCGAGGTGGAGGATGGTCCGGCGACGGAGGCTACATTCGGTGCACAGGTTACGGAGGAGGCTAATGAAGACAAGACTAAGGTGGACTACTATGCTGTTGCTCATCGTATATCCGAGAAGGTCACGAGGCAGCCTTTGATACTGGTCGGTGGGACACTAAAAGAGTATCAGTTGAAGGGGTTGCAGTGGATGGTGAGCTTGTATAACAACAGACTGAATGGAATTTTGGCAGACGAAATGGTACGTTTTTGATCCCCTTCTCTACGACCAGTTACCTACAAAAATTTATTAGGGTCTCGGCAAGACGATTCAGACTATATCCCTGATCTCGTTTCTCATCGAAGTCAAACGGCAACGTGGTCCTTACCTTGTCATTGTCCCTCTTTCTACCATGACGAACTGGTCGGGAGAATTTGCCAAGTGGGCCCCGTCCATCAAGATGGTGTCATACAAAGGCAACCCAGCTCAGCGTCGCGCCTTACAGGGTGACCTTCGGGTGGGGCAATTTCAAGTCCTACTCACCACGTATGAGTACATCATCAAAGATCGACCGCATCTAAGCAAGCTAAAGTGGTTGCATATGATCATCGGTGTGCACATTTACTTTTCTTTCCATGATTTAGGAACTAAAAGCGCTGGCCTTAGATGAGGGCCATCGTATGAAGAATACTCAAAGCAAACTTTCTCAAACTCTTACCACTTACTACCACACCCGATATCGCCTCATCCTCACCGGTACACCCTTACAGAACAATCTTCCAGAATTGTGGTCCTTACTGAACTTCGTCCTTCCTAAAATCTTCAATTCCGTAAAATCATTTGATGAATGGTTTAACACTCCCTTTGCTAACTCCGGAACGGGCGACAAGATAGAATTGAATGAAGAAGAGGCTCTTCTCATTATTCGTCGCCTCCACAAAGTGCTTCGGCCATTTTTGTTGAGGCGATTGAAGAAGGATGTCGAAAGCGAGCTACCGGACAAGGTCGAGAAGGTCATAAAGGTCAGGATGAGCGCTTTACAAAGTCAGCTGTACAAGCAGATGAAGAAGCACAAGATGATTGCAGATGGAAAAGACGCTAAAGGGTACGTAATGCATTCGAACAGCATACAATAGGCTGATGTCTCTGTCGTCCAGAAAATCGGGTGGTGTGAAGGGTTTGAGCAACGAGCTGATGCAGCTGCGAAAGATCTGTCAACATCCTTTCCTGTTCGAAAGCGTAGAGGACAAAGTCAATCCCAGTCAAGTTATTGACGATAAACTCGTTCGGACGTCCGGGAAGATTGAGTTGCTCAGTCGTGTGTTGCCGAAATTTTTCGCGGCTGATCATCGGGTGTGTATGCCGTCGTATGAGGCCTTCCGACTTTGACTGATGTTCTTCCCAAGGTCCTCGTTTTCTTTCAGATGACCAAAGTAATGGATATCATGGAGGATTTCTTGAAAATGATGGGATGGAAATATCTTCGGTTGGATGGTGGCACCAAGACCGAAGAGCGTGCATCATATGTTCAGATGTTCAACGCAAAAGATTCAGAGTACAAAGTGTTCATTCTGTCCACAAGGGCTGGTGGCCTGGGCTTGAACTTGCAGACTGCTGACACGGTCATCATGTTCGTATCTTATCTTACTTGTCCTTTTGGCTCGATACTCATTTTTGGTTTGTAGCTTTGATAGCGATTGGTAAGCGCTCGACCTTCCAGAGCTTTTCAAAGTTGATCACGGTCATTAGGAACCCTCACGCGGATTTGCAAGCTCAAGATCGTGCACATCGTATCGGTCAGACTCGCGCCGTGCTCATTCTCCGATTCATCACGGAGAAGAGTGTGGAAGAAGCCATGTACCAACGTGCTCGCTACAAATTGGACATCGACGACAAAGTCATTCAAGCCGGTCGCTTCGATAACAAATCTACGCAAGAAGAGCAGGAAGAGTTTTTGGTATGTCGAGCTATTTTTTTCGGCGATCACCCCATCTGATTTGTTTGTAGCGTTCGATCCTTGAAGCCGATCAAGAGGAAGAAAATGAAGAGGCTGGCGATATGAATGACGAAGAACTCAATGCCTTGATCGCTCGTAGCGAAGAGGAAGGAGAAATTTTCCGACGAATGGATACTGTGCGCGAGCGCGAGAGTCAAGAGAATTGGCGGAAGCAAGGAAAGCGCGGCAAAGCACCACCTCCTTTGATACAGATTGAAGAGCTTCCCGAATGCTATCAGACCGACGAGCCCTTCGAGACCAAAGACACCGAAGAGATATTTGAAGGTCGCGGTCAGCGTCGCAGGAATGTTGTAAGCTATAATGATGGTCTCAGTGATGACGCATGGGCGAGAGTGAGAACTTTCCATTCTCCTTTCCTTAATATTAGCTAATGTGGCATCGCCCTATAGGCTCTGGAAGACGGCGAAGATCTTGACGACATTAGCGAGCGGCCGCGGAAGACGCGAAACGTCGCAAAATTCATGAGAGAAGGGGAGGCGTCTAGTCGAGGGACACCTGTCTCTGACTTGGACTCTCGGCCGCGTAAGGGCCGCAAAGGCAAGGCCAAAGCTCAGGACTATGATGCTCCAATCGGTTCTAAGCGGAAGAGGGGGGTAAAAGCAATGTCAGTAACCCCATCCGCTGCAGGGGATGACGAAGACGAGGACCGAATAAGCGTAAATTGCCTCCTCCATGTTGGTCTTGTCTTCTTTTTGACTTATTTTGTACAGAAACGCCGGAAGACGAAGACGAGTGACATTTCTCCTGCACTGCGTGAGCGGATGAAGAGGGCATTCGAAGAATGTTACGATGCTGTGTATGACTGTGAGGCCGAAGAAGGTCGGACCCGACGTGACTTATTCCTTCAACTCCCAGCTAAGAAGGTGTGTCCACAATACGATTTGACTGTGAAAACGTCTAACAGTTCGTATCAACCAGACATATCCCGATTATTATCAGCTCATCTCCAGACCTATCTGCATGTCGCAAATCCAAAAGCGAAGCCAAAGTTCTTTCTACAAAACCGTGCAGCAATTTAGGGATGATTGGAAGCTCATGTTCAACAATGCGCGCACCTATAATCAAGAAGGCTCATGGGTCTATAATGATGCGGAGGAAATGGAGAAGGTCTTTGATGCCGCGTATGAACGAGCTATAGTTGGCTCGGGTTTGCCTGGAGCTCCATCATCGGGACCGTACGATGATGCCTTGACACCCATGGATGACGACGAACGTCCGCCTCCTCCAGTGCGTTCTAGGAGTACTGGGCGCAAGCAGGTCATCAGCGACGAGGAGGCTGATGATCCGGAGTACCTTACTCCAAGCGACGACGATTGATGCATTATTTCACCTTGTTCTTGCCTAATCTTTGTAGCGTTATTGTAAACCGTACCTTGGATTTAAACCTATATTCGCTGTTGGGCTGTACCTTTGTTGATCCTAATACTTGGTTTTCGTAGTATTTAGAGTACCGCCGATGAAAATGTTCATATAAGACATGCCTAGTAGAAATATTCAGGCTGCTCATAGGGCAGAGGAACAAGGTCTATCAATGCTACAAAATCCATACGATCAAGCAGCCCTTCATTGACCATGGCGCCTAGAAGCTTTCTCGTCCACACACGGCATCCATTATGAAGTGACCGCTCATTGAACTGTATATCAGCCGCCAACTCCAGCATCTTCTCCCTCTGATCTCGAGTAAAGGTGCCGAGTTCATAGGTTTGTGATTCCTGAGCCTTGTCCCTGATACGTTGTTTGATGTTGGGTTCAACGTAGTAGAACCTATCTCCCCACCTCTCTAGCTGGATGATTTGGTGAATCAGGATGTTTGAGCCAGCTGTGGACGAGCTTCCATTGTCCCAGAAAATCCAGACATGACGGGGTGTGTGCAGCGAGCCCGATAGTGGGCCCCGCGCTTGAAGATAGACTTTCTTCTCCGACTCGTCATCGGGGTACTTGAGCGATAGGTCAGTGACGTTCGAAGTAGGGATCATCTTGCTAGAGAAAAAATGGACCATGAGTCTCACATTGTATCATAGGTGGAGCTAAAGTACCGAGAGGGAGACTTAACAGTACCTTGGACGAGTAGCTCGTTAAAAACGAAGACCGCTGGCTCAGAAGCGATAGCTGTTTGGGCGTCAGCGTTGAGACCATGATACGCAGAAAACATTAGAACCTACCTCTCACTACCAGACCACGATTGAGGAGGGGGGGAGAACAACCCAGCTTGACGCTGCTAGAGACGCGCCTTTACAAAGGAAGCTAGTGAAGCAATAAATAAAGCAGTGGCAATGGTCGGTTCTCGTAATGAATACCCACGGTTAGACTAATATAATCACATTCCTTCGCATAGGGTACCTGCAAAAATCAAGAATTAGATCCGCTGGATCTGGGGGACAAGTCGTTTAAATTGGATCGGGCGGTGTGCCAAAAATAGAAGCTTCGCGGCCCGCCGATTTCAAAACGCATATGGAAGGGTAGAACTTGAACTTGTCCTATAACTCCGATACCTTCACGGTCTTGTCGTCTTTAACGCGCCTAGAGATGCCAAGAGGCACCGGCAGATCCTTTCTTTCACTGTACTTAAGCGGTTGTGGTACTTCCAGCTTCCGAGCTCTTCCGAGTCCTCAAGGCCTCAAGCTTCAAGTTCGAAGTTCGAGTCTCGACGCCTCATCTCGGACCGAATCCTCTCTGCTAAAACTAAGTTGAAACTAGAACGGAAGGCACAGAGGGCGCATGTGCTTTCTTTTTCGGTGGGCCTACCTCGTGTGGACATTTCCCCAGCACGGCGGACACGCACAAGATAAATGTTTTCGCAAGTCTTCAGGTTATTTTGTGCTCTTATCCGAGGGCCACCCCCTATCAGTCACTTGATGATCATGTAGTTCTCTGTTATACAGGCGCTCACTTGGCTCCGGGTATCGCATGTAACTCCCTGACGGGGACTTCTGATGCTCTAGCAATGCTCGGTTCTATCTTTGCTCTGTGGTTATCTTTCTCCCGCGACGCAGTACCCCTTCTCAGCATGCCTCTGCTAAACGGCTTGTATTTGTTCATTACGGCTTCTATCTATGCATCTTCTGTCAACCTAAACGGCGCAAGAAGCACGACTAGGCCGGCCTCATTCTTTTTCGATTGACGAAGTGCTAGAGGACAATGCATGCCAGAACACTGGCAGTCCCCAGCTCTCTCAGCCTTTCAGACCTCTACAAAACATGGGTACGCCAATTTTTGACCACTCAGATCTACTAGATGTATTTGCGACCGACTGTCATTTTCTGCCGTCTCTATTTGTTCTACAAACCGATGCTCTCCTGTTAACATTCTATCGTCTCATCCTGATCCACGTTCCCGCCTGTTCCCGCTCACCAAGACAAAAACATCGTACCAGAAGTGGAAGGATCAGGGGAGAAAGCCTACTGAGCACTTGGCCACTTCATCTGGAACACGGATAGAAAAGGAATTGCACGACTTCTTACGGCCATATGCCCTTCATACTTGGGCCTTAAAGAGTCGCGATGCAAGGACTACAAAGAGAGTAAGCACGCAGCCACACGGTATCAACTTTACACAAAATACGGACTCAGGATCGAACGACACTAGGAATAACAAGCCCGTTATTGACGGATGTGGCCTAATACTGCTGTAACGGCATCTTATGGACCCTCGATGCTTGTTTCCTCTGGTATAGGTTAGAGATCCTTCCTAGTCCTTCATCGAGCTTGTGGCTGACTGCGGAATCTTCCATTTCGTACCCTCATGTACGTCCAGTGGTGACGGAATACTGCTGCGGTCTCTGATATAGGGTCTATACTAATGGCGAGCAGTACGGCTTAACAGGTTGCATGCACAAGTAACGACAGACTTCGCAGCAACCGACCCGAAGCGTACTAGTATAGTAGGCAATCGGCTGCAATACATGTATGGAGTTTTGACACTAATTATTGCAGAGCTCTTCAATCCGCGAGTAAATAGTTTGAACGTCCCCTGAAATACCCGAGGCCTGATGGGATACGACGCGACATCAAGCATTAAGCTCAATCATCAACTTGACTCAACAATCGTAAGAAGTCGACCGATGCCGAGCCAAGTCTTTGAGGGTGTAAGCTTCGTTGAAAGCAACGTCCTACTCTACGTACACCTGCTGTACCTTTTCCAACTACTAGTGTGTCACAAAAAACGAGTAAAACATTCGACAATTAGATAAATAAAGAAAGTCTGGAATAGTCCTTAGTGTGGGGGGTAACAACAGGTAGTCTCTATGCGGACCGGACAATATTAGAAGTAAGCGTAGTACTAATATGTAAAACAACACTGGAAATACAAACATAAAAATAGCTGGAGAATAATGTGTATTGTCACCGTGAAGTCCTTGACCGTCTCCCTCCAGAAATCCTCGAGTTCTCAAAACGCGAGCGTACATCTGCATAGCCTGTCCGGTCCACGCGGTGGACGTAATAAGTCCCTCCCCCAGGTCCCCAGCTCACGTCACCGCTCCGATACATCTTCTCCTGCACATCAAAAATAGCGCTCATGTCATCCACATTCCTCTCCGTCACTCTTGCATTGACAGCGTTCACGAACGGCTTCAAGCTGACAACAATAGCGCCTTCCTTCAGATCGAGGAACTTGGCTCGGATCGCCTCGTTTAGCCGTTCGTCAAACACCTTGTTGTCAACCAACACAACGTCGGCTTCTTTCAACAGCTCATCGACCCGCGGACTCTCGAGCATGTCACCTTCTTCTACCTCTATGTCTCCCAACGATACACCCCACATTCGACATCGGGTCCCGAAATGCTGGACCATGTTCTTCGCAACACCTGCAGGCGCAGGCATAAGCTCTATCCCGTAACTCCGACACCCGGTCTGAAGGCTGGCATGAACAAGAATGTTCCCCACTCCACTTCCCAGATCAATGAAAAGCGAGTTTTGGTCCAGGTTCGTGTTGGCGAGGATGTCGTACACGAGACTGGGCATCAATTCGCCATAGACGGTGCTCGAGAAAGCCTCGTACTGTTTAAGGCTTTGCACATGGGGGCCAACGCTCCGCTGATAATTTTCTTCGACGACACGAAGCAACACGTTTTTCGGGACATTAGGCCATGATGAGACGGCGGTTTTAAGCTCGTTGGAAGGTGTAGGGAGGAAGACGTCACCCAGGAGATTAGGGCGCAACAGACTTGGGTATTTGAGCTCACGAATCAAACAGTTGATTTTATGGAGAGTGGTAGAGAAGAGGGGACCGTCTCGTATGTGTATTGCGCGCTGAAAAGATCGGAGAAGATTCCCGTAAGGGCCTTCAGGGTATGGTTCAGCTGGCGGCGGCGGTCGCTTTGAGTGGGTATCAGAATAATAATCAGAAGGGAGAGTGCCGAATATAGCCTGCTGAGCTGGTGTCAAGTAGCAGTCGACCATGGTGTATAACGATCTCTCGAGGTCCATGATTGGATTGTAATGGTCCTTGTCTTTGGGTTCGAGGAGAATGAACTCTTCGCAGGCATCGGTATTTGGGTATTCAAGTTCACCAGTTGGCGGGTGAACGGGATGTGGCTTCCACGAGTAGTCTTCTGGGTCTTTGGGGTTTGAAAAATCTGCGCATGATCATTAGAGAGAGAAATTGAAGGGTAGAGCTGCCACGTACAGGCCTTATATGTCCGCATAAGATCCTTTACAGCATTCAAGGACGATACGTGAGGTGTCTTCGCGGGGTCTCCATCAGCCTCAATGGCGCAGTTGCGCGTCTTGCCGGCCGTACATTGCACAGCAGACGTTGAGCGGGACCGATAAATGAGCGGCCGGGAAGGGATGTCGCCGCTGTCTGACCCCCAGTCGTCATCCGAGTCTGGCGAGGCGCGTTTGCGTGACTTCTGGGTCGGTTTCGCAGACCTGGCGCGCTTTTGATTACGAGGACTGTCCCTAGGGCCTTCTGAGCTCTTTCTTTTTCGCGACGAAGACGATGAGGACGAGGAAGACGAGGACAGTGGCGACGACGCGGGGGATGGTGATGAATGGGGCGATTCTTGGTACGGACGCGTTGAGTCGGCAGGAGGTGAAGAAGAGGATGACATTGGTGGGTAGTGCGAATTGTCGGTGGGAGCCGTGCAGTTAGGGAACACCGTTACGGCGAGGTGTAGCATTCCCATCGTGGCTGGATGGGCGATGGCAAAAGAGCTGGATGCAGCGTGGCTGTGCTCTGTTCCATCTTTTTGTCCACGTGGTTGGCCCTTCATTTATTCTCTCTTCCATCCAGCTTTCTTTTGTTTTACCATTGCCTTTTCATTACAAGAAAATAACATCATTTCTTGTTTTCTTGCCGCTTTATTATCCCTTGTACTTACCCGTGACAAAAGACCACATTATATCAACATCATCGCCAAACACTGACAATTGGCCAGATTTAGCAGTCGTTGTGTTTTACTTCCGCTCTCTTCACACGACGCTTGGAAAAATAGAGAACTCTTACCTTTGCTCTCAGAGATTAACGCCGCTAGATACCATCAAATACAGATCGAATATTAGCGTGAAGGAGCTCGGATAGCAGCTCCGGATCCTCGAGCTGCGTCATATGAATGGCAAGAATACTTGCACTGCCTCAAGGAACGGACGAGACTTGATACGAATGTATTTATCTACCTTTCGAAAGTTTCTCCAAGAATCCAATCTCAAATTTTTATAGATATATCATCTAACCACTGCAGCAGACTGTACATGTCGTATTCAAAGTATCGGAAGTGAACAGACGACGGATTGTCCGAAGTGAACTTTTACTTAACAGAAATACCGGCGGGCCGGGGATTGCCTTGCTACCAATCATCACCAAACATTTCATATTTTTCTTCCATCGTCCTTCACTAAAAAGCTTAATTCCCCCAATAATGTCCAACGACGCTTTGCTCAAGCCCAAAGAAGACTCGATACCCATAGAAGATGAAGCTATACCCGTAGACGAGCCAGAAAAGAAGAAAAAGAAAAAGAAAAAGCACTCCGAAGGTGATTTGAAGCTTACTATGTTTCCGGTTCTTTCTCAAGCCTAGAAATACCAGGCGCTGTAGAAGAGAAGAAGAAGAAACGGAAACATTCTGAGGATGGTGACACCGATTGTGAGTACTTTGGTCATATATGAATTGACGATCCTGATTTCTTACAGCCAAATCTGAAAAGAAGAAGAAAGCCAAACATGCCGACGTTGAAGAGTCACAACGTATGTCAAGTCCAATTAGCCAAGCTTGTGGTTAATGTATCTGCAGTAACGGAGGCCGGTGATACCTCAAGCAAAGATGGTACTAAAAGTGCGTCTCTTTTACAAGTTTGAATCCCTCACCTTGACTGTCAAAAGGCAAAAAGGAAAAGAAACAGAAGAAATCAAAGTCTTCGGAGGAGCCTTCATCTGACCGTGCGTGCAGTATTTACATGGTGCACTCGTAACTCACGGTTTTTAGCAACAGAAACTCTGGATTCTTCATCAGCAGACAAAAAGGAAAAGAAGAAGCGAAAAAGAGACGAGGCGTCTAACGAGAATGTCGAGGCTTCAGGACGTGCGTTGTCGGGCGCATGCATTCTAGTATCTGATGCTAACTTTTTCGTTTAGATCCTGTCGAGAAGAAGACGAAGAAGGCTGCCAAAGTCGAAAATACAACAACGGAATCTGAGATAACTAATTTCCTTACCACGCACAACATTACTTGTACGCCATCCATCACACCGTATCTCACCTTTGCCCAGCTCCCCATCCCCGATAACCTCCGTGCGCCGCTGACCCAATTCCCTGCTCCCACTCCCATCCAAGCCTGCGCTTGGCCACCTGCCCTCGAAGGGCGCGACGTTGTCGGTATCGCCGAAACCGGCAGCGGCAAAACATTCGCCTTTGGAATCCCGGCTCTCGCCAAATTGATCAGCAACCCACCTAGTAAAGATGGCGTCACAACTCTCGTCATGGCGCCTACTCGTGAACTGGCTATGCAAACCCACGACGCACTCGAGGAACTGGGGAAGCCGTTTGGGATCGGCAGCGTTGCCGTGTATGGCGGGGCGCCGAAAGAGGCTCAAATCAAAATGCTCCGGAATGCGATGCGGTCTAAGGGGAACAAGGTGACAACGAGAATTGTTGTTGGTACGCCAGGCAGGATATTGGATTTGATTGGAGAAGGGGTCTGTGAATTGGGTGGAGTGGATTATCTTGTTTTGGATGAAGCCGACCGGATGTTGGATCAAGGGTTTGAGAATGCCATTAGGCAAATTATTTCTTATACGAAAAAGAATGAGGAGAGGCAGACGATGATGTGTGAGTTTTCCTCGTTTTCTTTCGACTTCCGGTCCGGCTGATATGGTTTATGACAGTCAGCGCGACATGGCCGGAGTCAATCAGGCGACTTGCCAGCACTTTCCAGCGTGACCCTGTGCGGGTAACTGTTGGCAGTGAAGATTTAACCGCCAACAGCCGAGTGGAACAGAGCGCCGAAGTTTTCGATGATGAACGAAGTAAAGAGTGAGTCACCGCATGTCTCCGCATGCTGTCCCTGACCGAGGTCCTTAGCACCCGATTACTGAAGCATCTGCGCATTATATTACCAAACAAGATGGCGGGCACCACGCATCGTGTACTGGTTTTCGCGTTGTACAAGCCTGAAGCTTCTCGCGTAGCCGCGCTGTTGAGGCGTGAAAAGTACCGCGTCAGTGAACTGCACGGGGACATGAAGCAACCGGCTCGAACGGCAGCGCTAGAAGATTTCAAGACGGGGCGGAGCAACGTCTTGGTAGCGACGGACGTGGCTGCTCGTGGATTGGATATTCCTGACGTTGGTGTGGTGATAAACTATACTTTCCCTTTGAAGATTGAAGACTATGTGCACCGGATCGGGCGAACTGGTAAGCCTAGGACGTCGTCATCGGCTCCTGTTTTCTGACGATCTTTTTTCGTAGGTCGTGGTGGGCGCACCGGCAAATCTATAACATTTTTTACAGGCGCGGCGCATGAAAAGTCGCTGGCTGGTGAATTTGCAAGGGTGTTAAGGGAAGGTGGGTATGACAACGAGGAGCTCCGGAGTAAGTTTCCGATGACGATAAAAAAGAAGGAGCACAGCGCGTACGGAGCGTTTTTCAGAGACGACATAGAGATGCCAGTAGGGAGGAAGAAGATTGTTTTTTAGAAATGTTTTTAGATATATACATAACATTGATGACATCAAGGACCCGAAACCGAGCCGCAAGTCCCCCTGTCTGGGATACATATATCAGGTTCCTCTGCATAGCCAGCTTACTTGCCACCTCTCCCTTTCCGTGGCTGCATACAGCCAGTTAGCCCGTTCCCTTGACCATGATGGGCCTCTTCAGCTCTGCCAGTTCTCACCTGCGTGCAGCAGCAACAGGCAAGCGCGACGACGAGGGCGTCCCTACCGACACTGAGCCAGACGATACTTCCATCCTGTCAGTATCCAGCTCTTTCTTCGACAGAAACGACGCTCACCATCCTCTAGAGACGAGAATGAAGGCTCGATTATCACCTCCCTCATCTCCCAGCTACGGTATGCTCGTCGTCGTTCCCTGTCTCGACAGAAATTGACGCCTTCGCAGCGTCGGCATGGACCTTTCAAGAGTTACCTTTCCGACGTTTGTCCTGGAACCCCGCAGCATGCTCGAGCGCATAACCGACTTTATGTCCCATCCAGATCTTATCTTCGGGTACGCCCCTTAGCTGCACGGCAAATTCTCATTAAATTCGTTGGAATAACACAGCGCAGAGAACATGGAAGATCCAGAGGAGCGCTTTTTACGTGTCCTTCAGTACTACCTCGCAGGATGGCACATCAAGCCAAAGGGCGTCAAGAAGCCGTGCGTACCCTTCTTCTCAAAACTTGACTTCTTTTTCCCTCAACGAGCATACAGCTACAATCCTATTCTCGGAGAATTCTTTCGATGTCGGTACGATTACCCTAATGGCACCCACGGATACTACATCGCAGAGCAAGTGTCACATCACCCACCCGTGTCGGCGTTCTACTATATCTCCCCTGCTAACCGTATTATTATACTCGGCGAGCTGCGGCCCAAGAGTAAGTTCCTGGGAAACAGCGTGTCGACAACGATGGAGGGCGAGAACAGGGTCTTACTATTAGGCAAGCCGGAGGATGGAGGTGTGTTTCCCTCGTTTCGTTCCTGCACGCGGGCTGTGCGCTGACATCCAACAGAGTACGTGATTACCATGCCCAACATGTACGCACGCGGCATACTATTTGGAAAGATGGTTCTAGAGTTGGGGGATACGTGTATTGCTAAGAATGAGAAACACGGGTTATATTGCGACCTTGAGTTTAAAACCAAGGTATGTATGTATGCCCTACCTCGCAATTCCGTCTTCCTTAACGTTATCTAGGGCTTCTTCTCTGGAACATATAATGCTATCAGCGGCAAGGTCCGTCGAAATTCGACAGAGATTGGTGAGGTGTCGGGGCGGTGGAGCCATGTTATGGATTTCAAGAGCGTCAAGGTCAGCGGCCTACGTCATATTTTACGCCCGCTCCTCTCTGATCGAGCTCCCTCTAGACGACGACGCGACGGGTTTTGTTCGATGCCGTTAAAGACGGGCAGAATATATCGCCCAAATGGGTCCCTTCTGAGGAAGAGCAAGAGCCCAACGAGTCCCGCAGACTGTGGAGGAATCTGACACATGCTATTATAGACAAAGATATGGAGGCGGCGACGACTGCAAAATCTGCAGTTGAAGACGCGCAGAGAGAGAAGAGGAAGAGCATGGAACATCATGGACAGAAACACGTTCCAAGATTTTTCGTGCACAAGAACGGGAGATGGGAGCCGAAGATTGAGTATGCATCCTCAAATTCTTTTCCTGTACGCGTCCAAGATGTTGACAGTAAACACAGGATTCCGGTAGATCCTATTGAAGCAGAGCGCATAGTCAACGCGTGGCTGAAACTCGCTCCACCTACAGAGAAGACATAACGACTTCGTCCCTCCGATTTACACATCAGTTCCGGGTTACCATCTGTTGTCACGATATAATTAATGCACGCTTATACTTACACACTGACATAGTAATGCAATTCCATTTCCGAGAGTGTACAATGAGAAAAAGAGGGTATTTATGTACAATCAGCAGTGAGGTGGGTAAATAGACTTGAAAGATCTGGGGGGTAGTAAGGATGTGTATATGTGTAAACCAATGTGAGAGCGAATGATGAAATGGATGGTGATGCAAATAGATAAGAGCGAGACTGTGAGTAGAGTACCGACAACAGGGATAGCCATAGATGAATGAATGATGATGCACATGGATGATTGACAACACAGGAAATGAAAAGAACCGGCCCGGGAATTTTATGTCCACCAGCCGTCTTCGTCAACAGTTGGCGCTAGCGATACAGTGCTCGGTGTAGGCGAGGGGGGCGCAAGCGGCATTTGAGAGCGTCGTTTGGGCGTCCCGCGGCTTAGAGCAGCTGGATAACGAGGACTGGGAGAGTAGGCAGCCCCATTACTCTTTGGCGCGTGTATCGAGTCCCACACAGATGGCTGAGGAGGCGTATGTCCATTGGGCGTCACCGATCGCGAACGGCTATACTCCGTGCTCGCGCGAGATTCGGGACGCGGCACACCGTTCCGAGGTCTGGCGGCTGCTGACGTTTTGACGTTCGCATTCCTGGATCGCTCGAATTCGGTTTGCATGACTCGGATCTTGGCTTCGAGTGCGCTTATTTGCTCGCGTAAGCGAGTCTCGCGATCCTGAGCACTGTCAGACGGGTATAATGATATATAAAAGAGCAAGTCTACCTTCGCCAAGCGCCCATCTGCTTCATGCTCCTCCAACTGCATCTTCACCAACGAGTAATCGGTATCCAGTTGCCCTTGGGTCTGCTCGGCTTGGTCCAACATCGTCTGCGTGTGCTCAAGCTTGCCTTCATACTCCTTGGCACGCTTCTCCCACTCGATGGCCCGCTGTTGAGCTTGAGAGAGACTTTGACGAGCAGTGAATGCCGCCTTCTCGCTATTGGATATCCTTCCCTCTTGATCCTTGAAGCGTTTCTGCAGCGCCGAGTGTTCCCCTTCAAGTAACTTCGACTTATCGCGGATGCGCTTAAGCTCGTTCAACTCTTCGTCTTCAGATTGACGCATGAGGTTTGCAACCATCTGAATTTGTTCCGAAGCTTGACGAAGGCTGTCCCATTGACTCGAATTTGTCGTAAGATCCTCCTTTTGCTTGCGAAGGGTGGCGATGGTTTCCTCTGCCAGATCTTTGTCACGGGAAGCAAACGCCACTTTCAGTTCAAGCGCGTCAATCTGAAAATATGGCACAATATGTCAGACTTGTCAGATGTTCAAACGGGATGACGGCATTTACCTTGGTCTTCAGCGTCCTTTTATCGAACAGCAGCTCTTGATTGGCCTTTTCAAGCTCCGCAATTCGTTCTTGATTAGACTGTGTTGCAACATCGGAAGATTGGAGTCGTGAAAGAGCTTTCGCTAGAGCATCTTGCAATTCTGTATTCCGAACTTCGACAACTGCACTCTCCCCGGCCTTTGCCGCAGCAGAATCCTGTAATTCTTTCACCTGGGCCCGTAGTCGATCCCGATCAGCCTCCACGATGCCCAATTTCTCAGAAAGCATCTCCTTCTCAACACGAACCTGTCCATGCGCGCCTCGAGCCTTGGCGACCTGGACTTGCAACTCGGTGTTGGCCTTCCTGAGATCTTCAAGCTCGTGCTTGACGGTATCTCTAGAAAGCGCGAATTCGGCATGCGCCTGCTGAAGCACGCTGGTGGCTACAGAGAACGACTCCGGAAGAGCGTTGATCTTTTGGACGACGTCTTTATGAAGCCCCAACAATTCGCCGGTCTGTTCGGCTAGTGCGCGTTGCTTGTCCGTAAGACCATCCACAACCGATTTAATATGAACAATGTTCTCATCCGGAGCAGTCGATTTATCCTCGACTTGTGCTTTCGACAGAAGTTCAATTTGAGCCCCGATATCCTGGACTGCAGACAGAACATTTGAAGGAAGGCCTGTCATAACGTCCACGACATTGCTCTGAGCCGAAGACAAATCTGACTGCTGAGAAGCAAGGGATCGTTGTCCTTCGACAAGGGTCGACAACGTGCTGTCGATGCTTTGAAGAGGCCCCAAAAGACCCGAAACATTATCGGTGACGCGACTTGCGATGGTATCCACTGTTAACGTCTTATCTCGGTTAGCAAGACGAGCATCAAGACGTTCAACGACGAGGTCTGCGACCTGCTCCTTAATTTCGAAGGCATCGATTGGTGCGATGGCTCGGGTGACAGCAGATGTAAGCTGAAGGCTGATGGCGTCGGTGTCAACAGCAGGGCTAGGCTCCTGCATATTTGGCAAAAGAGGAATTAACTGTTCAACAATGAGCGCAGCCGTCTCGCGTTTATCTGATGCAAGATCAATTAGTTGAGATATGTTGGGTTTGACTGCTTGAGAAAGTTTCTCCGAGAGATAGTCGTAATCCACCGAATCTGGACGTATGGAGCTGAGAACAGGAGACAAGGCAGATACTATAGCATCTACAATGGCATCTCGTTCTCTCGCTGGAGCTGCCCGCCCAATAGATTCTAGGCGAACGGACAGTTCTGATATCGTCTCATTGACTGCCTGTATAGTGCGGGTGCTGTACTGTTCCAGAGTCGCGTCCGGCACGCCTGCATTCAAGATAGAACGTCCTTTAGAGAAGCCCTGAGATATGCTGCTAAGCTCCTGCTTGAGATGGGCAAGCGTTTCGGCATGAGCCTGTTCGATAACGTCTTTGATCAATTGGAAATCCAATTCGCCCCGCGCATCCAACTGGGTATCTTCCAAACTACGCGTGGCAGAATCGCGTAGCTGTGTCCTGAACAGCGAAAGGACCTCCGTGATCATGGCCTCTGTGTTGGGATTCAGCGTAGACCCTCCTCTGATATCGCGACGAAGGACCGCGAACTTGTCATCGAGCATATCCTCGATTTTATGCAACTCGAACCGGCTCGTCAGGCCTTTATTAATGACCGAGGTCTCTGACATGGATGATCCTGATGGGAAAGGATGCAGAGCATCAGGAAGTGATGATCGTCGCCGGGAATGGCGCGTGGATCCGAACACATCCTCAGTCGGAGATACCTGCCTATGACCGGGATCAGTAACCAGTCTGCTTCGGGATACTTTGTGCGAGATAGCAGGAACGCTAAGATCATCCAACGAAGGACGAGAGACGTGTTCAAAGATTTCGCGGGAACTGAGCCGCGAGCGTACGGCTCGGCGAGTACGTTCCTCGCCACCGTTGTTGACCAAGGCTTTGAACAAACCCGCAGGGACGGTATTGTTCGATACAGTGTGCTTGAAGTCGAGTGGTATCGGTGCCCGCTTCGTCTTTGAACTGGAAGGCAGGTCAAATGCATCCGCTTGAGAGTCACCATACTCGGCACGGGCGGTACTCTCGTCTTGCAGAGATTCTTCATTAGGCTCTGCAGGCGGTATCGGCGGTAAAGTCGCAGCAGCAGAAAAGCCAGCAAATGTGAACGGCTCTGCAGAGGGGTTAACGGAGGAATGGCCAGATCTGTTAAGACGTGGCGATGGCATCTGATGGAAGGCCGGAGAATTAGCAGTCGGAGGGAACTTGAACGATGCCATACTATCTCCCTCCTCCATAGTTTCACCTGATCCGTGGCGTCTACGCTTTTCGCGGCCTTGAACCCGGAATGGCGATGACTGATCAACAGGGGGGACGGGGAGCGGCCTGTAAGGCTCAGCCAGAGGGAATACAGGACCCGCAGCCTTGAACGTGAAAGCACTTGGCTTAAATTCCTGAGCACCGGCATTGAGTGGTTTGCCCAAAGACGCCGCACGCGAGTGGGCGTGGTCGCCAGAGCCAGCGAACCCATCAGATTTCCATGAACTCTGAAGCGGAGCGCCGAAAACGAAGGGCTTAGCATTAGGATTAAGACGAGGGACGGCCGGCTTGGGCTCAGGGAACTCGAGGTTAAAGTCGGACGGGTGACGCGAATGAGCTTGGGCTGGGTCGTGAATAGAATGCTGTCCGGAGGGCAAACGAGAGTGAGGTAGGGGGGGAAGAGGCCGAGACGAGCGTCCGCTCATATTTGAAGGAGGACGTTCATAATAATTATGCACGCCGAGATAACCTTCGTGGTCATGCAATTGCTCTTCCTCGCTCGGATTAGATATAATATCCTCCTCGCCGGATCGAGCCAATACCATAGTATTTTCAGGTGGACGAGGGAAGTTAGGTATACGTCTCGGCTGTTCAGCGTCTTGCTGTAAGGCTCGGCGCCGTACTCGGCGTTCAAGACGCTGCTGCCGTGCCCTTTCTTCATCTGAAGGATTTGACCATTCGCCGAAACTCTGAACGAAATATTAGTAAGGAGACAAAGTAGAGTTGGGCCACCACACACCTCATCGTCCGAACTCTCGTGGCCCATGAACACGTCCTCTGACCCGGTCCACTCTTCAACACCATCCAAATCATGTTTCTCCTCCATACTGATGTTTCCGTCGGCGATTGGCTCCAAATCGGTCCTTTCATTTATTCCATCGACGTTGAACACACCAAACGATCTGAGAGAAAGCGCAGCCGATAACTTCGACGTGTGCCTTGAATGGCGCTGGCTCTGTGAAGCAGTTGTCATACCAGCGTCCTCCGTTCCCCGATCCTCGTCATCATCAACTTCTTCATCAAAGCCTTCTTCATCGGAGTCAGCTTGAGAAATGTTCTCGTCTTCTGCAACTTCCTCTTCTTCCTCTTCCTCTTCGGGAATATCAAGACCGAACCCTCTAGTGAAATCTGGCCTACTGTCGGGGCGACTAACGGATAGAGGTGGTGCCAAAGATGGAAGTGCAACAGGGACTCGGCCTTGAGGAGCATGGATTTCGCCGATAGTAGGAGGGCCCGGAGAAACACGCGGCGAACGCGAGGGCATTTGATCAGAACCTAAAACAGCATCATGTCCAAACGGATTCAGAGAGGCAACAGATCCGTTGTTGTAAGGAAATAGGGATTGTGTGGAAGGCTGCGCAAGAGACATGCTGTGTCCGTGTCTATTCATCATAAATCTTGGTCCCTGTGGCGACGGTGACATGCCAAAAGATGGCTGAGGAGAAGGGGCTAAAGAATTATTGGACGACGCGTTTTGTGATTGCTGGAGTTTGTTGAGCTTGAAGAGAAGAAGAGCAGGGTCCGCTGGCGAAGATATCTAGAACGAACCATGAAACGTAGGGGATGACCAGGAGTGAAAAGACATACGGATGCCGCACGCGCATGAGGTGCATATATATGAGGTACATTACTTCCCGACCCGCGTTCTACACCCAGTTTCTCCAACTTCTCCTCTATAGCCATTTGCTTCATCGTATCCCAGGCGCTCTGTTATGTCGAGTTAGTAGAGGTAGAGGGAGCTACAATAGTGATGATCTAACCTTGCCTGGCAAAAAGACGTCAATGGATGGTGGGATATCATACCTCCAGTCATCTGAGGGGTATATCTCTATAGAGTATGTTCCTACCGCCGCGACGTCAGGGAGTGGCAGAATAACGGGATCACTCAAAGGATTTCTCGCCCACGAAGCGCGACCGACCACTTGTCCATTATCTCCGGTGATATCCTCCTTTGGGAGATTGACGACAATCTTTTTGGGCTTCGTTTGTGACGCAGGCGGTGTGCTCGATCCAGAGGCTGCTATTGCAGCGGGGGGTATTGGACTGACTTTACGATTCGGTCCTCCTAAAACGGCCTTGGGAGGACCTCCAATACTAAGCTGTCTCCTGTTTCTGCCTGGAAAAGGATGGCCTCCAGGTGGACCATTCATCGACATGGATGGCCGCGAAAAGTGACCACCCATGGGCGTCATGGGGTACCCACTGGGAGGATGAATGCCAGCAGCTGCCAGCTGGGCAATGCTTGCCTGTCCGGCGTGATGAGTTGGTCGACCTGGGCCGAACGGGACTTGAGGGAAAAAGTTTTGCATGGGAGTTTGCATAGGAAGAGGAGGGTGGAAGCCCTGCTGAATAGACGTCGGTAGAGCTGGGGAATACATTGTCTGCATGGGCTGCTGCATATTGAGCGAGGCCGGTATATTGAGCCTTGGCAAGGCGTCGCGATGCCTCGCCATGGTCTACGAGTCTTGAAAAGGCAGCGAGTAATAAGCGGAAGGTGAACGAGTCGGACGATACCGACGACGGCACCGGCAAGAGAAGTGACAGGTGAAAGCGTCGAGATGGTGGTCGACGACAGAAGGTATGAGGGAGAAAAAGGGCTCCGAGCAAATTCGAAGGCGAGCAATGCCGGCAGACCACTGCACGCTACTTATAAGCTTACGACCCGCTGTCCCACAAAGGCAGCCGTGGTCGGTGTCGCAGAGGCACAAAATATACACCACGTGCCACCACGTTCTCAAATAATTCCCGGCAAACATCAATGCTTCAAGCTCAAGGATAATAACGATTGGTACATCGAGGATTGGACAATAGGACTCTTTGCAAAGTGCCCTAGTAACAATGCCTACTCATGCATGTCATCGACAAATAGTAACTGCGGGGTTGCCGGTCAAGTGTCCTGGGAGACGCGACACAGTTGCAAGTGTTTAATGTAGCCTTTAGGGAACTTCCCAACGACATACTCCGGCAGTAGCAAGGATAATTGCAAGCCCATTGGGAGTTTTGTCCATACACCATGAAAAAAACACGTTGGGCTCGTGAACGGCAGGGTCAGAAACCCGCTTTCCCAGGTGTGGCACTTCCGAGGCGGGGTATGGCTCGCTTAATGTGTTCTCCTGTTCTAGAAGAGAACGTCGGCGCAGGGACGGCTCCGAAAGAATTATAATTGCAGGGTAGAGAATATTACTCACATCAATAATTGCTCAGCAATGCGTGCGGAAGCATGCTTAAGCGAATCCAGTATTCGTACCCTAAGGGTAAAATTTAACACGTCCCGGAACCGTTAAAAGGAATAACAGAATAGTACGACTGAATGGGCGGTGTCGCGCTTCGGGCTTCGCGTCGCAATTTGAAGGCACAGAATGGGAAAGGACAGTGAAGGGGCAACCATAGTTCGCAACCACGTAACTATAACCGAAAAGATAATCGACCTGTTTGAGTTTAATAGACAATCATTGTCCTCAGAAAGCAAATCAATCCGCCTCTTTCTCAAAACTGATGTTCCCTATCGTGCTTAACTTCTACTTCTCTGTAACCGCCGGATTCGATTACATTTCTCAGGCTCGTGCTTTCCGTGAAAATAGCCCGGATCGCGAGTACTTACACGGCGGCTGTACTATCTTCTTGAGACGATGCCGGTGTGCTAGTGGATATGAGACCTGCCGTACAACGAGGCAGCTTCAAAGTACTCGTTTTCGCTGTCGCCTGCTGCTTCTCCGACCATTTGCTGCCGGCAGACCAAACGGTAGCAAGCAACACAGCGATGATTTCGAAATCTACGTTGGTAATGATGATATAGGTGGCGTCGAGAAATAATCGAGCTTTGAAAGCAAAAACAAGTTGAACGAAGGAAAGCATGACGGGGAAAACAAAGTTGGAGACAGCGATCTAGAATAAAATACTGATACGTTTTGAATACGAGGCTGGGACGTGGTCAATTTTAGCGTCACATGAAGAATCGTACAACTTACTCGGCTGTTCAATCTGACTATCTACATGGCGGCTCTGTCTGAGGCGATAGAGAAAGATGGCTGACGCATACCTGAAGAAGAACATCAAAGTTGGCTCCGACATATTATATACTAGCAACCTACGCATTGTCGAGCATTTGTAGAGACCATTCCACTTTTTCGAGAGGAAGGTTCCAAGACTGCTGCGCAACAGCAATAGGGTTTCATCCCGCCAAAATGGTAAGAAACCACGTAATCCAGAATACCAAAATGTTGACAAACCGAGCGACTTTCATGCAACACAGCGGAATGTACACGATCATGAGAGTCGACTGAGATGTTCTTCGAAGAGGATAAATCGTCAGCACCCTAAGCACCAAGATTGATTCGGTGAAGAGTGGTAAACCATTAATGAAAATTGTTTGCACGATGACGGTTGTACCGGCAATTGTCATCTCCGGGGACAACATAGTTGTAACCTACAAATCCACATGGTTTCAGCTGGTGAGTATTCCCCCGAGGTCAACTACGCTCATCCCATGATAGTAAGCCAGGACGCCCAAGGCCAGACCCATGATGATAGATGCAACATTCAGCATGAAGATCGGCGTCCGCCTCAAGGACTTGGAGGAGAACGAAAATAATGTGAAGAGAAGTGGAATCAAGACTGAAGACCATGCTGAGCATAGAAGCAATAGTTTAAGAGACGGGCGAATCACTGCGAGATAGTTAAGCCCAGGGGGAGGTGGGGGATAACTTGTAGGAGTGGACGACATTGTAATAGCTTTGAGTCTGCGTCTTTTGGAAAACTCCAGCACCCTTTTATACTTGGGTCGAAGATTGTATGAGTGTTTCAGGCCATGATGTGGTCTGCGTGCTCAGACTCGGGAAACGGTACTACCGAGAAAGCCTGTACTTGAGCGTGCTATATCAAGTAAAGCATTGGATCGCGGTTCCCGTAAGTGCTAGCGCACCATGAAAATGAAGAATCAGAAGATGAGCAGCGGTCGTTTGTACAGTTGTCCAGTAACCCCACATCAGTCCACAGAGGCTGATGTTCGAGACTCACACTAGCGCCAAAGTCTGCTACTGACAGGTGGGACTGATTATCAGCATTGTTGCATCGTAAACGTCCGTCGGGACTAGTAACGGGTAGGCTAAGACCGAGGGAGAAACAATGCGGCGTCTGTACCGGTAAACCGTCAGCGCGGCAATTTGTACCATTTTTGAAAGACAGCTATGCCTCCGTTATCCTGAGTTGCGTCGGATATACTATACTGTGGTATAATGTGGGGTTTTTTCTCTATAGATCGCTAGTGAGTTGTGAAAACACGACTTCGCAGATGTCCCATAGAATGGCTTTGCTTTAACGGAGAAAGGCTGCATTTTCACAAAATTATGCACCTCAAGCCAGGGCCGTTAGAATCAATAGAATAGAAGGACCTTGATTCGATGTGACGCACGTCTTCCCAAGAATTAGCATGTCAAGGGCGAAGATGCAGATACAAATCCACTCGAAGTGATGGAGATACATGTAATAAAACTTTGCGGATCCGTTTGAAACCCCACAAAGACGAGGTAAGCCTCAGGCACTGTGAACGTCCGCGAGCAATCCGCGAGATGGTTGTAGTCAAGGATCAAGTTGAGGCGGAGACTGAACGTATATTCGGCCCGTTCAAGATGACCAATCATAGTACCTTCGTTTCCTCGTCTCGCCTTGTTTCTCCCCCTTCAGATCGACAACGCCTATCTTTGACTGTCCTCAATCTATTATCACAGAGTGAGTATAAGTAATTGACGATCTCGGTCGACGACCGGTACTGAGTCATGAACATCTTTGACATATGAACTCACAGGTAGCGCCCCTGTACGGCGGTAAATAACCAACTTGATGAAAGGATGGAAACCTCTGCCTTTTCCATGGTTTTCTATATCTTTATTACCTTCAACACACCTTGAACTCAAGTACTTATGATAACTTCAATGTCAATACACTTCGGCGGCCATAAACGCGCTCCCTACGGCCACGTGCTAATTGTGGCTAGCGAAGTCAATTTATATTTGTACGCGATTAATTAGGTATATTTGAAAATCTTGTCACTGCGCTTCTTTTTCTTCTTGCCTTCGCTCACTTTACGCGCAGCTCGCCCTCTTTTCCAGCCCCGGCTCCATGGAGGAGCTCCTCTATATCATTAACCATGTCTTTTTACCTCCAAAGCTACCCCATGCAGATGACCGAGAGTCAGCAAACGATATCGCGCTCTGCCGCGTCGTCCTGGATTCTGCCAAAAGATTTCAGGCCTCACGTTCGAATTCAGATCGCTGGGAGTCGATTGTCAAGATGCTCAGAAAATTCAAAGCTTCGCAAAAACACGGAGCTCTTCCACTCGCAGAGGTAGAGGAACAGTTATCAGAGATGGCAGATGGAGGTGCGACGCGTTTAATATCCATAGCGTGGCTTGCTGACACAAAACTGGTGCCAGATGTCTTGACATATTACATTCACGCGCAAAACGCAGGCGTCATCTTTCGGATGGTGGACGATCAAGTCGTCTTTGAGTGCTTCGAAGCCGTCGTGCCCAGCGAACAAGTGATGGCCGCCGTCGGAAAGCTCATACGTTCTTTTCCCGGTCCTGCAATCTCGTTCCCATCAGAGCTGCTCACCGACAACGACTTCTGTCGTGAGCTCGCGTCATTCCTGGTACACATGAGCAAAGATGACCTGGATCCCGCTGCGAAGCTACCGGAGGATGGCGGTAGTACCAGCACACAAGAGAGGAGAGTCCCCCATCCTCGATACATCACCCAACTCCTCACCGGCATCTTGTATGGCCTTGAAGGAGGTTCCTCTGCGAATGTCCATCGTTTTACAAAAAGAATAGGCGATGATATTCTGTCTGACAGAACTCAAGCGCCCTGGCGCCGTTCACCACTGTGGCTCGTCCTCCGCGTTGCTCTACAATCGAGCCTTTACGAAGGTTGGTGGTTTTGTTGCTATCTGAAATTTCGGTCTAATGCCCCTATCCAGGTGATGGCCACGCAGAATATAAGTCATTCATGACGTTCTTTATGACTGGAATCATGGAGCGCGCTATGAGAGAGAATCTGCGCGACAGCAGCCTACTTTTCTGTATGAGGGCGAAGATATGTGGTCGAATCTATAAGCTCGGCGCCGCTGTTCCGAATTTTGTGGTTCAGCGCGTCGAGGACATCGCAGGACGCGCGGAAGGTCTTTTACAGAAGAAGTGGAAGGCGATTCAAAACAGCCAGGCAAAATCGTCGCGATGGGACCCTGATAATCTTGACATCGTGGCCGATACGACTCTGGCCCTTCCGCAGTCCAAACCAGCCGCCAAACGAATACTCCAATACGCTATCACAGTCCACACCCCATCTGTCTTCCAGGCCGAACATGTTCCTCGCCTTCGAAAGACGCGTAATTTCCATGACTTCACCCGCGACAAACTCAGTGGGGCTTTTACAGCTGATGCACGCATCGCATTGGCCGATTTCGAGTTCTGTGTCCAAAACTATTTGGATATCTGGTTGATCCGCGCTTTGACAGATTCGTCGTCTTCCGCTATTCTTTCTGTTTGTGTGGAAGAGTATATGAAAGCTGCGAGGAATGCGTACGTATCAAACCCAGAGGATGAGTCAATCATGATTTTAACCTTGATGGATCTATGGGTTGCAATGGACAAAGTCGCAGTGTCGCAATGTCCATTGCTAAGCGAATATTCTCCAGAAATTCCCCTCGATCTTCTTCAGCCAATCCTCTTGCGCAAGTCCAAGACCTTTCAACGTTTGGGAGAAATATATCGGTACCTGCGACAGCGTCACGGATCTGTGATGGACGAGAGCAGCGTGTTCGATACCCAAGTTACCGATGATAGCTTCGCTGTGCGATACTACAATTCTCCTGATGGCGATGGATATCAGGACCTCAAAGTGCGGATTGAACGTGACGCCAACAAGGGGCGGAAGCGGGTAATCCAGCAGATGAAGTCCAACTGTGTCAGGCGCTCAAATCTTGTCGCTGAAGCGGAGGGGCTAGGACACACCAAGGTCAAGAAGATTATCGGTCGAGGTCGCACTCGGCGAGAAGAGTACGTCCACGATACATACGCCTGCCGCAAATGCCAGGCAGAAACGGAGGTTCGTAGTATGAAAACTGAAGTACACGAATGGCCATTGCCTCCCGATAACTCTGTGATGGAAAAGCTCGTGCTTTTCGAAATGGTGCCCCCCGAAGTGTTCAAACACTGGAGATCAACGACATGCTTCATTCTTCATGATGTCTGCATCCCACTTTCCTCTCGCAAGAACGAACGTGCTCGTCCTCCCGTTACTCTAACTTCTTATCGTCCCCTCCAGGGCTACGTCCAAGAAGCAGATGGTCCCGGAAAAGTGACACTGGCTTCGTTGGCACAACCCTTGACTAAGAGCAATCCGTACCATGCTGTGCCATGCTCAGAGTCTGATGTCTGCCAACCCAACGCTTTGAATTATCGTCTGTACGATGCAGTTGGGGACGCTTGGATTGACGATCCCTTCGAGAGTTGCGATATCCGGGATCTCTGCACCCTTACCATCACTCCGGACGGCGTATATGATGGTCTGACATACGCGATCCGGGATACAACTCATTCTTCGAACGATGTCATTGCGAACCAATCAGATTGCCCTCAAGGGCTGACCTTGCACGAGTACGAGGCGTTCGGTAATTTGCGGGCCGGACCCAGACTACAGTGGCTCAATATTGCTAGAGAGCTGAGATCTCGTATACTTACATTCAGCCGTGACCCGGTACATACCCTTCTGACTCAGAGCGCGTGGCAGGTGGGTGTGGTGTCAGATGGTGGTACTTTGCAGTGGCACCAGGAGCTGGAGTCTCCCGACTTCTGTGAGCTCCTTCTGAGAGAGCTAGACGATCTATTAGGGAGTGTCGAAGCCAATTGGCTTGAAGGTGTTACCGCGCGGACGATCATTCTGCTTGCTAGTCGAATGCTAGCGTCCGTAGCATCTACTTCGGAGCCTGCTGTCGACTTGGCATATCAGTTACTCCGTCGGGCCAGAGGAATTACATTCTCTTGGATGCGCCAACTCGCCAGTAAACTCCAACGAGCGGAGGAAGAGGATGCTATCTGCGATTTTCAACGGCGTGTCTTCGAGATAGCGGCGACGTGTCGTTGTACCTACGATGTCGATCCTATACACTTGTCGAAACTCCTCCAATCTCGCGAAGACGTCGCTATTCTGGTTGAGTGCGCCATCACGATTTACGATAACGCCCCCGCTAAGCCGCAGTCTATGTCACTTGATTTCCAAAGGTTGTTGAAACGGGATGAACGTCTTGCTTGTTCTATTGAGCCATGGCTATGCAAGAGACTGGGTGTAGGCAAGAATCCGGAAGCAGGCAAGAGAGTAGCGATAGAAGCAGACGGTTTGAACGATGCTATCAAGTCAATATGGCCAGGGTATCGATCAAACCTTCAGTGGATTTTGCTGGAGGAGCCCAATGAACGCTGGATCACAACGAAAACCATCGCCGACGCAGGCCAACATGCACAGGATGTGCACCTAAATCTTGTGACGGGTTCGCTTCTCATTAATGGCAAGCCACTTGGTCGTCTTCCGCGGCCTATAACTGCGCATGCGATGTATACACGGATCTTTGGTTCGGTGAGTATTTTCGCCATCATACACGAACTCTCCGTCTTATCTGTTATATTCTTTAGAAAATTCTCGACGTTGTTCCAGCTGATATGCCAGGTACTGAGTTTGCTTGTCGGTGCCTTATCTCGGACTGGCAGGTTCGTCCAACCCTTCAGTTTACAGTAATATGTAACTGAAATTTTGTTAGGTTTTCTTGGGACTTGATGACGGCCGTCTCATCGTGCGAACCAAGAAGGACGATCAAGTGTTGGAACTGATATCTCACCACGAGTTTAAACGCGACTTCCCCAAGCCCTTCGTCGAGGATTACGCACATTGGCTTGATTTGAACACCCACGAGATCGAATTTAGACCACTTTCCAGTTTATGGAAGCCGTCTCCCGAGCACTGGAGGATTTCATCTCTTGATTCGGTTCCAAAAATGAGCACTCCCTCTTTGCACATGATCGACATTCACAGCCCTACCTTCTACATGGTGGCATCCAGACTGAAGGCTCTAGAAGATCCCGAGTTCATCATCATCACATCACCATCCGAATCTCCCAACCAACTTTTCCATGTTGATCTCCCACGCTTCCAGCTGTCCTTCTTCTTGAACGCGGATAAGGCTTTGGAATGTCAGAACCTTCCTGAAATGCTGATCGACGACAATCAGTCGGCCGGGACCCTTTTTGGACTGAAGAATTATCTTATTCTTCGTTCCAAGGATGATTATGATCTTCCTCGTTCTAGGCGCATCCTCATACCATATGGAGAGGTTCGCTATCAGCAGTATCAAGACCACATCAGCATTTCTATTGAACGTGGTTCTTCCCGAAAGGTTGTTTATCACGAGTACATGATCGACAGTGACATGGGTTGTCTTGTCAGCCATACCAGCCTGGCTGGAAAGCTGTATCAAATTTACCTCCATGCGCTGAGCAGTTATTGTCTCCCGGACCCTTTGACAAAGCAGACAGGTACAGAAGAAGCTCTTCGCGAACTTCAGTCTGCTGCATGCTTTTCGTTCCAATCGATCCAGAAAGAAGAAATCGCCCTGTTGAATAAGATCAGTACCTTGACTCCGCGTCGCTCATGGGCCTCCAAATCGCAAACCAGCCATCGTGTCCACTGGCAAATCGGCTTGTCGACTCTGTCTCAGCACTACTATTTTTCCAAACTTGTCGGTTCCATTTTTCAGCACGTACTTGCAATGCAAGTCTTTGTGGATAAGCCAGATGGTGACATTGATAGTAAAGATCCTACGCCGTCCCACCTATCACACCGTGCAAATTTCCGTCTAGTTGCATTCTATCCCGAGGAATTTGCATTTGCTCTCTCATCAAAGAAGAGAGATGTGGTTCATCAGTCTAGAGACCTTGAGCGCGAGGATGAGAATATCTCGTCGAACATGTCGCGTATGGTGCAAATTGGGCCATCTGCGCCAACGCAACCTCCGAGTCTACTGACTAAACTTTATGAGTGGAATAATATTGGACCCTCCGACAGCGGGGTGGACTTTTCCTTCTCTTATAGGAGGCACTGGCTCGGCGCATCTTATTTAAAGCGAAACTGGATTCCGTTCATCTATTCAGTACGCTCAAGTCCGCAAAGCCCCGCATCTCTCCAGAGGCGCCGCTGGCAGTTGATTTTCACTTTCTCCGCTTTAGCGTATTGTGATGAAGAATTTCGGCCCATGATCCCCTCACTCTTGGCATTGGCAGCACCCTCCAATGTGCATAACATGCAGGTCGACCAACCGTGGGCGAAGTCGGCTTCATCTCTATATCTTGATCTTTCAGTTGGAACGAAGCCTAGTCAGACAAGAGTGAAGGAGATGATTCTGGAGATGACTGTGTCCTTGCAGGAGAGTCCTGCTGGAGAGCTCAAGCAGCGTGCTACGGAGGAATACGATGCATTTCGCAACAGGAGGCGTTTGGCGTACGAAAATCTTCAGACACAGCAAGCGCAACAACTACTGCAGCGTCTCTTCCGCACGTGGCCTTGCGAAGAGCCGAGCCTGACTACCCGTCAGGCGGCTGATTTCACCATGTTTGATGTCGCTACAGCCATGGTGAAGATCAAGCCGTATTTCAGAGCTTGTTACCACCATGATCGTGTAGTAAAGGCCATGAGCACAGCACAAGCTATTATCAATGATGCATTGCTAAACGCCATGGGAGAAACAGTACCTCGATATCGTTTCAGCCCCTGCGCCGAGAGCCATAAGTCTATGGCTTCCACTGTATCTCTCTCTCGGTTATTCACCCAAAGAGATCTGACCACAGCAAATGCTTTTATGGTCCCATTCCGCTCACTTGACCTTTCCAATTCTACACATACACCGCCAAATACCACCGAGCTCGGATCTCTCATCGATGAATTCCAACGGAACTCCGATATGTGTAAGAAGCTCTACGGTAAAGATCTGGAGCAAAGTCAGCTGTCATTGCTGTCTCAACCACCCGCGCCATCTCTCCCTGCCTTGATTCTTTGGACGGTCGAGGATGCCGAAAAGTATCGTGACGAATGTCGACAGTCTATGGGACAAGCACTCGAAAACATCAGGGAGACATTGACACACTGCTCTTCTCGTAATCAGCGTGTCCTCCAGCTTGCTGGGAAATGGCCAAGACTCACTCCCAGGTCCATTTTGCGTCGCATTTTGAAGGTTGAAGATATTCCGGCAAGCTCTATAACAGAGTACGCATTCCTGTATCTAGAGTATCAACGTTCCCAGCGGCTACTTCGAGCAGTTATCAACGGAAATACCACAGAATTTTACAAGGAAGAGCGTAACAACATTGTTACGGCCGTGAATTATCCTGAGTGGATCTTACTCCAGGTTGGTTGCTATCCTCGTCTTTCCGTAGCCTTATTGATAACATCTTTTCTTTCAGGTGGAGAACGACTTCATCTGCCGGCCGATTCAGACTAATGTTGCCGAAGAAATCATTGCGCCCTCGTCAAACGAGAACTCTGTCCTCCAACTCAATATGGTCGAAGGAAAGTCTTCGGTCATCGTTCCCATGGCTGCTGTGGCTTTGGCCGCGGGCGAGGCTATCGTCAGAGTGGTAGTGCTCAAGCCTCTCGCCAATCAGATGTTCCAGATGCTTGTTCAGCGTCTGGGAGGACTGTTGAATCGAAGAATTTTCTACATGCCCTTTTCTCGGCAGCTTGACATTACGGTTGAACGAATCGGACTCATTCGCAACCTGTATACGAAGTGTATGGAAACGGGTGGAATACTCGTCATCCAGCCTGAACATATTCTGTCGTTCCGACTTATGTGCGTTGATCATCTGATACATGCACCTTTTGACCCCGATGAGGAGGACGTGGAAACACCGTCTGCTGCTTTGTTGGACTTACAAGAATGGATAACTGCGCATTCCAGGGACATATTGGACGAGAGCGACGAAATCCTCCATTGCCGGTACCAGCTTATCTATACTATCGGACAACAGCGACCTTTGGAAGGTTATCCCGACCGTTGGACGACGATACAACAAATTTTCAGTCTCGTCGCAAATTGCGCTCTAACTATTCAACAAGGGTTTCCTCTAGGAGTCGATGTTCGGTCACGGGACGGCTCTTTCCCATTCTTCCGTATCACTCAACGAGAGGCCGGCGACGCTTTGGTGGCTAGCGTCTGTGAAAAAATTCTCAATGGACAGCTCCCGAATTATCCATTTTTCTCACGACTTCCAATCGATGTCGTACAGACCTTCATCACCCAACTTCACATTAGCAACGATATAGCTCGTGCCATCCAGGATCAATGCTTTGAGACGAATACATGGCGTCTTCTCCTTATGCTTAGGGGATTATTTGCGCATGGAATCCTTCACTATGTGTTGTCCTCACGCCGCTGGCGAGTCGATTATGGCTTGGATCTTAGTCGAAGTCTTCTAGCGGTGCCATACAGGGCCAAGGATGTCCCTTCCCTATTGGCAGAATTCGGCCACCCCGATGTTGCCATTTCTCTGACTTGCCTGTCCTACTACTATAGCGGATTGACCGAGGGCCAGCTCGAAACTTGTTTTCAGCTTCTGTTCAAGCAGGATGATCCGTTGTCGGAATACGAAACCTGGATTAAGATCAGTCGCTCCATACCGGCACAGTTACATCATCTCAGTGGGGTCAACATCAAGGACAAGGAGCAGTGGACAACTTACCTTGTTCCCCTGTTCCGCCAAAACCACGTTGTTGTCGATTTCTTCTTGTCGCAGGCTGTCTTTCCAAAACAGGCAAAGGAATTCCCGTCAAAACTCTCCTCCTCAGGATGGGATCTTGCAGAGAGCAAGCCCAATGTAACGACAGGCTTCAGCGGCACTAACGACAACCAATACCTTCTGCCCACATCTATTCAGCAATGCGATCCTCTCAATCAGCAAAGCACGAATGCTAAGGTCTTAACCTATCTTCTACAGCCCGAGAACAATCATTATACGTGCTTGCACAATTTCCAAAACGGAAATAGCCCAACCGCTCAAGAATTTCTTGGTCTTCTAGTCCAAGAACAACCTGAAGTCCGAGTACTGTTGGACGTTGGGGCACAGATGCTCGAACTTCGCAACAAACAACTGGTCAAGGATTGGCTCTCTTTACGTCCGGACTTGTCGGCAGCTGTGTACTTTAGTGAATCGGACGAATTGATGGTGCTGGATCAACGCGGTAGCACAGAGCCACTGTTGATGTCCCCCTTCAAGTACCAGCTGGACAAGTGCCTGGTCTATCTCGATCAAGCTCATACAAGAGGTACAGATCTCAAGTTACCTCTTACCTTCAAAGCAGCAATAACATTGGGATCGAAGGTAACAAAAGATCGCCTTGTGCAAGGTCAGTTTGTTCTCATTCGAACTTCGTCATGTGCTGATGGGACTTCATATAGGTGCCATGAGAATGCGACAGCTGGGCCAAGGACAGTCTGTGATGTTCTTCGCACCGCTTGAGATCGATCAAAGAATCCGGAAAGCGGCAGGAAAACCCGAGTCGGCTGCGTTGGAAACAATCGACGTTCTGCGATGGGTCATGATAGAGACGTGTGACGATATCACGCATCATGTTCCTCACTGGGCACAACAAGGGTTAGACTACTTCCGAAGGAGGGATGCTTGGGATGCTTTCACTGATTCATGCGATGATCACCTTCTTAACCCTTGGATTCAACCAGAAGGCCGCTCTCTCGTGGATTTATACGGGGTGAATGCAGGTTCCGCAACGACAAATGTATCTCTCATGAGCATTCCAGAGCTTCGAGACCGTTGTCGGAAGATTGGCGTCACATTTGTGTCTGACAGCAACATGGATGAAGAACAGGAAAGGGAAGTGAGTCAGGAAATAGAGCGGGAGCAGCAGATCGAACGGCCAGCAATGTGTAAACCCGCGACGCATACCATACATCGTCACGTTCGTAGTTTCATCGAAACTGGCACCATTCGCTCAAACTCTACCTTCGTGCCGTTATTCCGTCCTCTCAGAGGCCTCGAATCGTTCAGTGGAGACGCGTGGGCCTCTCGGTTGCTATGCACCAGTGATTTCACGAAGACTGTCGTACGTGAGGATACTGTGTCCGTACGTGGAAGGTTCCAAGATCCCTCTTCGCAATTCCTAAGATCCGTCAATTGGATCGTCTCTTCCAAGAAGGGTGACGAACTACGATTGGTCGTCCTCAGCCCATTCGAGGTTAACGAACTATTGCCTACGATACGAACTAGCAAAGTCGTACGGCTTCATGTTTATGCTCCAAGGGTGACTTCGACGACAAAGCCATTTGATGATCTTCAGTTCCATTACTTCCCCCGGATCCTCAGTCCTCTCGATGTGTTCTCTGTCGATAGCCATATAGTGACGCAGCTCAATATCTTCGCAGGCCAGCTATATGTGACGGATCACAGTGCCTATCGTACGCTTTGCTCATTCTTGGGCCTTCACTTAGCCGGAGAAACAGACGGTCTTCCGTTCCAAAGCGACGGATTCATCATGAAGCGATACCGTTCACAAGGCGGTCGACATGACATCTCTCCTTTTACGAAGAGCCCCGTTCCGTTCTTGAAGGAGTTATTTGGGCTGCGGAGGAAGGGTAACACATATCTGTCGACACACGTTGGCAAGTTGCTGCACGGACATTCATTGACACCAGAATCATTTTCTTGATCTCGTGAGTTCATCATTTGTGTTCAGAGAGGGAACTTACTGACGAGTTGTCGTAGTGCATGTGTCCAATGATAGCCCAGGGTTAGGTTGCTTATATACTAGCAGTGTTATAATTCTTATTTCCGACTACATTCTCAATTCTACATGTAATATACTAGAAGCAATAGAATACACAAAATCTGAAGCGCTAATTGACCTGGCAGCCAATGACGTACGGATCTTCATGGTTGCCATGCCACAGAGTGCCCAAGCCATACTTATCAGGCTTGAGATACAAGAGGTATACTGAGAGAAATCAGCGGAACCGTCGTGAAGAGTCGACGAAGTCACTGTTAAATAGACAGACATCAGCAAGAAAACATACCGAGCATGACAGCCACGGAGAAGTGCGAGAATCCTCTGTAATGAAGTGGGAGGAGGTTTGGCTTCCCTGCCGTGTGTATGTCAGTCACCTTGATGAATCGGAAAGAAAGAGAAATACTCGCAGACGTTCTCACGAAGTAGGTACCCTTGGGACATGCAAGAAATGCGAACATGCTTCTGGAGTGAGATATCCAGTATACGACGGGCCTAGATATGTGAAGATCGCGTTGAAGAACAAGTCACCGACAGAGGTGACTTCCATGTAATCGTCGAACAATGGGCCCCAAGCTAGCATCTTGCTGCAATTAGCGGAGACATTCGGTGGATCAGTTCGAGGAATATGTGGAGATGGTGGGACCGTGCTAGAACGCTCTGATGCAGTGCTACCAGAGTTGGACCTCTGCGGCAAGGGGATCAGTAGGCCTGACGATTGACGACGTGGTGGGAGAGGAGGGGGAAATACTGGAAGTTGGGGACTGACGAACAGGAATGATATAGGTCAAGGATACAATTTCTGACAGCAAAGGCGGCAAGTCGCCTCCACCACTGACCCGATATATCTGGGTACGATGAGACGAATCGCGTTGACCGGTGGATCTTTCGCAGAGAGGGCAATCAGCACATAAATCGTAGTCAAGACAGCTGAGGCAGTGGACCCGTGGCTTGGATGGTAAGATGGCCAGAGAACAGGAATTACAGTTGATATGGCTGGGAATCATGAGCGACGATGGCTGCCGACCCCGAGAACGAAGTCCCGACTCTCGATCCCGACAATAACTGCCAAGGGGTCAAGGAACAATCTTCAATCCCCTCAAGGACGTTCATGTCAACAGCCAGTACGCTCGAGTACCTAAATTCAATCTTAGGGGGGAAATTGGTGTAAAATGGATCGCACATATCAGCGTAGTATAGTGTTGCTCATCGAGGGTAGCTAGGTTTTGAGAACTCGGTGAAATATGGAGACGAACAAGTAGTGATTACATAGCGCAAATTGTGAAATCGGAAGAAGCGGCAAAAATGTCCGAACCTTCACCACCACCACCACCGCGCCATATCCTTCGCTCTCATTCTTCTACTGTGACCACTCTCTTCATTTCCCTGGATAACGAGCGAATATATTCTGGAGACGGTTCTGGATTCGTTGTGTTGACTTCGACACGCACGTTACGTCCTATATCCTCTTGGAAGGCCCACAACGACGGATTACTCGGTGTACAGGAGTGGGGAGCAAACATTATCACGTACGCCGCTTTCAATCAACCTTATTGGAAGCACAATTTACAGCAAGGGATGTAGACAAGGTCGAGACAATAAGCTTCACGTATGGTTCCGCGTTGAGGAGCTGCCAGGAATTGGAGGATCAGCAGCTCTATCTGAATCGTCTATTCCCGTCCTCCAGTACTCGATGGATGTGAATGCTTTGAACTATTGCAGGTTTTCGTTGATGCCCCTACCTTCGAACGACAGCATAGTAGGCTCATCGTCCAAGGGTCAATCTAACGAGGCTCTGATTGCGCTTCCGAATTTAGTCGAATCTTCAGAGGTATTGCAACTGGCCCCGTTTCTTTGGAATGGACTCTTACATTTCCTCAGGCCGACATCTGGTCCCTGCCTTCTTGTAGTCGAGTTCACGCTGGGATAGGGAAGCAAGAAAGCAATGGACCCATCCTTTCCACGGACGGACGAGGGAATCAGGCGACTGGTAATTGAATTTTTGGTATTTATTCCTGCCGTACTCATTCATATCAAGGCATTATAATGTCCCTTCATCTATTCGAGTATAATGGCGCTCTCCGAATACTCATAGCGTATGAGAGCGGAAATGTGGCATTGCGGGAATTTGTCAAGTCAGATAGGACAACGTCTGTTGAAGGACTGGGATGGAAAGTGTTGTGGAAGGTGAAGCTACACGCTGAGGCAAGTACGTGTGCTTTCGTTTTCTTTCTTGACGTCTCTCACACTCAACAGTAATGGCAATGGCCGTAATAAACGATAATTCGACGGCATTAACAGTTTCTGCTGATCATTTGATTGGTCGATATGATTTGTCAGTATGTTGCTCAGTGAACGGAAGTCCACTCACTTTTTAACGGCATAGACAGTCGTTCGTAGCTGAGATACATCGAACGAATCACCCGGGAAATGGGGCTGTCGCGATCCGCGACGACGGTAGGGTTTGTGCCGTAGGTGGATGGGACGGACGGTATGTCATCTTCTCCTCGGGCACCTTCTCTCTCTTACGAGTTTCTATAGAATTCGTCTCTATTCCACAAAATCATTCAAATCCCTAGGAACTCTGAAATACCACAAAACTGGATGCCAGGCTGTCGCCTTTGCGCGAACACTATCTGCGTACCAGGCCGATGAAGATGAAGATGACGACGGCATGAGTAAACAAGAATTGCAAGAGCGTTCTCGGTGGCTTATCGGAGGCGCGAAGGATAAACTCATCACAATATGGTCCTTGATGGCGTTCAATAGAACATGAGAAGGGGGAGGACATTCCTTGACCGTATTCCATACACTGTACATTAATTAACACACTTGATTTTACACACACACACCACTAAATAAGATCATAGAGCAAAGCATGAGAGAATAGAAGGCAGCTCATAACAGGACAGCCCGCCCTCAATTGTCAATGAAATCGCGCTTCATGTCGATGAAGGGAGCCGCGCACACGCCCATGAGAGCTAGCTGCTGGATACAGACGGCTGTGTGGCGATATGATGTCTCCAGCGCAGGATGGGGAGGCCGTCCTTGGGACTCTGTTGCGCTCTCAGCATTACATCAACCGAAGACGAGAAGAAGAGCTTACTCAGGATAGCTTGGTTGAGCTCATTCGCGAGTGCAATTCTAACTTCGATCCCAACGACCTCCGCCGCTGTACCACCAGCCTCTAGAGGCTCATCCCACGCAAGAATACCAAGTCTTTTTGAATATCCCTTTTACTTCTGGTCGGTGATCCGCTTTGTAGTCCGCCTGTAAGGACTGCCCGTATGCAATCGCCTCGCTGAGAGAATCTTCATATCGAGCCACAGACTTCTCCGCTGCCGACACCGAGACTCCGTTGCTAAAACCATCATCGATATCTATGCTCATGTCGTCTCCAAGGTCCATTCCATCTACCATCTCTGAGTCACTGTCGCTGACGTCCGGATGCGCATGCGATTTTGGCTTCATTGTCAATCCCTACGGCCTGTAAGATTAGCTCGACAAACTTGCGACAGCGCAGCTTGAACATCGTCAGACCCTCCTCCGCTTCGATCCTGTATGGCCTAAGAGTGTTCGATGGGTATGTCCAGTTCGCCCTTCGAGTGTTCACAAAGTTATTAATGAGAAGACACGGAAATAGAAGACATATTGTCCCACATTCGGACCGCGCCATCCCCGCAACCGCTAACCAGACTGTAACCCCAAGACTGTACACCATCAACGAAATCTTTGTACAGTTCCTAGCTTCCGCCCGAGAATGGAGGCGTTGGGACCGCAAAAGAGGCGATCGGTGCAGCGGCGCCAGAGAAGAAACCATTCGGTAACGACCCAGGGACTGACGTCGATGAGTGGGACATCGCCCATAAGATATCCATAGTCATAACGCATTGTCCTGTTGTTAGATCCCATTGTCGAAGATTCTTATCGGAAGCACCTGTTATCTATATGGGATGAATTGATCGAAATTGGTTCGATAGTGTTGACTACATACCAAGCAGTCATCCTCAAAGTACAGGGCAGTCACGGCATTGGTGTGGCCTTCCAATACTCTGGCGCATGGATCATTCTGCCGCTCCGGGGGTTCTTTACCGTTCCGAATTCCATTTGGTCTCGGCGAAGGTTCGTCGCCATTCTCGCTTTCCTCGGTGATGTCGCTGAGGCTGACAATCTCACCTTCGTCCCCCCACCCATCCGAATCATCGCTCTCTACTCTTCTCAAGTCCCAAAGGCGGACTGTGCTGTCGGCACTTCCGGATAAACAGACATGATCTTCCACCTGTAGGCACCTTACTGTTCCAGTATGCCCTCGTAAATGACCAATCTCCGCCCCAGAAAAAAGGTCCCAGACTAATGGTTGGGCATCGTCTTGGGAAGCGCTAACAAGGGTGCCGTATGGCTCAGAAAAGTCTAGGGCCGTTATTGGCGTCATATGCGATTCCAGAGTCTACAAAATAAGATCAGGAGAGAGAAGATAGGAACAATGAAGTCACTTACCATGAATGCCACGCCTGGCGGGAGTTCATCATGTTCCGAAGGTAGAAAGGCAGGTCCTTTTCGTCGTCGTGAACTCTGGGGAAGATGCATACGCTGAGAATTCTTCTTCGGGGTTCGACTTGACTCTTGCTCAAATTCGATTCGCTCCCGAACACCCACGACTGCGATGCCACTACTTAGAACAAGGAAGTAGTCCGCGATAAGACTTACGTTCATCATCTGGTGCCAACCTCATCTTCGTGCAATTTTAGAGGATCCTGCTCAATTTTATTTCGGATATCATCCGGTGCTTGAAATTTTTTGTGATCTCTGCTATTTCTCTGTTAGTCAAACCCTGAGAAAGTAGAGTAAGCGGAAAAGGACAGGAACGAGAAACCTAGACATACTCTTCGAACATTGATGTTCTCTTTATCTCGCAGAATCAATTTCTTCTGTCGCGACAATTCCTCCTTGCCCAGTGTTTTTGATGCGCTCAGACTTTCCATGCCCTTTCTCCTCTTCGTCTTCGGGATTGGAACCATTACCCATCTTCGCTGGCCCATCGTCATTCCTCTGACATACATTCCAAACTTCTTGAGGCCAAGGTGCAGTCAATATTCCGCATCCGCTTTTGTCGTGTCCGACGTTGCTCCGCACTGGATATAGTAGCATTGTCACCGTGAAGAAGACTGACGTTGGAGGCAATGCCTCCTGGCTCGGGTACTTCAGACAGAAGGAGTTCCTCTGTGGCGTCCACGATTTCAGGGTCGCGTGAAGTTATGCGTCAAGGGTCTATTCCTAGTCGAAGCGGGGCGCATGCAGTGAAGCAAAATTCATACGAGACCGACCAATGGTCGAATTCCCTAGAGTGGAACGTTGCTTCGGATTGACCGTAGATGTTTTCAATAGCCATGGAGTCATGATTACAGGCGCTACTAGAGAAAAGTCCAAAAAACAGTTTTCTACTGGCGGTACAGTCGGGCACGAGATCATTCGGTCGGACTGAGAGCAATAAGGTACGTACAATCTGATAGTATTTCAGACGAATCAGCCTTTCTATGGCTGAACGGCGCCAACAATGCCCTGTGGATGATTTCTAGTTTGCTGGGTCCTGCTGCTGTATTGTCGGTTCGATTATGCACGGTTCCTCGAACATTACGCTTTGAACTGGTGGGCGAGTAACCGTTGAGATGGGACGGCATTGAACAGGCTGACCCCACGTAGAAGAACGGTGCAGATGAGGGCAAGGAGGCAAAATGAGTATCAACAGAGGCCGGGAGGGAGAGAAGAGACGTTCCAAAGTAGGTCTAACCGGCGCGACAAGTTGTCGTTACTTAATATTCCCACGGCCACCAATGAAGGCGACCGTGCCTATGCACTGTTCCACCACTACTTGAGATATCATTGTGGTGTCTACGTCGGGCCTCCGGGATCAGTTGATGGAGCGTCCGCCTCCATGGAGCCTCTGCTTGGCGTCAACGTTGCGTACCATCAATTCCATGAAGACGCGGGTCACACGAGTTTGTTAGAAACTCTGTTTGTTACATATCTATACATCGGCGAACGAATTGCTAATCTACTATACACAAAGAAACTTCCATCTCAAAGACCGCTTTTGCAACTGTTAAGACTTGTGAGCATCGACAATAGGCACTCAGTAAAACACGTACAATTCAGTCAAACGATTCAGGTGTCAACACATGTCCATGCAGCATCTTTCCAAGATGAGTGGCCAGGTACGGGTGTTCTTTCCTCCGAGATCCCGGCAGTGCTTTCAAAAAGGGAACTGGACTCGTTTTGAAAGGTGATATATCTCCTTCCCCGCGGTGTTCTGGCTTGATGAATCCATCGCTTTGTATTGGAACATTTTCATCTGTAGAGTGCTGTCCCTGGTACAGCCCTAGAAACGAGCATAGCTGCTGATATTCTTTATAATCCCGAAGGTATAATTGACCCGCGAAGATGTTCAGCTGGGTTATTAAGAGGGCATCGTTGATCTGCCAGGTGCCTGGCTTTGGGATACAGTAGAATTGAAGGTCATCGAAACGCTTCGTGGACACACTGACTTTGGGTGAATAGATATGGAGATGCACATTGCTGCTAAGGCGTATCTCTGGCAATAACTTGTTGACTTCAAATGGGCTGAGGACAACAAGAGTCGTGTTCTCATCGTGCTGTGCAGAAACGATCCAATTAATTGACCTCAGATAGTCAGATGTATTCTGACGATAACTGGATGTCCCGATTGTACCTGCAAAATCCCGAGTACAAAGCAGATTGGGTGCCCAGACATTTTCACCTTGTGGAAGTGCAGGGGAGATTCCATCAAATACGCGGAACAGCGGCTTGAATGCAGTGGATTGGGCCTCTATGGTGCCTTCGAGAACGAACGTGCATACATCGGGATGAAGGGAATGGGTAGCAGGTGAAACCTTCGGGGGCCGTTCGACTTGCTGCTCCCTTTCAATCTCGTGGCTGACTTCTCTCTCCTGCTCTTCGTCCATGTTTGTCCCAGAAACGAAGGAAACGCCAAGCATTTCACAACGTTCGCGAAGCTCACTGACTTGCCAAATGGCCGAACCAGGGGAAGGACCATCTGAAAGACCATATAATTCCTGAAGAGAACGGGCTTCAGGCTGAAGCCAAGGATCGAGAACGGTCGGTGATTTATCAGAAGAAATGCATGCCTCCCATGCTTCTTTTCGTTGCTGGTAATCATAACCTTGTTGTGCCCACTGAGGAACACGGTGGGTGATTTCATTGCAGGTTTCAAGCATGCTCCACCTCAAAATATCAATGGCCTCAACCTTAGTGGCAGGCTCCAACTTCCCAGCTGCCTTTTTGATCTGCAAGTCTATCTCTTGAGGTGCAAAAAACATGACTGACTGCCCTTGACCTAGTTGTCGCATCCGCATAGCACCTAAAGCTCAAGTGAGTAATTATGTACATTACATATGGTGTTCTGAGATGGCTGACCTTGAACAAGCCTGTCCTTTGTTACATTTGCTCCAAGGGTTACTGCAGCTCTGAAATGAATAGGCAGCTTGAGGTCTGTTCCTCTGGTGTGGGCTTCATCCAGGTAAACAACACATTTGTCTATCTGATACTTGAATGGAGATAGGAGCAGTGGCTCTGTGATGCCATGACGATCTAATACCATCAGCTCATCAGTATCATCAAAGTAGATTGCTGCAGACAACACTGAGGCAGGTTGCAGACCAAGCCAGAACTTTGCTAAGTCTCTATTGTGAAGATCAAGCATTTGTGCTCCCACATCCAACAGGATGCGAATCTCAGGATTTTGATTGACCAGAAGTTGTAGGAATCCCTTTGTTGTCAGACTGCTGCCAGTACACTGGTAATGATTGTTTTCAGGACGAAGGAGACAGTCAAGCACTTTTGCATTGGTGCTTTGCTGTCCAACAGGATCATACTGTTGAATTGACAGAGGTAGAAGATGGTGATTGTCATTTGTACCACTGAAGCCTGTTGTATATTTTGACCTTGTTGCTGCCAAGTCCCACCCTGATGTTGATATCTTCTGGGGGAACTCCTTTGCATGCTTAGGAAATACAACATGGGACAAGAAGAAGTCAACAACAGCATGATTGTGACAGAAAAAGGGTCTTAAGCAGTGTGAACGTTGCTCTGTATCCTTCATATTAACACCATTGATATGCTGCAATTCTGGTGGAATCAACTCATTGCTCTTGATCCAGGAGTTGTATTCAATACCTGGATCATCCTCTTTGAAAAGGAGGTCAAAACATATGTCCACCTGTTCATCGGTCAAGCCTGCATAATAATATGACAGACAAGTGAGGGTGATAGCAACATCTGGATGGCCAAACTCTGCTGCTAAAGAGGGTACATCCTTTGCACAATATGGAACAGCCAATAATGTTCGGCTAAGATCTAATCCATAGTCTACTCGATAGCGCCGTGCCTTCAGAACATAGACAAGAATACCATGTCCAAAGAGTCCACGAAGCAATAATAGTAGGTTCCATGTATCTGTCCCAAAGTAGAGATCCTGAACAGATCTAGCTGTATCTGGTTCAATGGTAGATTTGGAAATGAACTGCTGGACCTTTTTATGAAGACTATCAGATAGTCGTGTGAAAATAGGATAATTTTCCAATTTTCCAGCAAGAATCTGTGTGCATACAGAATCAACAAGTGCTGTACCAGCCTTGTCATCAGTTGAATATATGCAAATGAATGGAAATGAGCCATCTTTCTGCTTGGAGTGACAGACTTCTACTGAATGGGGAGCTTTCAACTTGACAGATGAGATGACATCAGCTACAAGTCTAAAAATCTGTTGTGTGGTTGTCCAACGGTCTGGGTGACCCTCCAGAGAATGCTGTATGCCCATTGTGTAGATGAGTTGGTAACGGACATGGAGAATCTCATCGCTTTCATCTAAAATATCTCTGACATGATCATCAAGCCATTTTTGCAATTCCAAAAGCTGGGCAGCCTCAGCATCTCCACCAATCTCATCTCTCTTGTTGTCTCCTAGGAGTCTGTTTATACACATCAACTTGAATGATAGAATATGCTCTGGCTGAATAACTAATACACCACCAACATTCATACACTGACGGTAAAGTTCCCAAATCACTTTGATTTCTTTAGATCCTATGATGAGGCGGCGGGAGAATGGCATGTAAAACACACGACGATTGACCAGTCCAGAGATGCGCTGCACAAGTAATTGGAACATCTGTCTGGCTAAAGACTTCAGAACCACAACTCGAGCAATAGACTGGCCATCTGCAGCAATGACAGCAGTCATGGGAACAATGACTGATGACTTTCCCTCTCCCATATTTAGCTGCAGAACACAGTTTCCCTTCAATGATGGAGATATTATCTCATGTGCAACTGAGGTCTGAATAGGATGGCTGATAAAATTGTTATCCACCTTTTTTAAAATTAATAATATTGGTGAGATATAGAAATTTCAAAGCTTACCTGAAGCAGGAGCCATTCAGGGTGAATTGCAGTCACTTCATTATTGCTCATCTCTTTGTGAAATTCAATTGAATTCTGATTGATCACTGAAAGTAATAGTCACTGTGTTCGTTGATGCTGCATGAATAATAGTACAAACTTCTTGATGGTAGATTTCCACTCAGCTCCTATATCTTGTGTGAATTGGCAAAAAAGAGAACAAGTATTGATGCATGGCCATAATCCTCCAAGCTGTAGTGCCTGTTCACAAGTATTAGAGGCTTTTAATAGAGCAGTGATCTGCACCAATGTCTGTGTCAGGATCTTTTGGCAGATACATTGATACTTCTCCATTTCATCCACAGATACAGAAATAGATGACAAAGAATTATTAGAGGGTGAGGCTATAGAGATTAAATGCCGCCGACTCTCTTCAAGCTCCTTGCCATATAACTGCTCTAGCACACTACTGCTATTGCTAAACTCAGATGTTAAAGAGGCAAGCTGTGAGTTAAGCAGATCATGTTTGTTTGGCTGAAAGATAGTTGTGGCATCTGAGTTATCAGCTGCTATATAGCGAGAAACCAGAAGCTGTTTTATGGTCATAGTGATGAGGATGTGTGGCATAGGCTTAGTAGAACATAGTGTAAAGTTGTAAGGCACTATACTCAAAATCTGTGGATGCTGTGCAAGAACACTGACAAGAGCGTCTTGTATAGTGCTGGTGAAAGATATCAGCTGGTTATTGTGAAAACAATGCTGAAAGTATGACATGACTGTGGTTGACAGTACATCAATTTTAAACATTGATGAGGATTGAGTGGATATATGAATAGGAGTTGGTTCAGTTTCTTGAGACCATGAAGCAAAAAGTTGATGGAGGACTATTGGAGCTTGCTCTTTGTCAAGACAATCATATGCTACTTCTTTTCGATGGAGAAAGGAAGAATAGCTTTCCCAATTATACTGCACCATAGATGCAACAGGACTATCATCTAATGAAACTCGAGCATCTGAAATCATTACCCTCATTTGGCTTTCTTTTGGACTGACTCCAACAGACAGATCATAAGATCTCAGATAATTAATTGAACACCATGAAAGGTTTAAATTTCCTGAGATGTGCTGCCAATAATAGACAGTGAGAGCCAGCAATGAGGGGATTATAGCTCGTATGCTAGTATCATTATATGACATGGCTGACATACTAAACAGAGCCTGCCATCGCCTAGTAGTAGTGCTTAAACTAATGTCACAGTTTAAGTGCAGAAAGAACAACCAATTCTTTTGAAGATACTCAGAGTTAAGCCATGACCTTCTGTAAGACAATGAAAAGTCTGCATCTCCAGGACCAATGCTTTCCCAATTTGAAAGCTTCTCTGTGAAAGAAGAATCTGGAATTCTGCTAAAAGATTCAGTCTGAATTATCTGAGAAGCATCTGTAGCAAATCCAGTATCATTCTGTTCCTGATCACGAGAGTGATATATCACATCATAATCCTTTTTTTGGTGGTCAAATAATGAATAATTGGTAGGGTAAAGGTGTGAAAGCCGAAAACTAGATCGATCCAACAGATGCTGCACATTTGATTTATTAAGACTTAAGCTATAATCAGAATCAATGCTAAAGACTTTGGTAAGTCTTGCATAGTCCACAATTGCTCCAACAAGCTTATAGAAGGCATGATGCTGACCCTGAGATGAGCAGTAGGCATAATGCTGCTGAACACTCTGCATGCTTTGCTTATGTTTAGGATACCATGTAGGAGAGGGAGTAAAGGCAGCAATCTTATATAGCAAGTCCATGTCTAGCTTTGAGATATTCTGAAATGAATAACAAGTTGCTGATTGTAACAGCTGAATGGCTTCTTCAGTACCAGTTTGTCCAGTAAGAGGATCAGGAAGAGGATGGCTGGATAATGCATGCAGAAATGCCCGATACAGATTACTAGTCAGATCAGAGCCACTGACAAGGCAACCAATATCACTATCAATAGTGTAGTCATAGAACTTGGCAGATCGAGTAGAACCTGTCTGAACTACAACTTGTATATGATCTTGTTGCTGTTCAACATGTACTTTTCCAAAAGGAATTAGAATATGCCGGCTTTGAGGGAGCTTAAGACTGTGCTTGGAACATAAGACAAGTCGACTTTTAAGACCCAACAATGATCCAGCAGACTGATTTTTATCAATCAGCATATTAGGAAGATTATGACATTCAAGTTCAGTATCCTTGTTGAGGAAGAAGGACAGTTGAAAGCGAGGTAAATCAACAGATAGAGCAATAGAATCAGAAGTAGCATGAGTGATGTGGATGTAATGACATTGCTCAAAGTTCTGGAGGCAAGCAGATACCATTTTAAATGTTTGACTATGGATGTCAATCATTTCATGATCATTAAGAGACATTGTCTGCTTGGAAGCATTGAAAATCATCTGCCAGTTTTGTGAAGATGACTTCCAAAGAGAAATAAGTGGCCGAAGTTCAACTTCAGTGCTTGAAGCAGCCAGATTGATCCAATGAGTGTATTCTTCAATAAACAGTCGTGGAAGATCATGGTTGAAAACTGTATGTAGTATCAGCTCAAGAGTGATATCTTTCTTTTTGGCTTGGATAATGAGTGAGTCACTTCGCAAGCCTAAGTATACCTGCAAGATTATTAGCATCTACTATTTGAAGTTTGAATTGTAATGACAAACCTGCCATCCTGAAATTGGAAGTCGACTTGCATATTCAATACCAGGCATATCAGAAGGAATCACATCAAGAATTTTCTGTTTGAATATTAGCAAAAAGTATATTAAAATATAGGCTAAATAACTTACTGCACCAAAGATTCTGCCATATGTTACATGACTAGTAATATTCTGTGGCAGCCGACCAAGTGGCTTGCCATTAATAAGGAGTAGCCCTGTTAGCAAGTTAAGATGCACTAGCTGAGACTGTTGACTAGTATCTACAGCTGTCAATGTGCTGATCCATCGATGATTGGGAGAATCCAACACTGTCCAATGAGTAGCATGATAGGCTGGCCATATAGAGGTCACAGCAAAGTCTACACCTTGTTGATGAGCAATGTCTGACATCTTATTCTGTAAGTATGGCTCAATGAAGTGAGAAAGTCTCTTGCTCTGACAGAGAAGCCTTTGCCTTTCCAGTGTTATAAGTCCTTGTCTGATTGGAGTATTGTCATGCATGATGATGCTACTCTCAACTAGAATCTTGACATCTTCATTGGATTGCAACAATGCCTGGACATGTTCTGGCTCAACATCATATGTTGCCTGGATAGTAGCTGCTAATTCAAAAATACGGCATTGTAAATCCTGCAAATCATCTTCTTTAACTGTTTCCTGAAGTTTTTTAACAAGCATTTGCACCCATGAAAAGATAACTATTCATGCTTTGCGTATGATATCATATGCAGAGACACTATCATTGACCATAGATTGAGAGGCCTCTGTTGGAGTAGTCATTACCAACAGCCGGTTCATCAACAAAATAATTGACCTGAGAGTTACACTCTCTAGCCAATTGCCTTCCACACTCCGCAAAAGCTCCCATAGCTCCTTGAAAAGAACTTGACGAAAGGAAAGATCATAAATGACACTGTGCCATTCCAGAATATTATTCTCAGCTACAACACCAACTTGACATGCACTCTGAGTCAAGAGTGTATGAACTGCTTCCTGATTGAAAGAGAGTATTTGAGCTCTCAACTCTCTTGCAATATTCAACCACTGTAATCTTTCTCCTGAACGTAACCCAGTGAATGCTGCATATTCATGAAGTGTCAGACCAGTTGGGCAGTCTGACTGATTGGCAATTATCATATTGGATATATGATCTGTGTTGCAAACAGCATACTGTAAATTATCATATACTCCATCTGTTGAGAGTTGAAGAGTACATTGATCATAGATATTGCAGTTTACAAATGGATTTTTAATCCAAGTGTCATCCTTAGAGTCATACAACTGGTATTTCAGGCCACTATGAAGGCATACCTGTGTTTCAGTACTAGGTATTTTGGGATCCTTGTAGTGGGCTTGCAGGAATGACTTTGTTGTTGATGCTAAAGTCACTCGACCCAGTTCTTCAGAAATGTATTTTTGAAGAGGATGATAGGAAGCCAGCTTCATAGGAGGCTCAGCAGGAGATTCTTCATGAGCAGAAGATGGTGTACAAAAATCATGAAGGATAGTGTAAGTTGCCACCCTCCAATGCTGAATAACAGTTGGGCATTTAAGCTCAAATACAACCATTTTTGCCATTACTGTATCATCTGGTAATGGATGTTCATGGACATGGATAGTCATGGATGTGTACTCCTTTTCAAGCTTGCACTTCTGGCAACTATAAACATGAACTTGTTCATAACACCCCTGCCAATGCTTCCATCTCATAAAATACTCATGATTCAACTGTGCTGCTTTCTCTTTGAGAGAGTGATCATGATCATTTGCTTCCTGTAGCTCCTTGGCTTTTCTAGCCTGTTCCAAACTAGCATCATCTTCAATCCTCTGTTTCAGTTGCTGAAGTTCAGTGGAGGAATCAAAGTAACGGACAGCAAAGCTGCTACAACTAGCAGTTTTATCAAATAAGGACAAGTTGTTCTGTGTTGCAGAAGAATGACGATTGCGAACATATTGAGTGACTGTGACCAGCCGATTAAGAGACTTGGAATGTCGCAGTAAAAGAGGCTCCAGGAGATCAGCTGGGACTTCAGGCGAGTAATCACACAACAAAGGATACTGTGTAACAGCAACCATATCCAATGCTACCCAGAGATCAATGATTGTAAGGAGCATGATTGATTTGTCCTCTGCATTTGACAAATAGGCAGCTTTAGCTGCTGCCATGTACTCAAATAAGCAGACAGATAAGATGCCTGAGGTTGTGCTCTGATGAAGAGCTTGAGAAATCCAGGTGTCAAGATGGTTCTCAATGCAGTACTCAAAATCTGCCAGGGCAATAAATTTATCCTCCTTGAAAGCCAAGGAGAGGCGGTCCTTTGAGAATGTTGAAAAATCTGGATTGTCTTTCAGACGGGGAACATGGCTGGGGGAAAAGGGAGACACTGGTTGAGGGGAGGAAGCATGTTGTAAGATGCCTTCAATGTAAGAGCTTGAATTTGGAAGGGTGATTGTGGTATCAGCGGCAATGTCCAACTTCGAAGGATTCCATTCTGAAGACTTCTGCTGCTGGACCTCAATGTCCCTGCCCCTCCTCTCAATAAGAGCATTCACCTTCTCCCCAATGGCATGCACTTCCTTCCGCAGGAATAACGGGGCAGAAGAGCCCAGCTTCGCAAGGCGACGGCACATCTTTTTCTTCATGACATCAATCAGGTCACTGCGCCATCCTTTGACCTTGGCTTCATCTAAGATGGAGGCGAGGAAATAGGTGAGGAATGTTTTGTAATCCAAATGGTCAACACCTTGGCAAAGAATGAACTTCTCATACAGATAGTAGATATAGAGCGACGAACCTTCAAATAGCGACGACTGCAAGGCTACACGAAGGACGAGCCAAATCGGAGATCGCCTCCAAGGAAGCTTCGCATTCAACCAGCGGATATCGTCATTGATTCGCTTAGAGAATCGCTTGACGTCGGCTGCACGCCCTCCCTGACCATACAAGATTCCCGTGAGGAGCTGTGTGATAAAGCGAGGATGCGCAGGCTCCCGCTCTTCAATCACATCGTGACCGGCTTTTCGGCTTGTCGGTAAAGCCTCCTTTAGAAAATCGTTGTGCATCTCCACGAGAAACGAGGCCAGTTCTTGACGAAAGGCAGGTACATCGAAAATCTCGGAGGGGACGGCGATGGCAGGGCCAGGAAAAGATGAGATGAGCTTTCCGATAGCGCCCATGACCTTCTCGTTCGGGAACATGACCTCGAAGGCTTCGTAGATCACTTCCTCAGCCCGCTTGCGAAAAACGACGCATGCGTTCTGGCCGTTGATATAGAATACGAGTATATCTAGAAGCATTGCGTCAGTACTGTTACCCCCAGGAAGAAAATATCACTCTTACCTCCGATCTCCATCGATGATAGCTGTTTGTAGACTTTCGTAGAATCGAGGGTATCATCAAGAGTTTCCTCGAAATTCTGAAGCATCTTGATAATGGCATCCCATTTCCGCAGCTTGTGGCCGTCGTCAAGAAGATCCAATTGATAACGACGCGCGCAGTCCAACACGGCGTGGCATAGCGCCGCGTCGTTGGATATATCCCGGTCGTCCTCTTGTGGAAGAACGGGTGGCATGAAAACATGGTTAACGATATAGGTGAGCACAGAGTTGTCCATGGTGGTAGAAACGAAGGGGCACTCGGCAAATTCCTAGGACGGCGTCTAGTGTATATGCCCCCTTTTGGTCCTTCACGGAACGTAATCCACGAGGCAATACCCTTGTCGATGGTCGATAAGTAGACGCCCGCAATGATGAGAGAGTCCCAATCAAGATAATCCGGAACTTACCGAAGGCAAGGACGCGTTTGGACGCGTTCGTAGTACTGGAAACAACGCTTTATAGACTGAAAATAACTACTATGAAAGTAAGTGCGTGATACATATCATCAGTCACGAATCTACGTACATGGCTGTCGTGTACACAATCTCTGCTACAGATACAATTACACTTCATCGATCCCAAACTACATATATACCCTCCTGTACCTCCGCGGCATGCCGCCCCATCCCCGGAATGACTCCAGCTGATACATTCTCAACACGCGTAAGGAGATTCCCCCAAGTCCTCGATGGGTCAGAGAGGACCTCGACCGTGGTTATATCGATGAAGCCCTTCCGTGTGAGGAGAGGCATCTGAGAATTAGAAGACTGGAGGGGAACGGAATGCATCATGACTGGATTGAACGCGTTTCCTAATAGACCCTGTAGCTGGGTTGTTATGGAGGGAGTTGTCGATCCAGGCGGATTGTGTCTAGGATTGAGGACGTGCTCGATGGAAAAGAGATTGTATGCGTTTCTCAGTGCCTTGTCCGCCATATTCTCCTTGGAGCCACCGTACACCGCATTTGGGACGAGGTTTGACTACCCTGCCGTGTGTTTGCGTTAGTTACATTGTTGAATCCAAAAGAAAGAAAAATACTTGCAGACGTTCTCGTGAAGTAGGTACCCTTGGTCATCCAAGAAACGCGAATATCCTTCTGGAGTGAGATACCCAGTATACGACGGGTCAATATATGTGAAGATCGCGTTAAAGAACAAGTCACCGACAGCGGTGACTTCCATGTAATCGTCGAACAATGGACCCCGTCTCCGCTAATCGCAGCGAGATGCTAGCTTGTTCGGCGGATCGGTAAATGGAAATGGTGAGACCGTTCTGATGCACTGCTACTAGAGGTGGACTTCGGCGGCAAGGGGGGCGGTGAGCCTGATGATTGACGACGTGGTGGGAGAGGAGGGGGAATACTGGAAGTTGGGGACTGATGAACAGGAATGGTATAGGTAAGGTATACAGTTTCTGACAGCGAAGGTGGTAAATCGCCTCCACCACTGAACCGATCTCTCCGGTGAGACGAATCGTATTGACCGGTGAATCGTTCGCTGAGAGCGCGATCAGCGTATAAATCGTAGTCAAGACAGCTGAGGCAGTGGACCCGTGGCTTGGATGGTAAGATGGCCTGAGAACAGGAATCGTAGTTGATATGGCGGAGAATCATGAGTGACGATGGCCGTCGACCTCGAATATCAAGCTTTGATTCTTTATCCTGGTTATAGCCATCAAGGTCACCGTGCGCCAAGGACGTTCACGTCAACAGGCTCGAGTACCTGAGTTCAGTCTTAGGGAAAATTGGTGTAAAATGGATCGCACATATCAGCGTAGTATAGTGTTGCTCATCGAGGGTAGCTAGGTTTTGAGAACTTGGTCAAATATGGAGGCGAACAAGTAGTGATTACATAGCGCAAGTTGTGAAATCGGAAGAATCGGCGAAAATGTCCGAACCTTCACCACCACCCCCACCGCGCCATATCCTTCTCTCTCATTCTTCTACTGTGACCACTCTCTTCATTTCCCTGGATAACGAACGAATATATTCTGGAGACGGTTCCGGATTCGTCGTATCAACGTCGACACGCACGTTACGTCCTATATCCTCTTGGAAGGCCCACAACGACGGATTACTCGGTGTACAGGAGTGGGGAGCAAACATTATCACGTACGCCGCTTTCAATCAATCTTATTGGAAGCACCACTTACACCAAGGGATGCAGACAAGGTCGAGATAATAAGCTTCATGTATGGCTTCGCGTCGAGGAGCTGCCAGGAATTGGAGGATCAGCAGCTCTATCTGAATCACCCATTCCCGTCCTCCGGTACTCGATGGATGTGAATGCTTTGAACTATTGCAGGTTTTCGTTGATGCCCCTACCTTCGAACGACAGCATAGTAGGCTCATCGTCCAAGGGTCAATCTAACGAGGCTCTGATTGCGCTTCCGAATTTAGTCGAATCTTCAGAGGTATTGCAACTGGCCCCGTTTCTTTGGAATGGACTCTTACATTTCCTCAGGCCGACATCTGGTCCCTGCCTTCTTGTAGTCGAGTTCACGCTGGGATAGGGAAGCAAGAAAGCAATGGACCCATCCTTTCCACGGACGGACGAGGGAATCAGGCGACTGGTAATTGAATTTTTGGTATTTATTCCTGCCGTACTCATTCATATCAAGGCATTATAATGTCCCTTCATCTATTCGAGTATAATGGCGCTCTCCGAATACTCATAGCGTATGAGAGTGGAAATGTGGCATTACGGGAATTTGACAAGTCAGATAGGACAACGTCCGTTGAAGGACTGGGATGGAAAGTGCTGTGGAAGGTGAAGCTACACGCTGAGGCAAGTACGTGTGCTTTCATTTTCTTTGTGGACGTCTCTAACACTCAACAGTAATGGCGATGGCCGTAACAAACGATAATTCCATGGCATTAACCGTGTCTGCAGATCATTTGATTGGTCGATATGACTTGTCAGTATGTTGCTCAGTAAATGGAAGTCCACTCACTTTCTAACGGCATAAACAGTCGTTCGTAGCTGAGATACATCGAACGAATCACCCGGGAAATGGGGCTGTCGCGATCCGCGATGACGGCAGGGTTTGTGCTGTCGGTGGATGGGACGGACGGTATGTTATCTTCTCCTCGGGCACCTTCTCTCTCTTACGAATTTCCGCAGAATTCGTCTCTATTCCACGAAATCTTTCAAATCCCTAGGAACTCTGAAATACCACAAAACTGGATGCCAGGCTGTCGTCTTTGCGCGAACACTATCTGCGTACCAGGCCGATGAAGATGAAGATGACGACGGCATGAGTAAACAAGAAATGGAAGAACGTTCTCGGTGGCTTATCGGAGGCGCGAAGGATAAACTCATCACAATATGGTCCTTGATGGCGTTCAATAGAACATGAGAAGGGGGAGGACATTCCTTGACCGTATTCCATACACTGTACACTAATTAACACACTTGATTTTACACACACACACACCACTGAATAAGATCATAGAGCAAAGCATGAGAGAGAGTAGAAGACAGCTCATAACAGGACAGCCCGCCCTCAAATGTCAATGAACTCGCGCTTCATGTCGATGAAGGGAGCTGCGCTCACGCCCATGAGCGCTAGCTGCTGGATACAGACAGTTGTGTGGCGATACAATGTCTCCAGCGCAGGATGGGGAGGCCGTCCTTGGGACTCTGTCGTACTCTCAGCATTACGTCAACAAAGACGGGAAGAAGAGCTTACTCAGGATAGCTTGGTTGAGCTCATTCGCGAGTGCAATCCTAGCTTCGATCCCAACGACCTCCGCCGCACTGCCACCAGCTTCTAAAGGGTCATCCCACGCAAGGATACCAAAAGTCTTTTTGAATATCCCTTTTACTTCTGGTCGGTGATCCGCTTTGTAGTCCGCCTGTAAGGACTGCCCGTATGCAATCGCCTCGCTGAGGGACTTTTCATATCGAGCCACAGACTTCTCCGCTGCCGACATCGAGACCCCGTTGCTAAAACCATCATCGATATCCATACTCATGTCGTCTCCAAGGTCCATTCCATCCACCATCTCTGAGTCGCTGTCGCTGACGTCCGGATGGGCGTGTGATTTTGGCTTCATTGCCTTTTTCATCTCTCCGGCCTCTAAGATTAGCTCAACAAACTTGCGACAGCGCAGCTTGAACATCATCAAGCCTTCCTCGGCGTCCAATACCGATGGGTGGCATTTCTGTGTCTCTGAAAGAGCAGCATCGATATCACCAGACATTACCGAGTTGACTATACGAGTACGAGACTGCACGTCCCCTTCGTAGCTTGGTCGTGGTGGGACATCAGTATCCATATTCACGTCTCCATCGGGAGAGATTCCAGCGTGCTCGCTTAGCGTGTTCTGTTGCCTTTGAAGAACATTGGCAGTTCGCGTGTATCCGTGATGGACCAGGTAGCCTATAACCAGTTTGTTGATGGAAGTCTTTGACTCATCTTCCAGAAGCGGCGCCGACTCTTCGGACGACGCAAGCGCTCCACTCCCAGCCTCGGAGGGGGTGATTCTACGGCTCTCATCGAAGAGGCAGAGATCCAGAGGAGTGATGAGAATATTATTCCACGACTGATTTCGTTGTTGCTGCACGTGGTACTCGATATCGAATTTGAACGGCTCATGTCCGAAATTGGCTCGGATCATCTCGTTCGAGTGTTGTAAGCCAACAGAAGGGAAAAGGTCTAGGTTTTTCCCGACATTTTCGAAAACTGGTCCTGAAAACAGAAAAGGAAAGACATAAGTTTTGTTACCGCGAAATATTTGCCTCCGTACCGATCAGCGTTCCATTTCTGGTGAAGAAGGCCCGATCCGTGGTGAAATCAATTCCACAACCTATGACGTCACCTACTGTAGTGTCATTCAATATGTGGAGTCTTCTGAGGAACCAAAAAAAATACGAACAACCATAGGTAGGACCATAAGCCGTACCGTTCCTTTCCGTCGCGAAAGAGCAGCCATCATCGCCGTGGTAACCCCAAGAATTGGGTTCCCAGCCAGGAAGTCTAGACACCTTGACATCACGCCCAGTAAATCTGGGGGAATATCAACGAAACATGAGCAGTCGTCGCATACGTGATGAGAACACTCGTACCCAATACTTATGTGCCTGCCATTCCATGTGGTGTCAGTTTCGTAGAATGAATAGAAACAGAATGTACACTCACGCCTTTTGTTCTTTGCTACCGACGTAAACTTCATAGTAATAGATACCGCAGGCTCGCGGGATAGGGTGGTCAGTACGAGCCGCAGCAGCGTGAGCAGTGTCTCTATCATTGCAACTTGTCCCTGGTATTGTACATTGAATAAAAAGTTGAGAAGCACAATTAATCAAACGAACCTTGGTACGATAACTCGCGACCATCCGCGGACACATTTAGCGACTGATGCCGGACTTCTTCACTCCAGCGAGTAGGCAAACGGAGTACTTGATCTACAGCAGGAAGGGAAGGAGTCGGATTCTCACGCGGGGGAGGACTTGCGGTACTGTCATCGTCACTGTCCGTAGATGGCGAAACCGCTCCGGAATAAGACCGGTCGTTGTTCGATTCTTTCCGGGAAGGAGGAAGAAGCGCTGAAGACTCAGTTTGCAGAAGATGCTTAAGCGCAGCATATTCGAGATACGTTGGCCGAGCAAACGACACAGGAATAGTAGGGACCGACTGCGCGATACTTGCACCTGACTGTCGCTGGGCACTGGGTGCTCTGCCAGTTCCACTGGGTCTGCGAGTACGCGCAGAAGACGGAGAAGATGGAAAACATGCGGGGTCGATATTCCGCGAGGAATCAGCACGAATGACTCGTGGTTCAAAGTTCGATCGGGGTGCACTTCTCGACGGTAAAGCGAGAGAATGCGGGTAGGAACGCGCAGTAGACCTGACAGGAGAGGTACCCGCAGCACTACTGGCACCTCTTACTCCAGGTGCTCCACTGCTTCTGTGGTCATCTACGCTGGCTCGGGTAGCATGAGCCTGGGACGAATATGGGTGCGATCTGCTTGATACGGTGAAAGGAATGGAGAGAATAGACTCAATATTCCGGGATGGGGAGGTGGAGGCGGAGCTCCTAGGTATGGGGATGCTAGAAGATCTCGAGGGTCGGGTGGCCATCGCGACAATGCCAGGCCAATTCTGTCCAGGTTCCGGTGGGAGATGAAGTAGATTGCTGGGTCTTGAAATGCACCCCAATAAACCAGGGAGTACCAGGGAGCTGGGACAGAAGGAATCAATGGGACAGCAGGAAAGGGTGCCAGAATATCGCACGGAAGGGAAAAGGAGCGAACACTCAGTAGACACTGGTCAACTGGGATGATGTCCGGCAATGTCCGCGGCGAAAGTCTCCGTCACAGATGTCACAAAGTCTGGACCTTATTGTGTCACGCGTCTGACGCGTTCATCTCTCTTCTCTCATTACCACAGTCATGGTAGGCACGATTTTGCTACGAAAGCCGCTTGGTTGCTGAATTGATGACAAGGAGTCTTCATATCGCATTGTACCTTCAGGCGCCAACAAATCTGCCTCTGTTCAAGCCACAGCAGGCACTCTTGGCCTTCATGACACTCTGCAGTACGGTCCTCGTACTATTGCAGCCGAAGTCAAGACGGAAGGAGGGTTGAAAGGAAGACTTGAATTGGTAGGCTCTATTCTCTATGCTTAATGGTGGCTCTCATCTTGTTCAGTGGGAAGAGACGCAAGACAACTTGAAGCTCACCATGCAACGAAATGTATACGGCTTGCATGCACCCATGCGACTTCTCATGGAGCGTAGGATCGTAGCGGATGTACGAAATATTATCATTTCAACATCATCTTTCCTGACCCGCTGTTAGTCACCCCATATGCCTGCCCTACCCCAGTCGAATTTACACTTGGACATTCTCATGGGCCGGGACGAGACCATAGCACCGGCAGACGTGTTTGGTGGTAAGTGTGTCAACAAAGACAGTCCACGTTAAGCTGATCCATCTATGTTGTAGGCATGGAGACCGGGTCATCGCTGGATATTCATAGAGATATGGAGAAGAAACGGCAAATGTAAATCATGTATAGTCGTACTGGCCTGTAAGTTCTTAGAAACCTTCATATCGGATGGCTTAGTTGGCAGATGTCAAGACACCACTGCGGGATCTACGTACGGGTTATTACCAGTAAGCAGCAAGGAGGACGCGCTGATATTATTGAGTCTCATGCTCGTAGCCAGCCGTGCCTATATAATAATAATGATATTACTAGGATTGTCTGTTCGGCACATCAAATTGCCGGCGTGGCGGTGGCGGGGAACCGACGCCTTGCTTCTAATTGTTTGTCCGAGTTCCAGCCGCTTTGTTTTGACCATCCCCATTCTGCGAGTGATTCACCTCGCATCGTTCCCATGGAGGAGCTCATATACATCATCAATCACGTCTTTCTACCTATACAACTACCCCATGGCAGTGATCAGTCCCAATCAAACGACGGCGCTCTCTGTCGCGTCGTATTGGAATCTGCCCAAGAATACCACAATGTGCACGGCAATCCTGATATCTGGGAGCTTATAATAAAGATGCTACGCAATTTCGAAGCTTTGCAGCCTTTGACGTCTGCCCTAGTAGCAAGACAGTTCTCAGAGATGAGAAGCGGAGGTACAGACGCGTTTTCTGTCGATGGTGCTGATTGCTGATGAAAGCAGATGTCTTGGTCTTTCACATCCGCGCTCAGAATGCAGGCGTTATCTTCCGGAGGAAAGGTGACCAAGTCGTTTTTGAATGCTTTGAAGCTGCTGCTCCCAGCGACCATGTCATGGCAGCTCTTGGGAAGCTCGTCTGTTCTTTCCCAGGTCCGGCCATCACTTTCCCAGCACAACTATTCGACGGCGTGCATTTCCGCCGCGAACTTGCATCCTTTCTAACGCACATGGACCAAGATTACCTCGAAGACAACTTAAGTGGTAGCAACCAAGTCCCTCACCCCCGCTACATCACTCAGCTCCTCACGGATATCATGAATGGCCTTTCTCAAGCCTGTCCGGCACAAATACGTCGTTTTACGAAGAGAATTTCTGACGATGTACTATCCAATAGCAGAAATCAGCCACCCTGGCGGCGTAGCCCGGTATGGCTCGTCTTACGCGTTGCCTTACAGTCGAGTCTATATGAAGGTTAATTTCCTACAATTTACAGTTGCTGTCTCTCAACATAAGGTTATAGGCGACCACAGGCGATACAAGTCCTTCATGGCGTTCTTGATGGCTAGAATCATAGAGAAATGCATAACGGCAAACTTAGACATCGTTCGCCTCGTTTGCATGGCGTGCAAGGTCTCGCATAGGAGTGTAAAGCCCGGGAATTCTGCACCCGAATTTGTCGTCGCGCGCGTTACAGAGGCCGTAAAGCGTGTACGCCGGTTACTCGAACGCAAGTTCGAGAATATCCGAAGCATTCAAGGGCGGACAGAGAATTAGAATCCCAGGAGGCTCAATATTGCCGCCGATACGACGATGTCACTTCCACAGCTTTTACCCTATATCAGACAGATACTTCAATATGCCAACCGAGCCTCTGCCCATTCCTCGTTCGCCCCCCCACACACCGTTCGCCTTGCAAACATACGGCACTTTCAAAGTTTTACTCGTGAATGCCTTACTATGGCATTTCAAATAGACAGTCGAGTTGCGCTAGTCGACTTTGAGTTCTGCGTGGAGATGTATCTGCCACCATGGCTAAGAGGTGCTATAAACGATGAGTCGGCATCCTCAACGCTCTCCATTTGCATAGAGGAGTACGCAAAGGCAGCCATGATTGCCTACTCTTCGAGCCCAGAAGACAAGTCAATCATGATTTTGACCCTGATGACCCTATGGGTCGCGATGGACCAAGTCGCAGTGGCACAATGTCCATTGCTCCGTGACTATTCTCCCGAAATTCCCGTCGACCTCTTTCAGCCGCTGCTCTTGCGCCGGCAGTGGTCTATCGAGCGCCTTCTTAATATTCAACATTATTTGCGGGAACGCCATGCTTCTGCCCGTAACAATCGAAGTGTCTTCGACAGCGATGTTGGTCCTGATAGCTTCGCTGTGAAATATTATGACTCCCCTGATGGTAGTGAATATCCGGGGCTGAAGGCCCGCATCGAACGGGACGCTGATAGGGAAAGGACGAGGGTGCAGGAGCTGTGGAGAACAAATTCGGACATGCATAGGCAGCTCCGGAACCGGGCCGAAGCATTACAGCACAACGAAGTGATTGTGTACTATGGTAGGGGCCGCAATAGGCGTGGGAGTATGGAGCATGATCCCCGACAGTGTCCCAAGTGCCAGGCCGCAAATGCGGCCAAAACGATGAGAACCGAAGTACACGAGTGGCCGCTACCAACCGGAGGCTCGCTCATAGAGAAAGCTGTACTTTTCGAATTGAGGCCTCCGCCGGTGTTTGTACACTGGCGGTCGACGACGTACGCCATACTTTACGACGTCTGTCTTCCGTGTTCATGCCATAGATCCGAAGAGGTTCGCCCTCCCACAACGCTAGCCCAGTATGCGCCCCTCCAAAACTATGTTGATGGCACGTCAGGAAGGGTAGCGCTAGCTTCAACTCAACATCCCTTGACCAAGTACGGTGGATCCCGTTCTTTGCCTTGCGACAAAGCCGATGTCTGCCAGCCCAACGCATTGGTATATCGTTTACATGACTCTCTACGAGATATTTGGGTTCAAGATCCATTCAAGCAATGCGGTATCTGGGATATGCGCACTCTTCGCCTCACTCCTGGTAGTGTATACGATAATCTAGAGTATGCTGTTCGGGGTACCAGTCATACTCCAAACGAAGTGGTAGCAAACCAAGCAGACTGTGCACCGGGCCTGGCGCTACACGAATATGAGGCATTCGCTACCTTACGGGCAGGATCAAGGTTACAGTGGCTCAATATTCTTCGGGAGGTGAGGTCTAGGGTGCTAACCTTTGGCTGTGAGTCAGTACACACGCTTTTGATTCAAAGTGCATGGCAGATCGGTGTGGTGACCGAGAATAACACTCTCGACTGGCATGAAGACCTGCAGTCTCCTGATTTCTGCGACGTCCTTCTGCGAGAATTAGATGATTTGTTAGGGAGTGTGGAAGCGAACTGGTTGGAGAGCACAACTGTGCGAACAGTTGTTCTTCTGGCAGGGAGAGTTTTAGCATCCGGAATCCTCCCTCCCGGGGACATCCTTGGCGCAGCGTATCGGCTGCTTCGTCGAGCGAGGGGTATCACATACTCTTGGATGCACCAACTTGTAGACAGGCTACAGCGTGCCGAGGAAGAAGTCACGATCCGAGATCTCCAACGCCTTGTTTTTGAGTCGGCAGCGACATGTCGTTGCACTTACGACGTCGATACTGATCATTTTCAGTCTCTCTTGTCAACTCACAATGATATAGCTATCTTGATCGAATGTTCAATCATGATTTACGACAACTCGCCGCCTCAACTAGATACCATGTCACCCGACTTCATACGGCTATACAGACGGGATGAGCGTTTTGCCTCTCTTATGCAGATACATCTCTCCGCTGTATTCAGGCAAGACTGCAGTGGCTTGAATGATGCTATCAGCTCGATTTGGCCGAGATATCGACCCAGTGGTCCGTGGACAGCCATACAGCAGCACGGCGAACATTGGAAATTTCAGCGTTGGATGACCACAACCACCATCGCTGACGAAGGTCAACAGGCACAAGAGGTCCATCTCAATCTGTTGACAGGTTCTCTCCTCATCAATGGCAAACCGCTTGGCCGTCTTCCGCGTAATATCACTGCCCATCCGTTATATGCACGTACATTTGGTTCGGTAAGTCTTGTACATGTCTCGAGCGGAAAGCCGATCTTAATTATCGCATATCTCAGAAAATTCTTGACGTTGTTCCTGCCGATATGCCCGGTACAGAATTTGCTTCTCGGTCTTTGATTTCAGGATGGCAGGTTCGTCGGTATCGATTATGATCTAAGGGCATGCAGTTGACATCGTTTCCTCCAGGTTTTTTGGGGGCTAGATGGACCGCGGCTTGTCATTCGCACTAAAAAGGAAGAACAAGTTTTGGAGCTCATACCTCATGCCAAGTTCAGCGGCGATTTTCCGAAACCCTTCGTTGAGGATTATGTCCATTGGCTTGATGTCTCGACGCTTGAGATCGAATTTAGGCCGCGTTCCAGCTTGTGGAAGTCGTCTCCAGCGAACTGGCGGCTAACAAGCTTGCGGTCGAGGCCAGTGATGACCAATCCATCTCAGCGTATGGTCGACATCCATAGCCCGACATTCAGCATGGTTTTGTCCCAATTGAAAGCATTGGAGATTCTCGACTTTATCATCATCACAACACCGTTCGACTCTCCCGACCAGCTTCACATCGATCTTCCCCGTTTTTAATTGTCCTTTTTCATGAACGCGGATGGGGCATTAGAATGCCAGAACTTTCCTGAGATGATCATTGACCCTGATCAGTCGGCCGACACCCTATTCAGCCTCCGCAATTACCTTATTTTGCGTTTCAAGGATGATTACGAGTTCCCTCGATGTAGGAGAATCCTCATACCTTACGGCGAAGTGCATTGTGAACAGCACGAGGATCATGTTAGTATCACTATCGACCGTGGGACATCTCGGAAGGTCACATACCATGAGTATATGATCGACAATGATATGCGATGCCTCGTCAGTCAAACAAGCCTCACCGGAAAACTTTATCAGGTGTATCTTCATGCACTGACCAGCTACTACCTTCCGGACCCGCTGACATTGCTGACGGGTACTGAAGAAGCCCTTCGTGAACTCCAGTCCGCCGCATGTTTCTCCTTCCAATCTCCCCAGAAAGAAGACCTCGTACTACTGAAAAAAATTCAAGCTTTGACTCCGCGACGTGCATGGTGCTTTCAAAGAAAAAGCATGCAGCATATCTATTGGGAGTCCAATATGTCTCCTCTTGCTCAGCATCATGCTTTCTCTACGCTTGTTGACTCTATCATGGAGCACATACAAGCCATGGACGTGTTTGGAACGAAACTCGACCAAGATGTCAGCCATAATGATGCCGAAATAGACCATTTATCGCACCGAGCCGCGTTCCGTCTCGCTGCATTTTACCCTGAGGAGTACGGCTTTGCTCCGTCCCAGGAGACATGCGACGTTATATATCAGTCTCGGGATCTTGAGCGGCACGAAGACAACGTCGCTGCGGATGTAACTCGGATGGTATTCACAGGTCCATCCACGCTTCACCCTCCTCCCACTCTCAGGGATAAGCTTTACGAATGGAAAACTATTGGGCCTAGCGACAATGGCTTGGAATTCTCTTTCTCGTACAGCAGGCAGTGGCTGAACGCGTCGCATCTGAGACGGAACTGGATTCCTTTCTTGTATTATCTATCCTCCAATCGCGCAGATCCCACGTTCATCAACAGGTGTCGCTGGCAACTCATGTTTAGTCTCCCGGCTTTGGCATATCGCGCTGGAGATGTGCGGGTCATGATTCCCTCACTCCTGGCCTCGGTCATGAATCAAAACGCACAAGTCTTGCGGATCACTCAACCATGGGCACAGGCGGCGTCGTCGATGCTTCTAGATTTTTCCTTCGGGACGATCCCTCAGGAGACGATCATGAAGACTATCATTTCGGAGGCAGCTCATTCCTTACAGAGCAGTCCAGTCTGGACGCTTGGACAGCGAAACCAGGAGCAATTAGAAGCATTTGTCGCCAGACGGCTTCTCGCATACCAGAATCTCCGAAGGACGCAAGGCGACTCGTTGAGGCAGCTCCTGCTCGCCACATGGCCATGCGATAATCCCGTATTGGAGGCACAATGCACAGCTGAATACACAATGTTTGATGTTCGCTCGGTCTTAGCTCGCACGAAGCCATATTTCAAGATGTGTTACGACAATAGGCTGGTCTCTTCATTCACAGACATGGTGCAAAATGATATCAGCGCCGTTCTCCGGGTCGGTATGATGGAAACTGTGGCCAGATACATCTTCGTTCCTTGCAGCCAGGGGCATGAATCCAAACGCTCAACAATCTCTCTCTCTCATGTTTTTGCCACAAGGAATATGCCTGCAGCTGGGAACATTACGCGGACTTTCAGGCCTGTTGAAGTACCCGAAGCTTGGGGCTTCCCATCAGATACGACGGACCTCATGTCACTTATACAAGAATTTCAGAGTAGCCCCGATACATGTAGGAGATTGTATGCCAGGGATCTGGAACGGAGTCGGCAGTCGTTGCGCAACCAATCTTCCACATTATTACCCCCATCAGATATAGTGTGGACCATTGACCAGGCGAAAGACTATCGCAATGATTGTCGACAATCTATGGATACAACCCTGGCAGATTTACAAAGGCCGCTCAATCAGTATCTTTCTCGCAATGAACGGGCACTTCAGCTTGCAGGTCTTTGGCCGCGACTCACTCCACGCACCATCCTTCGACGCCTCCTGCACATCAACAACAATACATTCAGCAGCATTGAGAAATATGCCTTCTCGTACTTAGAGTATCAAAGATCCCAGCGGTTGCTCCGCACCGTGGTTCGTGGCAATCACACGGAGTTCTATAAAGAAGGATTCAACAACGAGGTGACTGCCTATAGATATCCTGAATGGATCCTTTTGCAGGTGTGTTTATTCTGCTTTCATGCTGTCTCGGCTCACATCGTTGTCCCATGCATTATAGTTGGAGAATAATTTCATATGTCGTCAGATTCAGACAAAGATTGCCGATGAGATAATCTCCCCGTCGTCAGGTCAGAACTCTGTTCTTCAACTCAACATGGGAGAAGGAAAATCTTCTGTAATTGTGCCGATGGCAGCTGTAGCACTAGCAAAAGGTGACGCCATTGTGCGGGTTGTGGTACTAAAGCCACTTGCCAACCAGATGTTCCAGATGCTCGTTGAGCACCTGAGCGGACTTCTGAATCGCCGTATATTCTACATGCCTTTTTCTCGACAGCTGGACGTCGGGCCTGAGCGAATCCGGCTCGTTCGGAGCATCTATACGAGGTGCATGGAGGCGGGCGGAATATTGGTTGCACAGCCTGAACACATGCTTTCCTTCAAGTTAATGGGCATCGATCGCCTCTTACACCCCTCGATGAATCCCAGAGAGAGACAGTCTTCTCGTGATTTATTAAACTTACAACAATGGGTAACGGAACACTCCAGGGATATCCTTGATGAAAGCGACGAGATTCTCCACTCTCGGTATCAGCTCATATACACCGTTGGACAACAACGTTCCTTGGAAGGTTACCCTGATCGGTGGACGACCATACAACAAATTTTCGGCCTCGTGGCAAGCTGCGCTGAAATCATACAGCAAATATTTCCTCTTGGAGTTGAAGTTCGCTCACGAAGCGGTTGTTTTCCTTTCTTCCGTATTCTGCGGCGCGAGGCTGGTGACGCCTTGGTCGAGGCTGTCTGTCAGAAGATTCTCAGCGGGAAACTGGAGAACTATCCGTTCTTCTCACGCCTTTCAATTGGTGTTGTGCACGATTTCATCACGAATGTTCATGTTACCGCAGACCATGCTTGCGCTATTGAAGTTCGATGCTTAGAGAGCAATATATGGGGCCTCCTTCTGATCCTACGCGGACTGTTTGCACATGGAATCCTCATCTACATCCTATCCTCGCGTCGCTGGCGAGTAGATTATGGCTTGGATTTAAGTCGCAGTCTGCTGGCGGTACCATATAGGGCCAAAGATGTCCCTTCTCTATTGGCAGAATTTGGACATCCCGACGTCGCCATTTCCCTGACTTGCCTGTCCTATTATTACAGCGGACTGACGGAGGACCAGCTCCTATACAAGCAAGATGACCCTTTCTCAGAATACGAATCCTGGACCAAAATTGATAACTCTGTACCAGCATCATTACGCCATCTTAGTGGAGTCAACACCAAGGATAGGGAGCAATACACCGATCATCTCATTCCCCTTTTCCGACGGAACCATGCCGTCGTCGATTTCTACCTGTCGCAAGTCGTTTTTCCCAAGCAGGCAAAGGAGTTTCCTTTTAAACTGTCCACTTCTGGGTGGGATCTCGCAGAGCACAGGACGAAAGTGACGACGGGCTTCAGCGGTACTAATGACAACCGATACCTTTTGCCTACGTCTATCCAACAACATGATCGCCATGATCAGCAAAGCACCAATGCCAAGGTATTGGCATACCTTCTCCGGTCAGAGAATAACCATTACAAATGTGCACGCAATCCGCATAACGGAAACAGCCTCACCGCTCAAGAGTTCCTCGATCTCTTAGTTCTAGAGCGCCCGGAGATCCAAGTTCTCTTGGATGTAGGAGCACAGATGCTCGAGCTTAGGAATGAGCAATTGGTCAGATTTTGGCTGTCTCTATGTCCAAACTTCTTGGGAGCCGTATATTTCAGCGATTCAGACGAGCTGATGGTATTGAACCGAAGACACAATGTTGAACCATTGTTGCTATCTCCTTTGAAGTACCAGCTCGACAGGTGTCTCGTATATCTTGATCAAGCCCACACAAGAGGTACTGACCTAAAGCTACCTCTGAACTTCAGAGCGGCCATAACTCTGGGCTCCAAAGTGACAAAGGACCGTCTAGTACAAGGTAAACTCCCTTTTGAAACTGGCAGTATGCCATATTGTAATCAATCCTTGTCTAGGCGCTAGGCGGATGAGACAGCTTGGACAGGGACAATCTGTGATGTTCTTTGCACCTCTTGAGATAGACCTGAAGATCAGAGGAGTTGCTAGAAAATCAGAGTCGGATGTGCTGGAAACGATCGATGTGCTGAGGTGGGTTATGACAGAAACGTGCAACGACATTACACATCATGTCCCTCACTGGGCGCAGCAAGGGCTGGATTATTTCAGAAGGAGAGATGCTTGGACTAATTTCGTTGCGTCGGGATCCACTGCTTATGAACTTCTTATGCCTTGGGTCCAACCGGAGGGTCGTTCACTCAAGGACTTGTACGCAGTGACTGAGGGTTCTGCCGCCTTGAACGCCACCATCATGGGCAAGCCGGAGCTTCGTGACCGCTGTCGGCAACTCGGGGTAAAATTTGTGCCCAACAACAACGTTGATGAAGAGCAGGAAAGAGAAGTCAACCAAGAGATCGAACGAGAGCAGCAGATCGAGAGGCCAGTGAAGCGCAAACCTGCCGTACATGTGCTCCGGAACGATGTTCGCCATTTCATCGAGACGGGTGACATCCTTTCACGGAGTTCCACAATTGTGTCCCTGTTCCAGTCGATCAACAATCGTCCGTTTGGTACAACCGTGTGGTCTCCGAATTTGCTTTGCACATATGATTTTGCAAAGACGGTCCTGGAGGAGACTGTGACCGGCCAAGGACTACAAGCAACGGACAATTCCTTGTCCAGCTACTTGCGTTCGGTGAACTGGATTCTATCATCCACGACGGGTAATGTTCCACGACTCGTCGTCCTCAGTCCATTCGAGGTGAACGAGTTGCTGCCCGTCATACGACGTAGCAGATGCGTACGTCTCCACGTCTATGCCCCACGTGTAACATCGACGACAAAACCCTTTGATGATCTGCAATTCCATTACTTTCCCCTAACTCTAGCCTTCGGCAGGCCCTTCACTCAGGTCGATAACACATTGACGACACAGCTAAACATCTTTGCGGGACAGCTATACATGACCGACTATGCGGCTTATCGTGCCTTGTGCTTATTCTTGGGCCTTCACCTACCGGGAGAAACAGATGGCCTTCCTTATCAGAGCGACGGGTTCATATCGCAACGAGATCGGTCTCAAGATGGTCGAGCGGACGTCTCTCCTTTCACGAGGAGCCCGTTCCGATCCTCAAGGATTTAGTCGCCCTGCGGAGAAAGGGTAACACGTACATGTCAACACATGTTGGCAAGCTACTTCACGGCCATTCACTGACACCGGAATCGTTTTTCTGAATCTTAGTGAGTTCGCTTTCGTGTTTGTATGATAGCCGGAACTCATACGTGATTACAGTGCTTTCTGGACTACGTGAATTGACGTTGAATTTTACCGATATATTTTACTTGTAGATATTTTCACTGTCTTAGAATAGAAACTTACCGTAGATATAAATCGTCGAGAGTTAGACTCAAAGAACTGCACATTTTGGAATGTGATGATATAAAATATCTACCGAAATGGATTTTAGGCAGTTAAGCGCATCCTTACATTCAGCATTAATCCCACGGCCCTTGCCAACGGCGGTGCGAAGGTCGTGCGTGTTCATATGTCTAAGTTCCGCTATCAGACACCTTCTCCCAATATACAAATTACCTCCAATCATAAAAGTACATGTTTTACAATATACATCCTCGCTAAATAATAATACTCCCCGATGCACCATCAATTTGGTCCAATGAACTGGTATAAAATCCGCCTCACGAGTCCCGACAAGTGCTGAGGATCGTTTTGGTATGTGCACTAAAACAAGAAAATCAGTACCACACCACCTCGCACGCACTTGAATACACATACCATAACCATAGCCATTCCGATCGCCGTCAACTAGAAACAAATAAGAAAACGGGAACGCGAAAACACGAAGAAAGACGACCTACCAAAGCTTCCCCAGTCTTTCCCGGCCTAACTCCTCCAGGAACCTTCCCAGTAGCAACGCGCCAAAAGCTCTCTAGTGCCTTTGGCAAAACATACATCGACAGCTCCGCGCGCCTCCTCTTCTCTTCGACAAATAAACTCAGCCCACTCGCCAAGCCCGGTATGAAATACGCCGCACGCGACACGAACATAGCGTCCACGAGCCATTGTGGTAGCTTGAACGTCGAGTTGACTGGGAGGGTCGAGAAGAACTCGTGGAAGAAGCTTCGCAGACATATGGCAGCTAGAGCAGAATGATGATCAGAAGCGGCTGTGCCTGTATCAAAAGGGATGCATACTCTGGTATATTACGACAAAGACGCCGAGGAAGGTACAGCTCCTCGCGGTGCCCATCGCGGACTTGAGGAGAATTTTGAGGGGGTTCTTCATGAAAGCCTTGGTCCTGAATAGAACGGGAGGCAGGAAGTGCAGTGCTCCGTATACGGGAAGCATGAATTTGGCCACGTAGAAGAAACGCGCTGCGGGGACGTGCCAGCAAGATGTCTGGCCGGGATGGAGAGCCTTGCAAGGGCACTGTGAGTTGGCGAGGTATTTAGAAGGATCGGAGGCCCCATTGAAGAAAGCGTCCTTGTGGGCGAGAAGTGTAGTGGTGTTTTGGGGGGTGATTTTATATTTCTTGGGTAGATTCGGTCAAGAACGTGGAAGAAGTGGTTGGAAAGAGCTTACAGGGTTAGCAATAAGTTTATCTAGATCGTTAGGGTTATAAGTATGGTTGCGCATCAAGTCGTGATTTATTCTGTATGCCTCTGGAGGAACTTCGGATACTCTTACGAACCTGCGCGATGGTCAGAAGGAGCATAAAAGCGCCGAGTACGCTCGTACCAGTTGTGGTATCCTCTGTTCAAGCTGTCGGGCCGCAAGAAATTGGCATATAAGATCTGTCCATTACTGGAAGAATAAAAGTCAGTATAGCGAATGGGTTCATCAAAGTTCTCTCCACTCACATAAGTGCGAATAGGATAACATCGCCATGGGGTATCTTGATATTCTTGGCTGTTGTGTACGCATTGAATGTCCCTTGGAGACCCCGAACGAACATCTGCTGGCCGATGGTCACCCTCCTCCCTGACGTTTCGAACAAGACTGCTATCCCACCGGCAACAGCACCGGCAAAGGCGGCATGCCATCGCCGGGTTTTCTTGCGGACCCAAGCTTTCTGAGCATTCACACTCAGCGACAGCCTGGCGGTATGGCGGCGGCGTGTATCGGAAGTGATAGCGAGTTCGAGGGATTTTTTCTCGAGGCGCTCCATCTCTTCATCGCAGAACGAATTAGATAACAGGCGGCTGGAGGATAGTCCCGTCTCGGGAAGAAGTATTGGCAGGGCATTGAGAAGGAACTTGTATATTGAAGTGAAAGAGCTGAACATAGCAGCGAATCGCCATGTATCTGTCCCAAATATGGCGTGCACAAGTAAAGGTAGCCGTTTCTTTCTGGAAACGGGTTAGTTACAGATATTAAAAGGCCCGAGCGCATACTTGGGAAGTGATCGAAGGCGCATACAAGCGAGCACAAGGTTGAAGGCGGCTCTGATATTGAACGCGAGGGTGGCGGAACCTGTTGAAGGACGACTAAGTTCATTTTCCCCGAAACAGAACAGCAGTACTCACGTAAACCCCCGACGACGGCATGCTTCAGACACGACTCGACATCATCCAGCTCGACGACCGGCTGCCCTTTGACCCGCCAAACCATCTGCCGTGCCTCTTTAATCCTCTCCTGATGATTTGCCAACGCGACTAGATTTTCAAAAGACATCATCGACATTGCCCTGTGTAGGCCCGGAGGCGAGGACGGTGGCGACAATATTTTCGCCATTGAGGAAAGTGCGCTGGGAAGGGCGTGTCGTAGTGATTTCCCAAAACGAAAGCTTGGAAAGTGTCCCTGCGGGCCATGGTATGATATATATACAAAGGAATTGGGGAATTGGGGTAAGAATAGGACACAGCATGTGAAAGGCGTGACATTTGGTCAACCGGTAAGTCGTTTCAGGTACGTAAACCCCGGATGAAAACGGAAAACCGCGAAAGAACAGCAACTGCAAGTACTACCACGCGTAAATATACAACGAGCCTGGAGCAGGGTAACGAATGGTGGAGATAACAGGAAGGGTCACTGATTCACACTCAATATTTTCTTGATTCAAACGAACTCCGAGTCTGCAAGCGCGTAGGCAGGCGTAGGCCCTCTGCATTACGGCAATGGCAACAGTCGAAGCTGATGGCGATAGACTTCGAGGCTAGATACTACAGCATTGGCACCGACTCGGATTCTTCTAGTCAACAGCAAATGGAGGAATGCACATGCACTACAGGGGGTGTTCCAAGTATAAAGCGATAACGAGGGAAGACGTAGCAAAGCAACAGGCGAACACAGCAACTCGTAACAGCATGCGACTCACCTTTTGGACGTCGAACACTCAATTCGGAACATCGGCCCGACGATCTGCCACTAACAAAACTTTTTCCGACATATTTATCTCCGTATTTACGACGTCTCAGCATGTCTGCATCGTAATATTCCACTTTTCTCGACCTTCTATCTTGAATCCGCAGCCCCCCACCTTCATGCTGCGGGATATCTTTAGACGTGGCGACGAAAATGACTTATTTACGTTCAGAATGGCGAATAGGTTATCCTCTTTCCAAACATGTCGTTTTTTCACAGGCATCCTCCCCCTTCGGATCTGTTCCCTCTTTACGCCATGACTCTGGACATCGACAAGGCCCGTAGCCAGTTCCCGGCCCTCAAATCAGGCTTTATCTTTGCTGACAATGCAGGAGGTTCTCAGACCGCCGTGGGAGTCGCAGACAGAGTCTACGACTATCTACTGAATACGAACGTCCAGCTAGGCGCCGATTACTCCGTATCGGTGCTTAGCACCCAAAAAGTAACCATCCAAGCACCTGAAGATGCTGCCAAGTTAATCAATGCAGCATCCCCGGACGAGATCGTCTTTGGATCCAGCTCCTCGGCCAACATGGAGAACCTCGCGCGCAGTCTTGATAACGATATCCAACAAGGCGACGAGTTTATCTTGACAGGGGAGCATGAAGGTGGTCCATCTTGATCACTGATAGCCCCATGAATCCTTACAAGTTTCAAATTAGCGAACAATGGACCATTCAAGAAACTTGCAGGGCGGAGGGGGGCCGTCATCAAGTATTGGAATGCCACTCCCACGAGTCCCAACAACCCATATTCTGTTAGCCTCAAAGTTGAGGACCTTCTGCCTCTGATCACCGCTCGCACTCGGATAATCGCCTTCACTGCGTGCTCCAACATTCTAGGCTCTATCGTCCCGGTCAAGGCCATTGTCAAAGCGGCTCGTTTGACCGCCCAAGAGGCCGGTGCCAGAAAGGTCGAGGTATCTATCGATTGCGTCGCGTATGCCCCGCATCGATTGATCGATGTACAAGATTGGGATATCGACTACTGCGTGTTCTCATACTACAAGGTATGAAACACCTCTCGTGCTCCTTCTAGTTCCGACTCTACCACTATAGGTATACGGCCCTCACACATCTGTCCTATACGTCCGCGCCCCAGCGCTCCAGCATTCACTGTCATCCATCGTCCATCATTTCCTTAACGTGAAACACTCTGCCGCGAAGCTCCAGATCGGTGGACCCGGTTATGAGCTGGTCTATGGAACCACCGGGGTGATTCCGTACCTGCTTTCATTAACCTCAGAGAACAGCTTGAAAGCTTCATTTGCGGCTATAGCCGAGCACGAACAGACGCTGGTCGAGCCTCTCCTAGCATATTTAACACATGCTGATCAACAAGCCAGAGGAGTCCGCGTAGTAGGCGAGGAATACCCCGGGCTGATGAGGGTGCCAACCATCAGCTTTGTGGTTGTTGGTGAAAGGCCGATGAAGAGCAAGGATGTCGTGAAGATCTTTGACCAGAAAGGCGGGGTATGTTGTCTTCCAACTGTTTCGAACTTTGTCTTGAAAAGTATTTTGCAGGTTGGAATTCGTTATGGTCATTTTTATGCCTACACCCTAGTCGACGGACTTCAGCCAAAGCTCGATATAGATGAGGGTGTCGTTCGTATATCCCTGGTTCATTATAATACGGTGGATGAAGTGCAGAGAATAATTGGCATCTTGAAGGAAGCGTTGGTGTAGAGATAGTAGTGAAGAAACAAATCCGTATACAATGAAAGAAGTGAAAATCAATATCGCGTGATAATGGACACTTGATCCGAGAGCTTGTATAAACAAGTAGCGACGGCTATGTCTAGGTGGAAGGAGTTGTGTGCTGAATATGACACTATAGGTAGCGATCCTATGGGCGCTTGAATCAGGAATGTTGGTCGGGCACTGTGCAACTACTCGCACGCCCAAGGGCTTACGCCCCCTGGAGATTTACAACTCTCCAACATCGATGGAACTCGTCGAGGCAGAACCAATGCCTTTTTGAAAACGTCTCTTATTCGGTATCACGCGGGTCGGAAAAACAGAAAGGAAAACCGCAAAACGAACGGAAGATCTAGTGAGTGATGATATTCTCTAGTGGATGAGAGTTTCCTAGTGCAATACGGATACCCAACGTTACATGCCACGAACGCTGAAGAGCGTGGTCGTTTGTGTTCGAATCGCAACTTACCAGAAAACGAAGATTCGAATATCATCTCGGGAGCGCTCGGTCTGCGAAGTTGTCCATAACAGCCACAATTTTGTATCACTGGTACATTGGATATTGAGACAGAAGACTCAGATCGACATCTATGCCCATCCTAAACTCTCATCAGGAAACCAACCAGACAGCGAAAGCAATAGAAGCGCACCCAGTTGCTCGTACGTCCAACCCCACAGCGTCCCATTCACTTCGAAGGCTTTATTGCACAACCTGTCATTCTTATCTAGCGCGCTTATCTTCTTCACGTCCTCAGGTTCCAAGACAGGAAGCTACACACATAAAACGTCAGTATTACTTGTAGCGAAACAGCGACGGCAGACCTACCCTCCTGTTCTCCTTCTGCCGGCCTTCATCGGCACTTTTGGGAACTGCGACCACACCTCGTGCTAGATGCCATGCCAAGATAACTTGTGTTGGCGTAGCATTGTATTTCTCTGCTAGTTCGATGATCACTGGATCCTTCCTGACGACATCCAGACCGGTAGGAGTGTATGCCACGACAATGATACCCTTCTCTCGGCAATACTGGACTAACTCTTCTTGCACGAGATACGGATGCAACCTGTTTGCTAGCAGATCAATTTGCAGAAACACGAACATGCTTTCCGACTCACTCGATCTGATTCACTGCAGGTATGATCTTGGCTGTCTTGAAGAGTTTTTCCAATCTGTTGTAAAGAGGAAAGTGAATCGAGGCAATAACATGTAACGGTAGACTGTAGGACGTACGTCTTGATTGAAAAGTTGCTGACACCAATCGCCTTGCACTTGCCCGTCTCCAGTAATTTCTCCATCACCTCCCATGATTGGCTGAAATTCCGTTCCTCAGTGACGCGGAGCGTCCCATCAGGATGTTTGGGAAGAAAGTTGTCCTCTAGGATGCGTCAGATCGATAGGTGTCATGGAGGGGAAAGACCCTACTCTCATAGACGACATATTGGGGCCAGTGCATCAAGAACTAGGACAGGATAAGCGAAAGTCCAGGACCGACTGCAATAGACCTACCAAATCTACGTAGTCCATCCCCAGATTCTCCAGGCTTTCATTAAATGACTCGACAATTCGGCCGTGATGGTTCCATCTACAAACGAGCTGTTGAGCTCTCATGTCCGAGGACCGAAAAGGCGCAGTCCAAACTCACGGAAATTTAGTACAAATGAAGAACTGTTCCCGCGGAACGCCAGACCTGCGTATCGCCTCTCCCAAGGGCTTTTCCGTACCTGAAGAAAGTTCAATACGAGACGAGAACGCACGAATTGGCCCACGTACCGTAGATCAACGCTGTATCAAAGTGTCTGTAGCCCGCCTACATGGACGTTAGCAGAGCGTCAAGCTAAGCCGATGCTTCACGCACCTTGATAGCTATCTGCAACCACTCTACGGACCCGCGCTGTACTTCAGGATCCATCCCAGCCCACACACCAAACCCTGCACCCGGGCAGTCAGCGTTGTATACCAACAAAAGGCTGATGCACGCACCAAGTACTGGAATCGGATCACCATTGTTGAATGTCACTGTCCGGGATACGTCCATAGTTCAAGGCCAGGTATATGTCGATGATACTTGAGCGGCCAGAGGATTACTCATCGCTTTCTGGCAGGTGACTAACGCGCGCCAGTCAAAACGCAAGGGAACAAGGAGAGATGCAGGGCCCGGCAAAGTCCGTCCGCGTAAAGGGAATCCCGACGAGTCATTTTGCTGTGATCTTCCATGTTCATCGAGTTCTCAAAACTTAGCTAACCTCGACGAGCAACACTCTAGCTAGCAACAGTGCTGGTATGTGCAATCAATTTTATACCAATTTCCCTGCTAAGACTGAATTCAGGTACTCGAGGGCACTCGCTGTTGACATGAACGTCCTTGGCGCGCGGGGATTGAAGATTGTTCCTTGACCCCTTGACGGTTATCACCAGAAAAAAGAATCAAAGAATCAAAGCTTGATTCTCGAGGTCGGCAGCCATCATCACTCATGATTCCCAGCCACATCAACTGTGATTCCTGTTCTCAGGCCATCTTACCATCCAAGCCACGGGTCCACTGCCTCAGCTGTCTTGACTACGAAGGAAACGCGTTTAATCCAGCCATGATGCATTCCGTTCCCCTCCAGTCTTCTAAGTCTCAGATGCCCCTCCTCACACGGAAGGGCTTCATCGATATAACCACGGTCGAGGTCCTCTCTGACCCATCGAGGGCTTGGGGGAATCTCTCACGCGTGTTGAGAATGTATCAGCTGTTGTCATTCCGGGGGTGGGGTGACATGCCGCGGAGGATATTGCCAGAAGGTGCTGACCAGAGGATGCTCCAGCGTGTACGGGATATTTCGAATTTTGCGAAGGCGAGGGGAGAGCGGCAATTGGCGTCTTCGATGGCTCGGATGGAGTTGGAACGTCAAGGACGGGAGAACGCCCTTGATCTTATCAGCGATACACGGTACAGGCGGGTATATATATAGTTTGGGATTCGATGAAGTGTAAGTGTATCTGTAGCAGAGACTGTGTACACGACAGCCATGTACGTTGATTTGAGACTGATGATATGTATCACGCACTTACTTTCATAGTAGTTATTTTCAGTTTATAAAGCGTTGTTTCCAGTACTGCGAACGCGTCCAAACGCGTCCTTGCCTTCGGTAAGTGCCGGATTGTCTTGATTGGGACTCTCATCAATGTGGGCGTCTACTTATCGACCATCCGCAAGGGTATTGCCTCGTGGATACGTTCCGTGAAGGACCAAAAGGGGGCATATACACTAGACGCCGTCCTAGGAATTTGCCGAGTGCCCCTTCGTTTCTACCATCATGGACGACCCCGTACTCACCTACATTGTTAACCATGTTTTCATGCCACCTGCTTTACCACAAGCAGATGACCGCAATATATCCCAAGATGCAGCGTTATGCCATGCCGTTTTGGACTGTGCGCATCGTTATCGATCGCATCTTCTCAACGACGTCCACAAGCTGCGGAAATGGGATGCCATTATCAAGATGCTTCAGAATTTCGAGGAAACTCTTGATGATACCCTCGATTCTACTAAAGTCTACAAACAGCTATCATCGATGGAGATCGGAGGTAAGAGTGATATTTTCTTCCTGGGGGTAACAGTACTGACGCAATGCTTCTAGATATACTCGTATTCTATATCAACGGCCAGAACGCATGCGTCGTTTTTCGCAAGCGGGCTGAGGAAGTGATCTACGAAGCCTTCGAGGTCATGTTCCCGAACGAGAAGGTCATGGGCGCTATCGGAAAGCTCATCTCATCTTTTCCTGGCCCTGCCATCGCCGTCCCCTCTGAGACTTTCGATGTACCTGCCTTTCGTCAAGAACTGGCCTCGTTTCTCGTGGAGATGCACAACGATTTTCTAAAGGAGGCTTTACCGACAAGCCGACAAGCCGGTCGTGATGTGATTGAGGAGCGGGAGCCGGCACATCCTCGCTTTATCACACAGCTCCTCACGGGAATCTTGTATGGTCAGGGAGGGCGTGCAGCCGACATCAAGCGGTTCTCTAAGCGAATCAACGACGATATCCGCTGGTTGAATGCGAAGCTTCCTTGGAGGCGATCTCCGATTTGGCTCATCCTTCGCGTAGCCTTGCAGTCGTCGCTATTTGAAGGTTTGTCGCTCTATATCTACTATCTGTATAAGAAGTTCATTCTTTGCCAAGGTGTTGACCATTTTGATTACAAAACATTCCTCGCCTATTTCCTCGCCTCCATCTTAGATGAAGCCAGGGTCAAGGGACGGCGCAGTGACCTGATTGATGTCATGAAGAAAAAGATGTGCCGTCGCCTTGCGAAGCTGGGCTCTTCTGCCCCACTATTCCTGCAGGAGAAAGTGCATGCCATTGGGGAGAAGGTGAATGCTCTTATTGAGAGGAGGGCCAGGGACATTGAGGTCCAGCAGCAGAAGTCTTCAGAATGGAATCCTTTGAAGTTGGATGTTGCCGCTGATACCACAATCACCCTTCCAAATTCAAGCTCTTATATTAAAGGCATCTTACAACATGCTTCCTCCCCTCAACCAGTGTCTCCCTTTTCTCCCAGCCATGTCCCCCGTCTGAAAGACAACCCAGATTTTTCATCATTCTCAAAGGACCGCCTCTCCTTGGCTTTCAAGGAGGATAAATTCATTGCTCTGGCAGACTTTGAGTACTGTGTTGAGAACCATCTTGACACCTGGATTTCTCAAACTCTTCATCAGAGCACAACATCAGAAATCTTATCTGTCTGCTTGTTTGAGTACATGGCTGAAGCTAAAGCTGCCTATCTGTCAAATGCAGAGGATGAATCAATCATGCTTCTTACAATTATTGATCTCTGGGTAGCATTGGATAAGGTTGCTGTTGCGCAGTATCCTTTGTTGCATAACTACTCGCCTGAAGTCCCAGTTGATCTCCTGGAGCCTCTTCTACTGCGACATTCCAAGTCTCTCAATCGGCTGGTCATGATCACTCAATATGTTCGAAATCGCCACTCTTCTGCAATATGGAAAGACTTGTCCTTATTTGACAAAGCTGCTAGCTATAGCAGCTTTGCTGTCCGTTACTTCAATTCCTCCACTGAACTTCAGCAACTGAAATGGAGAATTGAAGATGATGCTAGTTTAGAACGGGCTGAAAAAGCCAAGGAGCTACAGGAGGCAAATGATCATTATCACACTCTCAAAGAGAAAGCAGCACAGTTGGATCATAAGGATGTTATGAGATGGAGGGATTGGCAGGGGTGTTATGAGAAAGTTCTGATTCATGCCTCTGATTGCCAGAAGTGCAAGCTTGAAAAGGAGTACACATCCATGACTATCCATGTTCATGAACACCCATTACCAGATGATACAGCAATGGCAAAAATGGTTGTATTTGAGCTTAAATGCCCAACTGTTATTCAGCATTGGAGGGTGGCAACTTACACTATTCTTCATGATCTTTGTACACCATCTTCTGCTCATGAAGAATCTCCTGCTGAGCCTCATATGAAGCTGGCTTCCTATCACCCTCTTCAAAAATACATTTCTGAAGAACTGGGTCGAGTGACTTTAGCATCAACAACAAAGTCATTCCTGCAAGCCTACTACAAGGATCCCAAAATACCTAGTACTGAAACACAGGTATGCCTTTGTAGTGGCCTGAAATACCAGTTGTATGACTCTAAGGATGACACTTGGATTAAAAATCCATTTGTAAACTGCAATATCTATGATCAATGTACTCTTCAACTCTCAACAGATGGAGTATATGATAATTTACAGTATGCTGTTCACAACACCAATCATACATCCAATACAATAATTGCCAATCAGTCTGACTGCTCAACTGGTCTGACACTTCATGAATATGCAGCATTCACTGGGTTACGTTCAGGAGAAAGATTACAGTGGTTGAATATTGCAAGAGAGTTGAGAGCTCAAATACTCTCTTTCAATCAGGAAGCAGTTCATACACTCTTGACTCAGAGTGCATGTCAAGTTGGTGTTGTAGCTGAGAATGATGTTCTGGAATGGCACATTGTCCTTTATGATCTTTCTTTTCGTCGACTTCTTTTCAAGGAGCTATGGGAGCTTTTGCTGAATGTGGAAGGCAATTGGCTAGAGAGTGTAACTCTCAGGTCAATTATTTTGTTGATGAACCGGCTGTTGGTAATGACTACTCCAACAGAGGCCTCTCAATCTATGGTCAATGATAGTGTCTCTGCATATGATATTATACGCAAAGCACGAATGGTGGTCTTTTTATGGGTGCAAATACTTGTTGAGAAACTTCAGGAAACAGTTAAAGAAGATGACATGCAGGATTTACAATGCCGTATTTTTGAATTAGCAGCTACTGTCCAGGCAACATATGATGTTGAGCCAGAACATGTCCAGGCATTGTTGCAATCTAATGAAGATGTCAAGATTCTAGTTGAGAGTAGCATCATCATGCATGACAATACTCCAATCAGACAAAGACTTATATCCCTGGAAATGCAAAGGCTTCTCCGTCAGAGCGAGAGACTTTCTCATTTCATTGAGCCATACTTACAGAATAAGGTGTCAGACATTACTCATCAACAGGGTGTAGACTTTGCTGTGACCTCTATATGGCCAGCCTATCATGCTACTCATTGGACAGTGTTGGATTCTCCCAATCATCGATGGATCAGCACATTGACAGCTGTAGATGCTAGTCAACAGTCTCAGCTCGTGCATCTCAACTTGTTAACAGGGCTCCTCCTTATTAATGGCAAGCCACTTGGTCGGCTGCCACAGAATATTACTAGTCATCCAACATATGGTAGAATCTTTGGTGCAGTAAGTTGTTTACCACATATCTTAATATACTTTTTGCTAATATTCAAACAGAAAATTCTTAATGTGATTCCTTCTGATATGCCTGGTATTGAATATGCAAGTCGACTTCCAATTTCAGGATGGCAGGTTTGTCATTACAATTCAAACTTCAAATAGTAGATGCTGATAATTTTGCAGGTATACTTAGGTTTGCAAAGCAACTCACTCATTATCCGAGCCAAAAAGAGAGACATCACTCTTGAGCTTATACCACATGCAGTTTTCAACCATGATCTTCCACGACTGTTTATTGAAGAATACACTCATTGGATCAATTTGGCTGCTTCAAGTACTGAAGTTGAACTTCGACCACTTGTTTCTCTTTGGCAGTCATCTCTACAGAACTGGCGGATGATTTTCAATGCTCCCAAGCGGACAATGTCTCTTAATGATCATGAAATGATTGACATCCATAGTCAAACATTTAAAATGGTATCTGCTCGCCTCCAGAACTTTGAGCAATGTCATTACATCCACATCACTCATGCTACTTCTAATTCTATTGCTCTATCTGTTGATTTACCTCGCTTTCAACTGTCTTTCTTTCTCAATAAGGATACTGAACTTGAATGTCGCAATCTTCCTAACATGCTGATTGATAAAAATCAGTCTGCTGGATCATTGTTGGGTCTTGAAACTAGACTTGTCTTATGTTCCAAGCACAGTTTTAAGCTCCCTCGAAGCCGACATATTCTAGTTCCTTCTGGAAAAATACATGTTGAACAGCATCAAGATCATGTACGAGTTGTAGTTCAGACAGGTTCTACTCGATTTACCAAGTTTTATGATTACACCATTGATAGTGATATTGGTTGCCTTGTTAGTGGCTCTGATTTGACTAGTAATCTGTATCGGGCATTTTTGCATGCATTATCCAGTCACCCTCTTCCTGATCCTCTCACTGGACAAACTGGTACTGAAGAAGCCATTCAGCTACTGCAATCAGCAACTTGTTATTCATTTCAGAATATCTCAAAGATAGACATGGACTTGCTATACAAGATTGCTGCCTTTACTCCCTCTCCTACATGGTATCCTCAGCATAAGCAAAGCATGCAGAGTGTTCAGCAACATCATGCCTACTGCTCATCCCAGGCTCAGCATCATGCCTTCTATAAGCTTGTTGGAGCAATTATGGACTATGCAAGACTTATCAAAGTCTTTAGCATTAATTCTGATTATAGCTTAAGTCTTAATAAATCAAATGTGCAGCATCTGTTGGATCGATCTAGTTTTCGGCTTTCACAACTTTACCCTACCGATTATTCATTATTCGACCACCAAGAAAAGAATTATGATGTTATATATCACTCTCGTGATCAAGAACAGGATGATACTAGAATTGCTGCAAATACTTCTCAAATGATTAAGATTGAATCTTTCAGCAGAATTCCAGATGCTTTTTTCACAGAAAAGCTTTTGAATTGGAGAAGTATTGGTCCTGGAGATATGGACTTTTCATTGTCTTACAAGCAATCATGGCTCAGCTCTGAGCATCTTCAGAAGAATTGGCTGTCCTTTCTACGCTTAAACTGTGACTTAAACTGTGACATCAGTTTAAGCACTACTACTAGACAATGGCAGGCTCTATTTAGTATGTCAGCCATGACATATAATGATACTAGCATCAGAGCTATAATCCCATCATTGCTAGCTCTCACTGTCTATTGTTGGCAGCATATCTCAGAAAATTTGAATCTTTCATGGTGTTCAATTAATTATCTGAGATCTTATGATCTGTCTATTGGAATCAGTCCAAAAGAAAGCAAAATGAAGGAAATGATTTCAGGTGCTCGAGTTTCATTAGATGATAGTCCTGTTGCATCTATGGTGCAGTATAATTGGGAAAGCTATTCCTCCTTTCTCCACCGGAAAGAAATAGCATATGATCGTCTTGACAAAGAGCAAGCTCCAGCAATCCTCCATCAGCTTTTTGCCTCATGGTCTCAAGAAATTGAACCAACTCCTATTCATATATCTACCCAATCCTCATCAATGTTTAAAATTGATGAACTGTCAACCACAGTCATGTCATACTTTCAGCATTGTTTTCACAATAACCAGCTGATAGCTTTCACCAGCACTATACAAGACGCTCTTGTCAGTGTTCTTGTGCAGCATCCACAGATTTTGAGTAGTGTCTTACAACTTCACACCATGTTCTACTAAGCCTATGCCACACATCCTCATCACTATGACTATAAAACAGCTTCTGGTTTCCCGTTATATAGCAGCTGATAACTCAGATGCCACAACTATCTTTCAGCCAAACAAACATGATCTGCTTAACTCACAGCTTGCCTCTTTAACATCTGAGTTTAGCAATAGCAGTAGTGTGCTAGAGCGATTATATGGCAAGGAGCTTGAAGAGAGTCGGCAGCATTTAATCTCTATGGCCTCACTCTCTAATAATTCATTGTCATCTATTTCTGTATCTGTGGATGAAATGGAAAACTATCAATGTATCTGCCAAGAGATCCTGACACAGACATTGGTGCAGATCACTGCTCTGTTAAAAGCCTCTAATACTTGTGAACGGGTACTACAGCTTGGAGGATTATGGCCATGCATCAACACTCGTTCTCTTTTCTGCCAATTCACACAAGATATAGGAGCCGAGTGGAAATCTACCATCAAGAAGTTTGTACTATTATTCATGCAGCATCAACGAACACAGCGACTATTACTTTCAGTGATCAATCAAAATTCAATTGAATTTCACAGAGAGATGAGCAATAATGAAGTGACTGCAATTTACCCTGAATGGCTCCTGCTTCAGGTAAGCTTTGGAATTTCTATATCTCACCAACAGTACTAATTAAAACAAAGGTGGATAACAATTTTATCAGCCGTCCTATCCAGACCTCAGTTGCACATGAAATAATCTCTCCATCATTGAAGGGAAACTGTGTTCTGCAGCTGAATATGGGAGAAGGAAAGTCATCAGTCATTGTTCCCATGACTGCTATCATTGCTGCAGATGGCCAGTCTATTGCTCGAGTTGTGGTTCTGAAGTCTTTAGCCAGACAGATGTTCCAATTACTTGTGCAGCGCATCTCTGGACTGGTCAATCGTCGTGTGTTTTACATGCCATTCTCCCGCCACCTCATCATAGGATCTAAAGAAATCAAAGTGATTTGGGAGCTTTACCGTCAATGTATGAATGTTGGTGGTGTATTGGTTATTCAGCCAGAGCATATTCTATCATTCAAGTTGATGTGTGTAAACAGACTCCTAGGTGACAACAAGAGAGATGGGATTGGTCGAGATGCTGAGGCTGCCCAGCTTTTGGAATTGCAAAAATGGCTTGATGGTCATGTTAGGGATATTTTAGATGAAAGCGATGAGATTCTCCATGTCCGTTACCAACTTATCTACACAATGGGCACACAGCATTCACTGGAAGGTCATCCAGATCGTTGGACAACTACCCAGCAGATTTTTACACTTGTAGCTGAGGTCATCTCATCTGTCAAGTTGAAAGCTCCTCAATCAGTAGAAGTCCGTCATTCTGAGAAGAATGATGGTTCATTCCCCTTCATTGCTATATACTCAACCAACAACAAAGCTGGTATAGAGCTTGTTGATTCCATATGCACACAGATTCTTGCTGGAAGACTGGAAAATTATCCTATTTTCACACGACTTTCCATTAGCCTTCGTAAACAGGTCCAGCAGTTTATTTCCAAAGTTACTGTTGAACCAGATGTGGCTAAGTCTGTTCAAGATCTCTACTTTGGGACAGATACATGGAATCTACTGTTATTGCTTCGTGGACTCTTTGGGCATGGTATTCTTGTCTATGTCCTAACAGCACGCCGCTATCGAGTGGACTATGGATTAGATCTCAGCTGGACACTTTTGGCTGTTCCATATCGTTCAAAAGATGTACCCTCTTTAGCAGCAGAGTTTGGTCATCCAGATGTTGCTATTACTCTCACTTGTCTGTCATATTATTATGCAGGCTTGACCAATGAACAGGTGGACATGTGTTTTGACCTCCTTTTCAAAGAGGATGATCCAAGTGTTGAATACAGTTCCTGGATAAAGAACAATGAACTGATTCCATCACAGTTGCAGCATATCAGTGGTGTCAATATGAGGGACACAGAGCAACGTTCACATTATTTGAGACCTTTGTTCCACCGCAATCATGCTGTTGTTGATTTCTTTTTATCCCATGTTGTATTTCCTAAGCATGCAAAGGAGTTTCCCCAGAAGATATCAACATCAGGGTGGGACTTGGCAGCAACAAGGTCAAAATATACAACAGGCTTCAGTGGTACAAATGACAATCACCATCTTCTACCTCTGTCAATTCAACAGTATGATCCTGTTGGACAGCAAAGCACCAATGCAAAAGTGCTTGATTGTCTCCTTCGTCCTGAAAATAATCATTACCAGTGTACTGGCAGCAGTCTGACAACAATGGGATTCCTACAACTCCTGGTCAACCAAGATCCTGAGATTCGCATCCTGTTGGATGTGGGAGCACAAATGCTTGATCTTCACAATGAAGAATTAGCAAAGTCCTGGCTTAGTCTCCAACCTGCCTCAGTGTTGTCTGCTGCAATCTACTTTGATGATACTGATGAGCTGATGGTATTAGATCGTCATGGCATCACAGAGCCACTACTCCTATCTCCATTCAAGTATCAGATAGACAAATGTGTTGTTTACCTGGATGAAGCCCACACTAGAGGAACAGACCTCAAGCTGCCTATTCATTTCAGAGCTGCAGTAACCCTTGGAGCAAATGTAACAAAGGACAGGCTTGTTCAAGGTAAGTCATCTCAGAACACCATATGTAATGTACACAATTACTCACTTGAGCTTTAGGTGCTATGCGAATGCGACAGCTGGGTCAAGGGCAGTCGGTCATGTTTTTTGCGCCTCAAGAGATAGACTCAAAGATCAGAAAAGCAGCTGGAAAGTCACAGTCCGCCAGAGTTGAGGCCGTCGATATCTTGAGGTGGAGCATGCTCGAAACCTGCAATGAAATCACCCACCGTGTTCCTCAGTGGGCACAACAAGGTTATGATTACCAACAACGAAAAGAAGCATGGGAGGCATGCATTTCTTCTGATACATCATCGGCTGTTCTCAATCCTTGGCTTCAGCCTGAAGCCCGTTCTCTTCAGGAATTATATGGTCTTTCAGATGATCCTGCCCCTGGTTCAGCCATTTGGCAAGTCAGTGAACTTCGCGAACGTTGTGAAATGCTTGGTGTTTCCTCTGTTTCTGGGACAAACATGGACGAAGAGCAGGAGAGAGAAGTCAGCCACGAGATTGAAAGGGAGCGGCAGGTCGAACGGCCTGCAAAGGTTTCACCTGCTACCCATTCTCTTCATCCCGATGTACGCACGTTCATTCTCACAGGCACCATAGAGGCCCAATCCACTGCATTCATGCCCCTGTTCCGTGCATTTGATGGAATTTCCCCTGCACTTCCACAAGGCGAAAATATCTGGGCACCCAATCTGCTTTGTACTCGGGATTTCGCAGCCACAATCAGGACATCCAGTCATCGTCAGAATACTTCTGACTATCTGAGGTCAATTAATTGGATTGTTTCCGCACAGCGCGACGAGAACACAACTCTCGTTGTCCTCAGTCCATTCGAAGTCAACAAGTTATTGCCAGAGATACGCACCAGCACCAATGTACATCTCCACATCTATTCACCTAAGGTCAATGTGTCCACAAATCCTTTCGATAATCTTCAATTTCACTGTATCCCAAGGTCGAACATTCAGATCAACGACACTCTCTTGATAACCCAGCTGAACATCTTCGCTGGGCAATTATACCTTCGGGACTATGATGAATATCGGCTACTATGCTCATTTCTAGGACTATACCATGGACAGAACTCTGCGGAAGGTGTTTCAATACTAAGTGATGGATTTATCAAGCCAGAACACCGCGGTGAAGGAGATATCTCACCTTTCAAAACAAGTCCAGTTCCTTTCCTGAAGGCGCTGCTGGGATCCCGACGTAAAGGACACCCGTACCTGGCCACCCATCTTGGAAAGCTGCTGCATGGACATGTATTGACATCTGAATCGTTTAAATGAATGGTACGTATGTTTCGCTGAGGTGCCGATTGTCGATGCTCACAAGTCTTCACAGTTGCCAAAGAGGGCTTGAGATAGGAATTTCTTTGTGTAGATTAGATTAGCAACTCGTTCGTCGATGTAAAAATATGCAACCAATAGTGTTTTTAACAAACGGTAAAGCGTTCCAGCCACGTCTTCATGAAATTGACGGTGTGCATGACGTTGATGGCGAGCAAAGCCCCCAGGAAGGCAAACGTTCGATCAATGGTAGCGGTGAGACTGCCCCCTAACGTAGACACATATCCCAAGTAGTGGTAAGTGGTGGAAAGAAGTGGAAAGCACGGAACATCTGTGGTCGATAACCGTAGGAATATTAGGTAACGACCACTGTCGCGCCGGGCAGACTCCTGCTTTGGAACGTTCCCCTCTTCAAGGCTCTGTTGGTACTCGTTTTGCACCCTTGTCCTCATCTGCACCGTCCTTGTATACGTGGGCGGCCTGTTCGATGTCTTCTCGTCTCAATGGTTACTCAGACACCAGTTCAAAGCGTAATGCTCGAGGAGCCGTGGATAACCGAACCGAGAATACAGCAGCAGGACCCAGCAAACTAGAAATCGTCCACAGGGCTTTGTTGGCGCCGTTCAGCCATAGAAAAACTGACTCATCTAAAATATTATCAGATTGTACGTGTCTCATCGCTCTCTGTCCTATCCAGTCCGACCGGATGATCTCGTGCCCGACCGTGCCGCGAGTAGAAAACTGATTTTTTGACTTTTGTCTAGTGGCACCTGTAATCATGACTCCACGACTATTGAACACATCTACGGTTAACTCGAGGCAGCGTTCCACTGTAGGGAATTCAACCATTGGTCGGTCTCGTATGGATTTTGCTACACTGGGGCGCGCCCCGCTTCGACTAGGAATGGGTTCTCGACGCATAACTTCACGCGACCTTGAAATTGTAGAGGCCACCGAAGAACTCCTTTTATCTGAAGTACCCGAGCCGGAGGGTGTCGCCTCGAACGTCAGTCTTCTTCGCGGTTTCAATGCTACCATACCCAGTGCGGAGCAAACTTGTCGGACACGACGAAAGCAGATGTGGAATGTTGACGCGCCGCACCTTGAGCTCAAGAAGTTAGGAATGCATGCTAGAGGAATGCTCGCCGATGATGACGACGGCCAGAGCCTCACTAGCCGGGATGACGTCGTAATGGTTCCACGCGCAGATACAAACCGGAAGACGAAGAGGAGAAAGGGCAGGGAAAGTCTAAGCGCCTCAAAAATACTGGGCAAGGAGGAATTGTCGCGGCAGAAGAAGGAGATTCTACGGGATAAAGAGAACATCAACGTTCGAAGAGGATGTCTAGGTTTTTCGTTCCTGTCCTTTTGCACTTACTCTACTTTCTCAGAGTTTGATTAACGGAGAAATAGCAGAGATCACGAACAAAATACAAGCACTGGATAATATCCGAAATAAACTTGAGCAGGATCTCCTGAAATTGCAAGAGGATGAGTTGGGGCTGGATGATGAACGTAAGTCTTATCGCTGACTACTTCATCGTTCTAAATAGTGCCATCGCAGTCGTGGGTGTTCGGGAGCGAATCGGATTTGAGCAAGAGTCAAGTCGAACTCCGAAGAAGCAGCCTATGCATCTTCCCCAGAGTTCACGACGACGAAAAGGACCTGCCTTTCTACCTTCGGAACATGATGAACTCCCGCCAGGTGTGGCATTTATGGCGAGTGACTTCATTGCTCTCATCTTCTCTCTTCTGATCTTTGTTTTGTAGACTCTGGAATCGCATACGACACCCATAACGGCCTTGGACTTTTCTGAGCCATACGGCACCCTTGTTAGCGCTTCCCAAGACGATGCCCAACCATCAGTCTGGGACCTTTTTTCTGGGACGGAGATTGGTCGTTTGCGAGGTCATACTGGAGCTGTAAGGTGCCTACAGGTGGAAGATCATGTCTGTTTATCCGGAAGTGACGACAGCACAGTCCGCCTTTGGGACTTGAGAAGAGTAGAGAGCGATGATTCGGATGGGTGGGGGGACGAAGGTGAGATTGTCAGTCTCAGCGACATCACCGAGGAAAGCGAGAATGGCGACGAACCTTCGCCGAGACCAAATGGAATTCGGAACGGTAAAGAACCCCCGGAGCGGCAGAATGATCCATGCGCCAGAGTATTGGAAGGCCACACCAAGGCCGTGACTGCCCTGTACTTTGAGGATGACTGCTTGGTATGTAGTCAACACTATCGAACCAATTTCGATCAATTCATCCCGTATAGATAACAGGTGTTTCCGATAAGACTCTTCGACAATGGGATCTAACAACAGGACAATGCGTTATGACTATGGATATCTTATGGGCGATGTCCCACTCATCGACGTCAGTCCCTGGGTCGTTACCGAATGGTTTCTTCTCTGGCGCCGCTGCACCGATCGCCTCTTTTGCGGTCCCAACGCCTCCATTCTCAGACGGAAGCTAGGAAATATACGAAGATTTCGTTGATGGTGTACAGTTTTGAGGTTACAGTCTGGTTAGCGGTAGCGGGGATGGCGGCGGGCGCGGTCCGAATGTGGGACAGTATGTCTTCTATTTCCGTGTCTTCTCATTAATAACTTTGTGAACACTCAAAGGGCGAACTGGACATACCCATCGAACACTCTTAGGCCATACAGGATCGAAGCGGAGGAGGGTCTGATGGTGTTCAAGCTGCGCTGTCGCCAGTTTGTCGAGCTAATCTTACAGGCCGTAGGGATTGACAATGAAGCCAAAATCGCATGCGCATCCGGACGTCAGCGACAGTGACTCAGAGATGGTGGATGGAATGGACCTTGGAGACGACATGAGCATGGATATCGATGATGGTTTTACCAACGGAGTCTCGGTGTCGACAGCAGAGAAGTCTGTGGCTCGATATGAAAAGTCCCTCAGCGAGGCGATTGCACACGGGCAGTCCTTACAGGCGGACTACAAAGCGGATCACCGACCTGAAGTAAAAGGGATATTCAAAAAGACTTTTAGTATCCTTGCGTGGGATGACCCTTTAGAAGCTGGTGGCAGTGCGGCGGAGGTCGTTGGGATCGAAGCTAGGATTGCACTCGCGAATGAGCTCAACCAAGCTATACTGAGTAAGCTCTTCTTCCCGACTTTGGTCGATGTAATGCTGAGAGTACGACAGAGTCCCAAGGACGGCCTCCCCATCCTGCGCTGGAGACATTGTATCGCCACACAGCTGTCCGTATCCAGCAGCTAGCTCTCATGGGTGTGAGCGCGGCTCCCATCATCGACATGAAGCGCGAGTTCATTGACATCTGAGGGCGGGCTGTCCTGTTATGAGCTGCCTTCTACTCTCTCATGCTTTGCTCTATGATCTTATTTAGTGGTGTCTGTGTGTAAAATCAAGTGTGTTAACTAGTGTACAGTGTATGGAATTACGGTCAAGGAATGTCCTCCCCCTTCTCATGTTCTATTGAACGCCATCAAGGACCATATTGTGATGAGTTTATCCTTCGCGCCTCCGATAAGCCACCGAGAACGTTCTTCCATTTCTTGTTTACTCATGCCGTCGTCATCTTCATCTTCATCGGCCTGGTACGCAGATAGTGTTCGCGCAAAGGCGACAGCCTGGCATCCAGTTTTGTGGTATTTCAGAGTACCTAGGGATTTGAATGATTTTGTGGAATAGAGACGAATTCTACAGAAATTCGTAAGAAAGAGGTGTCTGAGGAGAAGATGGCACACTGTCCGTCCCATCCACCTACAGCACAAACCCTGCCGTCGTCGCGGATCGCGACAGCCCCATTTCCCGGGTGATTCGTTCGATGTGTCTCAGCTACGAACGACTGTTTATGCCGTTAAAAAGTGAGTGGACTTCCGTTCACTGAGCAACATACTGACAAGTCATATCGACCAATCAAATGATCTGCAGACACTGTTAATGCCATGGAATTATCGTTTGTTACGGCCATCGCCATTACTGTTGAGTGTGAGAGATGTCAACAAAGAAAACGAAAGCACACGTACTTGCCTCAGCGTGTAGCTTCACCTTCCACAGAACTTTCCATCCCAGTCCTTCAACGGACGTTGTCCTATCTGACTTGACAAATTCCCGCAATGCCACATTTCCGCTCTCATACGCTATGAGTATTCGGAGAGCCCCATTATGCTCGAATAGATGAAGGGTCATGATAATACCTTTATATGAATGAGTACGGTAAGAATAAATGCCAACAATCGAATTGAATTACCAGTTGCCTGATTCCCTCGTCCGTCCGTGGAAAGGATGGGTCCATTACTTTCTTGCTTCCCTATCCCAGCGTGAACTCGACTGCAAGATGGCAGGGACCAGATGTCAGCCTGAGGAACCGTAAGAATCCTTTCCAAAGAAACGGGGCCAGTTGCAATACCTCTGAAGATTCGACTAAATTCGGAAGCGCAATCAGAGCCTTGTTAGATTGATCCTTCGACGATGAGCCTGCTATGCCGTCGTTCGGTGGTAGAGGCATCAATGAAAATCTGCAGTAGTTCAAGGCATTCACATCCACCGAGTACTGGAGGACGGGAATGGACGATTCAGACAGAGCTGCTGATCCTCCAATTCCTGGCAGCTCCTCGATGCGAAGCCATACATGAAGCTTATGGTCTCGACCTTGTCTACATCCCTTGCTGTAAATTGTGCTTCCAATATGATTGATTGAAAGCAGCGTACGTGATAATGTTTGCTCCCCACTCCTGTACACCAAGTAATCCGTCGTTGTGGGCCTTCCAAGAGGATATAGGACGTAACGTGCGTGTCGACGTCAATACAACGAATCCAGAACCGTCTCCAGAATATATTCGCTCGTTATCCAGGGAAATGAAGAGAGTGGTCACAGTAGAAGAATGAGAGCGAAAGATATGGCGCGGTGGTGGTGGTGGTGGTAGTGGTGAAGGTTCGGACATTTTTGCCGATTCTTCCGATTTCACAATTTGCGCTATGTAATCACTACTTGTTCGTCGCCATCTTGACCAAGTTCTCCAAACCTAGCTACCCTCGACGAGCAACACTGTATTACTACGCTCAGCTGGGCTGGTATGTGCGATCAATTTCCCACCAAGACTGAACTCAGGTACTCGAGCGTACTAACACCAGAGAACAGCTTGAAAGCTTCATTTGCGACTATAGCCGAGCACGAACAGGCGCTGGTCGAGTCTCTCCTGGCATATTTAACCCATGCCGATCAACAAGCCAGAGGAGTCCGCGTAGTAGGCGAGGAATACCCCGGGCTGATGAGGGTGCCAACCATTAGCTTTGTTGTCGTCGGTGAAAGGCCGATGAAGAGCAAGGATGTCGTGAAGATTTTTGACCAGAAAGGCGGAGTATGTTGTCTTTCAACTGTTTCGAACTTCGTTTTGAAAAGTATTTGGCAGGTTGGAATTCGTTATGGTCATTTTTATGCCTACACCCTAGTGGACGGACTTCAGCCAATGCTCGATATAGATGACGGTGTCGTTCGTATATCCCTGGTTCATTATAATACGGTGGAAGAAGTGCAGAGAATAATTGACATCTTGAAGGAAGCGTTAGCGTAGAGAGATAGTGGTGGAGAAGAAACAAATTTGTATACATGAAAGAAGCGAAAATCAATATCGAGTGCTAATGGACACTTGATCCGAGAGCTTGTATGAACAAGTAGCGACGGCTATGTCTAGGTGGAAGGAGTTGTGTGCTGAATATGACACTATAGGTAGCGATCCTATGGGCGCTTGAATCAGGAATGTTGGCTGGGCATTATGCAGCTACTCGCACGCCCAAGGACTTACGCCCCCTGGAGATTCACAACTCTCCAATATCGATGGAACTCGTCGAGGCAGGAACCAATGCGTTTTTGAAAAAGTCGCTTTTCCGGTATCACGCGGGTCGGAAAAACAGAAAGGAAACTGCAAAGTGAACGGAAGATCTAGTGAGTTACGATATTCTTTAGTGGATGAGGGTTTCCTAGTGCAATACGGATACCCAACGATACATGCCACAGACGCTGAAGAGCGTGGTCATTTATGTTCGAATCGCAACTTACCAGAACGAAGATTCGAATATCATCTCGGAGCGCTCGGTCTGCGAAGTTGTCCATGACAGCCACAATTTTGTACTACTGGTACATTGGATAGTGAGACAGAAGACTCAGATCGACATCTACGCCCATCCTAAACTCTCATCAGGAAACCAACCAGACAGCGAAAGCAATAGAAACGCACCCAGTTGCTCATACGTCCAACCCCACAGCGTCCCATTCACTTCGAAGGCTTTATTGCACAACCTGTCATTCTTATCTAGCGCGCTTATCTTCTTCACGTCCTCAGGTTCCAAGACAGGAAGCTACACACATAAAACGTCAGTATTACTTGTAGCGAAACAGCGACGGCAGACCTACCCTCCTGTTCTCCTTCTGCCGGCCTTCATCGGCACTTTTGGGAACTGCGACCACACCTCGTGCTAGATGCCATGCCAAGATAACTTGTGTTGGCGTAGCATTGTATTTCTCTGCTAGTTCGATGATCACTGGATCCTTCCTGACGACATCCAGACCGGTAGGAGTGTATGCCACGACAATGATACCCTTCTCTCGGCAATACTGGACTAACTCTTCTTGCACGAGATACGGATGCAACCTGTTTGCTAGCAGATCAATTTGCAGAAACACGAACATGCTTTCCGACTCACTCGATCTGATTCACTGCAGGTATGATCTTGGCTGTCTTGAAGAGTTTTTCCAATCTGTTGTAAAGAGGAAAGTGAATCGAGGCAATAACATGTAACGGTAGACTGTAGGACGTACGTCTTGATTGAAAAGTTGCTGACACCAATCGCCTTGCACTTGCCCGTCTCCAGTAATTTCTCCATCACCTCCCATGATTGGCTGAAATTCCGTTCCTCAGTGACGCGGAGCGTCCCATCAGGATGTTTGGGAAGAAAGTTGTCCTCTAGGATGCGTCAGATCGATAGGTGTCATGGAGGGGAAAGACCCTACTCTCATAGACGACATATTGGGGCCAGTGCATCAAGAACTAGGACAGGATAAGCGAAAGTCCAGGACCGACTGCAATAGACCTACCAAATCTACGTAGTCCATCCCCAGATTCTCCAGGCTTTCATTAAATGACTCGACAATTCGGCCGTGATGGTTCCATCTACAAACGAGCTGTTGAGCTCTCATGTCCGAGGACCGAAAAGGCGCAGTCCAAACTCACGGAAATTTAGTACAAATGAAGAACTGTTCCCGCGGAACGCCAGACCTGCGTATCGCCTCTCCCAAGGGCTTTTCCGTACCTGAAGAAAGTTCAATACGAGACGAGAACGCACGAATTGGCCCACGTACCGTAGATCAACGCTGTATCAAAGTGTCTGTAGCCCGCCTACATGGACGTTAGCAGAGCGTCAAGCTAAGCCGATGCTTCACGCACCTTGATAGCTATCTGCAACCACTCTACGGACCCGCGCTGTACTTCAGGATCCATCCCAGCCCACACACCAAACCCTGCACCCGGGCAGTCAGCGTTGTATACCAACAAAAGGCTGATGCACGCACCAAGTACTGGAATCGGATCACCATTGTTGAATGTCACTGTCCGGGATACGTCCATAGTTCAAGGCCAGGTATATGTCGATGATACTTGAGCGGCCAGAGGATTACTCATCGCTTTCTGGCAGGTGACTAACGCGCGCCAGTCAAAACGCAAGGGAACAAGGAGAGATGCAGGGCCCGGCAAAGTCCGTCCGCGTAAAGGGAATCCCGACGAGTCATTTTGCTGTGATCTTCCATGTTCATCGAGTTCTCAAAACTTAGCTAACCTCGACGAGCAACACTCTAGCTAGCAACAGTGCTGGTATGTGCAATCAATTTTATACCAATTTCCCTGCTAAGACTGAATTCAGGTACTCGAGGGCACTCGCTGTTGACATGAACGTCCTTGGCGCGCGGGGATTGAAGATTGTTCCTTGACCCCTTGACGGTTATCACCAGAAAAAAGAATCAAAGAATCAAAGCTTGATTCTCGAGGTCGGCAGCCATCATCACTCATGATTCCCAGCCACATCAACTGTGATTCCTGTTCTCAGGCCATCTTACCATCCAAGCCACGGGTCCACTGCCTCAGCTGTCCTGACTACGATTTATGCGCTGATTGCGCTCTCAGCGAACGATTCACTGGCCAACACGATTCGTCTCATCGTACCCAGATATATCGGCTCAGTGGTGGAGGCGATTTACCACCTTCGCTGTCAGAAACTGTATCCTTAACCTATGCCATTCCTCTTCGTCAGTCTCCAACTTCCAGCATTCCCCCACCTCTCCCACCGCGTCGGCAATCATCAGGCCCACCGCCCCCGTTGCCGCCGAGGTCCAACTCTGGTCACAGTGCATCAGAGCGTCCTAGCACGGTCCCACCATCTCCACCCATTCCTCCAACCGATCCACCCAACGTCTCCGCTAATCGCAGCGAGATGCTAGCTTGGGGCCCACTGTTCGACGATTACATGGAAGTCACCGCTGTCGGTGACTTGTTCTTCAACGCGATCTTCACATATCTTGACCCATCGTATACGGGATATCTCACTCCAGAAGCATACTCGCATTTCTTGGATGACCAAGGGTACCTACTTCACGAGAACGTCTGCAAGTATTTCTTTCTTTTGGATTCAACAAAGTGGCTAACGCAAACACGGCAGGGAAGTCACACCTCGTCCCAGATGCGGTGTACGGCGGCTCCAAGGAGAATATGGCGGACAAGGCACTGAGAAACGCGTACGATCTCTTTTCCATTGAGCACGTCCTCAAGCCTAGACACAATCTGTCTGGATCGACAACTCCCTCCATAACAACCCAGCTACAGGGTCTATTAGGAAACGCGTTTAATCCAGCCATGATGCATTCCGTTCCCCTCCAGTCTTCTAGTTCTCAGATGCCTGTCCTCACACGGAAGGGCTTCATCGATATTACCACAGTCGAGGTCCTCTCTGACCCATCGAGGGCTTGGGGGAATCTCTCACGCGTGTTGAGAATGTATCAGCTGGAGTCATTCCGGGGATGGGGCGACATGCCGCGGAGGATATTGCCAGAAGGTGCTGACCAGAGAATGCTCCAGCGTGTACGGGATATTTCGAATTTTGCGAAGGCGAGGGGAGAGCAGCAATTGGCGACTTCGATGGCTCGGATGGAGTTGGAACGTCAAGGACGGGAGAACGCCCTTGATCTTATCAGCGATACACGGTACAGGAGGGTATATATGTAGTTTGGGATTCGATGAAGTGTAATTGTATCTGTAGCAGAGACTGTGTACACGACAGCCATGTACGTTGATTTGAGACTGATGATATATATCACTCACTTACTTTCATAGTAGTTATTTTCAGTCTATAAAGCGTTGTTTCCAGTACTGCGAACGCGTCCAAACGCGTCCTTGCCTTCGGTAAGTGCCGGATTGTCTTGATTGGGACTCTCTCATCATTGTGGGCGTCTACTTATCGACCATCGACAAGGGTGTTGCCTCGTGGATTACGTTCCGTGAAGGACCAAAAGGGGGCATATACACTAGACGCCGTCCTGGGAAATTGCCGAGTGCCCCTTCGTTTCTACCACCATGGACGACCCCGTACTCACCTACATTGTTAACCATGTTTTCATGCCACCTGCTTTACCACAAGCGGATGACCGCAATATATCCCACGACGCAGCGTTATGCCATGCCGTTTTGGACTGTGCGCGTCGTTATCGATCGCATCTTCTCAACGACGTCCACAAGCTGCGGAAATGGGATGCCATTATCAAGATGCTTCAGAATTTCGAGGAAACTCTTGATGATACCCTCGATTCTACTAAAGTCTACAAACAGCTATCATCGATGAATATCGGAGGTAAGAGTGACGTTTTCTTCCTGGGGGTAACAGTACTGACGCAATGCTTCTAGATATACTCATATTCTATATCAACGGCCAGAACGCATGCGTCGTTTTTCGCAAGCGGGCTGAGGAAGTGATCTACGAAGCCTTCGAGGTCATGTTCCCGAACGAGAAGGTCATGGGCGCTATCGGAAAGCTCATCTCATCTTTTCCTGGTCCCGCCATTGCCTTCCCCTCCGAGACTTTCAAAGTACCTGCCTTTCGTCAAGAACTGGCCTCGTTTCTTGTAGAGATGCACAATGATTTTTTGAAGGAGGCTTCACCGACAAGCCGAAAAGCTGGTCACAATGTGATTGAAGAGCGGGAACCGGCACATCCTCGCTTTATCACACAGCTTCTCACGGGGATCTTGTATGGTCAAGGAGGGCGTGCGGCCGATATCAAGCGGTTCTCAAAGCGAATCAACGATGACGTCCGCTGGTTGAATGCTAAGCTTCCTTGGAGGCGATCTCCGATTTGGCTCGTCCTTCGCGTTGCCCTGCAGTCGTCGCTGTTTGAAGGTTCGTCACTCCTTATCTGCTATTTGTATTAGTAGTTCATTTTCTCCTAAGGTGTTGGCCATTTAGATTACAAAACATTCATCACCTATTTCCTCGCCTCTGTCTTAGACGAAGCAAGGGTCAAGGGACGGCGCAGTGACCTGATAGATGTCATGAAGAAAAAGATGTGCCGTCGCCTTGCAAAGCTGGGCTCTTCTGCCCCGCTATTCCTGCAAGGGAAAGCGCATGACATTGGCAAGAAGGTGAATGCTCTTATCGAGAGGAGGGGCAGGGACATCGAGGTCCAGCAGCAGCAGTCTTCAGAATGGAATCCTTTGAAGTTGGACATTGCCGCTGATACCACAATCACCCTTCCGAATTCGAGCTCCTACATCAAAAGCATCTTACGACGTGCTTCCTCCCTGCAACCAGTGTCTCCCTTTTCCCCCAGTCATGTCCCTCGTCTGAAAGATAATGCAGATTTCTCATTGTTCACAAAAGACTGCCTCTCTCTGGCTTTCAAGGAGGATAAATTCATTGCACTGGCAGACTTTGAGTACTGTGTTGAGAACCATTTAGATGACTGGCTTTCTCATGCTCTTCACCAGAGCACAACCTCAGGCATCTTATCTGTCTGCTTATTTGAGTACATAACTACAGCTGAAGCTGCCTATTCGTCAAATGCAGAGGATCAATCAATTATGCTTCTTACAATCATTGATCTCTGGGTAGCATTGGATAAGGTTGCAGTTGTGCAGTACCCTTTGTTGTGTGACTACTCACCTGAAGTCCCAGTTGATCTTCTGGAGCCTCTTCTGTTGCGTCATTCCAAGCCTCTTAACCGGATTGTCTCAATCACTCAGTATATTCGCAATCGTCATTCTTCCACAAGATGGAAAGACTTGTCTTTATTTGATGAAACTGCTAGTCATCGCAGCTTTGCTGTCTGTTACTTCAATTCCTCCACTGAACTTCAACAACTCAAACAAAGAATCGAGCTTGATGCTGCTTCAGAATGGGCTAAAAAGGCTGCAGATTTACAGAAAGCAAATGATCATTATCATGCTCTTAAAAGAGAAGCAGAGGGCTTAGAGCATGAGTATACTCAGAGATGGCGGCATAGGCGTTATGTGGAAGTTCATAACAAGACATGTAAGAGGTGCAAGCTTGAAAAACAGTACACATCCATGACCATTGCTGTTCATGAACATCCTCTACCTGATAACTCAGAGATGGCAAAAATGGTTGTCTTTGAGATTAATTGTCCAACTGTCATTCAGCATTGGAGAGTGGCAACTTACACCATTCTTCATGATCTTTGTACACCAACTTCTATCCACAAAGTCTCTTCTGCTTCACCTCCTATGAAGTTGGCTTCCTATAGCCCTCTCCAGAGATATGTTTCTAGAACACTAGGCCAAGTGACTTTAGCATCAACAACAAAGTCATTTTTGCAAGCGCACTACAAGGACCCAAAAATTCCCACTACTGAGGCACAGGTGTGTCTTCGTAGTGGTTTGACATACAAGCTGTATGACTTTGAACATGACATCTGGATTTCCAATCCATTTATAAAATGTGATGTCTATGATCGGTGTACCCTTCAACGCTCACCTGATGGAATATATGACAATTTACAACATGCTGTTCGTGACACCAGTCATACATCTAATGAGATGATTGCCAATCAGTCTAACTGCTCAACTAGTCTGACACTTCATGAATATGCAGCATTCACTGGTTTACGCTCAGGAGAAAGATTGCAGTGGCTGAATATTCTAAGAGAGTTGAGAGCTCGGACACTCACTTTCAATCATGAAGCAGTTCATACACTCTTGACTCAGAGTGCATGTCAGGTTGGTGTTGTAGCTGAGAGTGGTGTCTTAGAGTGGCATATAGATCTTTGTGATTTTTTCTTTCGTCAAGTTCTTTTAAGGGAGTTATGGGAACTTTTGCTGAATGTGGAAGGCAATTGGCTAGAGGGGGTAACTCTCAGGTCAATTATTTTGCTGATTAGCCAGCTGTTGGTAATAATCACTCCAATGGAGGCTTCTCATTCTATGGTTAATGATGGCATTTCTGTATATGACATCATGCACAAAGCACGAATGGTGGTCTTTTTATGGATGCAAATGCTTGTTGAGAAATTTCAAGAGACAACTGAAGAGAGTGACATGCAGGATTTGCAATGCCATATTTTTGAATTGGCATCTACTGTTCAGGCAACATATGATGTTGAATCAGAACATATCTCAGCTTTGCTACAGTCTGACCAAGATGTCAAGATTTTAGTTGAAAGTACCATCATCATGCATGATAATACTCCTGTTAGACAAGAGTTTATATCATTAGAAATACAGAGGCTTCTACGTCGGAGTGAGAGGCTTTTGCATTTCATTGAGCCATATATGCAGAATATGCAGTGGAACAGAGCTTTTCAGCAGGGTATAAATCTTGCTGTAACCTCTATATGGCCAGCTTATCGTGCTACTCACTGGATGATGTTGGATTCTCCTAATCATCAATGGATCAACACTTTGACAGCTGTAGATGCTGATCAACAGTCTCAGCCAGTGCATCTTAACTTGTTATCAGGGCTGCTGCTTATTAATAGCAAGCCACTTGGTCGGCTGCCACAAGATATTACTAGTCATGCAACATATGTTAGAATTTTTGGTACAGTAAGTTGTTTAGCACATATTTTAATGTACTTGCTCTAACATTTAGATAGAAAATTCTTGATATTATTCCTTCTGATAGGCCTGATATTGAATATGCAACTCGTCTTCCAATTTCAGGATGGCAGGTTTGTTATTACTATTTAAACTTTGAATGGCAGACACTTATAATCTTACAGGTGTACTTAGGCTTGCGAAGTGATGCTCTTATTATCCAGGCAAAAAAAGACAACATTCTTCTTGAGCTGATACCACATACAACTTTCAACCATGATCTCCCACAACTGTTTATTGAAGAATATACTCATTGGATTAATTTGAATCCTTTTAGTACTGAAATTGAACTTCGGCCACTTATCTCTCCTTGGCAGCCATCTTCACAGAACTGGCGAATGATCTTCAATGTTTCCAAACAGAAAATGTTTTTTGACAAACAGAAAATAGTTGATATTCATAGCCAAACATTTAAAATGGTATCTGGTTGCCTTCAGAACTTTGAGCAATGTCATTACATTCACATTACCTATAATGCTTCAGATGCTACAGTTTTATCTGTTGATTTACCTTGCTTTCAAATCTCTTTCTTTCTCAATGAGGACACTGAACTTGAATGTCAAAATCTACCCAATATGTTGATTGATAGAAATCAGTCTGCTGGATCACTGTTGGGCCTTGAGAACCGGCTTGTCTTGTGTTCTAAACATAATCTTAGACTTTCTCAATGCCAACATATTTTAATTCCTTTTGGAAAAGTCCACACTGAGCAAAAAGAAGATCATGTCCAGATTATAGTTCAGACAGGCTCTACTCGACTTGTCAAGTTCTATGACTATATCATTGATATTGATATTGGTCACCTTGTTAGTAGCTCCAATCTAACTAGCAATCTATATCAAGTCTTTTTGCATGCACTATCTAGTCACCCTTTTCCCGATCCTCTCACTGGACGAACTGGTACTGAAGAAGCCATTCAATTACTGCAATCTGCAATCTGTTATTCATTCCAAAATATCTCAAAGATAGATCTGGAATTGCTATATAAGATTGCTGCTTTTACTCCATCTCCTATATGGTATCCTAAGCACAAGCAAAGCATGCAGAGTGTTCAGTGGTGTCATTTCTATTGCTCATTCCAGAGTCAGCATCATGCCTTTTATAAGCTTGTTCAGGCAATTATAGACTATGCAAGGCTTACTCAAGTCTTCAGCAGTAACTGTAATTCTGATCAAAGTTTCAGTCTTGATGAATCAAACCCACAGCATTTGTTAGATCGATCTAGTTTTCGACTTTCATACCTTTATCCTGCTGATTATGCATTATTTGATCATCAAGAAAAGGATTATGATATCATATATCACTCTCGTGATCAGGACCAGAATGATACTGGAATTGCTGCAAATATTTCTCAAATGATTAGGACTGAATCCTTCAGCACAGTTTCAGGTCCTTCTTTTATAGAGAAGCTTTCAACTTGGAAAAGCATTGGTCCTGGGAATAAGAATTTTTCATTGTCTTACAGACGGTCTTGGCTTAGCTCTGAGCATCTTCAAAAAAATTGGCTTTCCTTTTTGCGTTTAAACTGTGACATCAGTTTGAGCATAGCTCCTCGGCGATGGCAGGCTCTGTTTAGTATGTCTGCTATGTCATATAATGATACTACAATCCAAGCTATGATTCCCTCATTACTTGCTCTTACTGTATATTCTTGGCAACACATCTCAAGAAATTTGAGCCTTTCATGGTGTTTAATTAATTCTCTGAGGTCTTTTGATCTATCTATTGGAGATGCTCCAGAAGAAAGCACAATGATTTCAGTAATTTCAAATGCTCATGTTTCATTAGATGATAGTCCTGTTGCATCTCTGGTGCAGCATGATTTAGAATCATATTCCTCTTTTCTTCACCGAAAAGAAGCAGCATATAATGATCTTGACAAAGAGCAAGCTCCAGCAGTACTTCGTCTACTTTTAGCCTCATGGTCTCCAGAAACTGAGCCAACTCACATCTATATATCTACTCAATTTTCATCAATGTTCAAAATTGATGCACTGTCTGCTATAGTCTTGCCATACTTTCAGCATTGTTTTCATAATGCACAACTGCTATATGTTACCAGCACCATACAAAGTGCTATTGCCAGCATGCCTGCTCAATCTCTACAGACAATAAATGTGGTGCCTTACAACTTCATAACATGCTCTGCCAAGCCTATGTCACACCATCTTATCATTATGACTCTGAAACAACTTCTGGTTTCTCATTACATAGCAGCTCATGACTCAGAAGTCAGAATCACCTTTTGGCCAAATAGACATGATCTGTCAAGTTCATCATGGTCTTCATCACCTTCAACAGGCAGTGGCACTGTTGGTAGTGATGTGTCAGATATTGGACAGCTTGCTTCTTTAATATCTGAGTTCAGCAATAGTAATAATAAACTAAAGCAGTTATATGGTGAGGAGCTTAAAAGAAGTCAGCAGCATTTAGTCTCAATGGCCTTACTCCCCAATAATTCTTTGTCACACATTCCTATGTCTATGAATAAAATGGAGGAGTATCGATATACTTGTCAAATGGCTCTGACACACATGTTGACACAGATCACTGCTTTACTAAAAGCTTTCAGCACTTGTGAATTGGCACTACAGCTTGGAGGGTTGTGGCCATGCATCAATACTCATTCCATCCTCTGCCAATTCACACAGAATATAGGAGCTGAGTGGAAAGCCACAATCAAAAAATTTGCACTACTATTCATGCAGCATCAACGAGCAGAGCGACTATTACTTTCAGTGGCTGCTGAAAATTCCATTGAATTCCACAGAGAGATGAGCAATGATGAAGTGACTGCAATCCACCCTGAATGGCTCTTGCTTCAGGTAAGCTTCAGATTTTCTATATCTGACTAACACTGCTAATCAGAAAACAGATAGATAACAATTTTATCAGCCGTCCTATTCAGACATCAGTTGCATATGAAATAATTTCTCCATCATCAAATGGAAACTCTGTTTTGCAGCTGAATATGGGGGAAGGAAAGTCATCGGTTATTGTTCCTATGACTGCTATTGTTGCTGCTGATGGCCAGTCTATTGCTCGAGTTGTGGTTCTAAAGTCTTTAGCTAGACAAATGTTTCAACTACTTGTACAGCGCATTTCTAGACTGGTCAATCGTCATGTATTTTACATGCCATTCTCCCGTCGCCTCACCATAGGATCTGAAGAGATCAAAACAATTTGGAATCTTTATCACCAGTGTATGGAAGTTGGTGGTGTGTTGGTCATTCAGCCAGAGCACATTCTATCATTCAAGTTGATGTGCATAAACAGGCTTCTAGACAACAGTAGGAGAGGTGGAATTGATCAAAGTGCTGAGGCTGCACAGCTTTTAGAATTGCAAAAATGGCTTGATGGTCATGTCAGGGATATTTTGGATGAAAGTGATGAGATTTTGCATGTCCGTTATCAACTTATCTATACAATGGGCACACAGCGTTCACTGGAGGGTCACCCAGACCGTTGGACAACCACACAACAGATTTTTAGACTTGTAGCTGATGTCATCTCATCTGTCAAGTTGAAAGCTCCCCATTCAGTAGAAGTCTGTCACTCCAAGCAGAAAGATGGCTCATTTCCATTCATTTGCATATATTCAACTGATGACAAGGCTGGTACAGCACTTGTTGATTCTGTATGCACACAAATTCTTGCTGGAAAATTGGAAAATTATCCTATTTTCACACGACTATCTGATAGTCTTTGTAAAAAGGTCCAGCAGTTCATTTCCAAATCTATCATTGAACCAGATACAGCTAGATCTGTTCAGGATCTCTACTTTGGGACAGATACATGGAACCTACTATTATTGCTTCGTGGACTCTTTGGACATGGTATTCTTGTCTATGTTCTGAAGGCACGGCGCTATCGAGTAGACTATGGATTAGATCTTAGCTGAACATTATTGGCTGTTCCATATCGTGCAAAGGATGTACCCTCTTTAGCAGCAGAGTTTGGCCATCCAGATGTTGCTATCACCCTCACTTGTCTGTCATATTATTATGCAGGCTTGACCAATGAACAGGTGGACATATGTTTTGACCTCCTTTTCAAAGAGGATGATCCAGGTATTGAATACAGTTCCTGGATCAAGAGCAATGAGTTGATTCCACCAGAATTGCAGCATATCAATGGTGTTAATATGAAGGATACAGAGCAACGTTCACACTGCTTAAGACCCTTTTTCTGTCACAATCATGCTGTTGTTGACTTCTTCTTGTCCCATGTTGTATTTCCTAAGCATGCAAAGGAGTTCCCCCAGAAGATATCAACATCAGGGTGGGATTTGGCAGCAACAAGGTCAAAATATACAACAGGCTTCAGTGGTACAAATGATAATCATCATCTTCTGCCTCTTTCAATTCAACAAAATGATCCTGTTGAACAGCAAGGCACCAATGCCAAAGTGCTAGACTGCCTCCTTTGTCCTGAAAACAATCATTACCAGTGTACTGGCAGCAGTCAGACAACAGAGGCATTCTTACGAATTCTAGTTGACCAAGATCCTAAGATTCATGTCTTGTTGGATGTGGGGGCACAAATGCTTGATCTTCACAATGAGAAATTGGCAAAGCTCTGGCTCAGTTTGCGACCTGCCTCAGTGTCTGCAGCAATCTACTTTGATGATGCTGATGAGATGATGGTATTAGATTGTCATGGCATTGCAGAGCCACTGCTTCTGTCTCCATTCAAGTATCAGATAGATAAATGTGTTATCTACCTGGATGAAGGACATACCAGAGGGACAGATCTCAAACTGCCTATTGATTTCAGAGCAACAGTGACCCTTGGAGCAAATGTAACAAAGGACAGGCTTGTTCAAGGTCAGTCATTTCAGAACACAGCATGTAATGTGCATAAGTACTCACTTCAGCTTTAGGTGCTATGCGGATGCGACAACTAGGTCAAGGGCAATCAGTCATGTTTTTTGCACCTCAAGAGATAGACTTGCAGATCAAAAAGGCAGCTGGGAAGTTGGAGTCAGCCAAGGTTGAGGCTGTCGATATTTTGAGGTGGAGCATGCTTGAAACCTGCAATGAAATCACCCACCATGTTCCTCAGTGGGCACAACAAGGTTATGATTATCAACGACGAAACAAAGCATGGGAGATGTGTGTTTCTTCTAATAGATCACTGGCAGTTCTCAATCCTTGGCTTCAGCCTGAAGCCCGTTCCCTTCAGGAATTATATGGTCTTTTGGATGGTTCCACCCCTGGCTCGGCCATTTGGGAAGTTAGTGAGCTTCGTAAACAGTGCGAGATGCTTGGTGTTTCCTTTGTTTCTGGGACAAACATGGATGAAGAGCAGGAGAGAGAAGTCAGTCATGAGATTGAAAGGGAGCAGCAGGTTGAAAGGCCCTCAAAGGTTTCATCCATTGCCCATTCCCTGCACAATGATGTTCGCTCGTTCATTCGCACAGGCACAATAAAGGCCCAATCCACCACCTTCAAACCGCTGTTTTGCGTATTTGATGGAATCTCCTCTGCATTTCCACAAAGCGAAAATGTCTGGTCACGCAACTTGCTTTGTACTCAGGATTTCGCAGCCACAATCAGGACATCCAGTTATCGTCAGAATACTTCTGACTATTTCAGGTCGATGAATTGGATCATTTCGGCGCAGCGCGACGAGAACACAACTCTCGTCGTCCTCAGCCCATTTGAAGTCAATGAGCTATTGCCAGAGATACGTATCAGCAGCAATGTGCATCTCCACATCTATTCACCCAAAGTCAGCGTGTCCACAAAGCTTTTCGATGACCTTCAATTCTACTGTATCCCGAGGCCAGGCATCCAGATCAACGATGCCCTCTTAATAACCCAGCTGAACATCTTCGCGGGTCAATTATACCTTCAGGATTATGAAGAATATCAGCGGCTATGCTCGTTTCTAGGGCTGTACCAGGGACAACGCTTTACAGATGAAAATGTTCCAATACTAAGTGACGGATTCATCAAGCCAGAACACCGCGGTGAAGGAGATATCTCACCTTTCAAAACAAGCCCGGTTCCCTTTTTGAAAGCACTGCTGGGATCTCGGCGGAAAGGACACCCGTACCTAGCCACTCATCTCGGAAAGATGCTGCATGGACATGTGTTGACACCTGAATCGTTTGACTGAATTGTATGTGTTTTGCTGAGTGCCGATTGTCGATACTCACAAGTCTTAACAGTTGCCAAAGCGGCCTTTGAGATGGAATTTTCTTTGAGTATAGTAGATTAGCAATTGTTCACCGATGTACAGATATGTAACAAACAGAGTTTCTACCAAACCATTGTAAGGACCCAGTCGCGTCTTCATGGAGTAGATGACACGCGACGTTGACGCCAAGCAGAGGCTTCATGAAGACAGGCGCTCTTTACCTTCCACAGCACTTTCCATCCCAACCCTTCAACGGACGTTGTCCTATCTGACTTCACAAATTCTCGCAATGCCACATTTCCGCTCTCATATGCTAGGAGTATTCGGAGAGCGCCATTATGCTCGAATAGATGAAGGGACATTATGATACCTTTATATGCATGAGTACGGGAGGGGTAAACACCAGAAAAAACCAATTACCAGTCGCTTGATTCCCGCGTCCGTCCGTGGAAAAGATGGGACCGTTGCATTCTTGCTTCCCTGTCGCAGCGTGAAATCGACTGCAAGACGGCAACGACCAGATATTTGTCTAAGGAATTGTAAGAATCCATTCCAGAGAAATAGGGCTACCGCAAGAAAATTTGACTGAATTCGGGAGCACAATGAGAGTCTCGTTGAATTGATCCTCGGACGATGAGCCTGCTTTGCCGTTATTCGATGTTCCACCAACGAAGTTCAAGGCATTCAAATCCATCGAGGACCGAGGACGGGAATGGGCGTTTCAGATAGACCTGCTGATCCTGCTCTTGACAGCTCCTCGACGCAGAGCCACACGTGAAGCTTATTGTCCCGATCTTGTCTGCATCCCTTGGTTCCCTTGGTGAATTGTGCCTCCAATAAGATTGAAAGCGACGTACGTGACAATGCGCTCTCTACTCCTGTACATCGAGTAATTCGTCGTTGTGGGCCTTCCAAGAGCATATAGGACGGAATGTGCGTGTCGACGTTGACACAATGAATCCAGAACCGTTTAAGTATATTCGCTCGTTGTACGGGGAGATGACGAGGCGGTCACAGTAGAAGAATGGGACCGAAGGATATAGCGCGGTGGTGGTTGTGTTGGAACCGGCACAAGGTCCCAATAAGGAACGGTCGGGTCCACAGGTGTACTACCTGATATATCATACTTTCGAGTGCGTCGCGCGTAGACAGTTTGCGGGGTCCTCCAAAAGGTTGTAACATTCAGGGGACAATACAACTTAGGGTACGGAACTAAAGGTACGAAAGACGTCAAAGACATACCTAGCTAACGCTCCCACATATCATTAGCACCATAAAGAACGTGTATGATCTCATATCCAGACCCCGCAGAACGCAATGAAGCGAGAAGAAAGATACTGTGAGCAAGTCTTCCAAGGAACATAATACCTTGCAATATAGCAATACATGGTTCATCCTCCATCTCAGAGTGACCATAGCGACGCAACGGGATAGCGGGGATGGTGCCCACAAAGTTCTCCGTTTGGTACCTATCAATGGAAGATAGGATAATACAAGACGTTAGCGCTGAGCAGAAGTTCCATCGGCAGTAGCACTGAAACTGACGCCGAAGGCCCGACGTAGACAACATAATCCTGTCTCGCAGGAAGGAGGACAGACCGTGGTAGTGGTAGGCAGGCCATCGCGCAGATCTGTTGGTGACCGTGGGAATATTAGGTAACGACCACTGTCGCGCCGTGCTTTGGAACGTCCTCTCTTCAGGCCTCTTCGGTATTCGTTTTGCCTTCTTGCCCTCATCTGCACCGTTCTTTTACGTGTGGACGACCTGTTCAATGTCGTCTCGTCTCAACGGTTACTCGGACACTAGTTCAAAGCGTAATGTTCGAGGAACTGTGGATAACCGAACCGAGAATACAGCAGCAGGACCCAGCAAACTAGAAATCGTCCACAGGGCTTTGTTGGCGCCGTTCAGCCATAGAAAAACTGACTCATCTAAAATATTATCAGATTGTACGTGTCTCATCGCTCTCTGTCCTATCCAGTCCGACCGGATGATCTCGTGCCCGACCGTGCCGCGAGTAGAAAACTGATTTTTTGACTTTTGTCTAGTGGCACCTGTAATCATGACTCCACGACTATTGAACACATCTACGGTTAACTCGAGGCAGCGTTCCACTGTAGGGAATTCAACCATTGGTCGGTCTCGTATGGATTTTGCTACACTGGGGCGCGCCCCGCTTCGACTAGGAATGGGTTCTCGACGCATAACTTCACGCGACCTTGAAATTGTAGAGGCCACCGAAGAACTCCTTTTATCTGAAGTACCCGAGCCGGAGGGTGTCGCCTCGAACGTCAGTCTTCTTCGCGGTTTCAATGCTACCATACCCAGTGCGGAGCAAAGTCGGACACGACGAAAGCAGATGCGGAATGTTGACGCGCCGCACCTTGGGCTCAAGAAGTTGGGAATGCATGCTAGAGGAATGCTCGCCGATGATGACGACGGCCAGAGCCTCACTAGCGAGGATGACGTCGTAATGGTTCCACGCGCCAATACAATCCGGAAGACGAAGAGGAGAAAGGGCAGGGAAAGTCTAAGCGCCTCAAAAATACTGGGCAAGGAGGAATTGTCGCGGCAGAAGAAGGAGATTCTACGAGATAAAGAGAACATCAACGTTCGAAGAGTATGTTTAGTCTTTTCGTTCCTGTCCTTTTGCACTTACTCTACTTTCTCAGAGTTTGATTAACGGAGAAATAGCAGAGATCACAAACAAAATACAAGCACTGGATAATATCCGAAATAAACTTGAGCAGGATCTCCTGAAATTGCACGAGGATGAGTTGGAGCTGGATGATGAACGTAAGTCTTATCGCTGGCTACTTCATCGTTCTAAATAGTGCCATCGCAGTCGTGGGTGTTCGGGAGCGAATCGAATTTGAGCAAGAGTCAAGTCGAACTCCGAAGAAGAATTCTCAGCCGATGCATCTTCCCCAGAGTTCACGACGACGAAAAGGACCTGCCTTTCTACCTTCGGAACATGATGAACTCCCGCCGGGTGTGGCATTTATGGCAAGTGACTTCATTGTTCTTATCTTCTCTCTTCTGATCTTTGTTTTGTAGACTCTGGAATCACATACGACACCCATAACGGCCTTGGACTTTTCTGAGCCATACGGCACCCTTGTTAGCGCTTCCCAAGACGATGCCCAGCCATTAGTCTGGGACCTTTTTTCTGGGACGGAGATTGGTCGTTTACGAGGTCATACTGGAGCTGTAAGGTGCCTACAGGTGGAAGATCATGTCTGTTTATCCGGAAGTGACGACAGCACAGTCCGCCTTTGGGACTTGAGAAGAGTAGAGAGCGATGATTCGGATGGGTGGGGGGACGAAGGTGAGATTGTCAGTCTCAGCGACATCACCGAGGAAAGCGAGAATGGCGACGAACCTTCGCCGAGACCAAATGGAATTCGGAACGGTAAAGAACCCCTCGAGCGGCGGAATGATCCATGCGCCAGAGTATTGGAAGGCCACACCAAGGCCGTAACTGCCCTCTACTTTGAGGATGACTGCTTGGTATGCTAGTCAACACTATCGAAATGATTTCGATGAATTCATCCCCTATAGGTTACAGGTGCTTCCGATAAGACTCTTCGACAATGGGATTTAACGACAGGACAATGCGTTATGACTATGGACATCTTATGGGCGATGTCCCACTCATCGACGTCAGTCCCTGGGCCGTTATCAAATGGTTTCTTCTCTGGCGCCGCCGCATCGATCGGCTCTTTTGCGGTCCCAACTCCTCCATTCTCGGATGGAAGCTGGGAAATGTACGAAGATTTCGTTGGTGGTGTGCAGTTTTGGGGTTATGGTCTGGTTAGCGGTAGTGGGGATGGCGCGGTTCGAATGTGGGACAGTACGTCCTCTATCTCCGTGTCTTTTCTCATCAATGACTTTGTGAACACTCAAAGTGCGAACTGGACAAGCCCATCGAACACTCTTGGGTCATACAGGACCAGTAACATCTATCCAATTCGACGAGATACATATTGCGAGTGGAAGTCTGGATAAGTCTATTCGGGTAAATATATCTTCTTTTGTCCACCCTGCGGTTGATTAAATAATGTCATAGATATGGGATCTTCGAACTGGAGGCGTATTTGAGACGCTGAAATACGACCACGCTGTCACGGCCTTGCAATTTGACACACGAAAATTGGTTGCTGCAGCCGGTGAAAATGGCATAAAGGTACGATCATTCGTAAAGGACGTTCTCGAAGACCGACGTGTTTTGCGTATCTGTAGGTCTACAACAGAACGAGCATGCAACAGTCGACGCTAAGCACCAATGGACACACCCACCCAGCACAACGGTTAAGATACATGGACCGATACCTTGTTTCCGGGGGTCGTGATTCCACCGTCAAGATTTGGTCACTATAGCACAACCATGGAACGACAATAATTATGCGCTTTAAAGTTATTTGGTTTATACTTGTCTGGCTGGCATATACTCATGGACATATCCACAAACCAATATCCCCTGCACATCAGATGTATTTATACGCATACAGAACATAGACTAACGGCTTCCAGCGTATGTTCTGTTGAGCACAAGCATTCTCACGCGTCTCACGTTACGGAAGGTTACGGATCCGGAAGACGGCCGCACAGCCTTCATCTTGGCAAACTCATTGGTTCTTCGTAACGATTAACACCCCGGTTTTCACAGTGCCTATCGGCATGTTGGGATCTACAGCGCCCGTGCCTTGTGGTTCCGGGGAGTCTACGCCGCTCCTCTAACAAGGGGATGATGGCCTGAAAAAGCGTGTGTAGCTTGCTTGTCTTCCTACACTGGTGCAAGCACTAGGATGGGGCTGCCTGTTCTCTCCCTGTTTCTCGTCTTCCAATTCTTGCATGTGTATGCTGCCGTGAATGTCTCCTGGTCTACCACCGCCTCAGATTCGTCAAAGAATGTGGTGCAGGCTAATTTCCTGGGACTGAGTTTCGAACTCAGTTTTATGGATCAATATCGTGAGTCCACAATGTTATCCTACCGCTTTCACTATTGACCAGTCTCAGTTGGCAATGACACGTCCACAATTCCCCAAACAATGCTGAACTATCTTTCTGAAATACGCATGCGCACAGGGTCCAATCCCGTCCGGCTCCGGATAGGTGGTAATTCGGCGGATAGCTCAACGTATTTACAAAACCAGACCTCGCCGATGCTTAAGCTCACTGATCCGAATGCCAACTACAACAACCAGCCTGTGGATTATGGCCCTATGCTATGGCAGGTACTGCAAAACGTGTCGGGCTCGGTCGGGGGGACCGAGTACCTCATCGGCATCTCTCTCAGCGACCCCAATAACACCATCGGATCCACAATCGCAGGAGACGCAAAGGAGATCTTGGGCGATAACTTGGACTCGATCCTCGTAGGAAACGTCAGTCGTCTAGATCCTCTGGCCATTTCTCGCGGATCTCAATTTGACCGCACAGGAACCAGATTTGTACACTTCACATGGCAATAGACCCGGTTTACAAAATTACACGGTCCAAGACTACATCGGGGTGCGTTTGATTTTGACGTGCGTTTTGGTATCGCGTGAACGATCTTTTGTAGGAGTTCTCGGAAGTTACGAATTACCTGAATAATACCTCTGCGGGTGACATTCTGAATACCCAGATATGTGCTGGACCGACAGTATGCTGCCAGTGGGTACGTCGGTCGAGTTTTTTGATTTCTTGATTTTTTGATTGATGTATCTCACGGATATCTTAGGATTTGGCCACTCTGTTACAGCAGGGCTACCTGGCAACGTTCAGTAACATACTTAAATACATCACGTCAGTCAATTCCACCACGGAAGGGCTTTCGAGAGTTTACTTATAGCTTTTCATTTAGCCTACAGCATTATCCTCAGAATAACTGCTTCGGCTCTTATCAATATGGGCTACCATACTATCTCCAACATTCCAACAGTATGTGTGCAATCCCCATCTTACCTGAATTTGGAATGGATTTTTTCTCTCCTAGCTGTGGGTCTGGCCAGTTGGCAGCAGGACGGTATCGATATTGTAGCCTCAAATACTTCTGCTGGTCATCCTCGGCTAGTCATGTCCGAGTTCAACTCTGCCTCGTGCGGTGGAATCGCCAACATCTCTGATACCTTTGCCGTTGGGTCGCTATGGACGGTCGACTATGCCTTGCAAATGGCCTCAGTTGGTTATTCCGCTGCGTATATCCATACGAGGGAGAAAGGCATATTCTACAACCCGATCGACCCTCCCAATCGTACCGTGTCTGGTGATACATGGACCACAAATCCACCCTTCTACGCCGTACTCGCTATGCCGGAAATATTGCAAGCGAACAACGGCAGTATCGTCGTTGACCTCAACCTGGAAGGATCAATGACCGGCAATAGTACCGTCGCGGGATATGCCATTTACGATGCCGGAAGTCTTTCGGCATCGAAATTGGTCCTTTTCAACTATGATAGCGCTTCCGTGGAGTTCTCCCTGGCAAATTCTGTGTCTGGCCAGCCATCTATCAAGTATTTGGCATCGTCGGATATAAATGAAAAGCGGAATATCGCTTGGGGTGGACAGTCGTTTGTGGGTGTCAGCGATGGCAAGCCTGTCAATGTAACGCGAGATACCAGCGGGTTCAGTTGGCTTCCCCTCAGTGGTAATTTGGATTGCACGGGAAACTGTACGATTGAAGTGCCTGGTCCGAGCTTAGCAGTGGTATACTTGTCCGACTCGTCCAATTCGTCCAATTCGTCGGAGTCTCAGTCGAATTCAGCTCGACGCACTGTGGTCCCTGCGACTTTTGCTGTTGTTGGTTTTATCTTTATTTTGGGACACTTTATTTAATCTGTAGCACACTAGTTCGTATTTATTAGATGGACTTGGCACGATATTTATCTGGATTTCGATTCGTCTTCAAGGACGCGACCCTATATCTTCACGTGATGTTTGAGGACGCGTGAAAGATGGTTTGAAATTGAGATTTGCTCCCGTCCTTTGTCCGTTGTCCTTCCAGCCTACAAAAAGCCTCGCTTCATGTCCACTTAGCCCCATGTCAGGCAACGAATCGCCCACTAAGACGCGCACTTTACGGAAGGCGCCTTCTCTTGTGCTGAATGCTCCTACTACAGGTTCGGCCACGCCAGTGAACGCGCGACTGAAATATACGCCTAGAAAACTAGGCAAGCTTAAATGGACAAGCAGCACTGATATCGTACCCGACAGCGAGGAAGAAAACAGGTAGGACTTTGTACTCCTTCACTGATATTGACACGCTAGACTGATGTAGCTACACTCCTAGCGGGAACGTTAATCGGAGGGATACGAAGGAAGTCATTGTGATTTCTTCTGACGAAGAAGACACGTACGTTTCAACGTAAACATCCTTCAATTAGTCACTCACATTCATCTGTAGATACGAACTAGTGAAACCCACCTCTACGTGCGTATCTCCATATTTTCCAATTTCGCCACTGACTTGCTTATCTTAGTGGCGATGATCTTTCAAGCAGTCCCAAGAAGCCTAAGCGGGTGGTCCGAAGAATCGTTCAAAGTTCAGATGAATCTGAGGGCGATTCTCATGATGCCTCCACAACCAAGCCGGAAGTCATTGAAATCTCAGATAATTCATCTGACGAGGGGGAATTGCTACCACGTATTCCGCAACCGATAGGCCGCTCAAATAGTCGCATGCCTCAAGTTGCGATATCTGTTGATGGTTCAGTCATGACTTGGTGTGTCTGGTAGTGTGCTTACCATGTCCCTTACTGAATAGAACCAGGGATGCGCCTGTATCCCCACGAAAACCTCTACGCGTACCGACAAATGAGAATGCAGTCGCTGGCCCGTCAACTCCTAGTCGAAGCAAAGAACTTCCCAATTCTACGTTGAAGCCCGGCGCCCCCGCGACAGCTTCTCCTGCCCCCAAAACTCCCAGATCGCGACCGAACACGAAAAAAGCTCAAGCAGAGGCTGAGTTAAAGCGGCTGGCAGAATTCACTCAGATTCTGTTCAATGATCTCAACAGGGACGTTTTCAACAGTCACCTTCCGGCTGATATTGAGCTCTGCTGGAGCAAGAGACTCAATACAACGGCTGGTCGCGCAACATATTCCCGGTGAGATATCATCCTGCAGCGCTCTTGTACAGTGGTTTATTCTATATGATAGGAAAGACGGTATTGTTTCTGGAAAAATAGAACTGGCCACGAAGATTCTAGATTCCGAAGGCAAGTGTTATCCACCCACGTTTCTGTGTATGTCTGAATAGCGGAGTAGAGCGGGTGATGAAGACGCTATCTCACGAGATGTGCCATCTGGCGTGTTGGATAATCAACAAGAAACTCAACGAGAGTCACGGATCGTTGTTCAAAGCCTGGCCAGTATTCGTGGAATTGCCGATAGTATTTTGCATTGATTTTTTGACCAGGGCGGCAAGGGTGGCCGCAAAAAGACCGGATATTGAAGTTTCGGTATGTCCTATCGTTTTGAAAGGTTCATTTTCGTCTCGTTGACCGTAGCATGAAGACTACTCATGACTACGAAATTTCTTACAAGTTTGAATGGAGTATGTATCCGTTGACCTATAAGGATAGCGCCTCTCATTTTTGATAGGGTGCGAGATATGTAAATTGGTGTAAGCTCGTCCATTCTTTCAACTATCTTGACTGACTTCGCTGTAGTTATGGAAGACATAGCAAGTCGATCAAGCCGGATGATGGCAAGTATCGTCGCTGGTTTCGTGATGTGGCTGACGAGCTTGCCGTCAGTGTGTGGCAGATGCCATGAAGGAAAACTCATTCCTCTTTTCGCTCAACGCCAGCGGAAGGCCCCTCAGACCCCGAAGATCAGCCGAATGGCGGCGAGCAAGCCAAGGGGTATGTTCATATGTGTGACCGGGGGATTCTGCTAATCGATTTGAACTGGAAGATTCACCGCTGCGGACTCAACCTGAGATGCCCGATCCCTTGAAGGACGACATGATCGATCTGACAATATGCTCAGTGGATTCCGATGATGAGGTGGTTCACGAATCGGATTCAGAAGTGGAGGTGCTCGCCGCACTTTTGGGATCTACTACGATAGCTGGACCTAGTTCCTGATGCTCTAGCAATGACTATTTTCCTGTTGGTTATTGAATTTATGGACGATCTAGCGCAGATTATCTAAATACTATTACTAGCTGATTTTGACGTGCCCGGGATATGAACAACGCGTATTTATTCAACCATTTGACGCTCTTGAGAGAGTACATCGTAGTTTTCAGGGTCTTAAGTGCGCTCCGCCCCACATTATATCCGGTTTCGATTTCTTTATGAACAAGGATGGTCGGGGCGATCGGTATAAGTAATCGTAGGTATACGTATCAAGTACCAAGTGTATGGCGACAGTATAGACATGTCGTTCACATACAGAGAAACCACCGTGAAGCATTATCGAGTAAATTTTGGATCTACAAGTAATGTGCATAAATGGTAGCGAATTGGACGTGACTTGACGCGACTTACGGGGTTAATGTCGAGTTTTCCGGGTCTTGGGATTTGCCTATTCTTTTGGAAGATCAGAGGCATTCCTCTTCGTACCCAATTTGCTGATCTCTTCAGCTCCCTCTTCCTCTTCAGCCCCGGTCTCGTCCTCACTGAATGCGTCATCGTCGCTGGAACTGCCGCCGTTCGCCATGTCTTCCACCTCTTCCACAGTATATTCTATCCCAAGGCGCTGACACTCGAATCCTGAAAGAAAAGCGCTATCGTCAATGGTGCCAGAAACCTTCTTTGCGATGATGCCAAACTGCCCAAACGCGCCGTGGCAGCCATATCCGTCATTCCAGTAGAAGATGAGGAAAGGATGTCCATTGTCGTCTTCCTCTGCTGCGATAGACAGACCGTGTCCGTCTTCATGCACACGATTTGACCACTCCTTATTCCACTGTACGCTCTCTATGTAGAAGCAATTCGAGCATCCAGTGACTTTGCGAGGCACGATGCCCTGGAAAGTGCCTTCAATTTCCCCATTATTGACAGTAGCCTCAATATGCTCGGGGAGGATTTTTTCTGCACCAACGTTTGACGCAGTGATGGTAATAGCACAATCTTCTCAAATTCTGGATGACCGTAGTAGACCCAGATATATTTTCCAGGTAGAACAGAGAGATCATATGGGCCTTCTCTGAGTTTCTGCGAGGAGTGAATATAAAGTGGTACACTATAGAACGTCACATACAATACCAGGAACTACCGTTTTCTCGTCATTACACCAATACTTGGGACCTTGAAGGTATCCACCGCCTTCCTCTTCGTCATCGTACATACTATCGTTCTGGTAGTTATGCCAATGGGAGTGCCTCATTTTGAAAGGAACGGTCGCAAGCAGGAAGATTTCTTGGTTCCGTCGGTTCATCGGTCCGAAGATATATCGGCACGTTCCGTCGGGTTTTGAACCTTAATACTTGGCTGTATAGAATTACATAAGCAAGTACCCTTCAATTATTCGCCATACTTCTCAAATCGCCAACGCGCGCATCTTGCTAGGGTCTCTGTATGTTGCCTTTCGTACTGCTCTACACTATCTCACTCACCTACTCTTCTAGTCAAGCTATCTGAAAATACATACAAAATGACCCACGACGCCGTTTGGTTCTCTCGTCCCAGAAAATTCGGAAAGGGCTCCCGTCAGTGGTGAGTAGTATACCCACTATTGAGATGTCCCGTGGCTGACGCCTGTGCCAGCCGTCTCTGTGCCCACCAGGCCGGTCTCATTCGCAAATACGGCCTCGACCTTTGCAGGCAATGTTTCCGTGAAAAGTCTGCTGCCATCGGTTTCGTCAAGGTTTGTATTATTTATCCCTCTTCGTGGTCTCTTCGATCTCATATTATTTGTAGAACCGGTGAAGCTGCGTAGGACTTGAACCATTCGCTTTGCGTCTCCTGCTTTCGTATACAAACCAGCATATGCCTGTATTCTTCGTGATAGGGAAATGAACTACTAGTTTCCGGGCATTCTTCACGACTGAGTTACATTCCTGCGTTCCAAATCTATGTCATTCTATCTAGTACAAGTCTAATTGTGAGATGCTACTACAAGTCGTGAATGCAAAAGATGGTATATTGCAATCAAGACACTCCAAATGATACACACAATGAGGCAAAGCATCCGGTTGGCAAGTATCTAATTAAAGACTTTATACAGCTGAGGTTGGGGATAGGAATAACTACAGAATGACAAATAGTGCTGCGACGAGGATACTATTAGACAAACAACCGAGTTAGAGTGAATGAAATAACCTGTACAAATGAGGTGGCAAATACGAAGTGTCCAGACATGAAAGCAGAAGAGGAATGCAGTTTTCGAATACAATGAGGTTGTGGTATGATAGATTCGGGACGGCAATGCCCCAGAGATGGATGGATGAGGGAAAAGAGGTCGAATAAGGTAGACTTTTAGGGTTTAGGTATCGTACCAACAGAGACGGGCGTTGAACGAGGAGTCGTATGTTAAGTTGAGGTCGTTCCCGCCGAACGAGTTTACATCCCATAGCCAAAGGCCGATCTTTGATAGGGATCGGTGAGGCCCGCTCCACCAAATTGATTGACACCGTTGAATGAGCCGGAATAGGCGCTGCCATGCGTTGCTGACAGACTATTGTGACCCGAGTTTCCTTGCAAAACGTAGCCGTCGATAGACTGAGGCTGAAGGTTATGGAGCTGCGATGAGAGATGTGATTGACCGAACGATGTCTGCTGAGGAAGGCCATAAAGGCTGCCTTGGCCGTAGACGTCTGTCAGAGTGTTGGCATGATGAGCTTGAGGAAGGTGACGGCCGCCGGTAGGGGTTGAACCGAGGCCTTGGTTGGTGAGCGCCATGTTGACAAGGGCCTGCTGGGTATGATACCCGCCAAAGTGGTCCATTTGCTCGCGCTGGAGCTTGTTCTGGATACGTTTGCCGTACGGCGTGTTACGGATGAGAGGAAGAACAGGCCTAATTCCTTCTACAAGCAGTGCGCGTTGTGCGGGCTCGGCATAATCCAGCGCCGTCTGGACACAGTAGTTTCCGTACGAATCACGAAGAAGTTTCTCCAGACGAGTTCGATTGAGAAGCTCTTCGATGAGCATCTTCCGGGTGCTGTGTTCTGCAACGCGAACACACTACGGCAGAAAGTTGGAACAATTCCATATAGAAAGAAAAAATTGCTCGCACCTTTTCGATAACGTTCGAACTAAACTTCTGGACCGACAGCGCACAGACGTTCCCGGCGAACTGACGTATAACCGCATCGCTGAAGCGATTGTCGTTCAAATCAAGGATGTACTGAACGACCTATTAAAACGAATTAGCCAACGAGGTACATCGAACGATGACGATACACTCACATAGTTACCATATGGGTCTTGAACCAGAGTGAGAGCATTGTAGGTTATCTCATTAACGAGCTGAATGCGCTGGTGGTCCGATGCATGATCAATACACCGCTGAAGAACACAACATCCGTGACGATGCGTCGCAACTTCCACACAGTTGACAGCAACGGCATTGTAAATGAACTACAGCGGATGTCATCAGAAGGAACCCATCCCCACAGCACAGCACGTACCTGGTTGTCCTCGGGAGCCAACTTGTTGAGGCACTTCTGGATAACATGATTGCCGTTCAAGTCCTTGATGAGGACGACGACATGAAGACTGAGAGCAACGATAATGGAATGAATCTGAGCATTGTAGCGAACATCAGCCTGCGTCACCTACGTAAGTGTGATAGGAGAGATAGTAAGGAAATTACACTTGCCTGACGTCTTGTTGATAAAAAGTCGATCATCTTTTGCACTGCACGCGTCCCATGCATGTTCAATGAGATATTGACAAGATCCTGCGCGACAGATTCGCATATCACATTGCGCTGTTCATCAGTAGAAAACTCAAGCAGCTTCTGACACAGGTAATTCCCGAAAGGATCTGAAAAAATACGATGAGAAAAAAAAACTGTCATCCTTGGCCGAACAACGCACCTGTCATGAGATCCGCAAAATGACCGAACGTTTCACGGAATATCATGTCTCGGTGTTCTGGAACGCCCTCCTCTAGCTTCTTTTGAAGGTATCGGCAGCCATGTTGGTCTTTGCATAACGCAGGAATTTCACCCTGGAGATCCTCTAGACGTGTACCAGCAAAACGGTTGACTAGCAGGATGTGAGACATTGAGGAGGAGTAAGAAATTAGACGTGACAAACATTCTCGGTCGATGTCACCCCGTTTGTGTTTAGGGCCGTGCAAACCATTCATCTTGCCATCAGCCACACCATTGCTTGGCCGACCTGATACACCTAATCCATAACGAGATCCAGAGTACAAGGCACCAGAGCCATTGGCACTTCCACCATTGGGGGTACGGCTACCCTCAAACCCGTAGGAATCATACCGGCCGTTGTCCATCCCGCCGTTAAGGCCATACACGGAATCCACACCATACTGCTATATAACGAATCATTAATGCACATGCCAATATGCGAAATAAGTCACGAACCTGCATGGATTCTTCGAGACTTCCTTGTGATGAATTGAATGACAAGGGTCCGTTCTCATATTGGGCCGTGGGTGTGAGTCGCGTCAGCGACGGTTGAAGATCACCCGAGTTTACGGTACTATCGCCTAGTTGATGCGAACCCATACGAGAACCCAAAGTGTCGGTAAGAGGGGTGGAGGGTGTCTTCATAAGGTGCTGAGGGTTGTTTGAGATCCCTAGTGGCGTTGCTGGCACAGACCGGGTAGTACCGTTTAAACTCTCCAGCATGATTGGCGGTGTGCCGCGCCTAGACGATGGAGGTCGAACATGAGGATGTCCCTGAGGGTGCTGAGGGACCAGGGGTGTGCCCGAGGCTGAGACAGATCCTGCAAGTTTCCCGTTGGCGTCAATAGCGGCCGGGGACAAAGACAAAGTCGGGTTGGTGACTGTCCGCCTGTCATTCCTGGATGAGAGTCCATCTCCACGAGAGCCGGGGAACTGCGGCCATTCCGAATGTTTTTCCCGAGATTCCATGGCGCGACTGAACGAAGACCGTGGCGAAGTCTGAGATATATGCGCAAGATCAAGCGCAGCCGATGACGTTGAAACCTGTGGGTGTTGAGTGGTAGCTTGGGAAACTTTGCAATAGAACGGCGCACCTTGGAAAAGTGGTTATACTTGTCATCATCGGAAGTGGGCAGGTTCCGCATGGCATCTGCAGAAATGGGACTTAGAGAGGGCCTTGAATGAGCTGACAACAACTCACTGTGCATTTCCTGGTCGAGCTGCTCGTCCAACATCATGCCAGCGTTGAAATTGCCACCGTAGCGAACCTCTTCTTCGCCATAGCGCGAACCCCGGTTCAAGATGGAAGTCGAAATAGGGTTGGGTGCGGGAGAAGTTCTGTTGGAACGGTCTCCGGCGACAGCCAAACTTTGGAAATGGCTCGCCAATTCCTCATCGTGGCTGCTGGCAGACGTACGGCGGCTAGCGGGCATACTTTTAGCACCAACAGGACGCGCACCGCCCTGGGTTGAGGTACCGTTACTGGGATCAGGAGAGAGGTTGACGTTTTGAGCGTAGGTAACGGACTTTCGCTTATCGGCAGCACCAACGGCTTTAGACAAGGAGTCGGCATCGACAGGAAGGTGAGAACGGTTGTTGCGCATGCCAGGAATAAACTCGCCATTGAGGACGGCATTCACTCGAGGGGGAGTAGTGGGCGCCGAGACTGCAAGGTGCTGCATACCGGCACCGTTGGGAGCGTTGGGATCGTAGGGAATGCTAAGCAGCTCCTGGGCTTGCTGCTGCTCGAGAACCCGCATCTGATCCTCGAACATTTTGCGCTGAAGAGCGCGCTGCCTCTCATGCTCGAGTCGCTTGAGCTCGACACGCTGCAGCGAAAACAGGTCAGCAGGACACCAAAGAGAAAGGCTGGGCTACACACAGCAGACATATCAGGCATATTACTTCCCAACCTTGCGGCCTACGACAGAAGAAAAGAAGTTGGAAAAAGTCGGCCGAGATTGAAAGGGGAGACATACGGAGTCAGCGAGGTCCAGGAAAGCCGGCGGACTCTGCTTCCTCTCGTCGGAAGGCGAGATATTATCAGTAGATATATTAGAATTTTCCGAAGAGATATTCATTTTGGAGGATAGAGACCGGCAAGCGTTCCAAGGAAGTGAACGACAGAAAACAAAGCGAAGGATGAGTAAATAAAGAAAAGCGTAATTTGACAAGGACGATGCTGGACGAACAGGGGTGGCAAGGCATTGAAAAGGAGAGAACAATGATAGACGGCGATGACGACTGACCTGAAGCCAAGTTTTGGGCCTCTATAAAGGTATTGATGTTACAACGGCTGATGCTGGACGACGACGACGGTGATGAACAGAGCACAAGAGTGACAGCAAGGCAACGCACCCTTTTTAATGCTCCAGAATCCAAGCAGAGACGGGAGAAGGAGGAGTGAGAGAGTCAAGTAATATGGTCGCTGAGCACCGTGCTGGGGACCCTGAACTCTAATACCCCGGCAATCCCCCTCAAAAATAAAACTCCGTCACTTTCCGATTTCCGTCGTCCCTTGAAAAAAAAAACTTGCCATTGATGCTGTTGATGCCTCTTCACATTATATCACGGTGCCTCCCTGAACCCCAGTGAGATCGCCGTGAACAATATTCTTGCATTTTTATTCTTCTTTTTCCAAGTATTTCTCTCTTATATTAGTCTGGACACCGCCAGGGCGGGCTACTCCAAGTCTCAATATTTTATCCAATTAGCGTCTGGGCCCCGTACGCAGTCCCCTGGCTGACCAAGCGAGAACATCATATGCATCACACACGTCGCTACGCGCGTTGCCATACAAGGAACTGCGAAAAATCCGCTTTCCCTCCCAGGCATTGTCCGTCCTTCTCATTTCCTTATTCTGCGCTGGTTGCATCCATGGAATTCCAAGAAGTGCGCCCCCGTCATAGTTAATGTTTTAGCGTCTTGTAATTTCCTTTTGTTTCCTATCGTATGGTGATCGTACCTTGCTCTACCGAGATCCAGATCTTTTTACACGCGATTCATCCGGTACGCTATGTGTCGGTGTAGGTCCAAAGCCCACATATTCATGGGCCGTCATACTAGAGCGTGGTACTTGAGTGGCCTGCGCTCGGTCCTGATACCCGATTTCCAGCCTCCATATGTACGTGTTCATAATTTCGGAAAGACTTCGACTTCGCAAATGGCATCATATAAGTATATCCGTTGTACGTGTCGCGTCATGAAATGTACATAAACTAAACACCTCCGTTCAAGTATGTAAATTGTAAGTTCTAACTCTACACATGTGTTACTATCGGAGGCGACAATGTGGGAGGTGCTGGGGACACACGCCGATCTTCCTCCACATTAATTTTCTCCGGTCCCGGAGAGCCAGACGATTCACCTCCAAGCCAGTACCCGTTGGCCGCGGGCTTGTCCTCATTCGTGAGCTCCGCCCTCTCACCCGACTCGCTTTCACAATGGATAGTACGGCGATCATCCTCCTCTGACACGCCACTGCTTTCCTCTTGTGTATCTTCCGATGATACTTCGGGGGTATTTCCGTTTACATGAGCTCCTTCGCCGTCGGATGGACTCTTGGCCGCCAAAGACGTGGGGTACCGAGAACGCAGGCTAAGAAAACCTGCCAGCGGATTAAGATTTATGAATGGCCGTCCTTTCTTGATTCCATCGACAGTAGTCGGTGTCGTTGAGCCGCTGGCAGGAGGCGTTGAATTGTCGACGGTCAACTCACGGTCGACCGGCTTCGGTGTTGCAGGACTCTCACCCATTGGCGATTCCGGGCGAGGTGACTCCAATCCGGAGACAGACAATGCAGGAGAGTTGAATGGTCGGGAGGGTCTAAAATCAGAATTCTAAACATGCCCGTGTGAAGAATTATGTGAAATACCAACCCTACGGGTAATCCTTCACCATTGGTTAGCGTTAAAAGTAAATTCTTGAGGTTAGGAAGCGTGTGGCGCATGTCCAAAGCACGCAGGTCGTAATCAGACATTAACTAGAAAATGTAACCGTGAGAGCTGTGCTTGTCATAGGTTGCAATGTGTGAATACCAATTCAATGTCTTTGTTAAGTAGGAAAACCCCATATTCGAAACGATATGTATCTACCCCTTTGGAGAAAAGGGGGAACCTAAGAAAATCATAAGTGCCAAACCCGATCTAAAGATAAAATCCTCACATTCTCGGCCCCACCATTGCAGAAATCCCGTCACGAATTAGACTACGGCTGCCCACAAAAGTCACAGGGTATACCAGGCCTTTGCCCAAGTAAACCGCGATGAATTGAACGAGCTGAGCGGCGTAGCCTAGAGCCGTAGCAACCGTGTCTTCGTTCACATCATTGTGGGAAGCCAGGAATAGGGGAGGTCCCGGGTCGCTTGAGGAGAATGGTATGGGAAGCGGTACATCGAGGATGGTGTATAGTAGGTCCGGCGGTGAACGCAATTCAATCGGGAAGATCCAAGACAGCGTCGAAAGTAGTGTTGTCCGTGTTGGCGATATTCGATGTTGTAGAGCATCAAGATGAGACCTTGAATGAGAAACCACGTTACAACTGTAGCATCCGGAAGAAGGGCAAAGCTAACCGTTGCTCTACGACAGATTGAGATGTACTGTCCAAGTGGTTCGACCTTTTCAAAAGCTGCGACCTCGCCAGCTCAAGTGTTTCCCGGCGTTGCCTTAGCCGATCCCGACGAGATTTGATTTCCCACTCTCCTAGAAGGAAAATTGCATCAGGCACGCCACTAAAATGCAATGGTAGTAAATTCTTACGTTCTTGCCGCAGGGTTTGGAGATGCTGGAAATTGGATTGAAGTTCATCCAACCGAGCTTCGCATTCATTAACTCGGCGCCTCTATAGAAAAAAAGTCAAACTTTGATGTACATCAGAATGGAGAACGGAAGGGCAGTAGCGCGTGCCCTGGCGTGTTCGAAAGAAGTAACCTACCAGTTTGAAAGCGATGTCGTCTTCCACAAATTTATCAATACTACGCGCCACTTCATCCAATGATGACTGTGCGTCATGAATGCATGTCTGGAGAGTCACCAATCTAGTAAGTAGTGGTTACGATGTTGCCTTTCATATAAGCAGTATAAATTCACTGACTTGAATAGGTCTTGCCAGCTAGCTGTCTGTACATAGTCTTCAGATGATTGGGACGTGCGCCGGGCACCGCGTCTATGCCGTCTTGGAGTAGACACAACAGCATCGATCGAGCTCTCAGAGGGGAATATATCTTCGATATGGCGGACTCTGCGTACGTCTGTCTCTGGATCGGACGCATATCCTACAGAAGGAGACGGTGTCCTGCTCCGGGGGACCTTGGCCGACAAAAGATAGTAAGAATGACCTGGAGGGTCTAAGGTAACGAGCAGGGTATTTGAAGGAAGTTGCGATGCGTGTGAAAACTGGAATGAAATGGTCAGCAATGAGGTGGATCTGATTCATTGGTTCTTACATCTTCTGTAATTGGTATCAGCTCTTCCAAATTAAAATCCCATTTTTCCAGAAGCTTCCACTCAGTCTCGTCAGGTATTTGGCGGCCTTTTCCTTTACTACTGGTATCATTCTTCCGCTCAGATGTGTTCTTGGCCCAAACTTGCACAGTAAGGTCTCCGCCAGTAACATTAGTCGAAGTAGAAAAGTCGTTTCGAGGGTCTACTCGAAATGTGGGATTGGTAGATGGAGGATGTATGGGAGATAGGAAATCTGGCACAGGGGAAGAGCGGCTTTCTGACTGCGACCGAGGGGAAGGGTTGGGACATGGAGTTGTAGGTGGAGACGCCTGTCCGTTGGTACGTAGCACCGAAGTTGAGGCAGACTTCAAATGCGACAAAGACTTGGGAACAGCTGGACGCGGTGTACGCGTTGTTCTCTCCACATTACTGATCGTTGGTCTATGGCCCTTGACATTTTCAGTACCGTTGGGCTTCTTGGTTTTCAAACCAGAGGGGCTGCGAGGAACGGTTGGGCGAGAGGTGCCAGGTGGTCGACGAGGGGAGGGGGCAGGAGTAGTGTCTTCAGGGACGTTATTATGAGGAGGGTGCACTATGACGGACAAGAATGTTTCGACCAGACGTGTCCGGATGACACCTTCGAGTTCAGTTTGTGTATGGTTATGAAGGAGCGTGTTGTAAGGAGCAGCCGAAGTTGAGGCCAGCGCTGAGACATCAGGACCAGATAAGGTGACCCCGAGCGACGAAGCATTAGAACCGGCTCGATACCGGCGAATAGTAGGTGCAGAGCCAGACGCAAATTTACTGGAAACACCAGCACTGCTAGCGCGAGAACCTGCTCTCGTTCTCCCTCTGGATATTGCCGCGCTGTCCCCTGGTCCCTGACCTTCAACGACGTCTTCAGACTTCTTGCTGCGGAACGTCGCTACCGAATTAAGCGACACCCGGCGACTTCGTTTCGACGTCAGAGAAATATCCAAATCGTCAGTTAGATGGCCGTGGCTGCTGAACTGTGGTTGCTCCGAAGGCTGAGAGAGAGCGGATGCAAATTCATCTCGGACAGGAAACGGCGTCAGATTGCGGACTTGGATGGATGTTATGTGGCGGATGCGCTTCTATGACAGAACCCAAAATGAGCCCATTGGCCGACAGAGATGGAAGTACACGCAACTTGTGAGAGAACATCATGGGTGTCATCTAATATCGCTTCTGCCTCCCCATGCGAGCCGCCCAACATTGAAGGTATTGCGCAGAGAACACGGCACGCTCACCGGGTACAGTTAATACGACTGTACCGCAGGCTTGCCGTTTCGGCGAGATATGGCTGAAGGGCGGTCCAGTATACGCTGTCGTCGGCCTAAGGTAGCCCAGGCGAAATGTCTCTCGTCGTTATCAATCCCAGGCGCAAGGCCTACCAGTTGAAAGGGTAAACGCGGTCGACGACCAGACCTAGAACGAAGTAGAAGCGAAAGCGAGCATAGCCCTAATTTAGGGTTATGCAAGGATAGCACGTGTGACGCAAGACGACGCGACTTCAACTCCGCTGCGGCACTCTCCACAAGTGGCGAACCTTGATCGACTCGTCATTAATATCACAAACCTCATGTTCCAGGCGAGGGCATGTTCGTGTTTTTTTATTCGCCAATTTGTCCTGCACTGAACAGAACTTCAGGGCACTGCCAAGTCCTTTAACTGAGGCATACGAAGACAGCAATAAATTAACATGGTACTTTTTACATGGTCCATATACAAGCAGTTGACTATTGATACAACCTTTTGGTCGTCCTAACCGAGACGAATGAAAACGACGATAACAATAAGACAAACGGAGGAAGACTCTAACTATCTTCCATCGCGTCCGCGAAATGAGGTTTCCGCCGTTCCTGTGATTTGGCTGCAAGATTTTGCGCCTCCTTTATCTCCTTATTCATCCTGGCCGTCTCTCGATGCCACAGGGCAGAAACCTCCTCTTCCATCACATCGTCCGACACCTCTGCATCGGCACTTTTGACACCCAAGCCCTTCAACACTTCGTCATATCGAATTCCCGAGGCGATTTGGACATTCCCTGTGATGGTTCCCGATGACGTCCTTGTAAGAGAACGCTTGCCACCTTTGCCGCGAGGGGATCCGATGGTAGAAGTGGCGGACACTAGACCAACCCCATCTAGCATACCAAGTAGGTCCACGAATTCACTACGCGAGACGGGTGTGAATACGTCGCTATCGCCGCGCTGCAACGCCAATGAGTAAAAGATGAAGAGATGCGATGTCTCTATGCCTGTGGATTTTGAAGGGGACTTGGGTGCGGCGGTCGAGAGCAGTGGCAAGCCGGCTTCGATTCGCTTGGAGGATAGCAGGATCAGGAGAAGCACAATGCGTGCTTGAAGGCCCAAGGACTTGACATTTGATACAATTTCACTGTCGCTTGAACCCGGAATAGAGGGCGTGGAGGAGTGTGCCAAGGGTTTCTTGTTCGACGGTTCATGGCTTTTAAGAGTGGCGAGAACATGGGCAGGCGTGATGGAAGGACGTCTATCACCCTTGCAAGACGTGACAGCAGCATCGATTGCCCCACGTAAAACTTCGAAGAGACTTCTAACATCTCCGGTCATAGCCGCGACCTTCTTTGTCAACAATGTCAAGGCAGGAGCAGGAAGGAGCGTTTTGGCCTGGTCCGCCTCGGTCTCATCATTGCGTAAAGGGGCCAACCTTGCTTCGATGATTTGAAGTAGCTGTGTCGGCGTATAAGGAGCGAAATGAATAGTCCGCACGGATGACGAGAACGTAGAGGCAGATGACGTCAGGGTATGAGTGTTAGCGATACCAATGACACGTATAATGGAAGGATTGGCGGTGGGAAGAGAGAACAGAGTCTCCAATGACTGAGGTGTCGTAGCTATGTGGTCCAATTCGTCCAACACCAAGAGGCTGTGGCATGAGATGAGCGCTATTTAAAAAATGCTGGGGACATTCATACCATTTCGTTAAAAGACCATTCAGCAGGGCTTCAACGGCATCTTTCCCTCTCTTAACCTTCTTTGTTTGATTAGATGCCTTCTTCGTCCCCTTGAACTTCTCATGGAGCCGCTCCCATAAGGCCTCAAGACTACTTAGCGCCATGCAATTGATCGTAATGACCTCGATATCATTGTCGAGAGAACGGAGAATTGAGTTGACGAGAGCGGTTTTTCCAGTTCCGGGTGCCCCAGAAATATAGAGACTAGACGGACGATCCACATCATCGGAGTCCCGAGGTGAAGCGACCACGAAACCCGTGATAAAGTCACGAATGATTGCGCGCTCATCATCGCGTGCCGGCATATCCACTGCATCATCACATGTCGCACGAAGTAGCGCGCGCGCCCTGACATGGAAGGGCAGGAGTGTAGGAGGTGTCGGAGGAGGTGTGGTTATCGCAGAGCGTGATACTGGTGTCGAAGGAGAAGAAATCAGCGAGGCAGAGGCGTGACGCTCTAGAACTAACGATAAGAACAGGCAAAAATTATTAGAGCATAGTAAACATACGTGCTCGTCGACGAGGTGGGGTAACTTCAATCTCTGTCATCGTTCTCCTGAGCGCTCGCGTTACTCTCGATGAGATCGGCGAAGGGGCGCCTGCATTCACAGCGCGAATGCGATAGGGAGGAATGTTCTCCTTGTTATCATCGCCATCGAGTATGGTGACCGTCGTTTTTGGTCGCTTATAGCTGGGCGTCTGGTCTGGCGACGGCAGCTCACTGCGGTGAGTGCGTTTGCCGAGAGTCGAAGAGCGTGTCGACCGTGGTGTCTGCATTGCCAGCGACGATGAAGATAGGACGACTGGCCAGGTGGTGGTGTTAAGGCAAAGAGTGTCCAGCCAAACAACCGATTTTGATGACGGACTTTTGAATTTTCGGCCATCAAATTGTACGTTAACAAACAGGACGCGATACTCGACGCGTCCGTCACGTGTGCGACGCGACGGTCACGCAATTTGAATATCCTCGTTTATTGTGCCACTTTATCAGGCATTGATGCCATAACCACCAGCATTTTTCCTGGTTTCAATCCGTTTAAACTGCGTTCAAGAGATTAAAACCTTCGGCCTAAAACCGAAAGGAAATTGTATCATGATGGCGGCCGAGTAGAAGTATACAAACGCAAGCCTCTACAATCCCCTTTCTATCAAAAAAACAAGACTAGGATCGTATTTCAAAGGTTTATTTTACCATCGAGAAGGACATTAGAGTCAATATATTGTATGACAGGTAGGGTCGATCAGCCTCTCACTACGGAGCCAAGCGATGGCCTCACTTTACGATGTGAAGTTCAATCCACCAGAATCATTTCAGCTTAGAAGAAGTCGTCCGGCGCGCTTGGCCCCACCAAAGGTATGGCATCATCATAACCGGACAAGCAGTCAGAGAAATCTCCATTGGCAACAAGGAGAGACTAAGAATAATCAATGTCGACAAACAAAGGAGGACGGAGGCCGTACAATCCTATCTTGTTTGATTCTGTTGCCGAAATATGCTGACATTTATGAGGAGTGGTATCTTGTGCGGCCAGGTAGTTCTTGACGTTCTTTTCAATGGGATACACTCCTCTTCTCTCTGGCTCGCCCCACGGTGAAAGAACACGATATCCAGTCTGAGATGCCAAGGAACTCCGATGTCTATTCAATGGAACCCAGTCAGCAATAGTACGGGACGAGTAATTGCCCTGACCAATGAATCAGTACTTCCATTAAACAGTCGAGACGAAACAGTTACAGACGCAGTGACCAAAAAAGCTGCCTCAGAAAATCAACGAGGACTCGAGGACAAAGTATTTCAACCACTTATGAATTTCCATCTGAGCAATCGTGATTCTTGTTTACTGAACATGAACTGGGAGTACATCCTTTGAAGGCAGAGATAACTTTGCTAAAGTGATATCGTCAGGCTGCTGTGAAGAGCATCAGTTTGCTTTCTCCTAAGCAACGAATCTACGAGATCAAGAAGCCAATCAGGATGAAGGCATCTCACCCTACAGCCACTCGCTCCCTAAGCATATACCTAGGGAAATACCAAGAAGACCGCGATAGTGATTCCGATAGACAAGTTCATCGAACGAGTTGGACGGGGCTCAGGATGAAGTTGAAAAGCCCACACGGCTCGAACCATCATTTATTGACCTCCACTATCCATGAGTAGCGCGCAGGAGACAAGGTCAATTTTACGACCTTTGATTTTCGTCCATTTATGCGGTGCCGACATCGAAGATAACATATGGTACGTCTCATGCATGAGTCTTCAGGATGCGTATAACGCATGTTTTTGGTGCTGTTTGACGGGTGATAGATACCAGGTCATCGTAACAGTTTAGCGGTGAGAATAAAACCACGGAAGATGTCATAAATAGGTCCTCCCAAACTCTAGAGTGTCCCGTTGCTCGTCAACGAATCTGATCCATGACGTGCGCCAGATCAGTGTGCCTATGGATGCAACTATAGATCGCCGAGCACAGAAGGCGGAATAGCCACGCCAACACGATAAGGACCGCAGCAAGGATATTGCATCCAGGATGGTAAGGAGATACAGATACTTGAGTTTCACTACGAGGGTATTTATATGGCCTGTGCGACTCTTCTTTTTATACTCACATGTAGCAGTTTCGCGTCGAATTGACGGTAGACGACTCCAACCATACTCGACAGTAATGTTATGCCGGTAAACAGAATCAAAGGCCCCTACGTCACAAAAACATTAGTTGTTACGTGAAAGCTGCTTTAACAACTTACATATCCTTTTAATGCATACGGATACTCAGACTTTCCTGTGAGCGCCCATGGGTGTAGCAACCCAGACGATATAGGTGCAGCCAAAGCATTACCGACGCCTCTACCGGCAATGAAGATACACATCAACATTGATGACAAGTGCGGATCGTCACCGCCTACTGTTGATGCGAACTTTGTCCACAGCGCAGACCAACTAGGCGCAAGGAAGCCGTAGACGGCGGCAAATACAAGGAGAGTAGCGAGATGGGTAGTGAAGCCCCATATACACAGAACGGCGAAAGAAGAGCCGAGCGCAGACAGGAAGATGGAGATGCGCAAATCGAACCTGTCGGAAAGATAACCGAGGAAAATACAACCCGGGGCGGAGGTACCTGCGGCCATTTTACATCAACAGTCGGGTTGCGAGAAAAGCAAATCGGCGTACCGTTCATCAATGACAGCGCCCAGGTTCCTGCAGAGGCTGCATTATTTAACCCCAGATCCGTTGCAAAAGCTACAAGGGTATCATATTAGAACAGCCCATACACCACAGAACCAACCTACTTGGTAGATACAGAGTAGGAAGGAATGTCCCCAATCCCTGTATCAAATTGGCGATAAGAAAGATCCAAAAGGGTTTGAACTTGAGAAATTGGGTATTGATGGGTCTGTGGTGGACAATTTGGGACGGTGGGACTCGCGACTTGATATAGGGCAACGCAGGGAGGGCAAAAATGGTGAAGGCGGTTCCTAGAGCTAGCATAGTCGTCCTGAAGCCATATTTATACAAAAGAGTCTTGATGACTATTGGCATTACGACGCCTCCAATGCCTGGAAATACGAGTCACTATGAGCTAACCAGCGACAAACTGTTGTCAGGGACACACCGGAGCCCGAAAATATGAGGCCATTCGCCTTTGAATGGGCCGAGATAATCAGACCGTTGTGAAACAGCCAGATATATGAGGTAACCCACCAGTCCTTTCCTTTCAGAAAACCACTCAAACGTGTATGTCATAGTAGGAAAATATAGCATGCCTGTGTATAGATTATATTAGCTTTGTGATTCTAATGACAGCTGGATAGCACTTACTGCCGCCGACCGAGTACAGAATTCCTTGCGTTAGAAGCAAAACGCCCGACGTCTTCGCAAATGCTGCCCCGAACAGTCCTGCGACACATAGAACCAGCCCTACGTACATCCCCTTCTTCTTATGTACTGGAAATCGCGAGAATACGGGAAGGATGATAAGCGAGGCAAAATACATTAACCCAGTAGATAGAGATCCGACGAGGGCGAGGAGCGACGATGGGGTATTTTGAAACGGCTCATGCGAGGTGTAGTAGTTGAGGAAAACACCATAAGAGAAGGGGTAAGACCAGACAAGAAATTCGAGAAACCATGCGCTAACGAGGAACGCCCAGGCGTGGAACCCACGATCCTATGTGGAAAGCCGCATTGAGGTTTGGAAAAATAGATCAAATTCACGACGAACCATAGGAGGCAATGACGACGCATTCAACGGCACTTCATCGGTATCGTTAGCTCCTCCTCTTTGAGTCATCTGCGCGTCTACAATCATGTCTTCGAGGTCAATCGTTCGTTGGTCCGAATCGTCAGCTTTTGTCCTGACTCCGTGTCAGTTTTCAGAGATCAAGGAAGATAAAACGCTATTTACCGTGTCTGGTTCAGACTAACTAACTCAATGTCGGTGGACATGGTGGGCTGGTTTCGAGACGGGTTGAAAGAAGAGCCATCTTTAAGTCGATGGAAATGAATTTCATTTCCATCGGATAGCCGCACCGATGATCAGTCATCAAAAACTTGACAAATCCACTGCAAGGGAACACCGCGGTCTCCATTATCAGATAAGAACTTATGAGCTTGAAGCAAAGAACAAGTTTTTTATCACTGTACAATCAGAAAAAGAAGATTGAACGTAACGTACGCGTAAGAACGAATCGTGTAAAAGGTTCGCCGGGGCGTTTCATTCCGACTACCTTCCGGAAAGGATGAACGCGTTTAGTCACCAAAGTCACTTAGTCACAGTGTACGCTACTTGCCAATAGAGACCACAACGTTTCGGCTTCAAAGCAACCTATCGATAGGATGAGCGAACAGTTTCTCCTTTTTTTTTCAAGTACTGAGAGACCGGTTCTTCTACTGCAGACTTCAGGAGGGTTTGGAACAAATTTTTAAAATCGTTTTTGGTATATCACGGACTTGCCAAGGACAATCGTCGCCAGGAAATCAACATCAGAAAATTACTGCCCTTTGGATAACGAGAAGACATATATCTTGTAGTCACCCGTATATCAATCGAAGACCCATACCCTAATTTCTCATAGAAGGCGTAAAGCGTTGGTTTGTACGACCACGGTCATCAAATGGCGAGACCCATGGCGTCTCAAATAGATGTGTTGTTTCGCATGCCCTGCAGAGTGGTATTGGAATTGCAATGCCTGGAAAGAGGATGAATATCAAATTGTGCGACTTGACAGGATCAATCAGAGACTACAAACTTACACAGTAATACACAACAGTGCGAAAATTATTGCTTGAGTAACTCTTCTCGTTCGAGGACCGACTTTTCGAGTTTGATGAGGATTGTTGTCCGTGTGGGAAATTGGGCTGTGGGTGTACTGTGTGCGGTTACCCGAGCGGGCTAGATCAGATAGTATGAGTACCAGGTACGGTCCGAGGATAGCCTGGACATACAAAGCCTAGTCCGTCCAGTACGGCTTCAACGATACCCGCAGTGAAGGACGAACAGCTTAATTGACTCATGTCCTTGGGAACGGAGATATGGCGCTCAATAGGTGGATCATTGTCAATGATCATATCTGTGTTGTAAACGTGAGCGAAAACAGACGACACGTGTTGCAATGGCATACATTCATCTGCGTTCTCGACACTCTTCTCGATTGCATCCGCTGGTTTTCCAAAGACGGCCCGCCAGACTTGTGTGTGAATGGACATCAAGGAAGGCAGGAGCCGTATTTCTCGTTTCGGAGCCTTGGAGGATGATTCTGCGCGCCATACCATAAGCTCAAGGACCCGAGTGCCGATGCGATAGCCGAGAGTATTTAGTCTTGGGTGATTGTTAGCTGATATACGGAATATGAGGCATGAGACGAACCGGCGTTCGAGATCATTGATACCGCTAACGCGTTTCTGGGTATACTGTACGACTTCTGAGAACAGAAAGCTGAAAGCGGCGCCAGAGACATCAGTCACGCGAGGTTTGTTGAGGTTCTTGTCGTATATGTTTGGTCGAGCAAGAGCCTGCTTATTGGTACCGAGAGCTGTGTTTATCGAAGGAGCTGAAGGAATAGAATAGCGAGAACTCGTCGTTGGTGAGAGATGCTCTACAGATGAAAGGGAAGAATTTGAGAGAACGGAGAGCCTGGGATGGGGCTGAGGATATGCCATGGCTGTCAAGATGAAAGGGTATATACTGGTTCCGACCAAATAAGGCACGCGGCACGCTTCGATGTCAGCAGCAAGCGTCACCAATGAATCGCTAGGCCTACTATCCGCTAATGTCGTTCTTGGCACGCTTCCCTTTCCTTCCCAGGTCTCCAGGCGCCGTCGTCGTATGAATTATCCTCCGCCGTCGCCCCAGGACCTTCAATCTCATCTCTACCACGCCTTCCTCGATGGCAAGACCGCCGATGTCGCCCTGCGTATCTCCGGCTCGTGGCGTGCTGTCTATCACCTTCACAGAGTCGTCTTGATCCAGTCGGTAGGCACACGACCGTCTCTATCGCTGCCAGCATTGACCTTTTCCAGGGATTTTTTCGCTCGCTCTTCACTGCAGGTTTTGTGGAAGCATCGCCTAAGCGTTTTGCAGTCCCAGACGAAATTGATATTGCATTTGATGATCACAATATAACTCGTGCAGGTGCGTATAACTGTATTCCCCCTTCTTCAGCCTTACCTGATTCTTCGTGTCTAGCATTCGAGTGAGTGTTCACCTTTGCTAGCCTTCGTTCAGGAAGCAGATCCTTGACTACAGAGTCTGTATTTCTCGCTTATACGGAGGTGGCCCGCCGCTGCATGTCTGCCCTTCACTGCGGCCAACTCTTTCTCACCCATTGACCCCGGGTTTCCCGTATCAGTCCAAGTACGAAACACCTTCTGGTCACCAGGCCGCCACACCCCAGTTCCTGCTATCACTACTTGCTACATCCATCTACCTATCTATCCCTTCTCTGGCCTCCCAGGCTCTTTCATCTATATGCGGCACCCTTGGTCCGTATACCGTTATCCAGTATCTCAATTTCTCTCTTGGAAACTGCACCGGGTCGGAAGGTGCGACTGAAGGTGCGGTCGGGTTGGAGAACGTAGCAGAACTCCTTGAAGATCGGGATAGCGATAACGGCGAATCCGTTCCTCCATCACTTTCGAGAAATGACCGTGCGAATTCCATTCCCTCTTCTTTCGACCCAATCCAAGATGGCATATCCCTCGAGTCCCATCAAGCCTCTATCAAGTCGCGTAGTCAGACCGCCCCAGAGCCTGTGACATTCCATTATGGTGCAGTCTCGGATAAGATTGGCGAGGCTGCTGGGGCCTGGCTGGCTCGTTGGGGCCCGGACATTCTCAGCTACGAAGAGAGTGTTGTTGAGGGCGTGCTAGATAAGGATGTTCCTCCGCTATCTTCTCGCTCAAAGGCAATTCGACGCAGAGCCAAGACGCTGGACTCGGCCGTTCGCACGGAAGTTGTAGATGCGGCCAGCACCTCCGTTATGAGACCAACTATACCAGTGATATGGAGGCGCGGTGGTCTAAGTCCTCATTGGGTCAAGGCTCTTATATCATCGGATTCATTTTTTGCAAAGGATGAGATGGAACGATACGACTTTGCCAAGCGAGCCGTTCAACTGCGGAGGAAGCAGGGGGGAATAGATCCAGACGAAGAGGTCGTCTGGAAAGAGATGTTTGAAACTGGAATATATTATGCTAACATGGTGAGTCCATATTTCTAATGACTTCTTATGAGTGCTTCACTGCATATGAAGGTACCTGAAGATATCATCAAGATATCTTCTGATATATGTCCAACAACAGATCAACCCTACGTAGCTCTGTCCATACTCCATGCGGCCAATTGGTCTCAGACTCTTCTTCGACATCACCTTACATTTCGTCCCGCTTCCCCTCCCACGCCAACACTTTCTTCCACCAAAGGCAAAGAAAAGGATCTTGGTATAACATTCACGAGAGACTCTTTCCTCAATGGAGTCACTAAGCATAAGTGCGATCCATTATATCTTGCTCCCGTCGACCAGACTTTGCGAATTGGAGAAAATGGTGGGCCATCTTCTGAAGGCAAGGGGATCTCGATGGAGCAGTTGTTCGCACACTCCCACTCTCCTTATACGGTCTCCTCTGATGAAAATCTGAATGCCAAGTTCAAGTCCGACGAGGTCTCAAGCTATCCTATCACGTTCAATGAGTCAAGTTATTTTGGTCTTCTACCAAATTTCTATACACCCTCTTCGATACGAGACGCCCCCGCCGATCCGAAAGCCGTCTACTCTCCTTACCCTCCGTTTCGATTTTCAGTCGAATTCTGGGACATAGATCATTTGAAGGAGAAGCAGCGATTACACTCCCAAACTATCTGGTATGCTGGCAGCCTGTTCAATGTCTACATCCAAGTTGTGAAGAAGAAGGGACCCACGGCTTCGGGCAAGGACCAAACAAGCCAATTAGGCATATACTTGTGTCGACAGAGCACCGTCGAGGCAATTCCCGCCCGAAGTGCACCAAATCCACTAGTGGTGCGACAGGGCAATGATGGAGACACGACGTCTAGTTCGTCTGACCATAATCATAGCGCGGTAGCGAGTGCTGGACGCAGCCGAGTAGTATCATCATCCAGCGCTACATCACAACCCGCATCGCCTATCAGTCCTGGCCCTGTGACTCCAACGCGTAGCACGACGCCATTATCAAGTCCTGCTACGTCGTCATCTCTACCATCATACCACACCTTACCGGATCGGCTTGGTACTACATCTAGTTACCGAGATACACACGGCTATCCATACAGCCTTCCGTATACCCTCCCGGGTACCGCGCCCTCCCAGCCATACCGGGATTCCCGGCCAAGTGTTTCCGCCTACTTCATGATCTACTGCGCTAATCCGACGGGGAGCTCGCAGACACGGTTCAAGAGCACCCCGGACGTGTTCAAGGTCAGCCAGAGCTGGGGATGGAAGAGCAGTTCGTTGAAGGGAGAGGATATACCAGCAGGCGATGATGATTCCGACGACGAAGGTAACGTTATCAACCTTCAGGGATCTAAGGTTAGTTTGAGGGCGACGGTTATTCTTGGGATCGTGTAATCTACGAATCATTCTGTATTGTAGTACCTTGCATCGCGTAATACAGCATAATTGTGGATAGAGTAAGATAGGTAGAGAGTAAAGTATCAGGATGTTACTATCCCTTTCTCGATGGTGATCTTCTGCGTATTCTCGATAGAGATCTTGAGGATGGAAGTTCCATTCGTTGGTGCTCCCTCGGTTGCGTGAGATGTACCATTCGATGGAGAGGAAGAGTTGCCAACACCGGCCGTCGAATTTGAATCTGTCGTAACGCCTACTGTCCCATTTCTAGAGTTAGATCTTGGATCTGGGCTGTCCAAACTTGTAGCCGGATCCAACTTCCAAGATTCTGCGTCATCCTGGGTTGCCGAATCGACAAGGCTATCAGAGTTTGTAGTGTCCGTGTCTCCATCATCATCATCATCTGCGGTACCAAAGCCCGGATTGCTTATCGACCCTGGTGATCCATCTCCCACTGCGATAGGAACACCGGGCAGAATGGTGTCATCTTCATAATCGACTGCACCGCCTGTTCCATCTAGTGGACTAGCGTCATCACCGCCGGACGCCGTGTCACCAAACCCACCGGTTGCGACACCAGACTCTGGTGCCCCGCCGGACGGATTAGTGGCACCGCTGGTTGCGTCAGACAGTAGGGAGTCCAGATTTTTGTCGCCGACATTGACGTTGATCACAGTGGTTCCGGAAGCCAGCTTGACTACCTCCTTGAGCAAGGAGGATATATCGCTACTGTCGGACGTCGGGCTCGGAATTGTGAGGGTCTTGACTGTGGAGCTACGGTCAGCGAGACGATTTGTATAGTCCCTGTTGCAGGAAGGTTATTATTTGCGGAAATGTTTATACGATATAGAATCTCACCCCACAGGAGCGGCAGATACCACAAGAGCGATATGGGACGCCAAAAGGAGGGACAAGACGTATGTTTTAGGATCACAGTGGAACATCTTCAAGGCGTTGGGAAATGTCCAAACAAGCCAGCTTGTGTGCGACCTCTCGAAATTAGCCAGTAACTCGAGGAAAATGGAAGTGAGCGCAGCTGAGGAGTGGCTTGGCTACATAAATCATTATATATCTGGGGACAAGAAGGATCCACGGTGAGATTGTATGATGGTAGCCGGGGTACTGCCTGTTAAGATATCAACGGGTATCAAAGGGGGGCAGCCGTCAACAGTTCGCGATCATCAGAAGGAGAGCACCTTTTTAGGCAACGGGAGTGTAAGACGTTAGTATTTGGTCTAGTTATTTTTCAAAGTCGGACGACCATGGCAACATCGAAAGGAAAACAGCCCGAAAGACAGGCTCTCGTGCCTCCTCTCCCTAATCCCGCCACTGGCAGCGCCAATCCAGCAGCGTCCTTGTCATCTCTGTGGGCTTATCTTCTGCCAGCCTTGAATCACATTGTAAAGTCTCCCACCAACAATATCTCTAAAGCCCCAGCGATTGATGTCGAATTCTATTCGGGGATCCATTCGGCCTGCTACAACTAGTATGTCGACCAATTTCATCTTCCACAAGAAAATTTCCAACTTTCATTTCAGTATTACAGCCCAGACTGAAAACTACAATTCTCGAAAGAACGAAGACTCGCCACTTACTACTGGGACAGACCTTTATGGACAACTAGACAAATTTTTCGCCGATACAGCCCGCGAGTTGCTCCTCGGTGCCCCTCAGGATGATTCCTCCTTGATTGACTACATTATTCCCTGTTTCAATCGTTACTCTGCCGGTGCTCAGTCCGTTAATCGTCTTCTCAATTACGTTAATCGCCACTATGTAAAACGCGCCGTTGACGAAGATAAAGGCTGGTTGTCCATTAACGACGTTCTCGAGCACGTTGCCAGAACCATCACTGTCAATGACACACGAGAAAAATTATCTAACAAGCTGAAGGAGAAGCGGTTGGACGAATTGAAAAAATGGGGGTACAGTGATGGGGATCCTGCAGAGGCTTTGATTTTAGCGGAGTCATGTGCGGAGGCTGCCAGTTCCCTAGACCGCATTATTCCCATCGCATCTCTCGCCCATCGGAGGTTTAGGGTGGAATTCGTGGAGCCCCTCTTAGCCGTTCCAAAAGTAAAGCGAAAGGGTAAAAACAAACCCTTGAAAACGCCCAATGGAACTACTCCTAAAGGGCGTTTGGCCCGTGCGGTCAAGGAGTTGTTGGAATCCAAGGAGGTGGACGAGGATGAACGGAGTAGGATCGCGGGAGAGCTTGCTCTTATTCTGCGCAAGATTGGCGTCGTTGGCCCTTTGCGTAAGAGGCTTGACAAGTATTCCCCTTTTCACTCGGACGGTTGAATCCATGCTAGCTTTTTCTGGGGCATTGTGTTGCTACACATTCAAATCAGGCTGCCTTTCGTTATATACTAACTAAGGTGTGGCATAGGGCCTTATCCTAGTCGGTCTCTTGGTACGTGTCATCTTCTGAAACCTGGCCCACCGGCTGGCCCATATATCTGATTATCTGGCACCGGACCATTTGCGTCGCGCAATGTACCGCCTACTCGGTCGTGGACCCATCCATCATTCTTTGCAGCAATGTCCCGAAAGTATGTCGCCCCGCGCCCGTCTACATACGCAAAAGTCTGCTCAGTCTCGCCAGTCCCATTGATCGCATGTCTCAGTCCGGGCCAATCGTCCATACCTATCCAGCCCTTGGCATGCTGTACGGAATGAATGGATTTGTAAGGGCCGGTTGGGAGCTGGATGGCTCGAATATGCGTCTGGTTAATCTCGGATCCGTATCCACCTGAGTTCCAAGATAGTCAGCTACTCGAGACTAATGCGGCGGCGATCTCACCGAACTGTAATTCGTACAAAGAATAGTTCGAGAACACAGATAACGGATATTCAAATGCATCGCGAAGGACCTTATCTGCTCCGTGCTTGGATTCGGTGGTTCCCGTTGTAGTTTGGTTGCCCCACTAAATGTGTGTATTTCAAGTGGTGTCTCAGTGATACGAGCAGCATCTCATACTTGGATCCAGCCTTCGTCGATATATGCGCCATCATTGATGTAGTTCAACGATTGAGTGAAAGTGACGGTCTTTGTTCCTTCCGACGTGTGTATTTCGCTTTGAATCAGCAGTTCACGATGAGCAGCGACTCTCGTCCAAACGGTTTCATTTCCTTCGCTGGCTCCGCCCAGCGTTTGAATGTCTAAATCGGGGAACTCGTAAATTTTGATGGCCCCAGATGTTTTTGATCTTCCGGTCCTGACATGTACACTTCCAGAAACAAACCAGTTTGAATTGATAGAGGGATTGGTCCCTTGTCCCATAACACCGATGGACACATTGTGTTTGCCACCGTCCAAGAAAATCGGAAGGGCCGGGGTGATGTCAATCCAATACGATGGTGCATCGTATGCATCGTATGAAGTCAACGGACGCCAGTTCGACGGAGTGATACCACCGGTGTATATCACGGCATATGGCCATATGACGCCAAAAGGCTTGTCATCAACCAAGACTTGGACCTCGCGAAAAGGACCTTTGCCAATCACGCCTGTCGAGTCCGGGAAGTATTGAGTGAATTCATCAGGTGTGTCTGAAATCGAAGGTCATTTATGGTAAACCTGGATTTAACGTTGAACGCACTCAGATACCAAAATTCCTCCGCTGAATTTCCCGAGCAAAAGATTTCGACGTAGGCCTCTACAGTATTATCCGGCAATGACACCGGCGTGACACCTCCTGTATCGCTATCCAAGGTAAAGTAATTCGCTACCGTGGGAGATAGGTTGGAGAGTGGAATAATGAGATCAGATGTTCTTGGAGTTGGGAAGTTGGGCGTAGGAGCGTAAAATGTTGCCGTTATAATCACTGTCCGTCATCGCTTGTCGTGAGGAATTATTTTAGTGATGGGGCCACAGGACCTACCATCGAAGACGCCGTCAAGTAAGCTAAAATTCTTTAACTGAATAATGCGACTGTGAGTTGGAGGAGTGAATGAACGCACAGTTCTTCAGAAATGATGTTGCTGAAATCCATCATAAAATCGCCAGCTTTAGCAAAAAGCGGAGTGAATTGAGTGACATCCTTGATTCTGAGAGCAACTTAGCCACTGTAGCCACTCGGCATTTAAAGACCCACGTATTCCATATCGTTCCTGTCTTTGTAGGTTCTGCACTTGACGTACGCCAAACTATAATTCCAAGTTCGCATGAAACCAGTTCGACGTTGGAATGACTTACTTTCCACATGTGACAGGTAGATGGACTGCTCGTCAATAGGACCGTCAAAATCTTGGGCTAAGGCATATGACAACACTTACGCCCAGGCGATCGTATTGTGTGCCGTTTCTCAACGAGAAATTTAAAGGTGAGAAATCGAAGGGATACAAGTCGGAAGGCTCACGAGGAGACCGAAACGTTCAGACTAATAGCGGCCCATTGTCCAATCTTTCCGCAATCAGAGTCGGTAGGTGGGGAATAGGCAACTATAGCTGGATTATTATACCAGCCGTCACCTGTGCAGAAATTAATCCGATGAGAACGAAAAGAATTTCTGTATTTACCAAAACTGTGCGTCAATAATTGCACCTCACAGCTTGGCCCTCCATGAGGGACTACAGGGGGAGCAAAGACTTGAAGATCTACCAGGGGAGCAACGGTGGGATCATCAGTCATTAACGGCACTCGTTTTGTTAATACGCTTCCTGTGGAGAATTCTGCAAATCCTTCAATTAAAGGACCAAACTCTTCTCTTGTCAACTGGGCAAAGGTGATCGACAAAGTACAGAGAGCTTGGAAGAGCAACATGGCCCTAAAACGAGTTCCGATACTCCGAAGGCTGATCATGATGGTGAGGAATTGGCAGCTCCTTACAAAGACTGGCATATGCCAAGCTTCTATCTTTTCCTTGAGAAGGTACGTACCACGCGAACTTCGATCGCATGAAGCATATGATAGTAATCGATATGGAGCTTGAGTCGGCCGTCGGACAGACTCTGATCGCTTTCACTTAACTTACTCCGATAACAATATAAATTATATATTATGAGGGAAAACAACAACGCAATGCGGCCTTACTGCCATACGATCATCAACTTTCTGTATTAACGGTTAGTACTGGCGTCAAAAAGGACATTCTGAGTAGAATTAGCACATCAATATGTGAATGGGGGCACTAACTAGTGAACTAGCTAAACGGAACCCTTGTTTCGCAAGTTGAAGCTCGATCTATAGAACAAAAACCAAGGTCACAGACGTAATAGAAGTCGAAAGCATGACTTACCAGAGAGATAGCATCGTCATAGTAGCCGGTCGAGCAGAGGTCCGAAAATCGAGTGTAGGTAAAGACAAAGGCCTTGAAAGGCCTTGAGCATGACCCTTCATATCAGTTTCGACGTTCCTCCGGTGCTTGCTCTGTAGTCGATGAGGAAGTAATCGAATCGGACGCCAGACCTGCGTATTCACCAGACTGGGTGGGATGAATGGTATGTTGGCACTACGGTGATTTGAGTAGCGAGGGTGCTCGACACTTCGGTGGAGATTCCGCTCCCCAAAAGCCAGTGGCGGCGTGGTCCAGGTGGTAGCGGAAGTTTTGATAGTGTGTTGAACAACAGTACTGAGAGCAATAATCAACAATAAACCATACTTGGGACGTCGAGGGTCATGGTAGGCGGTTTACCTGCATACACATACGCGCGGCCATCTTTATTTACAGCCTAGAGCCGAACCAGTCTGAAAGTGGCCCTTATCATTCAGTAATGGTTCGTGTGAGTAGAACACTCAAGGTTACAGACTGATGGGCTCGAGGCAAATCATAAAAAACTCCTTCCCGGCGTTGAGAGCTTATGGCTGTCAAATCAGGGCATTCGTTTTGCCGCAGGCATGACGGGATAACATACTTGCTCAGCTGTGTTTACTATGCAAACAGCGAGGTCGCTGTTTATCTTGATCATTTGGACGTTAATGAGGCGCGCGCAGGAGATCAATCATACAATGCATATCGATATTCTATTCGTGCTATGTACGTAGCAAACGCAGTAGAGGAATCAATGGCAGTGATAGTCAGCCTAACCTATAGAAGAAAAGAGGCATTAGTATCATGATGTGGAACATCGAATCCGAGTAAAAAAAATCAGCATTATAGAAGTAGGAGTCACCACTTGAAAAAATATTCGTATGACTGTTGAGCTTGATATTGTGATATGTATTCATCAGATGAAGAAAGGCCGAGGAAACAGCAAAAAGAGGAATGAAATGCTCACCAGCTTGAGAGGGACGAACGACGACGTTGCTAGAGGGTTGCAAACGACAAGAATTTTTCAATTTCGAAAATCAAACTCCGCCTTTGCTGATGTCATAAATTGAACCTCCGACTGCCCTGCCGAGTCCCCGAATCTTTCTCTATATTGAGGCACGATGCGACTCAGTATCCTAACCTAAGCCCCAAACATCATGAACTCTCCCCCACGTCTGATGCAATTTTCTCGGAATTTGGTTTGAACATCACATCGCTGTGCAAGAACACAGATTGTGATCATACACACTCGTGCTCTGCGATTTTGAACTGTTGCCCCTGCTGAATCGGAATTCGTCCGTCAATCCGATCCGGATCCAACTGATGTCACTCTGGAGTCTTTCCTGGAACGTAAAGGATGCCTGGACGACCTACTTCCTAGCAATGTTGATCTTTTCCTCCATACGCTTCGAAGTCTTTCACCTGGACTTGTCCTGGTTGACGAGCCTATTATCATGCTATTCCGCGCTCAGCTACTCAGTTTAGTTAACATGGCTGTCGCGGCGTTGACCAGCACCGATGCTGAAACTATGAATGTTACACTTGTGGCACCATCTCGGATATTCTCGCAGCAAAGCGACAGTACCTGGGCAACCTGGAATAGCTAAATAGGTACGCGTATACAGACCACCGCGATAGAAGGGAAGCGGTCTCGAGTCTTGTTTCGTCTCATGTTTGTCCAGCTGGAAAATAATTCTGTGCCCAATGGCACAGCTACATAACTGTCGACTGATTTGGTGTTAGTCCTTTCCTCCCCGACCGCATCAAGAGCAGTCTCTGGGCCCTCAGGATGTTGTCTTCCCACACTGCCTGCGATCGGTTCTCAGGTATCTATCCTATACTTGTCATTGCGAATTATCAATGAACTTCTGCCTTACATAATACAGAGCCCATACCAAGTACTCCGCCAGACTGGTGACGTGTCTTGTCGATGCTGATGACCTCCTACGCTCACTACACGCCATCGTCCACCAGAGGCCCACGATATTCGCTCAAACCCAGTCCACCGTGCGCCTCTCTCCTTTTCACACTCTCACAGAAGTCTATCCCATCACTGGATCTCGTCGTCAGAAGGCGAAGACACTTCCGGCCATGAAGATAGGGATGTGCCTGTGATACTCGCAATGAGGTCCTCAATAGAGCGAGTAGCCTCATAATACATGTCAACGCGCATACCGGTGCTACGGGTCGTGAGTCTCATTTCATAGTAATACCCTCATAACACCATTTGGGTTCTGTCTTGTGTCTGTAGCATTCCCCAGGTGCGACTGCGCCACCCCTACCAAAACCGTATACATCTATCCTCGTCTTTCCTGCAATCATGTAACCCGCTTTCTTAGTTGAGCTCGATGCTCAGCGTTCAGCGTCGCGGAATCTTGCGGGCCCAATGTCAAATCTAAATAATGTCAGGAGCACGGGATATGGGTGAGCAAAAGTACGAACTCACCATCTTTGAACATGACCTTGCCCCCGTTCAGCCTTGTCGCGCCATCGTCGTAATCGGTGCTTAGCAGGGCTACGCAGTTGAGATATCAGTCCAAGGGGTTTCGTCATGTTGGAGGCGTAGGCGTGTTGAAGGGCATAGTCCGAGCCCGTATCTGTATCGTTAACAGAGCCTGAGATGACAAGTAAAGAGACAGTTTGTGAATAATAGAATGTCATACTTACTGGGCTATGCACTTATAAAATTGATGGTTAACCGGGCAAGGAGTGAGAAGCGTAGTCGTATCGAGGTTGACAGCGTCAAGGGCGCGTACAGAGAATGTTCGGACGCGTCGGCGTTGACTCGGAGTTTCAAATTGCCGCTATCGCCGCTACTTCCTGCGCAAAAATTCCTCTCCCTCTGTCCCTTTCGTTTCACAGCCTGGGTGTTGCTCTGACCTTTATCTACGTGACTGCACGCGGCGGCTGCTAACTATTTGTATCTTGCATGCGATTTCATTGACCTACCCCGCAAGGATTGGGTCAGTCTGAACCTGTACCTCGAGTCTCAGAATGCGCCGACATTGTGATCGTCGGGTCTGGGATAGTGGGTACGGAATTTGCGCCTCCGCTATTTGACATGGATAGGACGTTGGCGGCTATGTTTGACAGAGCCAAGGAGAAGCAGAGGCGGACCGGTGCATCCATACAGGCTCGGTACGGCAAGGCTCATCAAGACATACTCTTCGTTCCGACATACTTCCTGTCTTTCCATCCACGACAACATCCTCCGCGCTACCAATGGCTATCCGTCCCACCTTGAGCCAATGCAGGAAAACATCGTTCCCGCGCGAGCCATATGACAGCGCAGTACGCAAGGAACGGGCTTAGACGACGGATGGGCTGGTACGCGGTCGTTTGCGCTATACCCAGGCGCGTCCGAGGATCGACGGGACTCCTTACCCAGCCGCCGCCTGACACTGACACTCGGCGAGAAATTACATGCAGAGCGGTGGTATCGAAATGTGGCGTTTATAGTGCTGGAGAAAGACGCCAATTGTCTCAATATTTCGTCCACGACATTGTGTCGCTCAAAGTAATCATGGTAAGTGTTTATTTTTCTGAATTATTAGTCAAAGTAATCACCGGTATCTATTTAGAATCATTCAATATTCACGGCCTCTACAGTTAAATACCTTCTTTGTCCATGTCCACTCGACGTCCATCCCTCCTCCCTTCTTCAAGTGGATTGGTTCGGCAGCCGACGCTCAAATACTTCATCATTCAAGTTGTTGTCCTTCCCGGAGGAGTATTACTTTGATCGATACTATCTATGGATAAACTCAATGCCGCCTTGTTTTCCCGTTTTTCACCATCGATTGACCTCTCAAAAATCTGATTATCAGTCCCCTTTTGATTGAATATTAGCCTTTTCTGATGCTGCCGACATCGAGACGCGCACCTCGGATTGGTGGACGGTAATGGACCGACACGTCAAAGCACGTTACGACTCCAAAGCGCCTCTGCCATACCACCACTTCCGTTCGCGATCTGACTCAGTCTTCAAAGAAACGATACATTCACTACTCGACTTCACTCGCTTCCGTCTTTTCACAGCTAGCAATCAGTTCCAAGTAAGCTCATGAGATGCACTGTAGTATCTCCATGTGTATCTATTGCGACTAACTAATACGGAACGACACAAGTAATCAAAATTGAACTGAAACGAAAAAGAAAAGTAAACAAAGGACCATAAATCCTTGATTTCCACCTACACACCCGGAAAAGATCAGATGAACCAACCAACGAACCAACCCAGAGTCGACCCCATAATTCCTCCAAAGAATGTGACACCAATCCCGAGAGAACCTCCCATCGCTATGGATTGTGCCAGTGCAAAGAGGCTGCCAGCCACGACATTGCCGATGCCGCTTTGGATGAACGCCGCAAGTGTACCTGTGAGAGTCAGAATGACTCATCGTCAGCAAAAGATGGTATGCTTACCAGCGACAGGCCCTGCTGCACCGAAGCCGAAAAGTCCCAAAATGAAGGGTACGATCGTAGGTGCTAACCCAGCACCAGCGGCTCCTCCGATGATCCAAGTGGGTGGTAGTAGCGGCATCGTGTAGTATATGTAAAGTCTAGCAGGATGGTAAGGAAAAACTAACATGTCAGAGAAAAGAGGACTCACACTAGAAAGCGTGCGGGAGGTGAGATCTTGAGAGTTCAAGATAAGGAAGGGCCTCGTGTGCAGAGCGAGGTGTTAAGTGTGCCCAATTCACATGCAAGCAAGTAAGCTTCAAGCATCCATCAAACGGCGTCTAAAGCATTCGACAAGGAAGACTAGCAACACTCGAGAAAGGGTGAGAATTGAGTCAACAGAGCAACCACAATGAACAGCGAAAACTCAGAAGTTGCAGAGACCACGCCACCGAAGCCAGGGTACTTTTATAAGTACCTTGATAATTGGTAGTCTGGCGCCAATCACTGATGAGGGCGCCAAAAGATGAACAGCTCTATCGAAGTTAAACATGACTTCGTAAACTTGAAGCAGCTTTTATGGCGGCAAGCGATGAAGCAGAGCAGCCGTGTCTCCAGTTTATAGCATTCAAAACTTGATTGATCGCAGATGGTTGTCCAGCAGCTCGAGACTAGCACGATCACAAATGGAAAAGTAGACGACGTCATAAGAGGAAGAAAGGTAACGGCAGGTGCCGACAGCTCATGTACGACCAGTATACCGGGAAAATGAGAATTTTTGGGAAACCAGAATTCGCACGAAAGGTGTCGCTTTGGGAGGTCAAATTTGACAGAGATTTTACATAAAAATTGAATACTCCCGAAATACATCTCTGGTGGGTAGCGTAGGTTTTAGATCCTCCGATGTTTGTTAACCCCTTGTCGTCGCTTGGGCGGAGACCATCTAGAGCCAGATAGGTGTCATTAGGTGTAGGTTAGGATCTGTATGATTTATCTATGTCATCTTCTTCGCTAGAACAATCGGCAGCACTTCCTTCCTGAGACGACCCATCCGATGAGTGACCATTTTCGCTCTCGCTTTCCTCACCGCCCTCTTCTCCTTCTCCCTCTCCCTCTCCCTCTTTCTCCTCTTCATAAAATATATCCAAATCAGTCAGAAGAACCTTCGAGCTCGTACCCTGTGCACCCACATCCGTTCGGGACGTGGGTGTCAACGACACTCATTCTCGCATCCTTTGCTGTTCAGCTGAAGACAGCGCAATGGGTACAGCAGGCAGCGGGGCGATGTCCTCTTCTGTATCTCTCAGAGTTGATTCTACGCCCTTCTCCAGCCAGTCAGGGAGTCTGGGCTCGCCCAGGGTGGGTTTCCCGGTGACTGCACTGGATGATCCTAGCATGACATGCGGATCTAAGTAAAGATGCCAGAAGATAGAGGCTGATGGTGTTGCGGAGGTGGAGTACCTGAAACGACTGATTCGGAGTCAATTATACCGGCCTTTTCCTTGAATAGCACCATCCTGACTTGTTCGCGCCGAAGGACTCCTTCATGCTCCGCTGGAGTATCGATGCTGTTTGTCACGGGGATACTAGAATTTATCCCAGAGAGTAGTGAGGATAACATTCTTGCCCGATTGTGGACGTCATAGTTGGTGTCATAACGAGCAAGCAGGAAGATGTACTGGTTGAGACGACCCAAAATTTGGTCAACTGGACAAAGAACGAACAATTTCGCTGCCAGGGTGATGACCTGGAGCTTGACTACGGATGCCTAAGGATAGATTAGCAATGAATGGGCGACATCCCGTTGGAATGTACCTCTTGTGAAAAGGTCTTGGCCATTTTCCGTAGAACATCTGGCGCCCAGTCTGCTGCACCTTCTAGGCGAGAGGGAGTTCCTTCTTCCAAAGCGGCATATTGACCTACGAGCCACACGACACAAGCTCTTGCTTGTGAATGTCAGATGCCATTGATTTTCCGGGCAAGCTGGAAAATTACGACAAGTGGAAATTGGGATATACCAATGGTAGCGGGTCGCCTCGACGTGAGTTGAGCCTGCACCATGTTCTTGAGAACCACAACAGCGGTATTGACAATTGTATCTGTACAGGGTATGAGGAAGGAACGGGCAAACATGTGGAGAACTGACCGTGTGGACTATTGATCATGCCAATTAGCGCCGTGAGGGATTGTTGAACGCATTCCGGTATAATGCTAGCGCATCGGCCAATCGCATGAATAGATGCAGCTGCTTCCTCGTTGTCGATGTCTTCTGCGTAGTCCTACAATAGTTACTATGAAGTCCAGGTGGATAAAGTAGTGCTCATGATGAATTCACGAAGTACCGTCGGGTAATTGTCAAAGGTGACGATGATAAGCAACATTTTTATCTTGTCAATTTTGATTTTCCGGAGATCATCAGATGAAAGAATGAATCGAGAGTAGAATGGAGAGAATAGCGCCTACAGACACCTTAGTAGGTGCATTTGAATACGTGAAAGTGCGTACTGGGGAGGCGGAAGCGACTATTAGCGTGTAGGCAAGTACAACTCGTTCTATTTCTTTAGATACTGACAGTAGCCGAAGTAATGGTTGGACAATTTTAGCGTGATATGAGAGGTCCGGCATAGTAAAGAACACAGGCAGCGACCAGAATCACCCATGATTCATCAGGTCAGAAAGGGTGAGTGCCTTTGGATATTCGGCGCACCGCAGGATAACTGCTGAAGAAAAGGGGCTCCGTGGAATTCAAAAGCAGCTTTACGTCCTTGTCAATTTCTTCCTCCCTGTCGCTGAGGAGAGGTCATGGTAACATTGTGCAAGAAAATCTGAGCAGTAGAGCAAGGAGATCTATTTGACCCCATACACCGACAGCATTCTGCAGAGACGACGATAGTGCTTGTGCAATAGATCAAGACGAGTGGGGCAGACCGCGTCAAAGGCGACAGCTACACTTCCGATGGATAGAGATGAGCGATATCGTAGAAGGGTGACAATTATTTCGATAAGGGAAGAGAGGTGGCTTGGGTCGAGGCTGAATGGAGGGTGAACAGAGTCGAGAATGAAGATGCTGGGTAGACATACTCGTAGCATTTTGGGATGGCCAAGGCGGCGAACTTTCTAACATATGGACTAAAATCCACGGCACATTTCTTGATTGCCAATCATGGGCACCTTGGTTCCACTGAGAATGCGTAAGGCCATGGCGCGTATGAGGGGATTGCTTAATGAGCTGATAAACGTGTCACTCGACAAACAGAAGACGACGCGGAGACGTACCGCTATGAGCCTCTTCATCGCGTCAAGTTTCTCCCGATCACTGCTGGAGTCGAGCTGCTTGCGGATATCTCTGCGTCGTCGGGGGACTCATAATGCATGGAACTGCTGCCCTTTGCAATATCCCTGGTATGTTCGCTGAGTGATTCCTGCAGTCATAAACCCAGTTGGGAGGCATTTTCGGTGATGGAATTGAGGTATTCTCCAGACATGAACGTAGCAGGCAAGGGTCACGTAGGCAAGCCGGCCCGCGTGGGCATATGGAAAAGTCACGTTTCTTTCCACCTTCCTGCTTCCCCAATTGACTTGAATCACTCGATATTGAAGCAATTCACCCGTTCTTTATACCACCAGTGCCTTTCGCGTATTCGGCACCCGTCTCGCATACAGAGGTCCTCCAAAGAGATTGAATCATACCATGGCTCCCCAGGATGCACAGAAACAAAAGGAGGGCAAGGACAAGAAAGCAAAAGCAGCGGTCACCTCTACATACCCTCTAGAGGTACGGCCTATCCTTATCGTCGACTACTTTCATGACGGGCATCTGCGCTAGATGCGACCGGCTCCAGCGTTTCTTTGATCATCGTATCAAGATGTTTGAGGAGTTGACAACGTTGAACGTTGAAGCTGAAGGCCGAATATGATGCATCGGTGAAGGGTGCGTGCTTTTGCGCTGGACGATACGTGTCTTCTGACCAGGTATCTATCCATAGCCAAGCCCCACGAGGATATTATTGTCATTATGCTGGACGGATCGACAAGGTCGGTCCATATCAGCTCGTTATGGGAATCCCGTCAAGACTGTTCAAGACGTACTCGATGTTCCGACTGTATATACACACACCCTGTCTCTCCATCTACGGTAACATCGTTCACACATCTTGCGGCGATATCTGTGCTAAACAAGTCATCCACGCTACCAATGGATGGGCGTCCCACTCCTTGCGTTGATGCGAGAAAAGGTCGTTCCCGTGCGGGAACGGGCTTGGATGACAGATGACTTGGTACGCGGTCGGTCGTCCTGTACTCAAAAGCGTCCGACGAGGACCGGTGCATGGTGGCGAGAAACCCCGCTGAATTTATGTTTGGCGGTGGCAATGAGATCGGCACCCCGTCCTTTGTTGATGCTGTGGGATGTGCTGATGTTGAGTTTCGAATCTCAGCTTACCTTGGTAAGGCGCTCCCCCACAACTTCGACCTTGCGTCGCATGGCTAAAGCTCGACGCCTCTTCACCACTGTGACACGCTTGTTGGCTTCCAAGGCTGACGTCGTGTTGCAGATATGGAAGCGAGTGTAACCATTGTCACAGTATGACAAGAAGGTTGAGGATGTTGAAATCACTCCTTACGTGGGAGATATCCAAGGTGCATTTGTCGAGCTTATTATGTATGACGGTATCCTAATTGATGCTCCATTCAGATCACCTTCTCACGTTGCAGCATTCGCTAGCGCATTACAAGCATATGCTTAGCCGGTCCCATCCCATCTACCTCTCCCAATTGCGTACATCGGTCACTCTACCAAGTCGGGCACGGACAAAGCTCTCATCGTCCTGACAGTTGTCAGTATTGGGCTCCTGTGCACCTAGCCATTGATCAGTATGCGTTTTTACCATTGGTTTTTTTTGGTTTTAATTCGGCTCCCTTATAGCTCTGTTGTCTGTGAATGTCACCATCCCTGCGCAACAACCTGGCTCTAGATTATCTGGATACTGTGTTTAGGATTGCGATTTTTCTGTCGGTAGTGATCATATTTACTTGTCAGTGGTTCAAAGGTGGTGGTTGCAAGTGAAACGGCGACGCACGAAATACTGAAGAATGTATCGGTTATTTATTAGATGGTCTAATAGAAATAAGTAGCATAGTGATTATTTTATAAAGTTCATTCATCGTACACTTATTATACCAGTAGCTGTTCAATCGAATATGACCTAACTTGTTACCTTTGGATGCCGGCAATGTGTGTGTATCACTAAGTGATGGAATTGGTGTAATGTCAAAAAAATTGCTCCACCCTGTAGAATAGGCCCATTACCCTTCTTGAAAGCGCTGCTCAGCGGAAAGATACTGCTTGGCCATGGACCAAGGATCGAAGGTTAACTAGTTTGTATGCGCATTTCGGTGAGAAGGGTCTAGTCTTCATAGTCGCCAAAAGCTTTTGAGATGTGAGTTTCTTTGAGTAACTCGCTTCACAGATGTATACATATGTAACAAACAAAATTTCTTACAGACCGTATAATTCTGCAAAAGGGTCCCAGCTAGAATTAGTCTCTCTCACATACTCCATCGAATTGGCGACAGTCTCCGTTGCGTTGTCACCGTAAACGGCCTCCATAAAAGCGAACGTCCCGTCAATACCAGCACTGACGCCAGACGTGGTATAGATATTTCCATCAACCACCCATCGAGCATGCGAAATCCAGTTGACGTTCGGTCCTTGTGACGTCGCCCACTCCCATGACTTTTTATTGGTAGTAGCGTTCTTCCCATCGAGAACCCCTGCTCGGGCCGCAAGGGTCGCGCCGGTGCAAACTGTGATCAGATATTGCAGAGATGGGTACGTAGCAGCGATATAATCAATAGTGGCGTTGAGGTTTGAGGCCCATGTGCCAAGGCCCCCCGGCACGATGAGCACATCAAGTGATTCCGGGGGTGAGTCAAAGGTGTGGGTGGGCACGATGGATTCAGAGAAGTTGGAGTTCACGACGTTCGTCTGCGGCTTGGTGGTAACGGGGTCGAGGGTCTCGGCGATGATGAAGAGGTTGAGTGGGTATGCAAAAGAGAGCATGTTTAGGGCGTCAAGGGGCCCAAAGACATCAAGCGCTTGGAAGGTTGGGAAGACGACGATGCCATAATTTACCGGGACGGACTCTAAGCAAGGTCAGAGCTACCAACAGAAAAAAACATGAGGTAGCCGCACCGTTAGACTTAGCTAGAACTGATAGAATGGCAAAAGCGATGGCTAGAATCACTGCTTTCATGACGAAGGGGTGGGTGACTGTTGAGGTCTTGCTCTGTGGTGCCCTCTTACGAAAATGCTCTTGTGATGAATCCCTACTGAGGATAAATTGTCAAGATTGGCACAATAGCGAACGAAATATGGACCTGTGAAGAGTACGAGAACGATGAAACATAAGCACCCCTCTCTCAGGTCTTATAAGGTAGGTGCAAAGGAGCCAGTACATGTATGATCCGAGTCAAAGAACGGTCGAACTCCGGTAGTACACGTTTATTTAGCACGTATTGTTGGGTAAGATCCCGGTCTGCGCGTAGAAATCCCATACTCGCGGCAGTGCGTAAAACAGGTGCTGGGCTTGGTTTCGTGTGGAGCATTGGCACATGGCACATTCTTCGGGAACCCGAGTTCCAGCCGTTTGATATTGATTCCAATGGTAATGATATCCCGTTTGATCCTGATAGTTCGCATCGAGTTCACAAGAGCCGTGCGGCGTAAAATGGTATCCGAAACGCATATACCACAGCCTAGGTATCTTTGGAGAGGAATGGATTGACAGTGTCCCCTCAACGGTCTCAGGTAGGTCGGAGGGAACAGATTGGATCGTGTTATTTCCCTGATTCACTCCTTCAACCTCAGTGTCACGCCAGACACCTTTGCGCTCCTACCTCTTCGCCCCGTCTCTGATCTTAAGTGAGAGGCGTACTAGGCGTGTCGAATGGCGTAGTCCGAGCCCGTATCTGTGTCGTTGACAGGGCCTGAGATGACAAATAAAGGGATAGTTTGCGAACAATAGAATATCCCGCTTCCCGGGCTACACACTTGGGATATTAGTAACTTAACCGGGCAAACAATTTCGCCATGTTGTAATGAGTGGGAAGCGCAGCTGTGGCAAGGAGCCACGTAGTCCGAGCCCGTAGCCGTATCTTTGAGTACCGTTAATGGACCATCCTGTGTACGCACGGGGTCAAGGAATGTCCTCCTCTTCTCATGCTTTATTGAAAGCCATCAAATACCATACTGTGACGAGTTTATCCCTCGCACCTCCGGTGAGCTATTTCCTTTCTCGTTTACGCGTGCCGTCCTCATCTTCATCCGCCTTGACCTGGTACGCAGATAGTGTCCGTGCAAAGACGACAACCTGGCATCCATTTTGGTGGTATTTCAGAGTCCCTAGGGACTTGAATGATTTTTGTGGAATAGAGACGAATTCTGCAGAATTCGTAAGAAAGAAAAGGTGAGCGAGGAGAAAATGTCATACCGTCCGGCCCCATCCACCTATAGCGCGAACCCTATCATCGTCACGGATCATGACAGCTCCATTTCTCGGATGATCATAATACCTGTATATAAATGAGTAGGGCTGGGGTACATGCCAAAAATCAATTACCAGTGGCCTGATTCCCGCGCCCGTCCATGAAAAGGATGTGGCCTTTGCTTTCTTGCTTCTCTATCGCAGTATGGACTCGATTGGAAGATGGTCGGGACCAGATATCGGCCTGAGCAACTGTAAGAATTCGTTCCAGGGGAATAGAGCCAGTGTCATACCTCTGAAGATTCGACTAAATTCGGGAGCTGTTTTGATCCTTAGATGATAAGCCTGTTGGGCTGCCGTTTGGCGGTAAGGGCATCCACGAAAATAATTCTCGGAATCCACATCCATCGAGTATCGGGGTACAGGAACGGGTGATTCAGATAGAGCTGCTGGTCTTCCGGTTCCTAGCAGCTCCTCGACGCGAAGCCATACGCGAAGTTTATTGTCTCGATCTTGTCTGCATCTCTTGGTATTGATTAATATTGCCCAACGAGACCGAAAGCAACGTACATGATAATATTTACTCCCCACTCCTGTACACCAAGTACTAATCCGTCGTTGTAGGCCTTCCAAGAGGACATATACACGCCGACGTCGATACAACCAATCCGGAACCGTCTCCAGAGTAAATTCGCTGGTTGTCCAGGGAGATGAAGAGGACAGCAGTAGAAGAATGGAACCAAAGGATATAACGTGGTGGTCACTGGTGATGGTAGGTTCGGACATTTTTGCCGATCTTCCGATTTCACTTGATTGTCAGTGCTTCTCGACATGTCAACAGTTCCCGAAACCTAGTTCTACCCTCGACAAGCAACACTGTACTAATACAACGCTGGGCAATCGATTTTTCTGCCAATTTTTCACTAGGCCTGAATTCAGGTACTCGAGGGTACTCGTGGCAGCTGTTGACATGAACACCTTTGGCGCGTGGATTGAAGAATGCAGCTAGCGGACGGGGTGTGCGCTCGACGATGGGCAGAGAGGCACATCCATATCGGCTCGTTATGGGATCTGTCTTTTACTCATGCACCCTGTCTTTCCTTCTGTGACAACACTGTCCACACCTCGAGCCCGCGGTGATTCGGCAGAGTTTATGTTCGTCGGTGGTATCGAGATGGGTGTTCCTTCCTTTACCACTGTCGGATGTGCTGATGACAGCCAAGTCGAGTTTCGAAACCCTGGTGGTGCACTGGTGATGTATTTTTGGGGATTGTGGGAGGCGAGTCGGCCAACAAGGATGAGCAGTTTGAAAGAGAGCGCGTGAAGAAGGCATGGTCCGGCGTATTGGGCATCTCCGTGGATAGACTGCCCTGGGCTGGCAGCGTTCCCTAAGCGCTTGCCTACAATATGATCATGAACAGGGAGAATCCATCGGGATGTGAGCCAAGGAAGGCACGGTAGGTGAATTACACTTTTTCATTCTTTGACTAATGTTAACCCTTGTGTAGACTCTCACTCTCTCGCACATCCTTCCGACCTTTGCCTAACCTTCCCCGGCCCTCATTTTGGGGTGATCAATTTCGTTCAGCGCTGCCGCAAGATATCAATTTTCGATGAGTGAGGAGAGGAAGGAGGGAGGATGGGCCGCGGGAGGAGAGACCCATGCTCTTTATTCCCGCGCCTTCTATCCGCCAGCCCCCCCACCGCTCCTCACCTTACATTGCGACCGAGGAAATTTTCCTGATGCAAGTCGAGAAGTATAGATGGACTTCCATTGGGCGGATAGATCATCAGATCGCAAGTCGAGCTTCATGCAAGGTGCGAGCTTTACCAGTGGGAACTTGAAGCCCAACGCTACACCGCTTGATTCGTCTTTGAACGACATCGGACTCCAATGACTGAAGAGTTGGAATCTTTCTCGTCAGGGAGGCGTGCCGTATTCGATAGACTTTACACTATCCCCGCTAGGATTACCACGGACCCTCTCGATGAGGTAGTGCACCCTCACGTATGCGAGATGATCGTAACAGGCGCATCCTCCGAGGATTCATCATGGTGCGATGGAGGATCGTTGGGAAAGGCGAAGTGGGGGCCATGACGGAGACTTAGAATCCGTCTAATCCTCAAGTAGCTCGAATAGCCAGGGAGACGCGCCGTCTTCGACAGACCATTACAACGGACCCGGTAGTGCATCCTTATGTACAGTGAACATCGAGCCGGAGACGATAGACTACTTGGAGAATTTCATATAACATATTCATGACTTACTTCTCTTGCAACGCGACTCCGTGCCACCTCTTGCTGAACGAGAAGGACCCAGCAAGAACCCCTTCCTGCTGGGACATCATTTGATTCGCAGCCGCGGTGAAGGACTTCAGCTGAGGACGTCCACTGTTTGCATCGTCATTCCAAATTAGCGGTACCGACGTCTTCGTTAGTATTATTCTGGCGACCACTCGAGGAATGCGGACTGATGAATTTATTATTAGTGGGCGATGTTCCATTCAAGGCGGACTTTCACTAGCCGCAGCCTGACGATGGGAGAGGGACACAAAAGCAGGAAGCTAGGGACTCGGAAATGTCCGAACAATGTATCCCTCTTACCATCAAGACTTTGCCCCTTTGAAGCTGGATTCTAGACGTCGAGACACTTCCGTCATTTCTTCGCTGTTCCTCGCGATAGATGCCTTGCACGTTGGCACGACGCCAGATATTTATGCTCTCCCCTCCTGCGTGTAGCGTCCTTCCGCTCACCCACACAGTGCATGGGCCAAGGTATGTTTTCTTGATTTCTAATAGTATTTAATCTGCTAATTTTATGATTTCGGCGCATTCAGTGGTTTCCAAAGCCTGCGTCCGTGGGATCCCCAACCTTCAAGCGTAAATCTTGCAAAGGTCAAACTCCGATGTCAAGCTACACCGGCTTCGCGCTACCTTCCTGTGATGCCCGTGCATATATTCCAGCCCAATCACTACACATCAATTGGCATAATTGTCGCTCAGTGCAATGCTGCCATACGAGCATGACTACAAATGTGTAACAGGGTCGATCGTCAGCCCCCGTCCAGGAGCTCGATGATGATGGTAACGGCGACGACGATGTTTGGTAGGACATGTGGCTGGGTTTCCCGAATATAGACCAGTGCTAGGTATAAATCTCTTTGAAGGTATGCCTTCTTTCCGTAATTTATGTCTTTCGCTGATCAAGCTTTCCTTTAGATTTTTGCCTTCCCTTTGATTATGAACGCAGTCTCAGAGCACGACGACTTGGTCCCTTGGTATAAAAGTCTACATTGAGACGTCAAACGATGGATATCGTGGATTTGGGAGAAGAGGCGCGGCTATATAACCGTCGACTGATTTGGTGTTATTCTTTCCTCCCTGACAGTTAAAAGCCGTCTCTGGGCCCTCAAGATGCTGTTTCCCACACTGCCTGCGATAGGTTCTCAGTTATTTATTTTATACTTGTCATTGCGAATTATTAGCTAACTTCTGCCTTACAGAGCCCTTACCGCATACTCCGCCAGACTGGGAACATGTCTCGTCGATGCTGATACCTTCCCATGCTCACTACATGTCATCGTCCATCAGAGATCTACGATACTCACTCAAAACTGGCCCGCCATCTGCTCCTCTCCTCTCCACTGTCTCACAGCGAGTCTATCCCGATTTCATACTAAGAAGACGAAGACACTCCTGGCAAGGAAGACAGGAATATGCCTGTAATACCTGTAATAAGACCCTCAATAGAGCGAGTAGCCTCATAATACATGTCAACGCACATACCGGTGCTACTCGTGAGTCTCATTTCATACTCTCATAACACGATTCGGATTCTAATTTGTGTCCGAAGCATTATCCAGGTGCGACTCCAACATGCGCCACCGCTACCGAAATCGTACCGCGATATCCCTGCCACAGCGTCTCTCATCCAGCTGTCTCCTCGTTGTCGTCCCTACGTCCATCCTCGTCTCATGTAATCCGATTTTGAGCTTCCGGTTGTGCCATGTACACTTCCAGAAAGAAACTAGTTTGAATTGATAGAGGGATTTATCCATAACACCTATGGATACGCCGTCTAAGAATATCGGAAGGGCTGAGGTAATGCCAATCCAATACGATGGTGCATTGTATGCGCTGTATGAAGTCAATGGGCACCAATTCGACGCGGTGTATATCACGGCATATGGCCAAATACCGCCAAAACGCTTGCCATTAACTAAAACTTGAACTCGCGAAAAGGGCGTTGCCAATCACGCGTGTCGAGTCCGGGAAGTATTGAGTGAAATCACCAGGCGTGTCTGAAATCGACGGTCAGTCATTCAAGATAAACCTGGATCTGATGTTGAACGTTCGCACTCAGATATCAGAATTCCCCTGCTGAATTTCCTGAGCCAAAGATTTCAATGTAGGCTTCTACAGTATCATCTGGCAATGACACCAGCGTGGTACCTCCCGTATCAAGGTAAAGTAACAACGAATACGGACTCTTTGCCGGTACGACATACGAAGCAGACGACAAGGAAGCGGATGGGATCTATGAAAAGGCAGACAAGGCTATGGACGCGAGGAGAAAAGCACGGCGGTACGAAATTCTACCCTTGTTGGCTAATTTCGTCCTGATTGGTGAGTTTTGCGACACTAACATATCTGGCGCTGTATTTTGCGGTGAAATAAATGGCACTTGAATCGCACAGTAGTTTCGGAATTGTGTACAAAAGTTATCAACAAGTGGGTATTCACAATCAAGCAAGAATAATACGAGAACGTCCAGGTAAATCTAGTTCGGATAGTAGTCGCTTTATTTCTTTTTTCTCAGTCATTTTTAAAACAGACACTTTCTCGAACCTCTTGCTTGGCAGTCGTCGCCCGACAACCCAATATTGCGGCGAGCGCATTATGCCGTCCCATTTGAACTGTGGATTGTTGCCGACCAGTGTATATGTGTCTTCAGGTATCGGGTACTGGTGGCTGGCAACGATGTTGAATGAATGCACTATCCCATTCGCATCTTCAACAACCAACTCTCCGCATCTATCGATCCCTTCTACATCTCCCACAGCCAACCCGCGCACAAACCCCCTTTCAATGTGGAGCACTTCACACCAGTCATCCGCATCATCATCCCTCTCAACATTGGCATCCCAAACAATCCTATCTTCGGGCAGAGACTTGGCCATGACCTGTTCCCATGACGGCCTCCATTTCTTGCATCCAGTTCCAGGTTCAGGATAGGTGAAGAACAGTCTTCCCTGATACAACGGGCACATCTCATTTATAAGTGCTGCCCATGCATCCTCCAGAGATTGGGTCTCATGGTATGCTGGTATTGAGTGCGTCTTCAGAGAAAATGCTAGCCCAGCAATTTTGTCTATTGGGTACGCTGATATCCGATCCTGCATTGCGGATAGCGCACCATATAGACTGTCAAATGCAGTCGTTGCGAACCTAAGTTGCCTGTGAAATCTTGTGAATATCTCATCCTCATAGTTCCCCTCCTCATCTATTGGCTTGGCGTGCAGCGGTCCATCGGGTGTATCCCCGGCAATCAACCTCTCTCGGCCGACCTCCTGCACTGTCCACGCGCGCCTAAACCAAGACTGGTCACTCTCCAAGTCGCCCTCCATTAACCTCAAAGGCAGACCCAGCCCGCTCAAATAGCACACCACATGTGCATCCTTATATATCGTTCCGATAGTAGGCACATCGAGTTTCCACTCTTCCACACGCAGATCCTCCCTTGGCCCTCCTCTCTGTCTCAAGCAGAGAACATCCAACCATGTGTATCGCAGTCCCAGGTTCAGCATCTCGATCCGGATGAGGTCGAGGTTGGCACCTTTCGGGATGGACACAGGCCATTCATATCCATTGATAGGCGTCCACACATCGACGCGATCCACCTCATCCACCCAAGCATGTGATATTGGTCGTAGCCAGATAGGCGCCTCGCAGCTCCACCATGGGACCACACGATTACTGTACAGATCCCAGACTCGGCGAGGCCTTATCCTCACGTGGACTATCCGGTTACCATCGAGCGCATTTCTTCGCAGATTTATGTCCTCTGTTTCACGTCTCTGCAGCTCCATTTGAATCTCAGGGTAGCACCATACTGAGTGCAGACGGCCATATGCAGTTCCAACATCGTACTTCTGTGCAATGCAGTCTTTGAGAACAGAGGAGACCCGGGGCGGGGTATCCAATGTGTATAAGGTTCCGAGTGTAGTATCGAGTAAACACAAGAGGCGCAGAATGCCAAGGCTAGAGCAGGGAGTGTCGGCTAGGGAGGCAGATATTACAGACTTTCTGCCGGTGTATGCCCGTTGGTTTGGAACCTGTATGGATTCTTCCGTTCGCCCAATTTCTGTCTGGGAGGAGATTGTAACTTTGGGAAATCCATCATCGGACTCGCGATCTGTCTTGAAGACTATTATATATTACCGTCCATTCGATTTTCAACATGCTTACTCACACCTTCTAGTACTGACTTGCGGAGCACCTTACGGCGCATCCGTTTGTATACAGCAATTTTGATTTTTACTGGGCATAGTTTTAGGATACACAACGGCGATGATTAGGTGCACTTACGCTTGACAAATTTCCAGTAGGACCTAGCATTGTATAGATACATGTTATGTCGAGATGATGAGGTTCAAGGCGTGGTTGCATCAAGGCGCCAGCATACGTGGTAAGGCATCCTGGACAAGCCGAGCGCCTAATGTTCGATGGGGTGCTGAATAATATTGATCGATGTCAACAGTACAGGGAGATTCGGGAAAGCAAGTAAGTGAAAGTCAACGCAACGTCAATGTAAATAAGGATCCGTGGAGAACTGTTCTTTTAATAGACTCGAACCAGTCCCTTCCGACACTTGATGACAGTTACAAAGGGACTGGTTCGAGTCTATTCTTTTAAGGAAAGTTGGAGTAAGTAAGTTGAACATATTACTAATAACACGGTACTTCTGAAATCAAAGTCGGTAGGAGGGGAATATGTGACTATAGCTGGAATACTATACGAGCCGTTAATTGTACAGTTACTGTACAAAAACTAATCCGATGAGAACGAGACGATTTCTCGATTTGCCGAAACTGCGCGTAAATAATTGGGCTTTGCCCTTCCTGAGCGACAACAGGCGGAGCAAGGACCTGGTGATCCACCATGGGAGCAACGGTGATCTCTGTGCTCATAGACATCCATCTCTGGAGCGACGCTCTCGCGTGTGTACTGCTTTTGGTAGAAGTATCCCCAGATGCGGACGTATACCATTAGGAAGAGGCGCAGAGACGACGGCTAATGGTTTTTTGATTAAGGAGGAGACCAATGAGGACCGACCCGGTGGTTTGGTAGATCCGAAGGTAGGGATTGTTCAAGCCTCAGGCGCTAAAGTTGAAGACGGCGCCGTTGAAGCCACTTAATTATGAATGGAATTAAAGCGTCGAGATCCAGAGAAGGGAGGTGGATTGACACTATGTGTAGAACCAGTCGGAAGTAGGAAAAGATGGGTGAGAAAGATGAGCATTGGATCAGTCTTCAGCGTCACAGAGACCCGTAATTTCGGTTTTCCAGGAGGGATGTCGGCACGTCGTGACCTTTGTTCCATCGAAACAGAACATCTTGTTGGAATTCGCCAGGAGTGAGAACACGGATAAGTGTAGGATAATGGATTCAATCTGCGGATGGTTTATTAATAGGCAAAAAGTAGGATGGTTAAAAACACTAACGCAAGCATGTCCCATTATCAACAGCGTTGACCTGTAATCACGAATGAACACGCAGTCGTGTGTTACAAAAGCTCGAGCACCTATTGTGGATTTCCAGGTTCGACCAGCAGCAACAGACGCTCCGACGGCACTGCCGAGGTTGACGGGAGACTAGAAAATCCCGATGAATTTCCCCCCTTTTCGTTTCAAGGCCTTGAGCGGTCCACAAGAAGCCAGTACACAAGCCGAGGATGGCAACGACGAAGCCGCCGGCGCTGGAGTGCATGTTTATCGCTCTAGAAATAGCGTCAGCGTTGAGAGACCTCACTATGAGCTTCATTGTTGTGTTCGCGTCGCTGCCGTCTAAAGGAGGGATTCTTCAATCATATGGTGTCCGGACAGTCAAACGTCTAGTCACATTGTTAACTATCCATTAATTCCTGTGAACACAAATGCTTACCTTTTAGTGAACAAGCAGGAATATATATATATCGTTCGCACAGCTAGAGTCAGTGATTAGTGTCGTCGTCAAGCTTGAAGCCAAAGGCACGCACTTATTACATGAGAGCTACGCAGTATATACCTCTAAGCAATCGCCAGTCAGCCAAACGAAGGACTCGAAGAAACCGATAACAAGTACATACAGCAGCCGTGCTACCGCTTTTACATTCAATGAATCGGCTTGCTATACCAGGATATACCCATATGCTCATCCACGAATCTCCTATTGAATGCGAATGAAGTCGTACTGCATGTCGTTGTCATAGCCGTTGTGCTCCCTATGTGCGAGAACTGAAATCCTAGCATAAACAAATATTCTCTTAGTAAAGTCAAAGGAAAACGAGTAAGGAAACACACCCGGTACCTCACCGAAAAGCTCATAACCACCTTTACAGTCAATGGATACCCTTTTCACTCAGCAAACGCCAATCCACGCACGTCGTATTGAATCCAGCGGCCGTACTGCATGTCGCTGTTGTAATCCACGCTTTCGACGAGTGCAAGACTATGATCAAGTATTCTATTAGCAAGCAAAATGGGAAATGGGAAAGGAAGCACATCTAGATCCGGTCTTTATCAAGATTCGATCCCCAGGAAGCCGTGTCTTCGCTCATAGCCGTCTCGTACATTCGCGTAGATAGTCTGAAATGAGAAACTAAGGCTTGAATTGACTTGAGAGTACCTGACTTAGTGTGTGTGTACCGAGACTGGTACCCCAGAATTGGAGCGCAATACTAGACCTAGAGAACAGATCGGTTAACTAGCCGCCAACAAAGTCAAACCATTTGCTTACCTTTGATATACTTAAGACGAGCCGTTGAGCTCGATGCTCAGCGTCCAGCGTCGCGGAATCTTGCGGGCCCAACTTCAAATGTAAACAATGTTAGGAGCACGGGATATGAGTGAGCAAAAGCACTAACTCACCATCTTTGAATATAACCTTGCCCCCGTTCAGCCTTGTCGCGCCATCGTCGTAATCGGTGCTTAGCAGGGCTACGCAGTTGAGATATCAGTTCAAGGGGTTTCGTCATGTTGGAGGTGTAGGTGTGTCGAAGGGCATAGTCCGAGCCCATATCCGTATCATTAACAGAGCCTGAGATGATAAATAAAGAGATAGTTTGTGAATAATAGAATGTCATACTTACCGGGCTATGCACTTAGGATATTGATAGTTAACCGGGCAAGGAGTGAGAAGCGTAGTCGTATCGAGGTTGACAGAGCCAAGGGCTGAGAGACACCGTAAGCTTGAATGTTAAGTTGACGCGGACGCGTCGGCGTTGACTCGGAGTTTCAAATTGCCGCTACCTCCGCTACTTCCTACGCGCAAAAATTACATTCCCTCTGTCCCTTCCGTTTCACAGCCTGGGTGTTGCTGTCCTTTATCTATGTGACTGCACACGGTGGCTACTAATTAGTTTTATCTTGCATGTGATTTCATTGACCTACCCCACCAGGATTGGGTCAGTACCTCGAGTCTCAGCATGCGCCGACATTGTAATCGTCGGGTCTGGGATAGCGGGTACAGAATTTGTGCCTCTGTTGTTTGACGCGGATGGGACGTTGGAGGTTGAGTATACCATGTTCGACGGAGCCAAGGAGAGGCGGAGGCGGCGCGGTGTCAAGGCTTCTCAAGACGTACTCTTCGTTCCGGCTATCCAATGCGGGAAAACATCGTTCTCGTGCGAGGCCATATGACGACACAGTACGCAAGGAACGGGCTTGGACGACGGATGGGCTGGTACACGGTCCTTTGTGCTATACCTAGGCGTGTCGCTACCTCGCCCAACCGCTCGAACTTGCAACACTCGGCGAGAAACTGCACCCAGAGGTTATGCTTGGCAGTGGTATCGAAATGGACACCCCTTCCTTCTTTGACGCTGTCGGATTTGCTGATGACAGCCAAGTCGAGTTTCGAATTTCAGCTTATCCTGGTGGCGTACTGGTGACGTATTTTGATGGATGGGGAAGAGGCGAGCTGGCTAACAATGATGACCACTTTGAGAGAGGGCACGCGAAGAAGACGTGGTCTGGCGTTTGAGGTATCTCTGCAGATGGACTGTCCTGGGCCCTCAAAGGCGTCGGGCTGCTCAGAGGGAAGGGAGTAGATTGCGGCAGGTTATTTGGGCGAGGGAATGGTCCACGCATGGATGAACGGAAAGGCGTTGGCGTACACGGTGCTGGGGAAAGACGTTGATTGACTCCCTGACTCGTTTCGTGTCACAGAAAGAAGGCGGAAAAAGGCGAATATCATCAGTCCCTCTTTGATCAATATTAGGCTTTCCTGTTGCTCTCAACGTGGAGACACGCACCTCGGATTAGTGGGCGGTAATGGACCGACATATCAAAGCATGCTACGACCCGGAATCCCCGCTGCCATTCCACCAGTTCCATTCGCAACCTGCTTCAGTCTTCGAAGAAACTAAGAACGAAGATGTTGTACCCGAGCTCATTCACTTCCGTCTTTCCACAGCTAGCAATCAGCTCCACACTCAAGAATCACTCGAAAATGTTTTGCGAGTATGTCGACTTGACTCAGCAAAAAAAGTAACTTTAGCTCTGCCCGCATGCGGATTACTTCCTCTGGGGTTGCAATGGGGTACCGCTTGCATTTACATATACCAATATGCGATTCTCCATGGCGTTCCTCATCTTCATTACCGGCATCGTTTATTCGAAAATGGGCCGTACGACCATAATACATTGGCATACTTGATCGTGGCTTTGCGACCTGTGGTGCGTAAGAAGATCCCCGAGGTGGTTCTTTTAGCGAAACTGGAGAGGAAGCGTCATCCGGGGTATGTGGAACAGTGAAGGCGCGTACCAAAGTGCGCTCGTCCGATGGGAAGGAGGTGCACCATCGAAGGGATCGTAGGTGTTGGAATTTGGAGCGATCCCGGCGGATAAGTCGCTTATGGGAAAACCCATGGTGCAGCTCAAGGAAAACGGGAGGTTTGGGGATATTTTGGGGTGTGCTTCGCTAGATGGGATTCCGGTAGTGTGCGTACACTGAATCTCTTTTCTCATTCTACAGCTCAACAAACTCTTTTTTGTAGACTAGAGCACCATGTTGAAGATCCCATTCGATCGGTGGCTCCCAAGGATTGACAAGGAACCTGTCATCTTTTGCTGTCGTACTCCCTAGTACATATAATGCGATATTCTCGTTTTATTGTTCAAAAAAAAACTTCAAGTACGGCGTCAGCACCATGTGCCATGCCTGACGGAACGTCTGCTATCGATCCTACTCTCGGTATATGAAGGATTTTGACCATAAGCGACACAGGGAAGCCCGTCGACGAGGGGATAATAATCCGGGCAACACCAGACCGTCCATCTCAAAAGCAAATATGCTCATTCGATTACTCGCCCCTTCTTCACCTTTTCGCAGATGCGATTGATGCCTAGAGGCAGACGCACGAATGGATCTCCGTGTCCATAACGAGAGCTAAGCGTCATAGTGAATACGAGGAAAGAGAAGTATCGTACTGACGCAATGACACTAGCGTGGTACCTCCCGTATCGCTATCCAAGGTTAAGTAATTAGCTATCCTGAGATAGGTTGGAGAGTGGAGTAATGCGATTGGATGTCCTTGGAGTTGGGAAGTTTGGCATAGAAGCATATTGAAATGCTGCCATTATATTCACTCTCCGTCATGAGGAATTACTCGTTTTAGTGATGGAGCTACAGGACCGGTGCCGATTGGTTTTTGTTCTTTGAGATGATACTCATTACTTTCTAGTCAAGCGCAGCGGTAGATTCAGACCAATTCTAAGATCCTGCCAACGAATACGGGCTCTTGGCCGGTACGACATATGAAGCAAACGACGAGGAAATAGGTCGGATCTATGAAGAGGTGGACCAGGCCATCAGGCACAAGGAGAAAAGCACGGTGGTATGGAATTCTATCCTTTGGCCAATTTCGTCCTGTTGGTGGAAAGAGTGGGAATACTCTGGGAGACGATTGGTGAGTTTTCCGACACTAGTTTTTTTAACACCTAGCGCTGTATTTCACAGGGAACAAATGGCACAGTAGTTTTGGAAGTGTGTACAAAGGCTATCAAAATGTGGGTATTCACAATCAAGCAAGAATACTACGAGACATTGCAGCTAAACCTAGTTTTTCTAGCCGCTTTATTTCATCTGGACCAGTCATTTTAAACACAGACACTTTCTCAAACCCCCTCGGCAGTCGTCGCCCTACAACCCAAAATTGCGGCGAACGTATTTCACGGTCCCATGAGGTTCGGAATGGATCGCTGCCGAGCAGTGTGTACGTGTCTTCGGGTATCGGGTACTGGTGGCTGGCTAAGATGTTGAATGAATGCGCTATCCCGCGCACATCTTCAACAACCAACTCTCCGCACCGGTCAATCCCTTCTACACCTCCCACAGCCAATCCGCGCACAAACCCACTTTCGATGTGGAGCTGTTCATACCAGTCGTCCGTGTCACTATAACTCCTGATACAGGTACAGAAACCCCATTCAACTCTAGGCAGAGACTTGGTCATGACTTGTTCCCATGATGGCCTCCATTTCTTGCATCCAGTTCCAGGTTCAGGATAGGTTAAGAACAGTAAGCCACGATAGGACATGTCCATCTCATTTATAAGTGCTGTCCATGCATCCTCCAGAGATTGGTTCTCATAGTATGCCGGTACTGAGCGCGCCCCCAGAGAGAACACTAGCCCGGCAACTTTGTCTACTTCGTGGGTTGATTTCCGATCCTGCGTTGCGGATAGCACGCCGTACAGACCGTATACCTTCCATGCAGAATTGAGCTGCTTGTGAAATTTCGTTAATATCTCGTCCTTGTAGTTTTCCGCCTCGTCTATTGACTCGGCATGCAGCGGTCCATCAGGTGTATCCCCGGCAATTGTCCTCGCCCAGCCAACCTCCTGCACTGTCCACGCACGCCTAAACCACCACCGATCACTCTCCAAGTCGCCCTCCAAACTCAAAGGCAAACCCAGCCCGCTCAAATAACACACCACGTTAACGTTTACACCTTTATATATCGCTCCGATGGTAGGGACATCGAGTTTCCATTCTTCCACACGGAGATCCTCCCTCGGCCCTCCTCTCTGTCTCAAGCAGAGAGCATCCAACCATGTGTATTCCACTCCCAGATTCAGCATCTCGATCCGAATGAGGTCGAGGTTAGCACCCTTCGGGATGGGCACAGGCCATTCATATCCATTGATAGGCGTCCACACGTCGACGCGATCCCCCTCATTCACCCAAGCATGTGATATTGGTTGTGTGACTCGTGCCTCATCATCGACGTCAAGCCACTTGAAGCTCACCCTACAACTCCACCATGGGACCACACGATTACTGTACAGATCCCAGACTCGTCGAGGAGGCATGTCCGAGTCGACTATCCAGCTACCATCGAGCGCGTTTCTTCGTCCGTTCGTGTCCTTCGTTTCACGTTCCCGTAGCTCCATTTGAATGTCAGTGATGTCGTCGCACCATGCTGAGCGCAGACAGCCATATGCGGTTCCAAAGTCATAGTTGTGAGCAATGCAGTCTTTGAGAACAAAGGACAGCGATGGGGCATCTAATGTGTATGAAGTTCCGAGTATGGTGTTGAGTAAATACAAGAGGCCCTGAATGCCAAGGCTAGAGCAGGGAGTGTCGGCAAGGGAGGAAGATATTACGGGCTTTCTGCCAATGTACACCCGTTGTTTTGGAACCTTTATGGATTCTTCCGTTTGCCCAATTTCTGTCTGGGAGGAGATCGTAACTTCGGGAAATTGACCAGTGCGACCACTTTGACTATCACTGTCGGACCCGCCACGATCTGCTTCAAGTTGCAGTTTCTGAAATCTGTTGTATATATACAATCCACTCAATTTTCGACATAATTACTCACATCTCCTAGTGATTTTGGGGGTACCTTCCGGGACATCCACTTGTCTACAGTAATTTTGGTCTCCTGAATTAGGACACAGGACAACGATCATTAGTTGTGCTTACGCTCGACAAATTTCCAGTACAACCTAGTACGGTTGGATAGATTCATATCACTGTTGAACTGTTGACTCGGTTCAAGGCGTGGTTGCATGATCAGGGCGCCAGCACGATGTTTCTCACACGGTAAGACAGACATCCTGGCATCCTGGATTTATATGCACCGGGCCGACCGCCTAGTACGCTCAATAATATGGCAGCGGTAATAGATATGGAACTTGGGCAGGCCGCCGAACGAGTTGTGGTCGCTTCTGCTTACTCCGATAGCAACAAAAATTATATTTCACCAAGGAAAACATCAACAACGAAACACGGCTTTGCTGACATACGATCATCCAGAGTTTCCTTGTTAAAGGTTAGTACTCCCGTCAAAAAGGACATTCTACAAAATGATTGAGTAGAATCAGCACATTCATGTGCGAATGTGAGCACGAACCAGCCAAGCAGCCAAACGGAACCCTTGTTTCGCAAGTTGAAGTTCGATCTATAGAACGTAAATCAAGATGAAGGACCTGATAGAAGTCGGAAGCATGACTTGCCAGAGGAATAGCATCGTCGTAGTAGCTGGTCGAGCAAAGGTCCGAAAATTGGGTGTAGGTAAAGACGAAGTCCTAGAAAGGTCTTAAGCACGAGACGAGGTAGAAAAACAGATCAGAAGCGATATATACACAGTTCAGTTGATTGGCTTCCGTGGCCCAAATGTGGGGACATTCCAACGGGTTTGTTGACCGAGAAGCCAGATGGCCCTTGATGTCAGTTTCGACGTTCCTCCGTTTCTTAGGTGCCTGTTCTGTGGTCGACGAGCAAGTAATCCAATCAGATGTCAGACTTGCATATTCGCCAGACTGGGTAGGATTATTGATATGCTGGGACCACGATAACATCGTAAAACCCACCTTGATTCGAGTAGCAAGGGTGCTCGCCCAAGATGAGACAGAGTTGTCGAAATCAGCCTTCAAACGCTTGTTGATAATGCCAGAATCTTGGGGTCTTCAGGAATCAGTAACGTAAATGGGTGAAAGATGCGCACCCCAGACCTAAATAGACCGATTTAGTTGTTAGAATTACTGATAAAATGAAATCTCACAGCGTGACTGGCGGAGAAAGCTATGTCTTTAGTACATATACACAAACAGGATGCGCACGTACAGATTCGTGCTGGAACCGCTGCATTTCGCTTTGACATCGTTGCCTCCAACTTCAAAGGCCTCGGCATGGAGGGGCTGCCCAACGTCCCCAAGGAACTGCGCGATACTTAGTCTCAGTATGATCACAGCGACACTGCCGGAAACAAGAGACGCACATGGTCTAGGGAACAGAGCCTCGTCAAAAAACGGGTAAGATGCTTCGAAGAAGAGGTGTATTCACCGAGGAATTTCAGTGCTTCGTAAATTTGCTCGTGAGATAGCGAGTTGTCGACCACTCGGCTGGTGTAGTTTGCTGATGTGAGTGAGTACACGGTGATGTGGAGAACAGGTTCACAGGAACGAACCAATGGCATTGACTAGTATCAGATATGAGAAGAAGTTATAGATAAGTGAGCAGTAGCAAGCTACTTACGAATACAGGTTCCGCTCGAGCAGTCTCGCGACTCAGATACCGAGCAAGAAGTCGGAGGATTGTCTGATAAAAGCCGGCTCAAGTACTGGAAGAGGCGTGCGTGAATGGCGGCGCCTACCTTCCGCGTCCACAAAATGGAAAGGCGCAGACCTGTTGCAGTGTACAGAGTAAGATTGTGTGTTATAGGATAGAATGGAGATTGCCAACCATGAAAATGCAGACTCGGACCGAACAGTATCCGCCCACTTTGATGCACTGTCAGTGCTGCAAGGATCGGACAAGAAATTGGCGTACCGTTGCTGCAGAACTGAGCGTTTCTCCGCTGGCAAGTGTAGATGCTACAAATGAGGACGCCTTGGATGCTAGGAACTAAGACGGGTGTCACTTGTTTCGTGCATGCTTCAGTGGAATCTATGCGAACCTGTTGGGCAATTGCACTACGGTGCATATTTAAAATCAAGGATTACGCGAGAGTAAAGGATGCTGGCATACCCGACGGCTTCATGTCCGCTAGCTCCCCAGCTGTAAACCTTGGGGAGGAAGGAGACAATAACAGCAGTAAGAGTAGCGCACTTCATCGTAAAGAAAAGCAGGCAGATTGCTAGCGACCAAGTTCCTGAGTGACGAATTTATAAATCTCGTTGAACCTAAAATTAGACACAAGGGCGCCACGCTCAAGGCGTATGGACTACCACCATGTGGACGTTGAGGTAATCATGGACGCCCAATACGAACGATAATGCACGTTTTACGGATCCTCAGGTATACTTCCACCTCGAAAAAGTAGAGGGTGGGTTTAGATCAATAAATCGAAGAAGAATATTTGCTGTCGGTTCTCTATGTGAAGAGAATATTTTGTTGCTGACCAGGAGAGTGAGAAGAATGGGGAAGCATCCTGAAGATACACGGCATGAAGTTACGATCCAATTTGTTATGTCGCTTCCCAGGCGCACATGAGCTGGGTAAAGATAGAAGCAGAGAATAGCATGAGGACTGATTTCAAGTTAGGCTGGTTTAAACCGGCTAGCCCGAGAGCTATCGTCAGTCTAGACGAACGTTCCTCTCGAGACATGTGAGCATTAAATAAAAGTTCGTTGCGTGCGGTCGTATTGACAGGAACGCGTGGAATTTCGAGGTGGTGATTGGATGGCAAGTTGTGAAAGGGTGTGGCTGTGTGGTAACTGCCCCCGGCAATCTTATCATTACCTATCGTCCCTTCCTTCTCTCCGGTTTAAACGTGTCCAGTCAGGCTTTGATAGCGCCGACATGACGAAAATCAATACCATCACGGTATCCCCTCCGTTGATCAATACGTCTTGCGCGTGGGCAGGCGATTTCAATCAGCTCGAAGCCCTGTATAAATGTCCATTTACGGGAGCAGTTACTACCCGTACGGCTTCGCTCCATGGATACAAGGAGAACGAGAACTGCGCGGTCAGTAGTGGAAATCTGTATATAGCTTCGCTTTCACTAACTGTTCTGTAGGTCGCGTTCTCAATAACGTCCATCACCTCGCTTAACTCCTACGGTTACTCCCCATATCCCTTATCTTACTATATCTCGTGGATAGAAACCATCCTCAAGACGCCATCACCTAATCCCCACAAGGCGTTCATCATAAGCGTGACCGCCTCCACTTGGTCAGAGCTGGAATCAGTTATCACCGCCATCCAGTCTCTTCGAACCAATATTGGGGACCGTCAACCTGGTACTGGCTCTAGAATCGCTGTCGAGCTCAACACAAGTTGCCCAAACATCCCCGGGTCCCCACCGACAGGATATATATTCGATGACCTCAGGGAGCTGCTGAACGGACTAGAGATGGAGAACCGCCGAGACCCTACGCTGACTATCGGCCTCAAGCTCCCTCCGTATGTGTATCAACAGCAGTTCAAGGACGTCTTGAACGTCCTGGCGGACTTCTCCACTGCTACGATGGACGCGGGGGGTGTGATGAAGAAGCGCAGCCCATTTGCGTTTTTGACGTGCACGAATACGTTGGGGAACTCTTTGTTGTACCCGGATCAGGTGGCGCATAACGAGAGTACTAGTGGGAGCGACTTTGCGGTTCCGACTGGGTTGGGCGGCCTGGCTGGCGAGGCGTTGCATGCTCTTTCGTTGGGGAATGTGTTTACGTTTCACAAACTATTGCATACGGACAGGCCGAAGGAGTACGATGGGCTTGAGAAGATCGTGATTATTGGTGTGGGTGGTGTCACCAGTAAGCAGGCCGTGGAGAGGATGACTAGAGCGGGCGCTGAAGTCGTTGGGTGTGCAACATTTCTCGGAAAGGAGGGTATCAAAGCTTTCCAGATATTGTCGAAGGAGTGCTTGTGGTAAATCGATATATGAATATATGTGTTAAATAAATAGGTTGTACATGCGCTGGTAATATATTATACGTTGAATAAATCTGTGTCATTTAGGTTGAAAAAAGCCTTCCAGAAAGCATAGCTGGGGGTTGATACAATAGACGGGCGTTCTGATAAGAGTTAAAAATGAAAATTATGTCGTTACAATATATGTTTGGGGAGAGGTGAACATTTCAAACGATCAACCCCAAGTCCAAGAATGATCAAGGATAGTATGAATAGTCATTGACATAGCCATACGTCGGATCGAATTGACCCTACACAAGATGATTGAGCACGCACACCAATGACAACACAAAGAGGCACTTACCGCGTTGGTAGCGCGAGGATCGTCGTACAGACCGGAAGACATAATGAGACCGTACTAAAATAAAGCGATGGGTGAGCATTCCAGGAACTCGCAAAGCAGCAAAACATACTCACGTTAATTTCATTTATTGGGTTTTGGTTATCAAAATACCCGTTAGTGGGAATCTCGGAATGAATCTGATATTGATGTTGAGCAAAAAAGAGGACGAAACGAAGACAAAGAGACTCACCAGATGTAACGGATCAAAGGAAGCCCCTGCAGAAAAGAAATGCCTTCCATCGTGAGAGTTCATAGAGGGAATACTAGCGTTAAGCTGGTATGGCATAACCTCAGTCTTCCAGACTTGGGCTCCGGGAATAGTAGGCTGAGCATGCGGAGGAGAGATCGGGGTCTTTCGAGATACGCGCTTCTTCTTCAGAGGCTCGGCCCCAGAATGAGTTTTAGATGTCGTCGGGAGGGGGGGCATTCTCCTCACGGCTTCCTCCAAATCGGCGCCGGAAATTCCAGCAGATAACAAATGTGCAATCTCTTTCGACCTGGCTATGTCGGCTGGCTCGTTTCGTTTTACTTCCCTCGGCTTGGGGGTACGCTTCTGGGGTTGGTAAACATAGTTCGGATAGAGGATTTTGTGATTCTCCAGTTCTTCCGCCGCGCGCTGGTGATAATATCTCCTCTCCTCCTCCGGCAGTTTCTGCCACAACTCTCCGATGATCCTAGAAAGGTGACGACTGTCGTGCTCGGCGCCCTTGGGAATCAACTTCTTGGCGACGACGTCTTTGCGGAAGAGAATGTAGCAGTTTGGAGGTCGTGGAATGCGGTCCTTCTTATGAGAAGAGTTATTGGTGGAAGTGGATTCGTCGGACAGAGACGAAGAGGATGGAGACGGGGTGTCGATGTACTGGGGTGTCAGAGGTATGGCCTCAGGGTATGGGGGCGTAACGACGTGGAAGACATACTGCCGAGGTTGATGACCTTGGCTAGCATGGTCGTAGGCTGGAAACAAAGCGTTAGCACATAGTCCGACGCGTAGTAACCAAGTCCACGTACAGTGCTCGGTAGAGTACTGGTGAGAGTGAACAAAGCGGGACATGAGGAGGAGGATGAAGGTGTCGAAGGGAGACAAAGAAATGAGCAGGCGGGGCCCCCGCTTTTATATTTACGAACATAGGCATTCTCGACATGACGATCACAGAGAGAGGTTCAATGCGATCAAAATCCCTTTCACACTTTCACAACTTGCCCTCTCAAAAAGGAAATTTTGTGACGTGCCTGGAGGGTAGCCTTTCACACAAACTGCTGGTGATGCTAAGGCATGGTGAACTTCCCACGATTGTTCAGTGTGAAGGGGGGCCAAAAATAGCTGCGCACAAAATCAAATATGTCGTTAATCCCAAATCGAGTCATCGTCGGGTCGGGTCGCGCTCCCGACGATGGCTGTGACTCGTGACCCCTGTTTGCTTACTTAAAGACATCATCGAGACCTTTACCTCTTGCCTCCTTCCATCACTATGCCTCCTCGCAAGAAAGTTGCTGCTGACGGTACCGCTCCTGCTCCGACACGCTCTAGTACGCGTATCAAGGCCAGTAGCAAAGATGCAGTAGTTCCAGCAAAGCCTGCATCCAAAGCCAAAACCAAGCGCGCCCTTAGCCCTGAAGACGAGGACGACGAGGACGATGCCCCACCCGCGAAGAAACCCACCAGTAAAAAGGCGAAAAAGACAAAGCCGGATGACGATGACGAGGCTGTCACGAAAGATGATGAACCAGAGAAGATCGTTACGGTGCGTTCGTCTCAACACTGTTGACTGTTTACGGTGCTCAAGGTCCTTCCAGGTGTTGAAAAGGGGTGCAGCTCCTGTTGATCCTCAGTCAGGGAGAGTTGGTACGTATATACACGCAGTCTATACCTTCATGCGCATAATACCAACGTCGACAAGATTCACACCAAGTGTACGCAAATGATGAGGGTGTCTGGGACGCCATGCTCAACCAGACTGACATCAGTGGTGGTTCCAACAAGAACAAGTATAGCCCTCCAATCAAGTCATTCTCAAGGGTCTTGATGAGTTCGTCAGGTTCTATGTTCTCCAGTTGCTGCACCCTATAAGCTCCAATTCCGCATGTGTGCTGTACACTCGCTGGGGACGCGTGGGAGAGAATGGGGCATCTCAATGTAAAGGGCCTTTTCCTCCTGCGACGGCTATCAACGAGTTCAAGAAGCAGTTCAAGTCCAAAGCTGGCGTCGCCTGGGAAGCCCGAGTCGGCATGGTTCCTAAGAAAGGTACCGTGGTTGTACGCAGGCTGAAGTCGTCTTGACCGTCTCCTCAGGGAAATATGTCTGGCTGGAACGTGACTTTGTTGAAGACGATGAGAAAGACGAAGCCGACAAGGCTGGAGGTAGTAAGATCCCCGCGGACAAAGAGAAGCAACCCATTCCAGACTCTAACCTCGCGCCACAGGTTCAAGATTTCTGCAAACTCATCTTCTCCACCAGCATCATTGACGCAACGTTGTCATCTATGAATTATGACGCCAGGAAACTTCCTCTTGGAAAATTATCCAAGGCGACTATTTTGAGTGGGTTCAATGCTTTAAAGACACTTTCTGAGGTCCTAGACGACCCTAGCTGTGATGCCGTAAAGCAAAATGGTGGTAGCCAGCGCGCAGCTATTGAGCAGCTCACCGGCGCCTATTACTCGTGCGTAACATGGCCCCCAAGGTGACTCCAACTAACTGTGGCGCACATACAGAATTATTCCTCACGACTTTGGTCGACAGAGACCAATGGTGATTGACACCAAACAAAGGCTGCAAAGGGTCAGTTCTCTTTGATCACTTCCTAGTCGGTCTAATGGTACGTGATAGGAACTAGAAATCGTGGACGCTCTTGGCGACATGGAAATCGCGTCCAAACTCATCGCATCCTCTACCAGCACTGACACTGATGGAGCGCCTATTAATCCCATTGATGCGCAATTCAATTCGCTCGGCCTCTCCAAGATGGAACCTCTCGCCAGGGATAGCCAGGAATTTATGACCCTCGAAGCCTATGCCCGAGACACGCATGGCGCCACTCACAGCCATATTCACGTCGAGGTGCAGCATATCTACAGAATCGAAAGGTCTGTCTAAGATAGTTCGTGTCCCTGGACTGTGCTGAATTGTTGTTAGACCTGGAGAGCGGGAAAGGTGGGAGCAAGGAGGGTTCCACGAGGTGGATGACGGCGAACGCTTGCTGCTGTGGCACGGATCGAGGACGACAAATTTCGCAGGTATACTTTCGCAGGGTCTTCGTATCGCCCCACCGGAGGCACCGGTAAATGGCTACATGTTCGGCAAAGGTGTTTACTTTGCAGATGTAAGTTCTTCAGTCATGGTTATTTGGACATAGCTCATTTGTTGGCCCAGATGATGTCCAAGGTCGGTACAGAATCTTTCGTGGCTGCTTTTTGATGCTAATCAGGAGTCTAGTCTGCCGGATATTGCTATCCAGGGTCAGTAAATTTCTCTGATGGCGCGACACATGCTGAATCAGTATCACAGACTGAGTAATAACACCGGTATCTTACTTCTTTGCGAAGTTGCAGCAAAACCCTTCTATGAGCGAAATGATGCTGTATGCATACTTTCCAGAATAGACCTTTCTTACTGATCAACTTTCCGCGTCCAGGAATACAATGCAGACCAAACCTGCAAACAGAACAACAAGAGGTGATTTCGACTATTCCGGTCCTTGAGCCTTTCATCGAGTCTCTTTGGCAGGGCTACGAAAGGTTTAGGCAAGACTCAGCCTATAAAATGGAAGGACGCTGGGAAGTCTTTGGACAATGATGAACTCGTCGGCTGCGAGATGCCTGACGGAGGAGGGTCCGACGTTGCAACCGGGGGCTACCTCCAGTATAACGAAGTACGTGATACTGAAGCCAACTTTCGAGGACGACTTATTGACAATGTGTTGGGTACAGTACATCGTATACGATATCGCTCAGATACGAACGAAGTATCTATTAATGGTAAAGATGTAAAGGTTGGGTATGGACTGCTTCAGTGTTCAGTTGGACTGGTGTTGGTATTCTCATGTGCTTTACGTACATGTGCTCTTGATTAAATTGTTGTGTCAATTCATTGCATCATTATCTGTGCTACCTCGATTGCCATCAATCCCACCTAAAAGATCGCGGCAAACCAGCACTCCCAATTAGCGATAAGGTCTAGATAAAGCAGTACACTATCATCAGAGATTTAAATAGCGTTTAACATATGTCACCAAGGTGGATGCTTCACCCGTACGCCTTCCGACTTGTATAGCCCCTGTTCCACTACAAGCCTGGCGCTAACAACACATCCCTCCAGCAGTGGAATCCCAGGATACGCAAACGACCCACACACCCAAATACCAGGACCACCATCTCGAAGTCTCCCTGCGCCCTGCAACCTCCCTAGCGCCTCTTCACGCGGTCTCCACCGCCATGTCTTACCTTCTGCGTGGTATAACTCTTTCAGTGCTTGTTTCGACTCTAGTGTCAAAACGGCTCGTTCCAGTCTCGCCACGCTCAATATCCGACCCTCCCTGGGTTCGATGATTGGATCCGTGGACTGGAAGATAACGGGTAGATGAGCGGGAAATCCTGGTGGCCGTGGAAGAACGTGAGTGGCCATGGTGTATGATGATGGTAGACATCGCGGGGATACGGTCTTTGTGGGTATTGATGCGCCTGTTCGGGTATAAATCAGATTCAAATCCCTGTGGTCCCGCGTATCGTCAGGGAGAAGTGTCTCGTCCGTGTGGTTGATGACAAGAGTGGAATGGTATGTGAATTTCTCCAAGCACCGCATCTGCTCCTCGACTGCTTCCCGTCTGATACCCTTCTTGTCAGGTAGCGACGACGCGTAAGACGCCAAAAGCGGAACTGCACGGTTTGCTTGGGTAGCGAAAATGATATGATGGAAACCGGAATAAGTCTTGGAACCATCCGCGTTGGTGCAATTTACGGATACCAGATCCGGGTCGTCTGGATCGGCTTCGATGGAGGAAATCAGGTGCGAGAGATGCACGTTCCGAATGGTGGACACGAGTCTCCCGACGACGTCCCGAACGCCGTCGACCACTACGTAATGGTGTGTGCCCAAGGTAAGCCAGATGTAATCTGACAAAAGGCGTGAATCACAGTGGATGATAGCAGAATTGAAAGAAATCCATGCCTAGAAATTCTTCGACGGGGTGGTCGAGGACCTCCTGTTCCGGAGCGGTGCATACGGCGGAGAATAAGGGAACCATGATGGCATGAGTGAATTCCGACCATACTTGCTCGAAGCCCGTCCATTTAGCTAGGAGACCCGTAGGACGTGTCTTCTCGACCCAGGCCTTGTAGGTCATGCTTTCGATTCCCGGTGATCGCACCATGGGAATGGACAGCCACAGCAGTCTGAGATAGCAGAAAAGAATATGAATAGACCAAATGACGAAGAGCCCGATCGTCCATGCTTTTGCAGCGGCGCGCAGTGTTAACCCCAGGTCTGGCTTGGGCGAGTCGTCCAGTGTGGAAGGCATGCTTACACCGCCCAGCCCCGAGGAGCCGTTGTATATCATTTCTGCGGTTATTTGGCGGCCCGTTTCGGACGTGGAAAGGAGGGAGAAGGAGTATGAAAAATCGCGTGGTGTGAACTTGACACCAAGACGTTTGTAGAGCGCGATTAGCTGCTTGTAGTATCCTGGAATGGTGACGGTCAGTACAGCGGGGACACGCTACACGGGCTCGGATGGTCACCTCCTTGAAAAGAGCGCATAGGAACGTCTACTCTCCAGTCTTGATCCTGGCCTGGCAGAGGTAGGGATATGGATGAACTGTCCATCCCCAAGGTCGATGTCTGAGCATAATGGTAAGATTTTCGTGTGCATGCGATGTGGTACTAGTACAGGCCTTTTCGAATAGGTGAACATCAAAGCGCACATCCTCGTGCTGAGGGTCCTTGGTCAAAAGGTAAGCAGCGGTCAGGCCAGCGAGGCCACTGCCTATTATTGCGACTTTGACGGTTCTCGGCATGCTGGACGCCTGAGAATTAGCAGCAAGTGAGTCCATGCAGTAGTCGTCCCATCTTACGACGAGATTTATCAGTTTTTGGACATCATGATTGTCGGACCGCGTCTCGATCAACAGGCTGCCAAGCAATTATTCTCACCCGAGAAATCGGTTATCACGGCCATCCGAATGCGGCAAAAAGATAAATGCAAGGGTAATCGACGAATCACACGAAATGTATATGTATTCAACTCGTCCGTCTTCTCTTTTCCCTATGGTCCCGGTCGTCAACACGCTCTCGAGAACGCCGCCGCTCCCTGTACCGATACTCTCCATCGCTGTCGTCGGGTGAGCGACGTGGGGATCGGGACCTGCGCCTTGAGCCCCGAGAATCATGATCATAGCGGTCACCCGGTTTACCTCTGTCATTTCGGTGGTAGCCGTCGTCTCCTCGACGTCCTCCCCGGTCGTGATCCTCACGTCCTCTGCTCCGGCCGCCATTGTCGTCTCGGACATCGTCATTTGATCGCCAAGACTGTCCATCTCGCGGTGGTGGAGGCGCTCCCCATGCGCGCGACCCTCCCGATACATTGTTTGAGCCTGTTCCAGGGCCGCGGCCCGATAGTGGTAGTGGTCCCGTGTTTTGTGGGCAATCTAGAGATAATGAGGGACGATAATTGACAGGACAAATTAACTTACCTTTTTTCAGGTGTGGTCCGCCGCATAAGAAACAACCCCCTCCCTCAAGGGATTTTCCCCCGGCTTTGACAGGCGCACTGCCGCCAAAGCCTCCAGTAGGGACCGTGGTATCTTGATCCAATAAATGTGTATATTTCGTTCGGCTCCTTTTGCCAAAGTTTTTGACTTGCATAACTTTGGGTAGCGAAGAGACGTCGACCGTAGATGCAGTTGCTTCCGTGAAGTCGTGGCGCTTGAGAATCTCCTCGTCCTATCACAGCATTAGAGAACCCCATCTTGTCTCAAGAAAATATGCGCACCTGGTGGAAAGCGCCTTTGTGCCAATACTTCTGTAGAAACTTCTGTTGACCTTTGGGCTTCTCGTCTCGAAGCTTTTGGGCGTGTTCAAGGTCCTCCTTCAGACGCTGTGCCTCAGGCAGCGCTCTACGACGCTCAACTTCTGCCCGTTCCTCTTCTCTGCGAACCTCTTCCTCCTTCTCCTTCTTAATTCGCCCTAGTTCGCGGAGTCGCCATGCCTCGAATTCGCCAGGGGGGTCCAAGCCATCGGTGTCGTCAACATCCGGAATATCATCCTCCTTCTCCTCTAAATGTCCGATGAGCTACAAAAAAGATGAGTATGAAAAGCTCACTTTCTGCCAACTCCCGCCTGATGCTTTCTGCTACAAGGTCGTGGCTCTGCTTTTTCCGTTCTTCAAGCTCAAGCTCTTTCTTCCTAAGAACCTCTTCGGAGTCGGCGGCTAGGGCGTCCTTTTCTGCAATCGTGACTCGATTCCGTCTATACTTGGATTAGCCTGAAGGCAGGATGTTTAGATTGAATGCGCACTTTGGAATGAAGACGGGCCTCAGTTGAAGCTTTGGCTTTTCATCTTCCGAGTCTGACTCGTATTCGCTAGACTATATATCAATTTGTAAGAACGTTGTGCTAAGTAGAGTAGATGACAGACCTCGTCGGAGTCCTCCTTCAGTTGACCAGGCTTCGTTTCCTCGTCAGACTCTTCTTCTTCAGATTCTGCAAGTCATAGTTGAACAAACGCTGAGGCCAAGTACAGATTAGCAAGCGCACCTTCCTCGTCCTCCAGCGCCGTCCGACCAGACTCGTCTCTACCTGCAACAATGACCTTTCCGTCTTTCGAGATGTTCACATCCTTCAATGACACATTCATGGACTTTATTTTGGCCTTTGATACATGTTGAGCGGTCGGCAGGTCTTCATCGTCTTCCTGAACGATGTCTTGGTCTCCTCCAATGAGAATGTCGCCTTCTTCCTCGACGTCGGACGCCTCCTCGTCAGAGTCGGAGTCAACCTCGGCGACTCCCTTTGGAGCTTTGCCTTTCCAGTATCGTGCAGCGGGCCGTGCGAGGCGTGGGGCTTGTTTACGAGGGGCGGACATGGAGGTCAGAAGTGAGCGCGTTGTTTGTTTCGTAGGCCAATGGCACACTTGCCCCCCTCGGCCCGACTGAGCCGCACCCACTGCTTTTTTAGTAGAATCCTCATGTCTTGCAAGTGACGTTTGCTCTAAGTTGGGCACCGACCATTTTTATTCTTTCGGCGAGGCAGAATGGTAGGTTCTATACCATTTTTCCTGGGTAAACTTGCCAATTGACTGGTACGACAGCTCAGGTCTGTTTTCTGTGGGAATGGGATATCTGTTCGAGGTAATAAATGAAGCTCACCAATATTTCTTTGGTACATATATAAACAGTGCGTTGTCTTTCAAAAGCTTTCCATTTCTGCTCTGACGGCGTGCGGGCTACGCAGACCATCCGTGCCCGCACTCCGCGTCCGCATCCGAACTGGGCCAGGAGTGTATAGTGTTATGTCCGATGTGGGGGTTTGTTGATTGGGCAAGTGGGTGAAGTCGTGCGGCGACGCGTCTTGTGCTGACAGCTTTCAGGGAGGATCGAGGATCTATCGATGTAGGTTTTAGCAACGGGGTCTCGATGTCGGCAGCAGAGAAGTCTGTGGCCACTGCTCGGTATGAAAAGTGGTGTCTGTGTGTAAAGTCAAGTGTGTTAACTAGTGTACAGTGTATGGAATACGGTCAAGGAATGTCCTCCCCCTTCTCATGTTCTATTGAACGCCATTAAAGACCATATTGTGATGAGTTTATCCTTCGCGCCCCCGATAAGCCACCGAGAACGCTCTTCCAATTCTTGTTTACTCATGCCGTCGTCATCTTCATCTTCATCGGCCTGGTACGCAGATAGTGTTCGCGCAAAGGCGACAGCCTGGCATCCAGTTTTGTGGTATTTCAGAGTACCTAGGGGTTTGAATGATTTTGTGGAATAGAGACGAATTCTATAGAAATTCGTAAGAGAGAGAAGGTGCCCGAGGAGAAGATGACATACCGTCCGTCCCATCCACCTACGGCACAAACCCTGCCATAGTCGCGGATCGCGACAGCCCCATTTCCCGGGTGATTCGTTCGATGTCTCTCAGCTACGAACGACTGTATGCCATTAAGAAGTGAGTGGACTTCCATTCACTGAGCAACATACTGACAAGTCATATCGACCAATCAAATGATCTGCAGACACTGTTAATGCCATCGAATTATCGTTTGTTACGGCCATCGCCATTACTGTTGAGTGTTAAAGACGTCCACAAAGAAAACGAAAGCACACGTACTGGCCTCAGCGTGTAGCTTCACCTTCCACAGAACTTTCCATCCCAGCCCTTCAACGGACGCTGTCCGATCTGACTTGACAAATTCCCGCAATGCCACATTTCCGCTCTCATACGCTATGAGTATTCGGGGAACGCCATTATGCTCGAATAAATGAAGGGACATTATAATACCTTTATATGAATGAGTACGGTAGGAATGAATGCCAACAACGGAATTACCAGTCGCCTGATTCCCTCGTCCGTCCGTGGAAAGGATGGGTCCATTACTTTCTTGCTTCCCTATCCCAGCGTGAACTCGACTGCAAGAAGGCAGGGACCAGATGTCGGCCTGAGGATCTGTAAGAATCCATTCCAGAGAAACGGAGCCAGTTGCAATACCTCTGAAGATTCGACTAAATTCGGGAGCGCAGTCAGAGCCTCGTTAGATTGATCCTTGGACGATGAACTTGCTATGCTGTCGTTCGGAGGCAGGGGCATCAATGAAAACCTACAATAGTTCAAGGCATTCACATCCATCGAGTACTGGAGGACGGGAATGGGCGATTCAGACAGAGCTGCCGATCCTCCGATTCCTGGCAGCTCCTCGACGCGAAGCCATACGTGAAGCTTATTATCTCGACCTTGTCTGCATCCCTTGGTGTAAGTGGTGCTTCCAATATGATTGATTGAAAACGGCGTACGTGATAATGTTTGCTCCCCACTCCTGTACACCGAGTAATCCGTCGTTGTGGGCCTTCCAAGAGGATATAGGACGTAATGTGCGTGTCGACGTCGATACAACGAATCCAGAACCGTCTCCAGAATATATCCGCTCGTTATCCAGGGAAATGAAGAGAGTGATCACAGTAGAAGAATGAGAGCGAAGGATATGGCGCGGTGGTGGTGGTGGTGAAGGTTCGGACATTTTTGCCGATTCTTCCGATTTCAATATTTGCGCTACATAATCACTATGTAATACAGTTTTTGCAATATGTTAAATTTACACTAGGGTGCGAAGACTGGATTCGCTTGCTTCCTGCTCTCACCTGCGCATTGCTGGGCAATTATGGATGTGAGTAATATTCTCTACCCTTGTGTTGGGTTTTACTGCAGTTATGATTCTTTCGGAGCCGTCCCTGGACACAAGAACACATCAAGCGAGAGTGATGGCCATGACTCAGGGATCCGTTGTTATCGCGACATCGCATTGCGTCTCCTTTGCTCTTCAGCTTCAGCTTCAGAGTTTCAAATTTCAGGCTTCACGCTCGTAGTGCTTCCATAGGCATATGTTTATGAGGACTATATATTAGAGACACTTAGATCATGTGTCCACACTCGGATTACACTGCAGTAGCAGCCTCTGGATCAAGCAGACCGCCTGCGCTGAAAGTAAAGCGCAAAAAGATTGTCGTCAATCTCCCAAAGGAGGATATCACCGGAGATAATGGACAAGTGGTCGGTCGCGCTTCGTGGGCGAGGAATCCTTTGAGGGATCCCGTTATTCTGCCACTCCCTGACGTTGCGGCGGTAGAAACATACTCAACAGAGATATACCCTTCGAATGACTGTATCCCACCAACCATTGACATCTTTTTACCAAGCAAGGTTCGACCGTCTGTTCCATTACGCACCCTTTACCTCTACTAACTCGACATAACAGAGCGCCTGGGATACGATGGAACAAATGATTATAGAGGAGAAACTGGGCGTAGAGCGCGGATCGGGAAGCAATATACTTCATATATATGCACCGCGTGCGGTATCCGTATGTCATTTCACTCCCGCTCATCCCCTACATTTCATGGTTCGTTCTAGATATCTTCGCCTATGGACCCTGTTCTTCTGTTCTTCAAGCTCAACAAACTGCAGCAATCCCAAGACGCGTCATCCACCAAGGCCGTTTTACGAGGGCCGAATCGTAAAGTCAGTCCAATACCCCCGGCTGCAGTAGCAGCCTCTGGATCGAGCGCGCCACGCGCGCCACGAGTAAAGCGCAAAAAGATTGTCGTCAATCTCCCAAAGGAGGATATCACCGGAGATAACGGACAAGTGTTCGGTCGCGCTTCGTGGGCGAGGAATCCTCTGAGCGATCCCGATATTCTGCCACTCCCCGACGTCAGAGCGGTAGAAACATGCTCAATAGAGATATACCCCTCAAATGACCGGAGGTATGATATCCCGCCATCTATTGACGTCTTTTTGCCAGGCAAGGTTCGACCATTTTTTTCATTGTGCCGCCTTTACCTCTACTAACTCGGCATGACAGAGCGCCTGGGATACGATGAAGCAAATGGCTATAGAGAAGAAATTGGAGACATTGGGTGTAGAACGTGAATCGGGAAGCAATGTACCTCATACGCGTGCGGCATCGGTATATCTTTTCACTCTTGCTTATCCCCTACGTTTCATGGCTCGTTCTAGATATCTTCGCCTACGGACCCTGCTCTTCTTCTCTTCAAGCTCAACAAATTCCAGCAATCACAAAACGCGTCGTCCAATAATTCGTTAGCCCCTTCTCCTCAGTCACCTTTTGGCATGTCACCGTCGCCAGATCGACAGGGACCAAGATTTATGATGAATAGGCACGGACACAACATGTCCCTTGCGCAGCCTTCCGCACAATATCCTTACAACAACGGATCTGTTGCCTCGCTGAATCTGTTTGGACATGATGCTGTTTTAGGTTCTGATCAAATGTCGTCGCGTTCGCCGCGTGTTTCTCCTGGCCCTCCTGGTATCGGCGAAATCCATGCTCCTCAAGGCCGAGTCCCTATTTCACTTCCATCTTTGGCACCACCTCTATCCGTTAGTCGCCCCGACAGTAGGCCAGATTTCACTAGAGGGTTTGGTCTTGATATTTCCGAAGAGGAAGAGGAAGAAGAAGAAGGAGCTGCAGAAGACGAGACTATCTCTCAAGCTGACTCCGATGAAGAAGGCTTTGATGAAGAGGTTGACAATGACGAGGACCAGGGAACGCAGGACGCTGGTATGACGACGGCTTCGCAGAACCAGCGCCATTCAAGACACGCCTCGAAATTATCGGTTGCACTTTCTCTCAGATCGTTTGGTGTGTTCAGCGTCGATGGACTAAATGAAAGGACAGATTTGGAGCCAAGAGCCGACGGAAACATCAGCATGGAGACTTCGAGAGTCACCCACCCCTTCGTCATGAGAGCAGTGATCCTAGCCATCGCTTTCGCCGTTCTATCAGTTCTAGCTCAGTCTAACGGTGCGGCTATCTCATGCCTTTTCTGTCAGTAGCTCTGACCTTGCGTAGATTCCGTCCCGATAAATTATGGCATCGTCGTCTTCCCGGGATTCCAGGCGCTTGATGTCTTTGGACCCCTTGACGCCCTAAACATGCTCTCCTTTGTATACCCACTCAGCCTCTCCATAATCGCCGAAACTCTCGACCCCGTCACCACCAGACCGCAATCGAGCTCGATGAACCCCATGAATTCCAACTTCTCCGAATCCATTGTACCCACCCACACCTTCGACTCCCCACCGGAATCTCTCGATGTGCTCATTGTGCCGGGGGGCCTTGGTACGCGCGCGTCGAATCTCAACACTACGATTGATTACATCGCTGCTACGTACCCATCTCTGCAGTACTTGATCACAGTTTGCACCGGCGCGACCCTTGCGGCCCGAGCAGGGGTACTCGATGGGAAGAACGCTACTACCAATAAAAAGTCATGGGAGTGGGCGACGTCACAAGGACCCAACGTCAACTGGATTTCGCATGCTCGATGGGTGGTTGATGGCAATATCTATACCACGTCTGGCATCAGTGCTGGTATTGACGGGGTGTTCGCTTTCATGGAGGCCGTTTATGGTGCCAATGCAACGGAGACTGTCGCCAATTCGATGGAATATGTGAGAGACTAATTCTAGCTGGGACCCTTTTGCAGAATTGTATGGTCTGTAAGAGATTTTGTTTGCTACACATCCATACATCTGTGAAACGAGTTGCTAATATTGTCTACATAAAGAAATTCCATCTCAAAAGCCTTCTTTGGCGACTGTGAAAACTTGTGAGCAGCGACAGTAAGTAGCGCTTCTCACCAAGACGCATATACAAATCAAACAACGATTACGATCTCAAGCGCTCATGAACGGACTGCTGTCTAGCCCTGAATCTGGCGTCTATACTTGTCTTGAAAGAGATCGCAAGAGAAAGTCATCATCAAAAGAAGGGAAGATTAGGCTACCACTCTGTGATAGTCAGAAGGCTTCGTGCCCTTTGAATGGGTATTGTTCCTTGCCAGAGTATGACGGATTCCCGCTATACGTCAGGCTACCCACCTGGCACTTAATTAGCGTGCTAGGAAAACCCTGAATAGATCTTTCTGTGCCCATACAGACACCTCTAGTACGCGCTGTGACCCTAATCCCTATAATCATCGTAGGCTCAACAACGCGATCATGCCACTTTTACTAACGATACCTGACACAATTCTCCTCTTTCAACAGCAAAGCGAACCAGGCTGTACAGAAGCATATCAACCCAAGTTCTGCATTACACCATCGTTGTGACGGCAAGGAGCTCGGGAAACTAGTGGCCAACGACCTGGTTTCTTCTCTTCCTTTCAAAACCTCCTCAATATATCGGATGGCCTGCACCCTATCAAAGGGATTGTAACTGAATGCACATCTGCAAGTACATACAACTTGAAAAAACTTGACACTCAATAGCGATGGCATGCATGACATGTATTCCTGATTAAGTACTTGTGTATTGATCTGTAGTCTGTAAGATATTTCCCTTTGATAATACTGCGCCTGTGAAATTCGTCAGTAAAGCATATGAAATATGCCTTGAGGTTGGACAGATGCGAGCCTCCGATATTGTTTGGTGTGTTAAGATCATGGGTGGCCCGACTCTGATTCAGGCAATCTGCTATAGTAATAGCACCGTCTCTTCGGCTAGTGGTAGCTCAATAAAGCACGATATATAACAGGGAGTTGTTAATATAGAATTTTAATTGCGCGCCGAGGTCTTGAATCCGGCGCGAGGTTGCGACATGAGAAGGAAAGAGTTTTCAACGCGTAATTTTGCATTTATACGCGATAAACATAGGGTAATTATTGTAGGACGTGACATTTTCCTTTTACCGCCTGTGTGAGCACGAAATGGTGCGGGGAAGCAATCAACCCCTGTCGTATGAGTCTGACTTTCAACTGACTTTGCTTAACAGGCTTACAATACTATGTTGAGAGGCGGGTGATGCATGGAAGATCGTACAGCGACTTATCTCAAGTTAAAGGGGCAGCCCAGTCCAGGAATGGATCCCTGAATTCTCTGAGAATTCTGAGTCAATTGGTCTGAGAATTGAAGTGACGCGGACTGACGCGACTAGGCTCACGCGACAATCACGCAGTCACGTGATTGGCTGTCGAGCGTGACACCTGTAAGTTATTTTCAACTTTCTTTCATTCCAATATCGTGTTCCGACCACCACCGTCCGCAGAGTCGCACGAACTCAACCGTCTTACTATACTCTGGTGACTCTGACAGCAACACTGAGGTTATCGGGCAGCAAGAGTTTGAGTCGAGGACCGCTGCCTAGAGTCTTTCACACTGATGTGCGCCGTTTCTCGTTGATTTTGGCGCTCAAATGGCAAACGGATAGCTTTAGACTCTTTCAAGATAACCGATCCCTTTTTTGCGTCAAGATCGCGCAACGTCGTACGTCAGTTACATACGTGTTCCCTGTTCTGAAATGACGATAATTTAGTAACTGGCGTCCAGAATCTCTTTCATGGCACCATGTCCTTCCCCTCCGATATCCTCAGCCTGCTCTTTGTCTTCGTGTCCTGATATTCCAAAGTCAATTTCAGATGATCCACGAATCCAAGCGTTACTAAAATGCAATCGTTCCCCGCTGGAAACAGAGCGCGTATCCCTACTCGCGACTGCATCCGAATCTTCAAATCTACTTTCGGTGTTGAAGGAGAAGATTGATCATGTCCAACAAACGCTAAACGTGCTTCTGGACGGTCAAGCAAAGGTCACGGAAAATCTGCGGGCGGCTGAAACATTGCTGCATCCCATTCGCTATATTCCTGATGACGTACTCAGGCATATCTTTTCATTTTGCGTGCACGAGACCTACGACATCCTCACAGAGCGGTACGCATCTAACTCCCTTGACTCGCGCAACCCACCATGGACACTGTCTCAAGTCTGTCGTTCTTGGCGGAGAGTGACTTTGTCTACTGCAACATTGTGGAGGTGCCTCTCCATAGATTTTGAACAGTACCGCGAGCCTAAAGATGTGCATCTGCACCAGTTCATGCTTGGATTACACCTTCAAAGAGCGCGTCACTGCCAGCTGTCGATCAGGCTGTCGAGCGTGAAGGATGTATCCTCTCATGCCTCCATACCCATCCTCCTAACATCCATTCCTTTTTGGAGGCACTTGCGTGCATGTGTTCCTGCCAAATCCCTTGCGGTGTTCTCGCACTATGGACCATATCTCGAGTCGCTTCACCATCTCCAGATAGGACTGCCAATTCACCATGATGATCCTGTCTCAACCATCCACGCCTTCGAGATGGCTCAGAGCCTTCGCATCCTGGACATCGATTCAATATTATGCCGTCACTTCCATCCCCCTGACAGCGGAAACAGGCTGACAGAGCTAGTAATCCAAGGACCATTTTATGAACACATATTCTCCTTTTTGTGCAAGACACCCAACCTTGAATCATTAAAGATATACTTTGAAGAGTCGACGCTTTTCGAACGCCTCAGTTCCCCAATCATCATGCCCAAGCTGACCACTCTGGAGATTGCCGAATGGAACGATGCAGCGCCCTCCTCCATTGCTCGTTTTTTCGAATCTTTAGAGCTCCCCACGCTGTCTCTCTTACAAATTGGTCTGGACAATGATGCCGATGGCGGCACTGTTCTCGTCTTTCCAGAGATTCTGCCTCATCATCACTGTCATGAAATAATGAAATTGACAGTGACCGCACCCGCGAGCGAGATTGGAAAAAACGGTCTGATCAAAGTGTTGACAGACATCACAAACATGCAACACCTCTCTGTTTTAGCCAAGATTGTCGACAAAGAACTGCTTTCTGCACTTACACGTTCGGGGAATAATGGCGACATCCTTCCCCATCTCCGTACTTTCGATTTACGAGGGTCAGAAACAATCCCTGACCACAAGATACTATTAGAGATGGTGGAATCACGTATGAAGGGCCAAATAGGGCATGGCAAACAAAAGGAAGGTGCGATCGAGTTAAAGATACTAGAAGAGGTTTTCCTAGATGAACTTTTGTCATTTGATGATCCTTCACTGACTTCGCGTTGGCAAGCGCTACAAAGTAATGGGCTAATTGTACATGGTGGAGGCTAGTCAAACATGTTGCGTTGTACACAAATCTGATGAGAATCATGTTGTTGACCAGCCTAGTTACCAGCAGTTCAAGTTATCTGAATCGACCCCCTTCTCCTGATACTTCTTGTATTAATGACCGGCATCCCTTCAATCATTAGCTAAGATGCCGGTCTTAAAGCTATATAGTTCGCAAAGAAGGACTGTACGCAGAAAACACCGAGTCACTGACGCAACCGTCCTGTCATCATCGGCATCGCCGTCGAAAGGATCACAAAGGGATGTCGCGGACATCTTATCTAACCACTTCTTCGAGGAATCAGGATCTATTCCCTGTATAATTCCACCCGAAATACTGCAGATTGACGGATCCTGGAGACACATGGCATACAAACTCTGCACATCGACTGGTTGCCTTTAACTTTCGCGGCGGCAAGTTTTTCTATCGATCGAGACGTGCACGTAGCGGGAGGGTATTTCGCTGTAGCTGCATCAGCAGATATTTAAAAAGAGAAGACAAGACGCACATGCAGGACCTTTCCAGTTTCCTTGCTACACATGTAGAAGTAATCTTGGCACTGGGCAGCGACACCGTATGGACTTTGTGAAGAGGTAGTCAATAGACGTTATATGGTCCCAGTGGAACGGCATCCGCAGACAGCTGATTTCCGATACATTGCCCGCGTCCAAAAGTAACAAGTCAGGTCATATTCGATATGCAAGCTGCTGGTACAATAAGTGTGCGATGAATGAACTTTATAAAATAATTACTATGCTACTTATTTCTATTAGACCACCGAATAAATAACCAATACCTTCAGTATTTTGCGCGCCGCCTCTTTGCTTGTAACCACCACCTTCGAACCATTGCCAAGTAAGTAAATGTAATCATGACCGACAGAGCAATCACGATCCCAAATGTATTGTATGGATAATCTAGAGTCAAGCCGTTTCCTGGGATGGTGACATTCACTGACAATAGACCTATGGGGAGACCGAATCAGTTTTTTTTTCCCCTAAAAAATTGGATGGTACAGCGAAAAGACACGTACCGATCAATGGTTGGATGCACAGGACCCCGATACTGACAACCGTAAGGACGATGAGGGCTTTGTCCGTGCCCGACTTGGTGAGAGCGACTGATGTACGCAGCTGGGAGAGGTAGATGGGATGGGACTGGCTAAGCATACGCTCATAATGTGCTAGCGAATGTTGCAATGTAAGAATGTGATCTGAATGGAAAGTCAATTGGGGACGACATCAATGTTCGACAAACGCACCCTGGATATCACCCATGTAAATGGCAATTTCAACATCCTCGGCCTTCTTGTCATTCCCCGACAACAGTCGCTTTCGTATCTGCAGCACGACGTCAGCCTTGGATGCCAACAAGCGTGTCAAGGAGGTGACGAGACGTCGAGCCTTAGCCATGCGACGCAAGGTCGAAGTTGTAGGACTCGTAGCATTTGAGAGTTCCGACGAGGAAGTCTGCTTTCGACGTCGCCTGAAAAGACGCTTTATCCTTCTAAACACGATGGGAAGCGGAGGCCGAGGAAGGGAAAATCTGGTTTGGAGGCTCTGCTGGAGTAGTTTTTCGGAGAGTTGCTCCTTTTCCTCATCGGCTCCATACACTATGACGGAAGACGGAGGTGATGGAATGTCGAGTTGCTCTGTTAGCGATTGATGGAAGTCGTGGCGAGCTCCCGGGTGTAAAGAGAAAACGAGTTCTTCAATCGCGACTACTTCCTTCTCAATCTCTTCCAAGAAGGGGAAGAAAGAATCGACGAATGAATCCAGCAATCCATGAGCAATCCAAGCTGCGTACAGTGCCTTCAGCAGATGTCATCTTGTCATGACGGCTGATGCTCACCCGAAGACAGACTGCGGACTTGTTCTAACATTAAAAGGCGGCTTCTAACTCGATCGGTGTGCTCTGATATGTCTGTGAAATGGAACTGTGGTGCATGAGCCCCTGCATATATGCGCGAGGTATTGAACCTACTGTACAGACACCTTCATTGAACACAACAATGTAAACGTTCGCCTCGCCTAACACTCCTTCCTCGGATTGGCTATCTCCGATTTCTGTGCTTTGATGAAGTCGTTTGTGAAGGTCGCCTTCCCGGATAACCATGCTTTCGATAGCTCTGAAGGAAATGAAGTAATAGCCGAGTTTGGGGAAAAGCTCGAGTTTTTCTCTGGGGTCCTGCTGCAAAATGTCTTCCAGAGTCAACGGATGAAGATGAAGCAGCTTGCCGATGGCGTGCATGTCAGCAGAAGTCGGAGAGGCCACATCGAGGAACCAGGTTTTGGGAGATGGGTCACTGACGATGCTTGTCGATGTTATCAACGGCTCTCGCTGCTTTCCCTTTCTCGGTTTTCGGATCTCAGTTAGGTCATTGAAGGAGGCCGGACGAGTGGGAATGGCGCTCTCAGGAAGCATAAAGTCCTGATGAGAAGGTATATCGGCTGTCCTGGTAAGGCGAGCTTTTTCTTGGTATCGTCGAGCCTTTGAAGCCTTCTTCAAGGCCGTATCGAGTTGACTGAGAACAGATGGTAACGAGGAAGTGAGGGTAAATTTCTGCGTTTGTTGAGAGTCGTCTTGTACGAAGATGCGATACGCGGGAGAGAGGTATAGGGCAAATTGGCGTGGAACGAGCCTCGACTCCTCCCGAGCCTTGATCAAGCTTATTCGTGCTGCAATGTCCCGCTCGGACTGGTCGCTGTGGAGGTTCCCCATGCTCTGACGACGCCGATGCCTCCTCTCCATCTGCGATCGTGTAAGCGTGACTATGGAAGACTGGGACGAGGAAGACGAGGAAGAGGTTGTCGAGGAGGACGAGCTGGCGACTCCGCCCCGGGCCCAGCGAGAGATTGCATGTTCCACGACGGTTGCGATTGCGCCCAGCCGAGCGACACCGAAACCTGAGCCTGAGGACGAGGACGAGGAGGACAGGGTGGATTCTGGCCGTGGTGATGGAGGGGGCAAGGAGCCTCTGTAAATGTCGTCTTCATCGTCGTTGTCGGGAGGGAAGACGGTGGTAGGCACCAGCAATGGAGACATTGTCAATCAGCTTTCCTGCAGTCGCGGCGACGCCGAAGACTACAGTGAGCGTTGACTATGCCGTCGAGGGTCGGCGTCGCATGTGTGTACTGAACTGAGCAGCAAAAAACAATAATATCATGGAATAAATTCAAAAGTTTAGACATTCCCACGCTACTCTATCCCATCCTTGGCCGTTTATTCGGCCGTCCTGCACCTTCGCTTGGCGCGCTACGCTTACCGAATGGCCTAGATTTCTTTTCTTTCTGGCCAATCTTTTTCTGTTTCTTTTCAATCGCCTTTTTTACTGCACGCTCCCCACCGCTTTGGGCCAGTGCATCATATCTAGCACGCGTCAATAGGTTCTTTTTGTCGGCTGGTAACGAAATTTTAGTGAGCACATTGGAAGCGGGATATGCAATATACCTTCTTTCATCCACCAGGATCCTTTACCCTGCCCTTGCTTCTCCTTCTCTTCCTTTTTCAGCTTATCGAGGGCTCCTCGCTCCACTTCTTCTCGCCTGTCTTTATTAACGGCACTTTCGGCTCTCTTGACCGCTAATTCCAGCTTTTCTACCTCACTTTCCCTCTCGGAGCGAAGATGTTTAGGGGACGATACCAAGAGCTTCCGAGCGCGCTTCAGGTTTTCTCGTAGAATCTGCAACTCGGTTTTGTGTGCCTGGGTGAGGAATGCATAATTGTGACGGTATTTTTCCTCTGAGAGTTCGCCAGATAGAGGTATAAACCTTGGATCTCGTGGTTGCTAACGAATGGAGGCATTAGTTCTCAAGTATCTGAGCGAAGTAAAAACTACGCACAACTGTTTTCACGTCAACGACAGTGCGTCTTCGAGTTACTGGCCTCTTAGAGGTCATTTCCATGGGCCTATCTGAAAGTTCAACATGATAAACTGGACCGTATGAGCGTCACGTACGCGTGCTTGTTTGATCGTGGGGCGGCTTTAGGCCTCTCGTGGTCGGACCGCTCCTTGCTTGCCATAGTCTTGGATGTTGATTCAACTTGCCCATCATCGCTATCGTCTTCAGAATCAGAAATTGTTTCTGCCTGCACTAGAGCACGTTGCGCAGTTCGGAGGGAGCCCATGGAGAGGGAAGAAATGTCTAGAGCAAGTTGTATATTCAGAACGAATCACAGATACAGCGTGTACTTGCCATCTTGAATTGCTTTCCTCTGTCTTTACATCAGACGCCGAAAAAGAGTCCAGCTAGAAAGAGCATACCGGTTTCGAAGGTCCGGGCGCATCCTCCCACTCATCGTCAACCCATTGCACTGCTCTTGGTGCATCAGCGTCTTCTATATCGTTTTCGGCTTCATCCTCGGAGCTGCTGCTTTGCGATTCGCCCTCTAGATCTTCATCTTGCTCCTCCGAGTCATCCTCGGACGATAGATCCGGAGAATTTTGTATGACCTCGTTTGCCTTGTGTGTTGTCTCTGGTGGTTTTTGTGACTTCCCAGTTGTCACCTTCTTGGACGATGGGTTTGCGTTTAGCTGCGGTGACGGAGCGGTAGAAGGACGGGTTCGACGAGGCGGCGGTCGAGAAGCTGGCCGTGTACGACGAGGCATTTAGGAAACAAATATAGTTATTTTTTCACAGTTTCACAATTTCCCCCAATGACGTCACGTGCACTAGCAGCAAGTATCTCTAAACTTGTCGTACGAGGTGAACCCGGGGATCCAGCTTTACGATAGGTGTTTGTCACACGCATTTATTCATTTTATTCGAAATTTATGGGATTCTTTCGAGGGATCTTTCCGTTCATGATCAAAGTCGGATTTGCGCACGTTTCGCTGAATTTGGAATTAAGCTGATCATGCAAAATGCCTGTCGTTGTTCGCCGGCACCACCACTCGTCGATGCTCCAGGTGGATGCTCCGGAAATCTTCAGCGTCTCTCCGGCAAGCTGAAGGGTCATGACTGTCAAGGATCTAGTCGACCGCTTCGAGTCTTCACTCTCAGCATCCAGTCCAGCTCCTGGCCCCAGCAGATCCCAGTCGACCCCACAATTCTCGAGTCGCATCAAAGTGGAGAAAGATGACGGTACAGCTAGTACGTTCTGAATTACGCGTCACTTCAGCATCTCTTACATTCGTACGCAGAGAACCCACCACCACCACATCCCCTGATGATGAAGACTATGACGACCCCTCACGACGACGATTCACGACAGCTCACGATGGACATTGCTGACCTAGGCAGGAGCAACAAGGACAGCGACATACATGCTCATCAAAGTAGAAATACACTCTCTAGTGCACCCAAGCATAAATCGGACCAATACCCACCTATGGACTCCGACTCAGACACCCTTGTATTCGCACCTTCATCTGAAGAGAAATCCTCGCTCATCCAGAGGCATAACGCGAAACAAGTTACAGCACCTCACACGCCCGTCGCCGTCACAGATTTGTTCGCTCGAAAGGCTGCCCCACTGCACCTCCCAAGGCTCGACAAATATCTCTCCTCACTTCAACCGCCGGATTTCCTCCAAGATGACTCCAAGTGGGACAAGACATCCATGTTTCCACCCATGGATCGTCTAGCGCTTACTGGGAGTTCCCTGGACGACCTGGAGACTAACTCCAAGGTTCCCGCTTCTTGGCGAGACAGAAAGACAATATTGGGATCAGCAGTAGGGATAGTGTTGGGTGTCACGGTGCGTCTATATCTCTATTGGTAAACACACCATTTAATAGGACCAGGGGTCAAGTGCACTCGCTACGTACTACAGTCTCCAGGGCCTGACGAACACCGTACAAATATTCGCCTTGATCTTGAACACTATGGGTCTGCTATGATTTGTTTTCACATTTTTCTCTGATCTAAACGCCCGTTTATAGTGCCAGTGAAAGGGAGCGGGGTTTTCAGCGAATGGAGACAGCTGTTTCTTGGCACCATGTTAGTCCTGCATCCTCTCCTTGTACCACATTTGACCGAGGTCTATAGTCCAAATATCATTGCCCTCAATTTCGCGTCCACTCTCATCCAATCATTGGTGTATCTTATCATTTTCTTCGCCATCTCCTCGGGACTCCTCTACTATTTCTTTCGCTCTGCCCTCGGCTGTGATCGTTACACGTGTATAGAGGGTTTACAACAGACGGTACAAGAAGGGAAAAGATGGGCGCTACTCATTGTTACTTTTATCCTAACCGTGGTTTATCTTCCACTCAGCACGATGGCAGTTCACGTCCTCGTTTGGTCGGAGGATCTTTGGGCCGTGCCTAATCCATACACAAACGCAACCTCTTTCCCGCCTATTGTCGCTTCTTTAGGGCCAGCAGAGGAATATCGCGATCCGTTGGATTTCTGTTGGACAACAACGATGAAGAAGAATGAAATTAACTTTGCACCGGTGGTTGTTGTTCTTGCGGCGGTAGTGGTACTTTCAGTAAGCGTCGTGCTGCGCCCATTTGCATGACACTCACGCGGTCTCCTAGCTAACCCTCTGGTTTCCAATCGCACTCCGTAGTGTCATCAAGCATTCCGTCCCCAAAGTCGATCGATATACCAGCTTGGGCAGGCTGAGAAATAGTGTAGACCTTGATGGGGAGTACCATCGACTATTATCTCGGGACCAAAATCCATTCGCATTTCTTTATAGCGGTAAGTACGCCAAAATATCTGCCTTTGGTGCCGTTCTGACCTCAAGGGTGTCAGGTTATCGTCGTGGTTGGGGAACTTATCAGTCCACCTATCTCTTTGCCAAATTTAGCACCCTGGTTATCATCGCGGTCATTAATCCTGACAATTGTCTGTTTCGATCGTTTTCTCGTTCCACCATCTCCATCGTTCGACAAGTTTTGCTCCTAGTTTCTACCATTGGCTTTTTCTTGGCTCAATGTATCGTTGCGCCTTTTCTCGATCCGGTCAATAACGCCAGCGAATGGACGTCTAGGCTGAATTATGTGGCCACGGCTACTATTGCTTTATTAGTCGCTCTCGACATTCCTGGACAGACTATCTACAATGTTTATTTGCTGTATATGTATGTGTCAAACCCTCTCCTAGAAGACATTACTCAACGGGGTTTATAGAATTTATATCATCACTTATGGATTGAGCATTTGTGAGTCTACTTTCGCTATGGAAACGACACCGTAAACCATTTTCTAGATTTTACAATTATCAATCTGGGTCCTGTACGCCGGATGGTCAAGAGTAAATATTTTTTGCATGTGCATTGCTTCTGGAACTAACACGTCTTAGGGCTCGCGCGCAGGATAGATTTCAGTAAGTCTCTTGGCTGCCAGATATTTGCGTACTGAAGCAAGTCTACAGGCATTGATATATTTTCTCCTCGGTGAGGAGAATTAATAGCTCTTTAGTTCAATTCAACTAAGCATGCAGTCTGGCAGGCTGGATCTTTCACCTCTCTCTCCCCACACCAAGCGGCGCATCTGGCAAGAGTCAATCACAGCTCTGTTATTAACAAGTCTTGAGTGTAAGATCCCGGTGAAGCAGCGTATGGTGTACGCGCAAGCTCGAGACTCAGAATTCCCGCCATATCTGTTGAATTTCTGCGGAACACCTGCCGAAAGACACGCAGAGAATCTCAAGGTAACATTAAATTCACGCTAAAGTGGATGTGATCGATGACCTCTGGACTAGATTTTACGCGAGATTGGTTCGCTCAAGTACAATAAGGCATCTGCACTATTATCTGGTCCAGATTACGAGTGGTTTAGGAAGCTGGAATCACAGATTCAGAAACACTTTATCGGCCCCGACTGCTATTGGAAAAGCCCATCTGAAACCAAGCCAGAATTAGTAGGATGTGCTAACTTCTTTGGCAACGCTTGGTGGATACCATTTCCTCCTACGCTGGTTCGTTCTATGTGCGTTCATAGTTTATTAACTCACCCACCACCCAGGTACTTCGCTACGACAGCGGATCATACGCCGTTTTACAAGAAGTAGCCGATCTTGAAGCGTATATATCGCAGAATTCTTCCCACAGTATTCGCAGACGGCGCCATATACGACTGTCACTCAGAGCACTTGATGGGCAGGTGGTCAAGTGGCCGTACGAGCATATAACGGTGAAAGTATTGCCTTCATGAAGTCTAGCTGGTCTGACATCCTGATAGCCCATCGGATCGCAATCCCCTTTATCTTGGGGTCGGAGAAGATACACCACCCAGTCTTCAGTCCATTACGAACATTGCGTTTTACGAATCAAGCATCGTGGCCATCTAGCCTGGCGGGGTCTCCAGTTAGGGAGTGGTTTTGATATACGACTCGCCTATTCAAAGAAGTTGGATCTTGATGGCAGTGTCATTGGATTAAACGACGATTTTGACCTCACATCGCCGCTTGCCCGCTTTTTCATGCTGAACAGCCAACTCGTTTCTTCAAGACTCGCATACATCGAAAGTACGTTAGCAAGTTACAGGCGGCACCACAGAAAGGAGTGTCATCGGAAATCGGAGGCTCTGACGTATCGCTTTTTGTCCCACGTCTACGACCATCCGCGCGAGCCTTCTGGCCTTACGGCTAGTTCCATAGAGCTGGAAAAGGATCCACGGGTACGGGTGCTAATGTCCGGAAGCGAGGAGGTATTCTCAGCAGCTTATACTCGGTTTTCGGCTGTGTCTATCGATGAAACGCGTACTTGGTGGTATATATTCTGGGTATGTCTTTGAAAACGATGCTGTGTTCATGGGATTTACGTGCTCGCAGGACGATCTCTGGCGAAGGAATCACGACACAATATCAGGATTAGAGCTCCATGCGGTAGATTTCAACCCATATTACCCGACATCTATTGCCTACACTCCTCTTCCTCGGGCGGCGTTGGAGACATTTCTCACTCAGCGAGGTCTTCTATCAAAGTCGCCGCGCTGGGGAGATTTTTTCCACCCTGGCTTCTTGAACAAACTGTATTTGCGTCTGAATGAAACGGTGTTTCGTGGGTCCAGTAGAGTGAATTTCGTTCTCGACTTGTTGTGTAGTTTCTCATGGTTCTTCAGGCTATTTTGTTCCACATTGGGCAAGACCACTCCGAGTTGGATATGGAAGATGTAGATCTTGATACTTTGGTCCAACCTTCAACGTTAGGCACTGGAGGTGGAACAGATCACGACAATTCCTCTATTCGGGCCAGGCCTGCATACAGGTGGGAAGGCTTGCTTAGCGATCCTGTGCTCAGGGGGTCCAGACGAAGGAGAAATTTCCTTGCGAAGCTCGGTGCGTGGATGGGCGTCACTCCACTTTGGAGATCCGGGGTACCCTCGCCGGGCCTTTCGCTCGACGTTCGGATGGAAAATGGACGATACGTGCTGCTCGATGATGGTTCTAGCTTTGGGGGAAGCCACGTCGATGGTATGAAGCTTGATAGCTTATGATAATGACTGGACGATGTATATAATGAGGATTGTATCATAGCGGTTTGATATCAATTAAGATACTGTGAAACCGTCAACTAAGGAGCACTAGGGTAAGTGGAGCAGGTTCATAACGGGGAGAAGTCAGGCAATGATGCAATAGGCTAGTATAAAATGTTTCTGGGTAGGAGACACATCCTGAGGCTCTCTTTCGACGACCCACTTGGCCTTGAACTCCTCCTCTAGGGGAAGGAGGTGCTCCACCAGCGTGTGTCCTGCTGCGATGGCGTCAACTAACGCAGAAGGCAGCTCTGCTTGCTCAAGCACAGACGGATGGATCGTTTCGTTGGTAATGTTGTTAACGCTCAGAGGCAATTTGCGCTCCGTGGCGAAAAACAAAGACGCCAGGCCTGTTCTAGGACTAGGGCGCGATCAGTCAATGGAAACAAAGAAAACGTAAATACTTACTTGTGTGGTTTCTGAGAACCCCACGGTGCGATGGGGGAAGGGACGGAACGTAGATATTCCATGTCTAGGGACAGCATATCCTGAACGTTAGCCTGCCAATGTTCTGTCAACTTGATTTTAAGACGCTGATAGCCTGATTCTTACTGCCATCCAGATCAATGCTATGTCTGCTAGGTCGTGGTCTCGATATCCTCCTCCTATCTACATAAAGAAGTTGGATGGAAAGTTGAAAAAGGGTTTGTTGTGTTAACTTACATCTGAATGACACCCTAAAGACATTTAAATTGTCAGATATTGCGATATACATCCAAGGGACTTACCACCAAACCAGCACTAACAGACAACCAAGTCATGAAAAATACACAGTTTTTAGTCGACAATCGATTCACCTGTTTGAAGATCTGCCCTTTACTAAGACCGTCACGCGCGCGCTCATACTTTGCGCAATCCTATGAACAAAGTAAGAAGCATAAGGACGCCCGGGGGCAGAACTTGTTCGTACGAAGTCTCGACGCGTTTCATTCAGCGCCAAAGCGTGGTATGCCCGTTCGATATGTCCTCCCAACACTCTGTCGGGAAAGCCAAATATTAGTGTAGCTTTCTTGAGATCGAGAGAAAGCTCGTCAGGAAGCCCCAGGGAACCGACGGTCTCGAATACGCCAACGCATCTAAGGTGAGTATAAGCAGACAGCACCCAAACCGGTAGAAGTCGATATTTACTTGATTGAAAATGGGGTATTGACACGCTGCAGCCCATGTGCATCTGGCTTCGTAAAAGCATGTAGTTCATCTGTCAGTAACTGTCGTTCTATTGACGATTAGTGAGTTTCAATGCTTATGAGATAATAGGAAAAACAGGCCTTGTTCGTCGTCACTTTTAGCAAGACGTTGGTAGGCGATAAAGATTCTAGCAAAGTTATCCATGTCTCTGCGGTCGAGGAGACCGATGGCTCCCTGAAAATGAAATCCAGTTACGTCAAGGTCGAAAGAGCGAGGTTTCTTACAATGAACATGGACACCATACGCGCTGTATAGGCACCCTAGAGAGAGATTCAATAGATATCAAGTTTGATTAGTCTCCCTCACCCTCGAAAATCCGAATAGAAATATCTAAAGGTAATAAGTGGATGCGCCAAGCGTACTGTGAAATACTTTCCGTACCTCGTCACCTGGAAAATAATTTCTGAGAGCCGCTCAGCGACCTCCACGGGCAGGAAATGGAGAGGGAGAGAACGAACAGGGCAATAAAGGCATAGGCTTCCTCCACTTTATCAGCTGGAGACAGTGAGCGTGGCCGGAGGATTGAGGACGGAGCGTATATACCTAAAGATCCTCCAGTAGTCGCTTCGAGGGAAACATATGAGAAAGAGTATTCGGGATAGAGAGGACGTTGCCTATTACCATCGACGTATTCGTCATAGAGGTTTCTCTCGGAGCCTATCCCGGATTGGTAGAACACGATTTGCTGGATTGGAGGATCGGATCGAGTATCTTCGTTCGTGATCGTTCTCGCGAGCCTCTATAGCGTCAATCGCAATGGTGTTACAAATAAGAGAGAGAAAAGAGAGATGTGTTACCAGCGTATTCGTATACAACAAACGATCCTGCGTCAGCACGCCTAGACGGGGTGAATAAGCTGGCAGCTGAGAAAGACCTAAAGACCAACCGTCCTGCCACGTCCTAATAAGGGTTGGTTTTGTCAGAGCGAACGTAGTGGGCTCCAAGAAGCTCACCCACCCATCACAGCAAACTATCAGCCGCTTTCTATCGCGCGCAGCAGTTCCACACAGGCTCATTGGAAGGAATCGCAGAGAGCTCACTCGCAAAGGAGGCTTTTTAAGCTGTCTGTTCGATTATCCAGCATCCATACTTGACGGCGCCGATCAAGCATCCCGTCGTTTGTCACCCAGTCGCCGCTTGTCTTCGCACCTTTGGCGTGCATCTTATCGAGTTCTCTGACAATATGTCACGGAGCCTGTCCAAGTGTATGTCCGGAGAATTATACTCGTCTCTTCTGCTCGTTTTGCACGGGAAATAATATTGTTGCACCTTTAGGTGTAGGCAAAACGAAGTGGGATTAAGGTCAAATATACATAAACCTGGCTGTATGCGTCAGCATGTGCATCGGAATCACCTCCACCAAACACTCACAGACGTTTTGCGCTATATGTATTTCTAACTTGTATAAATGTCCGATGTTATTAGAACAACTCTACTACTTTCCGAAGCGCATCTCAGCACCGGCGAATTCATCGAGGGCCTCTCTGAATTCCATCTCCGTTAGTGGGACAGGCCATCTGGCAGAGTAGAATCTCTGGGGGAGGATCCAAGTTATCCAAGCCGCGTGCCGTTTTATGTGTCGATTATGGCTGGGAAAGATATTAGACGCTGGTAATCTTATACAATCAATAGAGGGATTCACTATATTTCAGTAAGTCTTGTTTGCCAAGGAGGAAATCCATGCAGTTCTAGCGGTGTGCGGTTATATTTGGATGGAGACATTGGGTGGACGATCATAAAGTCAGGTGGAGGAAGGCCATCTTTTCCTACACGATGTCAGCAGCAGGAAAAGAGGCAGAAAACTGTTACATACCCTCGAGTCTCTGACCCAATTCCGAGACGGAAAGTTTAAATTTGTCAGTAGATACTTTTGAATGAGAGAGCTCTAATTTGTAAATTGAACGCGCAGCCGCGGCAATCGCCTGTTTAGATGACGAGGAGGAGATGAGATATAACGTCATTGGTCCATGTGAATTTCGCGCAGCTACGAATATGTCAGTGCAACCAGTATTTGTCCATCGAAATGTGTACGCACCTGTATGTCTCCGTCGCCCAGCCTTAGATTCCCCACGAGGAAGGGATATAGCGGTGTATGGATTCACTTCTGGAATATGTTCTGGAGAGACTGGTCGAGAATCCGGCTCTGAAAGCGGGGGTGTTGGGGGGTATTCATGCTCCACGGTCGTTTCACAAGGCTGCACTATATGGTGATGTATAGTGGTAGCCGATGCCTGGAGTAACCCTACGTGCAATGAGAACGTCGTCCCGCCAATTACATCAAAAGGCATACATACCTTCACTGTCGTATAGAGTAACCTTTTCAATGCCCAGTTCACGACACCAGTCTATTGTCCTGTATACGCTTTCCAATAGACACGCATGGGTGATGTCCGGATGTATGTCGTGGTCTGGAACGAAAATCACGGCCAAGTGTTTGGGTATACGGCGACGCGTTGCTGCAAGGGGAAGAGGCGGGATGAAATTGAAACGTTGCCAGCACGAAGAGGCGAATACGGCGATGGAATACAATGCATGGATCAAACGAAGGAAGAGAAAAGCCAGGACGGCCATCGTGGCATTAGAGAAGAAAAGAAAATTGTCAAGGGCGCGCGGTGCAGTGCAATTCTGGTTCCGGCTATTTCCTGACGTAAATTTGGTGACGTGTGACCACGTACGCGCCTAAATTGAAGCTACAAAGTACACCATTGGATCCATTGCTATTTAAACCTGAAAATGATTGACACTATTCTCCCATCTTACAAAAATTCCTTCGGTCGCTGAGCAGCATCCCCACCAGCTTCATCGTAGACGAGTCCGGCCACTCTAAACGCGAGTTCTATTCATAGGGATGTAAAAATATGGATTTTCGTAATAAAAGGAGCACTCACCATCAGCTTGGGCGCGTATAGCAGCCTCTGCGTATACTCTAACAACGTCCTCCGTGCCGCTAGGGCGGACAAAAGACCTGCCGCCTTGGTACAAGTTGACTAGCTCCTCAATCTTTTGCTGGACCCCAGGAGGGCTGACAAGACGCCGCTCAGCATGTTCCGTACGGAATGCATTTCGGTCGCCAACGACTACTTTCACAAGGCGGTTGGGCAGATCCACATAGAGCGAGTCCCACTCGACACCGGTGTATGACTTGTGGGCAAGAACTACCTCGACGAGAAGCATGTCGGACAGCGCATCGCCAACCGTCTGATTGATCAATTCGGTCAAGCTGATCAAATGTTCTAGAGCTCCGGACTGGGCAGGTGACAGAGGTTGATGGGATTTCAGTGTGGCAAGTGTAGCGCCTGAGAAGAGAACGGTGCCATGTCCGTTGGCTTCGAAGTATACACCGATGTCATAGTGCTCCGCGGCGTGATGCAGGTGTTTCACACCAGTAGGCACACATTTGACGGGAAGGCGCTTTATTCTTTGATAAGCATGTGGATTGTATGGGTTGGAGAACAACGTACTTCAAGGAGGTACTTTGTCGAAGCCCCATTGGCATAAGCCGTTTGCACGATGCCGACCTTGATCTCGCTTTCAAGACCTGCAAGTTTGACGAGGTCAACGATAAACGCGGCAACCAGCGCCGCGATTTTGTCCCCGTCGAGCATGTGGAAATGACCACGTTCATCGAGGTAATAATACATTAGGCGATCAGCATCACCGTCAAGACTGCAAGCACGTTCACCAGGCTGCAGTTTGTCGACTAACGACGGAGGGAGTTTCTGTGTCGTCTTTACAAAATCTGCCCCGCAGTTCTTGTTCAAGACTCCAAGAGTGGTTGTCGCGGTGTTTGCCAGAGAAAATGGAAGGGTGCCGCCTAGGTATTGAGATAATTGCGACGCAGCAATAGCACCGACACCATTAGCACAATCGATGAGCAGCGGTGGCGGTGTTGGTCGGCCAGCCTGAAGAGAGATGTCATTGATACAGATATAATCTTGAGAGGGCTACTCACGATGAGCTTCTTGAAAGCAGTGCTAAGTTTCGTAAAGTAGCCTTCTTCCGAGTCAACTCCGTACGCGTCCTCTGTGCCCTTGGTGTTGATAGCTCGGACCAAGTAATGCAAAATCGGAGTGGTGGTAACGCCGGCGTCTCTGGCATCGGCTCCAATAGCCTTGAAACCATCCTCCAAGGCGGCTACGAGCGCCGGGCCGGATGGCCGCGTATCTCTCGCGTAAACGACGCGAGTCGGCTTTGATAGATCGATTTTTGCTGTTTGGACAAAGGTCTCTAGAGCAGAGACAAAGTCGGCTGAGGTCGCAGCGTTGGATAGGACGGTGGCGTGTCCTTCCCACGAGGCTTCGAGCATCTCGCCTCTTGGATCAACAATCTTGACGCCATTGTCCTGGGGGAGCAACGACTAAGGTGGGACAGACGTAGGGACGAGGATGGAACGTACATCCTCAGGATTGTGGGACGCGGTGATCATCACCCCGACGGTCCTGCCATCGAGTTTCTTGCTTCGCAGCGCAGCGATGATGCCTACTCTGAATAGGACCGAGTCCAATACAGATGCCCTGCGACACCGGTGAGTAGATTATCGTGTATCGACTTGAATCGGGACGTACACTGTCCTGAATCCTGCTGTGCCATACTGATAGGTGATATTCCCGGGCTTTGGGTGGAGGTCAGAGAGCGATTGGATTAATGTGCGAGGAAGAGAGGCCATGTTGGTGGTGTTGAGGAAGGAGTGGGTTGCACAGGAAAGCGCTGCACGTGGCTATGACGCACTAATTGAGACCCAAACCACCATCATCCTCCAGTACATCTCTCTTTTAAATGCCGTCCAAGTCTCCCGCACAAGTCCTGCTAGAAAAGGCAGACAAGAAGGCCAACTCGTCGACTGGCTGGTTCTCGTCCTCTTCTGCTAAATGGGAAGAAGCCGGAGACCTCTACCAGCAGGCTGCCAACTCTTTCAAGCTCGAGAAACTTTTCAAGGAGGCTGGAGACTGCTTTGCTAGGGAAGCAGAATGCCGGGAGCAGTGCAAGGAAGATAGCGAGGCAGCTAATGCATGGTGGAATGCTGCCAAGGCCTACAAGCGTGGATATCCTCAGCGTGCGTGTCCTTGCCTTGTGTTCTTTCATCTAGCTCATCTGTCTGGATATCAGAGGCGATCGATGCACTGACTCAAACGATCACCTTCCTCACCAAGGGTGGAAGGTTCCGACAGGCTGCTGATAGAGAGAAGGAGATCGGCCAGATATACCTGCAGGAGAATAACGATCTACGGAAGGCCTGTGACAGCTACGAACGAGCAGCCGAATGGTACGCTCAAGAGGATGCCACGGCGTGAGTACCGTGTACTGTGTTCAAGGATAATTGCCTCATCATTTTGTCGCAGCACCGCAAACGCCTGCTGGAAAGACGCCGCTGACCTGCACGCCGACCTCGAAGAGTATCCGCAGGCCATTGCTCGCTACCAAGAAGTCGCCAATCATTCATTAGGATCAGCCCTGACGAAATACAGCGTGAAGGAATACTGGCTACGCGCAGGGTTGTGTGCTCTAGCTATGAATGTACGTGTCCGATGTCGTGTTTTCGACGCCATCAATGCTAATAATTCGCCAGGATCCTGTCACCGCCCGACGGAGTGCAGCGACCTATGCGAGCCAGGACGTGACATTTGCGTCTACAAGGGAGTCCAAGTTTCTGATGGCCCTAATTGAAGCCATGGAAGCTGGAGATATCGAGGCATATACCGGGGCTGTGGTTGAGTACGACCAAGTCACCAAGCTCGATAATTGGAAAACTAGTATGTTGCTGAAGATTAAACGAGGCATCCAGGAGGAACCGGGCCTTACCTAGGTATGAACAAGTAGAAACTAGTGTGTGTTATGTTGCGGCCGTTATATTATACGTAAGCCGATTTGTGCGGATTCGTCTTCGTGTCATCACATTGTGTGACTCGAACTGCCATGTCTAACTCCACAAAACCTCGTTTTCTTCCACCTGTCACCACCTCCTGCTAACTGAAATGTGTCGGTTTGTAATTTACAAGGGCACATCTCCCGTCCAGCTCTCACATGTCCGTCCGGGTCTCTTGCTCATTGTCATTGAACTCACTTGCACCAGCTTCTGACGCGACCATGCCATTCAATAATAAACCAAGCGTTCGACTCTCGTTTACGACTAGATCGCCGAAGACCAATGAACGGAGACGGTTTCGGTGTTGGTGCGTGTCGTGTAGTCGTGTCACTTGCCGTCTTTCCTGACAATCGGACAGGATGGTACGATTCTGTATTCGATGAGGAACTTGGCGCCCAACCTTGCATATTCACGTCTGTCACACCGGTGAGTGCATGCAATCCCGTGCAGTCGCGGTATCTGAAGCGATCCAGGCATGGAACAACATCAATCTCACACGACTCGCTGAAAAGATCAAATCGCCATTGGTGTTGTGAGTCGGCTTTGACTCTACCTCGCCTTGATATTCATTACCCCCAAGTGGACACGTACGGGCGACCACAGCGGGATCGTTGTCTCTAGACAACTGCCATCCCTTCGTGCACGGCAAGCTCATGGTACTTTAAAATCCCCCCTCTGCATACCGAATCGTGGCTCACGGGCGGACTTTAGTTCATGCACAATGGCGGAATCGCCGATTTTCATCTGATCAAGCGCAAGTTACAGAGTCAACTACCCGACCTCGCCTTTGACATGGTCCAAGGTAACACAGGTGAGTTCTACCCCAGCTTCTCTCCATACCCCAGGTCACACGACCTATCATATCAGACTCCGAGTGGGCCTTTGCACTCTTCCTGTCAAAGGTAATCCGGGTTCGATGACCGTTCCTCTCTTTCGGTTTCTCACATCCAGCCAGCTTCCGGACCCGGACGCCACCACCTTCAGCTCTCAAACATTACGAAAGGCGATGCTTGACACGATCGCTTCCTTGAATGCTTTTGCGGAAGAGGCTGGGATTACTGAGGTTTGCTCGACGCTGTATTTCTCTGGGGTGGATCTGACTGTGTTGCTAGCCGAGTCTTATGAACTTTTGTGTAACGGATGGCGACACCGTCATTGCTACGCGATATATCTCATCACGGAAAGATGAAGCAGCTTCCCTGGTAAATATACCCTGTCAAATTTCTCCCAAACTAATTAATCCCATCGCAGTGGTTCTCCTCGGGCACGACATTCAGTGAATACGCAGACGGCGGTCACTATAAAATGTCAAAAGCCGACAAGCGAGAGAACATAATCATGGTGCGTCTCTCTTCTACCCGTCTGCTTTCATTTACATATCCGTCCAGGTTGCAAGCGAACCGCTTACGTTCGAGAGAGGTGAGGACTGTCTCTGTTGTTCATTTGTCGCATGCTTATCCTTCCTTTCTTAGCTGACTGGATGGAAATAAAAACCAATACCATGGTCGTCATCACGCCCAAGATGAATTTCTTGCAGATACCGATAATCGACCAATTCTACGTCGCCCCTTCGGATCCTAATTCTGCTCGAACTATCGAGTTTGCACGAGAGAAGGGGTTGCTTATGCCACGCAAGGCGCTATCTTCGCCATAGATACATCACCGTTAGATAGGATACCATTTTTGTCGTATATACTAATTACCAGAATCTAATTTCACATGGGGAGTTTAGAAATTTAGGCCATCCTCTACTGTACTATTCGAAGGTATGAGGCACGAGGGAGGACTCAGAACAGGATTTGTGTACGATGAAGTGATCGAGTGACTAATCAGTCTTCTTCCTTCCATTCCCTCATCTCACTTCAAGGCCAACGTGCTAACTTCTATATTACGCTATTGCTAATCTTCAATTTGCAAGTCTGTACTGTACTCCTGGCTAATACTACTGCTTTCATACTAAATGTCTCCACCTCCCCAACCTTGTCCTCATCTCGTAATCGAGTCTCATTTGATCCCATGCCCCGATTTCGCTTGGGTGGATTACACTTTCATTGGTGATGCTCAAGTCTGCTAATAGCCTTTCCAATGATGATGCCATTGCCTGGCTAACTCAAGACTGGACAACAAGGAATTCCAAAGACCAAGACATTTGGGATGCCCAAATACACACTGATCAAGACATGTTGGAATATGGCAATCCGGCATCATGCCGAGCTTGCTGATTAAGGAAGAAGATGTAGGAAATGTATAGAAGGTTCTAGTAAAATAGTATTTAGTATAAAAGTAGGCACTGTAGTGTACATCCTCATGTGTTTGCAGAGCTCAGCCAAGCACAATACTATTGGCTCGACACCGCGCGTCTATACTGGGAACGAACTGATCCCCCGTTTTCCAACAAGACACCGCTGACCTGGCTAAAAAGAAGATGGAACAAGTAGCTGCAGATGCCTATATAGTGCTTGAGAAGGAGAAGGAGACTGAGAAGAAAGAAAAGGACAAGAAACATCTAAAACTCAGCAATTTTGACCCACTGCTGAAAGTGGTCAAAGAAGCTCATCCTATCCTTCACCCCTACACTTAGAAGCAGCTGTCCAATTACAAGTATTGTCCTCTCCAGTACTTCACCAAGATGTCCAAGGGGCTTTCAGACCACTGTTCTGTTACATTGGGTTGGTTGCATCAGCAAAACAATCACTTTGTCTTTGTTGTATTTCAGTACTTTCTAAAGTCATACAAGCTTTGAAAGATGCAAAATAACAACAAAAGAGCATAGAAAGCATGGTGATAATTTGCATAATCATACTACATGGGCATAATAGGCATATTGCCAGTGGGAACATTTAAATGGCAAGTAACACTAGTACAAGAAAGCTTGATTACATGGGGGAAGGATGTCTGCACTCTGGTGAGAAGGACCTAGTAGCTAGTTGCTGGAGTCGCTCTCTGCAGTCTCCCTGGCCCATCTATGTCCTATCCTGTTTGTACTGTGGTCATTTGGATCATATTAGACAATGTTTGAATCCAACTCCCACACCCAAAAAAAGGCATGAGCCTCAAAGGTACCTGCAGTGAGCAACCATACACTATAGGCCCCAGAACAAGTTGCAAATACCCAGTTGACAGGTAATGATAGCTGATCACCTGGTATCCCAGCAAGGACCAGGTTATCATGGACCAGGCTGGGCCAACAGGTGGCAAATGGGTTTCTTGCAGTTCACTAGGTTTTGGGTTCAAATAACTTGTTATAAGTATTTACATATCATTATCCTCTTTTTCAGTGAATCTTTTCCAGCCTGACCACAAGCGGTTATGCTCTTCCTCTGCTACCAACTACTGCCTCAAATCTGCATTATCTATCCAATCCACAAGCCTTTCAAGCTTTTCCAATGTGTTGCACACCTCTTCCAATCCAGAGCACAATTCACGTTGAAGAGACTCTGTGCGCGCAGGCTAGAGATGCAACAGCATTGAAGACACTGATCACACCACACCCAACACTACACACACAAACCCTCAAGTTCTTGGGGGGATATTATGTGATAGAAGCAGATTGAAGCAAAACAACTAAACTCTCAGAATATACGATACACATGTATAGTGATAGCGCTTGTAGGGTATCTAGATCTCTCTAAGTCCAAAGGCTTTTATAACAAGAGGAGTGACAGATGTCACCGGGCCTCAAGGCAAAGGTGTACTACAATACACAACACGTCACCACACACCAACAAAACCCTCAATAAGTCTCACGTGACACACACAGGTGATCACGATGGACTTAAACACACCCTAAACACGACTCAAAGCTTGCACTCTAAGCAGAAACCCTTCACAAAATGTCCACTCAAGCCACAGGATTTGAACCTATGCGCTTGAGCTTCCAAACTGATCATAGACCCACAGGGTTCAAACCCGTGTGATCCAGAGACACAATAACCAAATAAACCCCGTCTGACAAGCCAAAGGGTTTGAACCTGTGCCACCTGTAACACCGCGCATACAATGAAGGCCTCTGCAAGAATACTAACCAGACCAAAGGGTTTGAACCTCTGCCACCTGTAGTATCTCGCACAACAAGAAACGCTGCCCACAAGCCAAAGGGTTTGAACCTCTGCCACTTGCAGGATGGTATACCCAACTAAGCGCATGCTAATCAGACCAAAGGGTTTGAACCTCTGCTGCCTGTAGCACCGCGCGTCACAAGAAAACCTCAAAACTCAAGAGCGCTCCACATTTCTCTTATTCTCAGGTTAGAGTGCAGTCAACCAATCACTCAAACAATACACAAGTCCCACGTTAGCTTTCTAAGCCTTGTGCGCTACTCAAGTCACTCTGATGTTATCAATAAAGGTTCTATTCTCTCGCTCGAAGCTACAAACTGATCACAAAGGTAGAGCGCTAAGCTGGAGGCTTGCACGCATCTACAGCGGGGGTCCGAAACTTGTACACTATTACTATACTACGGTATTTATATACTACATGCTCTACATTTTAATACATCCTTAAATAGTAACTCTTGGCCTGCAGAACTTCCTTTCCTGGGTCCCGCGCATGTTGCCATAATCATGCCATTGCTTGGTGGTTACTCTGAGCTCCGGCTCGGGGCCAGATCCTGGTCTCTCAGTTGCGCAACATCGGTTAGCTGCGCTATCCATGCGTACCGACATCACCTTGTATCTTCTTGGAGTTGTAGCCTAGTGCGCAACTCATCTTTATGGTAATAATATCTTCTAGTTATTTCCATGGTCTTCTAGGACCACCAGCTTCTAGTCTAGGCTTCCCACATGTTGGCCAAAGTCAGAGACATCGGTCTTACTTCAATTCTACACACTCTGAGGTCTAGAGTGCTAGCTCCCGGCATGGCAGTGCCTTGCACATCATAGATCAAGGCTATGCGAAGTGTTAATTATCTCCTGAGTTTCTCTGGTTCTATTCTTAGCACGCATTGTCTGTGCATTGTCAGCGCACTCAGTGTCAAGTGCTGGGACTTTATACTTAGTGTGACCCTTATAGTATCACTCTACAGTTAAGCCATGTGCTTCACCAGGCATCACTCAAGGTATTTCATTGCCCACACTTAGGACATTGCACTCTAAGGTATATCTCATTGCCTTGGTATCCAGGATTTATAAAATGTATGTATTGATACATTTCGTGAAATTACACGTGTGAATGCTTTCCAAGCGTGTCAACGTGAATTGAGTTTAACATTAAATGAAGAATGATATATTTCCAGCTCATTGAAGATGCAAGTGGTTCCATTAGAAAGGTCCATGTCAGCTGTCATGAAATTCCATACACTCAGTGTTACAATTTTTCCTTTTTGCACCTTATCTTATCTTATCTTTGACACTTATCTTATCACAATCTTATCTTTAGGTGCCCAGACCGGTCACCACAACTATATTGAACAACTTCTGCATTCCAGCTACGCCATGCTGTCAACACACTTCTACCATATGGACAGTTGCTATGTAATTCAGACTCAGACTCTAGTATATAAGTAACATAGCTCTCATCTTGTAACTCTAGCTTTGAGCTAAGTTTATACATACCGACTTTCATCTTTCTCACTTGCTGAGACACTAAGTGTTAACTGCCTACTTCATGGTCTAAGACAACAATGTGACTCTCTGGGCCTTGTCCAAACACGAGACAGCTCAGAGTTTACACTTGATTGTCATTCCCGAAGTCAGGTCTAACAATTAGTTCAAAGCTTTTCACTTTCTTTCTCTTTATCGCCAGGTGAGAAGAAAAAAGAACCTCTATGACTCCTGACTTGACGAAAACCCAGACAATTGCTATCAGTACCACTATTGTTGGCATGTACCTTGTATCATTTATCACTGCCCTCCTTGTCCTCACTTACGGGGAACAAATCTGAAACTACCTATACAGAAGAAGAATCCTTGCACCCATTCGACGACCCACCCCTTTCCCTGCTCACTATGTCATTCCCTTCACCTGACCCAAACCAATTGTGGTCCGGCTGAGTATGGCAAACAATGAGGCAGAAGCAATGACTGTGTGCCACATGTGCCACAGGTCCACAACCACTGTACAACATGGGTCCTCCGATGAGGAGTTCCCCCTGCATTGGGAGGAACCCTGAAACACGACCCCGGGGCCCAGCAATGTTCACCGAACCCCCTCTCCAATGATACCCATCACCACCACTGAGGAACCCATCTGGCATGTACGGATTGAACCAGAACCCAACGCCCCCCTGCCTTATGTACCAGAATGACAAAGGGCAGTGGTTCTACCAGGTTGCACCAGGTTGGCACACTCCTGTGGAAGGACCATTATCCCTTCCTGAACCTTGGACACTTCCCCTCTGAAGGAGAAGACAGCGACTCCGATACCCCAAACCCCTTTAGATGACAGCAATGACCTCGCACCCCAGAGCCCAGACAACGACACAACAGTGACCCCCTCAACCCCAATGGCCCCGACTACAAGTGGCCAGAACTTAACACTGCCGACCAACGAATCCTCGGTCTCTACAGGACCGAAGCATGGGAGATCCGATGGAGAGATGTTGAATCCTGAATCACCTTCTGGGAATGTGGAGAGCAAGAACCCATGGGATTCTATCTCGCCCTCCACCGGGGGAACCCCCTTCCCCGATACGGAGCTGACGCGGTCATCACTGCCTGAATTGTCACCAATGCTGACAGGAGCCTATACCCACCCACTCCTGGGCACTGAATGGAGGGGCTATGCCCCCAAACTGGTCAGGAGCAGCACAACCTGGAGCTTGCCCTACTCACACTCACTCTACAGCAGGGCGACTGACCAGACCTGGACAGAGTCCTCAACCTCTAACCAGTTTGACACCTTCCGCTACAACTACGAGACATTCAGAGATCTAGACAAATACTCCCCCGACCTTCCTCCCTTCCCTCAACCCCTTCCCAACACTTCACCCCACAATTTCACCGCAGAGAGAGCAAACCCCCGAGGTTACACTTTGGGACTGAACCAATGACAACATGGCTACTACACCGGGAACTGGAGCAGTTGCCTTATGGCAGGAGCAGGAAATGACGCAGCAGGGAGTGGACCAGAACCACCAGTTCCGCAGCTCTCGGTGGAAGAGAGGCTGCAACAGGCCATAGACCAGATGGCATAGATGCACGCCCAGAATGTCCGGCTCACAGATGAACTAGCAGCATTAAAGGCAGGAAAAGGAAAGGCACCGGACAGAGGTGGACCACCTCTGCCCCCCAACTTGATGCAACATCTCCAAAACAGGGATGATCGTTTCTCAGTACTCCACCCACACAACTTTGAAGCCCTGAATCCCTATTCCACACCAATAGGAACCTGGAACGAGGACCAGATCCCTCCCTTCATAGGGATCAAACCGATCTTGCTACGATCACCCAGCAACTTCAAGGGTGACCACAACAACATCAACAGATTCATCGGTGACTGCATCGCCTATTTTGAGATTAGAACTGGAAGCCAAATTAGCCAGACAACTGGATGACCAGACCGAATGCAGCGTCCTAGTGAAAGCAGTATGCCTAGGAATCCTGCCCAACTACGCCACCTTCATCACCAACACTGGCTATAACATCCCATGCATGTATGCTAAATGGAAAGTGCACATCCTCACTATATATGAGGAGTGCCAGAAGAAATATGTCTTCGACCAGATGCACAGGATCCAGCAGCACAATGACAGACAACTGTCGGGGAACCAGAAGCAGATCACCACCACCAGTAGCAAGCCTGCAGGTGGTGTGACAAGTTCCTCAGCAGGTAGTGCAACAGGCGACTCCAAAGGCCACAACTTGACAGAACAATGGACAACATATGGGGGAAGGGGACAACTGATGGATGTCGGTCACCAGAAGCATATGAGCGAGGGGAGATGCTTCACGTGTCACAAGAAAGGGCACTTATCAAAGGATTGCCTGACAAAGAAGAAGAGGGCAGAGGTATGTGCAGTGGAGATGGTTACAGAACCGCTCTCCAAGGACACCAAGATTGAGGAGGTAAAAAAGTAGATCGTCAAGAGCCTGATTCCCCTGTGACAACCAAGGACTTAGATACTGGTGTGCTTCCTTCTCCTGTTGGCCAGTCTGATGCTTCTTTTTTTACATACAGACACTTTATCTACCATGCATTCGAATATACCCCGACCCCCATGTGTGGGGTTGGCCTTTATGACTTCCATTTTGACCCCACCAGTATTAGAATCGATGAACTGATACGACGTCCTTCAGGACAACAAACTGATGCCCACAGATGCTGGGGCCACTGTCCCCAGGATTGCGCAACTGGCTAAGCATTTGGCAAGTAACTCATCGCGAGTGAAAGCATTAGATGACAAGTCACCCACTATAGTGACACCCATCTCAATGGCGCTACACCAGTCGAGCAACCTCTCTGGGGTGCGTGCAGTGATGAATGTATGACCAGATGGGACAGGTGAAGCGTTCTGTGCAGAACCTGACAAAGTGGTGCCACAGAGGTCCAGTCTCACTGGATGTTTCGAGGGAATAGCTCTGGCAAAACCTCCTTTGGTAATGGCAAACACCGCAAAAAGACCGAGTAAACCCTTGGCAAGGATGACCTTTGACAAGGCCACAAAAGCCATCCTTCCACCTGTCAAAGGACCCAAGAAAGGAGTGCAGAGTGACCCGCTTAGTCCAGAGAAAACCAGAAGAGCTGACCAGTCTGAGGGGATGACTTGGGCCCAACCCACTGTTTCTCACTGAAATGGCTCCTTTGTCCAGACGAACCTGCTACCCGACACTCCCTCGGGTAACCCCGATGAAGATGCATGACCCGGTGACACTAATCAGAGGACAGGAGATGCCCTGACCCGATGCCAAGCACTGACAAGGACAGCCGAAGAAGGAAGGGAGGAAACTGCTAGTGTCCAGGTAGTAAATAGGGGGCATTCGGTAACTATGATTGAAGTTCCTGACAAAGAAGATGATACCACTTATCAGTGGTGGCTGACCAAAGGTAGCCCAATCATGACCCTGAGGCGCTCTGCACAGACACTCCCAGCGCCTCCAGAATCTCCAACCCCCAATGACCAAGATGCTCCCTAACGAGGGGGTTGAGGTGACCTTGCCAATGGTAGCTACGTCCTCTGCGACTAGTGCAAAGGCTCTAGAGGCCCCTCACTGATGGATGAAGCCTTTTGAGGTTGACTGGACGCTATGCGCAATCCTTGAAGTGCAAAACAGTAACACCACTTGTGCCGCCCTTTGTGTATGGATGCACAAGGACTGACTTGGCAAGCTCACAGATGAGCTGCTTGATGAGCTGAAGGAAGGGGGGGAAGCCACTAGGGAACGACTCTACGAACTCCATGAACCAATCCGCTATATTCACTGACATGAAAATAACACTGATGACATCATGCTGGAAGTCCAACTCAACCTGTGCACTGGCACTCAGGTGCTGACAACGAAGGGACTCGTAGACAGTGGGTGCACCAACAGCGCAATCAATAGCGCCTTCATGGCCCAACACAGACTTGACACCTGAAAAGTAGTGGCCCCCATTCCTGTGTATAACGCTGACAGAACCCGTAACAAGGGGGGGGACGTCACCGAGATCATAGAACTCTGAATGACCATAGGAGGACACAGCGAGCACATCAACCTCGCAGTCACAAACTTGGGAAAAAAGGACCTGTACCTCGGAAATGACTGGCTCAGGCGCCACAACCCAAGTATCAACTGGAAGACCAGCAACATTATCTTTGGACATTGCCAATGTGTTAAGAACGCCATTGTGCTCCCTGATGCTGACCCTGATGACCGATGGGATGAAGAACTCGAGGAGGGTGACACCATCCTCGCCATACAAATGGAGGAAGAATTAGTCATCTGTGCAATGCACCATGCCAACAAACTGGCTGCAGCAACTAACGTGGAAAAGCCCAAGAAGACCTTTGAAGAAATGGTTCCTTCCCACTATCATTCCTTCTGCAACCTGTTCTCCAAGGAGAGCTTTGACGAACTCCCCGAATGAAAGCCATGGGACCATGCCATCAAGCTGATACCCAACACAAAATCAACCTTGGACTGTAAGGTGTACCCTCTGAACTGCAACGAACAGGAGCAGTTAGACAAGTTCCTCGACAAGAACTTGGAGTCGGGCCATATCCATCCTTCCAAATCCCCCTTTGCCTCCCCCTTCTTCTTCATCAAGAAAAAGGATGGTACCCTTCAACCCGTACAGGACTATCAAAAGTTGAACGAGATGACCATCAAGAACCGATACCCCCTACCGCTTATATCCAAACTCATCGACAAGCTACGTGGCACCAAGTATTTCACCAAACTAGACATCTGCTGGGGGTACAACAATGTATGCATCAAAGAAGGCGATGAAGAGAAAGTGGTGTTCCGTACCAACTGAGGGTTGTTCAAACCCACTGTCATGTTCTTCAGTCTCACCAATTCGCCTGCTGATGAGCCTCCAGGCTCTGTACACTCAGAATTCGCGGATTTACCCATTCATCACCCAATATCTTCGAAACGATGCCATTATAACCCCCACACACTCCATAATACTGCCAACACTCGATAATACCACAGATTTTCGCAGTATAAATCACCCAAACACAGATACAATCCTAAAACCGTACCCTTCATACTCCTTCAACACTCCGTTATCCTTCCCTGCTCGCCACGCATCATAATTACCATACCCCATCACGGCAAGGCACCTTTGATTGCCAATCATCCAAAACAGGGTTGCTACATCATTCAGAAGCACCTAGTTGATGTGCCCATCAATCATTTAATTAAAGGACTGATTGACACGAATACACTTCCAGCTACGATAATTACAACCACGGCAACTACAGACCGCATTTACTAAGGCTGTTACAGTGCCAAGACCTCGAATTATCATTGACCCAAGTGTACACCTCAGCACAGCAACTGCAGCTCAGAATTCTGCAGCTAAACAGCACCTCATGATCCGCTCATCACTCAATAAAACCACACGGTTCGCATCCATACATGGCAACGTCGAGGACTTGCTGTTACTTTAGAACCACAGATTCCATATGTTTACTATGGCTATTACAAAAGCCAAGGACTTACAGCCTTACTAAGGCTCCGAAGAATATTCTATTTATAAAATCGGACTTGTAGTATAAAAACTAGGTAGATACCGCATTTTTAGAGCTAGTTCTTACCCAGTTGACGAGACTATGGCATTCCAGTCAGCTACAGTTACTCCAAGTTATCCCTCACCACTTGCTTTACTTTTAACATTGTTGGTTCACTTTGTATATTGCACTAATACACAGAATCTCACGTCAATAACTTGCTTTTGTCTTTTAATGCCACAACATCACTTCACCTTCACCACATAGGATTGTTTCATCGCTTTCACCTTCTACGTTGCCATCGTTTTCATTGCCCAGTTCAGTATTGCCTCCGTGTAGGCCCAGTTCAGCACCATTCTCCATAGGATCGCCCTCGTCTTTATCATTGTTCAGAGTTGCCATGCATCTATTGCCGCAACACCCCACTCAGCACCACAGTTGCTACGTTTTCTTCCATTTCCAAGGCATTTTCTGCATGTTAATTGCCATTGTTTCGACTCAGCATCACAGTACACCTTCAGGACACATTTTCTAGTCCTTCCCCATGATTTCTAGCTCGTTGCGATGATTTCTCGTGCATTGCTACAATTTCTAGAGCAATTTTCATGCTCTTTAGCCCATCCCCACATTTTCTAGATCGTTTTATCGGTTTCTATCATGGTTTCTTGGTATCCGTGTCATACCAGATTCCGTTCCATCTCGTTTATCGAGATCCTTCCCAGCTTACAGCCAACGTCTATTAGTACTCCTTGACCAAGAGTACTACTTTGCTGACTGAAAAGTCGCAGTGTATCTTGTGTTATAGAGGAATTGACCGCATGGACGTGCACCAAACCACTCGCAAACACATTGCCTTGATTGCTGTGTTGCTATGTTAATTGCCTAAGCTCTCCCCGAGTTTTGGGTGTTGCCATTGCCACAGAAGTCTAGGCTCATCACCACCACATTCCAATGGATGATGAATGACATCTTCCACAACCTGATTTCCGAAGGGAAAGTCACTATTTATTTCAACAACATCCTCATCTTCAGCAAAGACTTGAACGAACACCAATCTCTCGTAAAGCACGTTCTCCAATGCCTGCAAGAAAACAAGCTTTTCCTTAAAGCCGAGAAGTGCGAATTCAAGGTACTAGAAATGGAGTACCTCGGCATCATCATCAGCAAAAAATCAATATGCATGGATCCTGTCAAGATCGCAGGAATTGCGGAATGGCTGACCCTGAGGAGGAAGAAGGAACTCCAGTTGTTCTTAGGCTTCACAAACTTCTACTGAAAGTTCATCAAAATGTATTCAAAGGTAGTTTGCCCACTCACTCAGCTCACAGGAAACGCAGAGTGGACCTGGGGAGAGGCACAGGAGAAGGCCTTCCAGGAACTGAAGAAACAAATGGCTGAAGACGTCATTCTCACCATCCCAATGGACTCGGATCCCTTCCGAATGGAGGCAGACACCAGCAAAGGTGCTGTCGGTGCTGTACTCAGCCAAAGGCAGAAAGGAGTCTGGCACCCAGTGGCCTTCATGTCCAAGGCACTGTCCATCACCGAAAGAAACTATGAGATCTATGACAAGGAGCTGCTCACCATTATGCTCGCATTGTCCAAATGGCGCCATTACCTTATGGGCGCTGCTGAAAATGTAGAAATTTGGATGGATCATCAAAACCTCCAGTACTTCCGACTACCTCAAAAGCTGAACCGATGACAGGCCTGATGGGTCACCGAGCTCACAGAATACCACTTCACTCTGCATCACAAGCCCAGTGCCCTCAACAAAAAGGCCGACCTCTTATCAAGAAGAGATGATCACGATCAAGGAAAGGAGGACAACCATGACATTATCATTCTCCAACCTGCACACTTCTGAGCCCTAGTAATGCCCACCACCAGCGACATTCACCAAAAGATAGGAGAAGCCACCCGACAAGAAGAGCTGTGGGACGAAGGCATCGCCATGTCTCTCAATCACGAATGAGGGATCAGTCGCAAGAATGGTCTACTCCAGTATGACAGACACATCTATGTCCCAAGGAAGAAGTCCCTTTGAGGGGAGATCATCGCCCAGAGTCACGATCACATCCTGGCGGGACATCCAGGTATCGACAAGACAAAGGAACTGGTGCTCAGAGAGTACTGGTGGCCAAAGATGAAGAAGGATGTCGAGGCATATGTCAAGGGATGTGAAACGTGTCAACGAACAAAGAGCAGTACCCAAGCCAAAGCAGCACCACTTCATCTGAACAAAGTACCTGTCAGACCATGGACCCACATCTCGGTAGACATGGTCACTGGACTACCTGACTCAAATGGGCATGATGCCCTTCTCATGATCGTCGACTGATTTTCCAAGGCTATCATCCCGGTTGCCTGTAATGTTGAATTATCTGCTGAAGGATGGGCAAGAATCCTCCGTGACCATGTCTATGCCTGCCATGGGATGCCATGCATAGTAATCTCTGACCGGGGACCACAGTTTGTCTCCCAGTTCATGAAGGAACTATACCAAATGCTTGACATCATGCCCAACACATCTACCGCCTTCCACCCACAAACTGATGGACAGACCGAGTGGGTTAACCAGGAAATAGAAAAGTACCTATGAATCTTTGTTAACCACTGACAGACCAACTTGAGCAATTGGCTCCCACTCGCCGAGTTTGCACACAACAACCAAATTCATAGTGCGACTGGTAAAAGTCCGTTCATGGTACTCTATGGGAGACACCTGAGGATCCTTCCCGATTCCCCTCACTCCTCCCCATTCACAAATCCTACCACCAAAGCCTTTGTTGAAAATATGACCGCCATCCATAAGGAGACTCAGAAGGCACTCAAAGAAGCCACATCCAGAATAAAGACCCAGTACGACAAGAAGAAGTGCACCACTCATAAATATCACATTGGTGATTGTGCCTGGCTTGACACCACAAATCTTCATCTTCCCAGACCAAAGAAGAAGCTCGACAACAAACATGTTGGTCCCTTCGAAATCTCAGAAAAGGCCGGAGCATCTGTGTACAAACTCAAGCTCCCACCTCACTGGAAGATTCACCCGCACTTCAATGAGAAGCTCCTGACCCCATACACACCACCGGCATTCCCTAATCAGGAATTACCACTGCCACCTCCACCCAATCTCATCGAAGATGAAGAAGAATACGAAGTCAAAGAAGTCCTCAACTCTAGGACATGACAAGTATGAGGAAAGAAAGGATGGAAGTACAACACAGTCACCGACTACTTCGTCAAGTGGAAAGGGTGGACACAAGAACACAACTCTTGGGTCAGAGACACTGAGATAGAGCACGCACAGGAAGCAATTCAGGAATACGAAGACAAAGTCAGCCATGTGTGACAAGTCAACATACCCAAAATCATAACCAAAGACAAAAAGAAGCATGTTACCATGATCCTGGACTTCAAATATAAAGACGGCACTTGCTACTACCTGGCACAATGACAAGACAGGAAACAGAAATGGGCAAAAGACCCGGATCTGGAGCAATGGGGTCATCTCATAATGGAATACTGGCACAGTATACACAGTGACTCAGAAAATGATGAGCCTTAGTGGCAGTCAGGACACCTGCCTTTAACGAGGGGGTAATGTTACAATTTTTCCTTTTTGCACCTTATCTTATCTTATCTTTGGCACTTATCTTATCACAATCTTATCTTTAGGTGCCCGGACCGGTTGCCACAACTATATTGAACAACTTCTGCATTCCAGCTATGCCATGCTGTCAATGCACTTCTACCACATGGACAGTTGCTACGTAATTCAGACTCAGACTCTAGTATATAAGCAACATAGCTCTCATCTTGTAACTCTAGCTTTGAGCTAAGTTTATACATACCGACTTTCATCTTTCTCACTTGCTGAGACGCTAAGCGTTAACTGCCTACTTCACGGTCTAAGACAACAATGCGACTCTCTGGGCCTTGTCCGAACACGAGACAGCCCAGAGTTTACACTTGATTGTCATTCCCGAAGTTGGGCCTAACACTCAGTCCATGGTATTGGGTGTCCACATTGGATTCACCAATCTGCATATTTCCTGGAGATGTGGGTACCCATTCTAAAGACTCTGTATCAAGTCCTGAGTTTACTTTGGGCAAGTCATCTGGTTTAACAGCTCTAAAAATACTGCATTGTCAGATTGATTCAAGTGAGGAGTCACAAAAGTACATGCACTGTTTTCCCAATTTCTGATTGTTAATGGCCTCCTTCATCAAGCTCCAATAATGTCTCTTCATCTGGGGTAGTATCCTGCGAGACAGAACCTGCTTCTCAATGGTGTACATGATGTCAGCGCTGGTCATGGTTGTGGATAGAGAAAGATATCTATGTACCCCTAATGGTAAATGCAATCAGAATTCTAATTATACATCTGGGTCATAGTATGAGCATTGAATATTGTTACTGCAATCTATGAGAGCTATTTTCCCTCCCACTGAAGGTACTCATCCAACCAGGCACTGCACACAGGTCATATTAACCATCTCAGTTAGTCCCATATTGGTATAAAATGACCAGCCAAGGATATTCACCCCATCCACAATGCACTGCTGAATAACAACAAGAAGCAGCATCTGCAACGTCTCCAAGCCCAGGTCTGGAGTTGCAGGCATATGGACTATGATGATATTTTGCAGCTGACCATAAAATGTCTTCATATAGTACAATGGGGCCATATGTGCCTTTCTTGCATTCTTGTCTACTAGCATATCATACTGAGGAGGCAATGATCAATTAAGAATACACCAAAATGATTGGGAACATACATGGATAAATGTCACATCACATTGATTCTCAGGAAGATTGGACTCCATAAAAGACACGTACATGGTATCTCCACCTTCAAGCCATTGGACCTTGCTCCACTGCTCTGTATTCTCTATTTTGAAATGTCAGTGGACAACATGAAGATGTTGTGCAAGCTGATATCTTGTAGCAAGATGGACAACAATTTTGTCAGCAACTGATTTGTTAACACTTCCAAAAGGCTGCTTTGGTGGGAGAAGAACACAAGTGGTATCTAGTTGGCTTGTTAGTGATTGATGCAATGATCATGATATATTACTTACATTTGGGTACTCAAGCTTGATAGCAAGGATGTGTTGAGTAGTAGTCATGATTGGGGTATTTGAATGCACAGTCTATGCAATGTGTTGAGTCATTTGGGGAAATAATGTGTGTGTCATTGTGCAGGTAAGACCAATGGGAGCCCAGAACCTGTTAAGACAAGATAATCTATATAATATGGTAAGTAAGAAACAGTAGCAAAATGAATAAGTAAGGTATATGCACCTCAGTCAGACACATGTAGTGGTAGTGAATGACTGAGGTGCATTTGAAGTGATCAGCCATGGTTAATAGCTTGAATCAGGGGAAATAATCTAATTATAGTATGAGTAGATCAAAGTAAATGAAAGAAAGACTTGGTATAGGCTGAATATCCTCGACACCTTTAATACCATATTGCTTGGCCACATTGTTGGAGGCAGTCACATTGGGCTGGAACTGAGCCTGCTGGGCCTGCAGGATGATCTCCTCATTGGTCCACAGCAGAAGGTTGACAGGATCATATTTTTTTGTGGGCATTGGCATCTGCGCATACAGCTAGATGATGAGAATGATCCAGAGAGATGTAAAGAGTATGTGCATGAGGGTTCCCTGGGTCACCAATGGCTGTGATATTACAAGTCCAACAAGGGTGAAAGCTATTGTGGCCCTTGAAATGCATGACCATTGACATAGTGGGCATGTCCCTAAAGATTAGAATGAGGTAGGCTCTTAACAAGAATGCCTCCCCTGTTGATGCATCAAAGGTGGGTCCACCCACAGCAAGGAGTAAAAGTTCTTCCATAGCCGGCCAGAAGAAGGAATCAAAATTGTGAGGCTTCTTAGGGCCCAGTATAATGCCAATGCAGAGGATAAATTCAATGAGAAAGCATATCTCAGGAGGGAGATCATAATTGAAAAAAATGAGAGGCCAGCAAGTCTGTTTGCACCTGCAAAATGGTGTGAACCCATCTGTTGACACACCCAGAGCAATATCATGGCGGTCACTGAAATGGTGGTGTCCCAACTGCTGACCATACACATCCATGTACTCAGAGCACAGTCAACAGTAATGCTCCGAGTCCATGACATCTCTGACAACCTCAGGATCATGCTGGTACTCACCTCAATAACATATCTTCTCTGCTAATTCCCTATTGTGATAGAAGGCCACAAGTCATGGGATCAAGGGAATGTATGTAAACTTGTTAGACCCACGTCCAATCAAGAGTAAACAACAGCTGTCTTGCATTCAGGCAGTCACCATTGAATCTCTTTTAAGTGATTGGATATAGGGCTAATGTCTTTAGCGTCTAAGTGAGGATATTAGCGAGAGTTATTCGGTATAGATAAACTTTAGCTCGAAGCTGGAGAATATATAGCGAGAGCTACACTACTTATATACTAAAAGTGAGGGTCTAAATATAAGTCTCTGGTGAGAGAAAGAAGCGCTAGCACATGTAAAGTGAGTGACAACCGCAAGACACTTGGTCAGTTGACCTGGATAAAGATAACGCTGGAGATAAGATAGAAAGAAATGAATAAATTGTAACAAAACTGCTTGTGGAGTTGTCCACTGGCTACAAAATGGGGTTCATCACAGTATGGACATTTATCAAGGTCTGCATTTGGCCCTGTAAAGGCACAGCAGGAGCTGATGGAGCAGTCATACTTGCGAGGTTCAAAACTGGTAAGGAATTGAGCACAGCTCTTGACAGACTTGACCGATAGAATTTCCTTGTCAGGAAAGACCAATAAGAGGGTTTCATAGCTGTCATGCATAAGATGATACTCAGTTTTGTATGCAAAGAGGCACATCCAATAGACATCGTCCTCTGGAAGATCCTTGCCTATATAAACATGAGCATGATGAACCCTAACAAGATCCAAGATTCATACCAATATCTGTCAGATCTTGCTCAAACAATGATGAGCCTCCAGGCTCTGTATGCTCAGAATTTGTAGATTTTACCTGCTAATTAATGCAATCATCCCTTCAACGGCCTTTTAGCAAACTAAAGATTGCACACACATTGATACTACTTTCATCCTATGGCAATGACTCCTCATGCACTTTGTTATCCATTCCATCTTGCTATGCATCATAATTGCCGTATTTCATCACGGCAAGGCACCTTTGATCGACATTCATCCTAATATAGAATTTCTGCATCACTCAGAAGCACCCAGTTGATGTGCCCATTGATCACTTAATGAAAATGACATGATTGATGTGAGTACCCTTCCAGCTATGCAGGCCATGCTGTAGAATTTGGTCAAATTTCAATGCTGCTCAGCAGAGGAGCAGATTGCAAAATCCATGCTAATAGCCAAAGCAGCCAGTTTGGGCAATTGGGCAGGCCATTAGCTAATCCACAAATGGGTGGTTTGGGCACTGGCTCACCCAGTACTGGAATTCCTGCCCTCCCACTCATTTCCTGGGTCCAAAAGAAAACACTCGGGCCCATAAAATATTATTCAATATCCTGGTACTGCTTCCGTGCCCACCCATGGATTATTTTGGCTGGATTCATCCATGTGTGCTTGGATGTACTAACCGTGGGAAAGTAGCATTCCCAATTTGGCATGCTTGTTTTTTTTTTTTTTGAAAGCAGGCAGAATTTCAGGATAGTGGGCGATCCACTGCAGTTAAAATATATATATATATGTAATATATGATCACCTCATTTCATTTTTTATATCTTAAAGTATTTGCAGCCAGGAATTGGCAAGGAAAAAATGTTTCGATGATTTCCAGTGTTTGCCAGACCACTATAATTGCACCATCCTGAGGCTCTTCCAGCCCTTGAAAATATAGTAGATAGTTCTGTTAGACTTTATTTAATGCTTTGAATAACTTTCCTGAACTTGGTTCTCATCCTCTGCAAAGCTATATGTGAATTACAGTCTGAACAATATGCAGAAAGTATGTAAAACATGAATTATACAAGCAATGTCCTACAGTTCAAGCTCAAAAGTGAATTCTATACCTTTTACAGTGAAATGTGCCTATGGATTTACCCACCCAGACCATAATACATTTTGGTCAGATGAAAGTGCACTGAATGAAGCTAAGAATGTACCAGTATTAAGAGTTCACTCCAGTAAATCAAGTGACAAGGCATATAGGAGCGGATTGCTGTGGATCGGATGATTCTACAAGGTATTAATACTGATGAAGTTGTATATACAACATCTCCTGCTCTCCACATGGCTGTCTATAACAGCATGTAACGGATACATGCTTCAAAATGTCCAAAAATGTGTGATATTAGTCATAAAATGTGGTTCACTGATGAGCCTAGACTTCCGTGGCAACAGCAACACCCAAAACTCGGGGAGAGCTTAGGCAATTATCATAGCAACACAGCAATCAAGGCAAAGTGTGTGTGAGTGGTTTGGTGCACCTCTGTGTGGTCAATTCCTCTATAACGCAAGATACACTGTGACTTTTCAGTCAGTGAAGTAGTACTCTTGGTCAATGAGTACTAGTAGACATTGGCTGTAAGCCAGGAAGGATCTCGATAAATGAGATGGGATGGAATCTGGTATGATGCAGATACCAAGAAACCATGATAGAAACTGATAAAATGGTCTAGAAAATGTGGGGATGGGCTAAAGAACACAAAAATAGCTCTAGAAATCGCAGCAATGCACTATAAATCATGGCAATGCACTATAAATTGTAGCAACAGGCTAGAAATCGTGGGGAAGGACTAGAAAATGTGTCCTGATGGTGTACTGTGATACTGAGTTGAAACAATGGCAATTAATGTGCAGAAACTGCCTTGGAAATGGAAGAAAACGTAACAACTGTGGTGCTGAGTGGGGTGTTGTGGCAATAGATGCATGGCAACTCTGAACAATGATAAAGATGAAGGCAATCCTATGGAGAATAGTGCTGAACTGGGCAATGAAAATGATGGCGACGTAGAAGGTGAAAGTGATGAAACAATCCTATGTGGTGAAGGTGAAGCGATGTTGTGGCATTAAAAGACAAAAGCAAGTTATTGACGCGAGATTCTGTGTATTGGTGCAATATACAAAGTGAACCAACAATGTTAAAAGTAAAGCAAGTGGTGAGGGATAACTTGGAGTAACTGTAGCTGACTGGAATGCTGTAATCTCATCAACTGGGTAAGAACTTGCTCTAAAATGTGGTATCTACCTAGTTTTTATACTACAAGTCCGATTTTATAAATAGAATATTCTTCGGAGCCTTAGTAAGGCTGTAAGTCCTTGGCTTTTGTAATAGCCGTAGTAAACATATGGAATCTGTGGTTCTAAAGTAACAGCAAGTCCTTGACGTTGCCGTGTATGGATGCGAACCGTGTGGTTTTATTGAGCGATGAGCAGGTCATGAGGTGCTGTTTAGCTGTGGATTACTGAGCTGCAGTTGCTGTGCTGAGGTGTACACTTGGGTCAATGATAATTCGAGGTCTTGGCACTGTAACAGCCTTAGTAAACGCGGTCTGTAGTTGCCGTGGCTGTAATTATCGTAGCTGGAAGGGTACTTGTGTCAATCATGTCTTTTAATTAAATGATCAATGGGCACATCAACTAGGTGCGTCTGAGTGATGTAGCAACCCCATTTTAGGATGATTGGCAATCAAAGGTGCCTTGCCGTGATGGGATACAGTAATTGTGATGCGAGGCGAGCTGGGAAGGATAACAGAGCATTGAAGGAGTATGAAGGGCACGGTTTTAGGATTGTATCTGTGTGTGAGTGGCCTATACTGCGAAAATCCGTGGTATTATCAAGTGTTGGCAGTGTTATGGAGTGAGTGGAGATTATAATGGAGTTGTTTTGAAGGTATTGTGTGATAAATGGATAAATCCGCGAATTCTGAGTGTACAGAGCCTGGAGGCTCATCATTGCACATGGTGGGAGTGTATTAAATATCCAAGAAGTAGATATGTATACTATCACCTACTGAAATACTATATTCTGTTACCTTCCAGGGCCTCAGAGTGGATGGTTCAAGCAGAGCACACATTCCAAGGATGCATTTTGCTCACTTGATCACTGTGGACCGTAAATCCAAACAGTGATCAAGTGGCTGTGCGGCTTCTTTTTTAGCTCCAGTCCACCACATCACCTCACCTCCATGCCCACGTAGCATGCAAACAGTTCTCTATCAGCATTTCAAGGTATGTTTTATTTACTTTTATTGCTTATTATATTCTTTTAGGTCTTTTCAATGCTTCTGGCGGCCCCAAGAGCCTCGGATATAGTCCATCCTACTGCCCACCACCCCACATAAGCCCTCGAACAAGGCAGAACCACATAACATCCCACATGACAGTCACTGGCATCTCTACACTTGAGGACGACACCTCTGCCCACCGATACCCGCCACTGCAACGAATACAATGCCCATCCCCATGCTGATCTAGGCAGCCCCCTCTGCATCGATATTGGGGCCAATTGCCGCTACACATGAATTTTGTGTGCCACAACAGTGTACAATATGTCTGAGGATTCAATATTGGCTCCCATCTCAGCATGGGAGGGCCCACAAAGCACACAGCCGATGATGAGGACAGCAACACTGAGCATGACAATGACAATGACTACAAGAGTGGGTGGATCTATACTGCGAGGCGGTGCCCTGGCGTTGCTCTGGAGAAGGCTCACCTGGAAGGAGAAGGGAGATGGATGCTGTGGGAGGATGGGAGGCATCGAGCAGGATGGCAGGATGATGATCCGGACACCGACGCTGAACGACAGTGATGATGAACACCCTTTTCTGGGAATTGAAAGAGGACCACCTGGCATCATGACTGCCACAAGAAATACAGCTGCACAATGTTTTCCCTGCCCACTGCTGCCTGACCTGCCAAACACCAACATCAGCCTCCCCCACTCCACTTGATCACCCCACACACCCCAGAATCATGGATCTCCCATTGTTTAGGTGGGAGAACACAATTCTGCCCTGCACCAGAGCCCTCGATGCCCACATCGCTGGGCATTGCTACGCCATCCCCATACCTGCCTTTTCCACCTCATGCCTACCCCTACAGTGTAGCCACCACCTCCCAGTCCTCATCACCCCTGTTTTTGATGTTGGGAAATCCAATGGCAAGCTCCTTTCTCACCTGGGACCATGCCATCGCCATGAAAATAGGCACCAACACCTCCCTGCCCAACTTTCCCATCCCACTGATGTCTGGTCCTCTCCTACCTCTTGGAAATCGTTCATTTGGACACATGGGAACCCTGTCCTGTTGTTGACAACACCTGTGATGCCTGCCATAGATGCCTGCGCCCACCGAGCCCAGTTTATGGCAGCTATTTTTTTATTTCTTAAAATATTAAGTACTGAAGCCTATGTATAGTAGCTGATTTACATATCTTGTATGGTCTCTTGGTATAGTTGTTAGAGCCTCAGTCTGTACTAGTGTGGTTCAAGTTCAATTCTAAGTGGTTGCTTCTCTTTTTGCCATGGACGTTGATGAGCCTAGACTTCCGTGGCAACAGCAACACCCAAAACTTGGAGAGAGCTTAGGCAATTAACGTAGCAACACAGCAATCAAGGCAAAGTGTGTGTGAGTGGTTTGGTGCACCTCTGTGTGGTCAATTCCTCTATAACGCAAGATACACTGTGACTTTTCAGTCAGTGAAGTAGTACTCTTGGTCAATGAGTACTAGTAGACATTGGCTGTAAGCCAGGAAGGATCTCGATAAACGAGATGGGATGGAATCTGGTATGACTTGAATACCAAGAAACCGTGATAGAAACCGTTAAAATGATCTAGAAAACATGAGGATGGGCTAAAGAGCATGAAAATAGCTCTAGAAACCATGGCAATGCACTAGAAATCATAGCAATGAGCTAGAAATTGTGGGGAAGGACTAGAAAATGTGTCCTGATGGTGTACTGTGATGCTGAGTTGAAACAATGGCAATTAACGTGCGGAAAATGCCTTGGAAATGGAAGAAAACGTAGCAACTGTGGTGCTGAGTGGGGTGTTGTGGCAATAGATGCATGGCAACTCTGAACAATGATAAAGACAATGGTGATCCTATGGAGAATGGTGCTGAACTGGGCCTACATGGAGGCAATACTGAACTGGACAATGAAAACAATGGCAATGTAGAAGGTGAAAGCAATAAAACAATCCTATGTGATGAAAGTGAAGCAATGTTGTGGCATTAAAGACAAAAGCAAGTTATTGACGCGAGATTCTGTGTATTGGTGCAATATACAAAGTGAACCAACAATGTTAAAAGTAAAGCAAGTGGTGAGGGATAACTTGGAGTAACTGTAGCTGACTGGAATGCTGTAATCTCATCAACTGGGTAAGAACTTGCTCTAAAATGTGGTATCTACCTAGTTTTTATACTACAAGTCCGATTTTATAAATAGAATATTCTTCAGAGCCTTAGTAAGGTTGTAAGTCCTTGGCTTTTGTAATAGCCATAGTAAACATATGGAATCTGTGGTTCTAAAGTAACAGCAAGTCTTTGACATTGCCATGTATGGATGAAAACTGTGTGGTTTTATTGAGCGGTGAGCGGATCATAAGGTGCTGTTTAGCTGCGGATTTCTGAGCTGCAGTTGCTGTACTGAGGTGTACACTTGTAGCAACAGTAATTTGAGGTCTTGGCACTGTAACAGCTGTAGTAAATGTGGTCTGTAGTTGCCGTGGCTGTAATTATCATAGCTGGAAGCAAGTTAATGTTGATCACATCAATTAATTAAATGATCGATGGGCACATCAATTGGTGCTTCTGAGTGATGTGGCAACTCTATATTGGGATGATTGGCAATCAATGGTGCCTTGCCATGATGGGATATGGTAATTGTGATGTGCAGCAAGCTGGGAAGGATAACAGAGCATTGAAGGAGTATGAAGGTCGTGGTTTTAGGATTGTATCTGTGTGGGTGGCATATACTGTGAAAATCTGTGGTATTATCGAGTGTTGGCAGTATTATGGAGTGTGTGGGGATTATAATGGCATCATTTCGAAGATATTGGGTGATGAATGGTTAAATCTGCGAATTCTGAGCATACAGAGCCTGGAGGCTCATCAATGTGGTCAATTGGCACCCCAAAAAAAAAGGTAATCCAAACATTCGATGTTGGATCCATCTAATGTCGGCTGTACAATGTTGGGCTACCACCCAATATGGGTTTGAATATATTTTTCATCTCTGATTCACTTTTTTTCTGACCCACCCAGTGAGCACAGGTCCCAAAATGTTATGATTTATTCACTTTTTTCTTTATCTTATCTCACCAGGCCACCCAGACCGTTTATCATAGGGGCAACCAAACAACTGCTTCATGACCACACGCTATCACTTTGACATTGCACCTTATCACTCCGCTATTGCGTGCTACAGTTTCTATCTCTCATGGACGACTTATGTATACTCTCACTCACAGTATTTAAGACATAGCTCTCGCTGTACATACTCCAGCTTCGAGCTAACGTTTAATCTATATCAAACTTTGTTATCTAATCAAAGCCAAGAACTAGTGCCTAGCCTTAGCTCCTTTCACTAAAGAGACCTAGCAGTGACTGGCCGAACATGAGACAGCCGTTATCTACTCTTGATCAGAGTTTGAGTCTAACAATTAGCTCGAAGCTTCCCCTTGCTCCTTAAACTGGAGCCTACATGTTGGAAACACTCTACACAGTAATCGCCGCTGTCATCCTCAGTGTCTGCACTGCCCTACTCGCCACCGCCATTGTACTAGCAGTCTTATTTCACTACGGGATATACCCCTGCACCCATATTGATCAATACAATGATCGCCCCATCCTAAACCATGTCCTCCCACAGCAGCCACCAGCGTCCCACCGCAGGACATCCGTATCCTCACGCCGAGCATTGACGCTCGACAAGTACCCTCGCTTCCATAGAGGAAATGAAGAAAACCTTCCTAGAGAGGTGGAAGTCGGTGTTCAAGAAGGAAGCAATGGAGCTACTGCCAGAGCAAGGCTCCCCTTTATCCAGCTTTCTCCCGACTCATCCCACCACCCAAGTGCTGGCGATACCCCCTGTCCAGTACGACCTCTTTCTCCTGTCACTGCCACAGACTTGGCAAGGTACCTCGTCCGACTTGGACTGGGAGAAGCAGGCCCATGAGGTTTCCCAGTCCCAGAGCAACCTACCCGCTATCCTCCTAGGGGTAGCAGAGCACCAGTTACATCAGCTGGCTCCACGTTTAAGCTCAATGTTCTCTGGGATAACGTCAACCTCCCCTACACAGCCTTCTTTCCCCGCTGAGGCAATCCCTATTGCGCAAGACCCAGAATGCCAGAATGTCCTGCTGATTCCAATTTCCCTTCAATCATCCACTGGGACCAACCTGTCCAGATCACCGAGCAACCGCCCAGCCCCAGAGAGTCGTTGCCAGAGTTCGAGCCCCGACCAAGGCCACGAGCTAGGCTTGACATTCCCCGGTGAAACAGATCCCCCTTGGTCAACAGTCAGGGGCTCACCCAGGGTGACAGAGACAGAAGACAGGCAGAGTGAGAGCGAGCGATCACCTTCAGAGAAGTCAATGAGATGCTCCCCAACGACCACAGATTGATCTACTCCCAATTACATACACCCCCAAGCCAATGGAAGATGAACCGCTGGTACCACTGCAGTGAGCCTCTGTACCCATCTATGCGTATGCAATGCTGAGCCATGCATATGCAAGGCCGAGTTATGCGTATCCACAAGGATACAGACCACCAGGTTTGCAAGGGCCATCCTGACTCTTTGCCACTGCTGACAATGGTGTGGGAACATCCAATCAGCCTCAGCCCCCGAATCAACCACAACCATCTGGACCCCCCATGCCGTCAGGACCACCTGTTATTCCACCTGTCATCCCGCAACGATGGGCGCCGCCTCAATACCCCTCACTGCCCAAACCACCTGACCCACCCAACCCATGGGTGCTCACTGCTGCTGATCAAGGACCATGGGCAGCACTGAAGCCCAATATGGTCAAGGAACCTGAGGATTTCTATGGCAACTCTAACGATATTGCCCAGTTCTTCTCGCAGTGCGACATGTATTTCTTGGTTTACAACCAGTACTTCTGGGACCACCCTCACAAAGTCATCTTTTGTGCCTCATGTTTCCGCAAAGACGCTCAAACGTGGTGGAAACTATGTGCGAGGGAACTAGGAAGGAACGTTAATGGGGATCAGGTGTATCTGGCCTATGAGCAGTTTATGGAGGAGGTCAGGCAACGATTCTGGAAGGATGCCAACACCAAAATAAAGTTCACGCAGTGGGAAAGATTCCAACAGAGTAACTTCCCTGATGGTGACTTATTCTTCCAACAGTTTGAGTTGCTTGCATTCGAAGCAGGAATCCTTGGCATCAACCAGATGATGATGGCACAGGTTAAGAAGGCATGTTGGTCCTCCACCAAAGATATCATCTACGCCTCAGACGGAGATGTCCCGACTACCTATCAAGAATGGAAACGGCGAATACTCCGGATTGACCATAATTGGAGGACACAGAAGGCAGAGATGGGGGCAGGAGCCAAGGTAACAGAGTGGAAACAGCAGGCAAAGATGAATCCCCCGCCAAAGGGAAATCAGCAGCAGACCAGTGTCCTGGAGAAGAAAACGGGAACTGGCATGACATACAGAGGATCAGGCGCACCGATGGATCTTGACAGAATGCGCTCCAAGGTGAAGTGCTTCCAATGCGGCAAAATCGGACACTTCAAACAGGATTGTCCCAAATCCCCAAAGATGAAAGAAGAAGTGATATGGCAGCTCAATTATTATTGGGATCATGTCGCCACACAGGAAAAGACAGATTTGAAGATCGAAGAGGTAAAAGATGGGGCTGAGCAGTAAACGATTTGACTGACTTGGCCAAGGACTTAGTTTCATCTGGTACGCCCTCGTTGCCTGCTAGTCAGGCTTATTGTACTTTTGTAGTTGAACATACACATTCGAATATACCCATTCATGACTTAACCAGGGCAGAAACTAAGGAAGAATCGAAACAGGCAACCAGGGCCACTGCCCCCAGGATTGCACAACTGGCTAAGTGTTTGGCAAGTAGCTCATCATGAGCAAATGCTGGAAATGAAAAGTCACCTACCATAGTGACACCCCTCACAACAATGCCACTCCAGTCGAGCGACTCCATTGGAGTACATGAAGTGACAAAAGCACAATTGGAGGGGACAGATGACGCACGTTGCGCTGACTCTGACCAGATGGCTTTGCCCGATGGCAAAGTAGCTTCACAAGGTTCCCACCTTGCGGGAAGTTCAGAGGGAATAACCGCAGTGAAACCTCCCTTGGTAACGGAGCTTCACGTAAGGACATCGGAGTCTAAATCTCTCGGCAAGGCAGAGGCTCCAATGAAGGCCAATGACAAGACCGTGCACAGTGGACCAATTGCGCAGTCTGATGACCAGCAGCAGAGCAAGAGTCTCAGGAGCGCTAGCCAACAGCAAGACAATGGTTGGCACCAGGTTGGTGGAGGCCCTGGGAAAGGAGAGTGGAACGATTCACAGAGTCCCAAGGAAAAAGGCCAGGCTGGTAAGACCGTTCATTCGGCACAAGTCGAGCCCGCTGCTTCTGATCGCCCTTGCGGCGTTCTAAGCAGCTCCAAGGTCAAGCCGAACTTGCTGCAAACCAATACTCCCCTGGGTGATCCCGATGAAACTCATGAGACAAGAACCGTTGGATGCACAATGGCCCCGACTGCCGAAGGACAGGAAGCTGCTAGCGCCCAGGTGGTGAAAAGGGGGCTTAGAGTACAGATGGAGGAGATTCCAGATGAGGAAGATGATACCAGCTTTCAGCAAAGTCAGAACACTAACCAAAAACCTTGCATAGTTCCTGAGGAGACCCAGCCGACGGTAGCTGAACCAATAGGTCACAGCGTGAAGGCTGAGAAGGTCCCATCCAAATGGCTTAAACCATTCAGAGCCGAATGGACATTACGAGGGATTAAAGAAGCCAAGACAGAGTCGGAAGCAAAAGCGATCCTAAAGAATTGGATTCATAAGGCATGGGCCGAAGAGGTGGTTGACGAGATGCTTGAGGGGTTACGAGGAGCCATGCATATAAATGCACTAGAATGGATGGAGGAACTGTGACAGCCAAGATGATATATCTGCCGAGTAAGCAGGAGTGACAAGGCTTTAACAACCAATATCCAAATTGAGATGCTAGAGAGTCGCACCCGCATTACCTCCTTGGCTTTGATTGACAGCGGCTGCACCAGCAGCGCCATCGATTGAGCATTCGTCAAAAGGCATAGCATTCCCACCTGATCAACAGTGGTGCCCATCACGGTTTATAATGCAGATGGATCAAAGAACAGCGCAGGGCAAATCACTGCCTTCGCTGAAGTATGCATCACTATCGGAGATCACGCCAAGCACATTGATCTAGCCATTACTGATCTGAAGGACCAAGATGTGTTCCTAGGACACGATTGGTTAGCAAGGCATAATCCGCTAATCAATTGGCAAACGGGAAAAATGACCTTTGCCCGATGCCAATGCCATCACGTCCCAGTACCACTACTGGATGCAGATCCTTATAACAAATGGGATGAAGAGCTTGAGGAAGGGGAGACCATCCTTGTGATAAGCTTTAAAGAAGCTATTTGTATAAGGGCAATGCGGCACGTAGCAAATGACCTAGCAGCAAAGGCCAACATGGAAAAGAAAGTTAAAACATTCAAAGAAATGGTTCCAGAATGGTGCAGAGATTTCAGAGATCTCTTTGACAAAGAGAACTTTGATGAACTCCCTGAACCTAAACCATGGGACCACGCCATCAAACTAATTCCAAACACCAATGCCAACCTTGACTGCAAAGTCTATCCACTCAATTGGGCAGAGCAAGAAGAGCTCGACAAGTTCCTTGACAAAAACTTGTCGAGTGGCAGAATACGCCCTTCTAAATCACCCATGGCCTCGCCATTCTTCTTCATCAAAAAGAAGGATGGAAAGCTAAGGCCTGTTCAGGATTATTGGAAGCTCAATGAGATGATGATTAAAAATTGTTCTCCACTCCCTTTAATCTCAGAACTCATGGATAAATTGCACGGTGCTAAATACTTTTCCAAACTCAATGTTCGCTGGGGGTACAATAATGTTCGCATCAAAACTGGGGACGAGTGGAAAGCAGCATTCAGAACTAACCGTGGCCTGTACAAACCCACAGTCATGTTCTTCAGCCTCACAAATTTGCCTGCCACCTTCCAGTGGATGATGAACGATATCTTTAAGGATCTCATCGCGTCAGGAAAAGTGACCATCTATCTCGACGACATCCTCATCCTATCCAAGACCAAGGAGGAGCATTGTCGAATTACACGGGAAGTCTTAGCCACACTACGAAGGCACAAACTGTTCCTTAAAGCCGAAAAATGCGAGTTCGAAGTCCTAGAGACGGAGTACCTAGGTGTCATCATCAGCGAAGGAAGTATTCACATGGATCCAGTGAAGATCAAAGGCATTCTTGACTGGCTGACGCCTACAAAAAAGAAAGAACTCCAATCCTTCCTGGGATTCACCAACTTCTATCGACACTTCATAAAGAACTACAGTAAAATTGTGAAGCCCATGACTCAGCTAACGGGGAACAACATGTGGAAGTGGGGCAAAGCTCAGCAGGAGGCTTTTGAACAGCTCAAGAAGCAGTTGGCAGAGGACGTGGTACTTGCGATACCAACAAACAAGGGAAAATTCCGAGTGGAAGCAGATGCTAGTGAAGGAGCCATTGGTGCAGTCCTATCCCAAGAACAGGATGGCAAATGGAGACCCATATCATTCCTGTCAAAGTCTCTCTCAGTTACTGAACGTAACTATGAGATCTATAACAAAGAACTTCTAGCCATTATGCTCACCCTCAAAGAATAGAGACACTATCTCATGGGTGCTTACCAAGATTTCGAGATCTGGGCTGATCACCAAAACCTCCAGTATTTCTGAAAACCCCAGAAAGTAAATCGACGCCAAGCTCGATGGATCACCGAGCTTGCTGAATATCACTTCACCCTTCATCACAAGGCCGGTACCGCTAATAAGAAAGCGGACCTTCTATCCAGGCAAGCCAATCATGACCAGGGACAGGATGACAACGATCAAGTAGTAGTCCTATCCCCTGAACATTTTCATGCCATGATCATGCCGACAACTGGGGAAACCCATCAGAACGTAAAGGCCGCCACCAGAAACGTCCACCTCTAGGATACCACAGTCACTGGCTCTCTCAATCATGATTGTGGAATGAAAATGAATGCTGGACTCATCTGGCATGATGGCAGGATCTATGTCCCTCGGGATCACACTCTACGAGGAGAAATCATTGCCCAATCTCATGATCACATCACCGCTGGGCATCCAGGCATTGAGAAGACCAAAGAGCTCGTGTTACAAGAGTTCTGGTGGCCAAAAATGAAGAAGGATATCGAAGCATACATCAGAGCCTGCAAGATGTGCCAACAAACGAAAACCAGCCACCAGGCCAAGGCAGCACCAATACATCCTAACGAGATACCGTCCTGACCATGGACTCACATCTCAGTAGACATGGTAATGGGATTGCCCAAAAGCAATGGCTATGACGCAATCCTCATAATAGTTGACCGCTTCTCAAAGGAAATCATTCCTGTCGCATGCTCCACAGAACTGTCATCGGAAGGATGGGCAAAGATCCTACGTGACAAGGTATATTCCAAACACAGAATGCCTCAAGTCATCATCTCGGACAGGGGCACCGTATTTGTTTCAAAGTTCATGAAAGACCTCTATGATCTCCTGCAGATTAAAAGCAACCCCTCGACTGTGTACCACCCTCAGATGGATGGACAAACTGAACAAGTTAACCAAGAAATTGAGAAATACCTTTGCATGTTTGTTAATCACCTCCAAACAGACTGGGCAGAATGGCTATCCCTCGCCGCATTTGCACATAATAATTGCACTCATTCCTCCACTGGTAAAAGCCCATTTGAGGTTAACTATGGTTACAACCCCGCCATTCTACCAGGAACAAAACACACTACCCTTTTCTGTACCCCAGCTTCCAATACCTTTGTCTCCAAACTGCAGGAAATTCACAATACCACCAAAAAGTCGCTCAAGAAAGCCACCCTACAAATGAAGGCGCAATATGACAAGACAAAATGTCCAGCCATCGAATACAAAATAGGCGACAAAGTCTGGCTCGACATGACTAATCTCCATCTTCCTCAACCCAAGAAAAAGCTTGATGATAAACGAACGGGTCCCTTTGAAATCAAAGACAAGAAGGGTGCTTCAGCGTATACGTTAAAGCTCCCAACCAACTGGAAGATTCACCCCACCTTTAACAAATCACTACTCACTCCATATATCCCTCCAGCATTCCCCAATCAAGAACAACCACCTCTGCCTCCACCAGATCTTATCGACGGCGAAGAACACTATGAAGTCGAAAAGGTCCTAAACAGTAGACAATGAAAAGTTCAGGGAAGACAGGGAGAACCACCGAGAATGGTGACAGATTACTTCATCAAATGGAAGGGCTATGGACCAGAATCAAACAGTTGGGTGCAAGAGGACGATATGGATGCAGACGAACTCATCGAAGAGTTTCTCACTGAACATATCGACCTTATTGCAACCGACAGCCCAGACACAACTATTATCATCACAGCAGAATGACCAGATGGGGAACATTGGGGACCACGAGAAGGATGGAAGTATCTTATACAACCCAAGAGACACCCGCAAGTTGGACCAGCAGCAGAAACATGGTACTATGAACATGAACTTCCACAATATGCCAAACTATTCGATGAATTTTGGGACATCAACTGGGAAAAAGACAATGTCGAGGGAAACGGAGGAGAACAGACTTAACAGCAGTCGGGACACCTGCCTTAAGGAGGGGGTAATGTTATGATTTATTCACTTTTTTCTTTATCTTATCTCACCGGGCCACCCAGACCGTTTATCATAGGGGCAACCAAACAACTGCTTCATGACCACACGCTATCACTTCGACATTGCACCTTATTGCTCCGCTATTGCGTGCTACAGTTTCTATCTCTCACGGACGACTTATGTATAGACTCTCACTCACAGTATTTAAGACATAGCTCTCGCTGTACATACCCCAGCTTCGAGCTAACGTTTAATCTATATCAAACTTTGTTATCTAATCAAAGCCAAGAACTAGTGCCTAGCCTTAGCTCCTTTCACTAAAGAGACCTAGCAGTGACTGGCCGAATGCGAGACAGCCATTATCTACTCTTGATCAGAGTTTGAGTCTAACACAAAAATTGAGCTGCATCTGCAACTGGCACTCAAAATGAGCCAGTTGGCCAAAATAGAATGTGGCAGTGTATGACCCAGCTGTGCAAGCCAGTCATATATGGCCCAATAGGTGCCTATGCTAATAAGCATTCTGTGTGCAATTCACTCTGATTGCTGATTAGCATAGGAAAAGGCCATTCTGTGCCACATGGGGTGAGCTATGACAATTACAGCTACAGTAACTACAGACCATGTTTACTAAGGCTGTTACTATGCTAAGGCCTCAGGAAAATGTTGCCCCACATGTACTCCTCAGTACAACAACTATCACCCAGTAATCTGCAGCTAAACAGCACCTAGTGATCTGCTCATCGCTCAGTAAAACCATATGGTTTTCATCCATACATGGCAACATTGACAAGTTGCTGTTACTTGAGAAGACAAGGGATCATATGTTCCCTATGATTTTACTAAGCTAAGGCCTTACAAGCCTTACTAAGTCTTGCATATTTACTCTATTTATAAATTTGTACTTGTAGTATAAAAACTAGCTAGAAAATGTAGTTAAAGTTAGTTCATCTCCAGTTGACTACAGTCTACATCAATTATCATCACACTCTAGTCTATTGCTAGTAAACCAAGTTTATTACTGTTCTACAGCAATATACCATTTACCCCAGCATATTCTCAATTGCACATCAACTCTTAAACTCACCAGAGTTATTCCACAGTTTTTAACTGTGAAGAGTCTCTTGACACTTGCTCTTTGCTCTTAACACTATTGGTACACACTCATATTATGCCACTATATGATTGCCATGCCATACCTCGCCCATGTTATCTTTTACCAGGCCATCATCATTTCACTTTCACACCATTGGAGTTTTCGCATTTTCTCTTTCAACATCAGTATTGTCACCCACTTGGGTAGTCTCTGAGTAGACTTAGGATCAGTATAGGACCAGTTACAGCAAGTTTTCATATTGTATCAGTATAGGACAGTCCTGTTAGGAACGTGCCAATAAGACAAGATAACTCGCACGAGCGGAGGTCCACAGAGTGCATGGGCATTGGCAAAGCTATTAGCAATGTCACCCTTGAGCCGAAGCCCTGAGAATAGGTTGCGGAGAACAAAGGTTGGGATAGAGTTTAAGAGATAATCCAATGGAGCGGAGGCCATAGACTTGAGAGTGATAGGGTTTGGACTTAGAGTTAGAGAGAGATTTGGCTAGTCCAAGTTGATATTCGAACTGAGTATCTACAAGTAATTCTACAGTATATATATGAGTAGGTAAATCCGAGTCAGAGTTTGATGGATTCCGATGGAGGTCTGTTCACTACCGAATTTGGGTTCTAGATTTAATATGTGAAATAGTAAAATGAAATGGAAATGAAATGTTAAATGGAACAAGGTAAATGGTAAGCAGCTGGAGGCCGCAGGGTTCTGATAGTGTGGTTTGTTGAGATGAAATCTATGCTTGGTGTCAGTGTGAAGCAGAGGTCTGTAGCATGCATGTAACAGTATCATCCCCTTAGCGTTCTTGCCCTCAAGAGTGCTGATCCCGATGGCCGATCAATGTGATTATATGTGTAGGAAATTTGATCATGGGAATTTTGCAACTTAACCTTGTACTCTCACCATCTTTTCTTTTTCCGTCAACTATCCTCTCTTCATTGTTGAAATAGCCATGCCCATCGAATATTGTGCCTCCATTACCCCTGAGCCATACGAGTTGGCCCCGATGCCTGCGGATTTATCTCTTGAAGATTACGAGGCACTGGAGAAGGAACGGGGTGCTGTGGAGGAGAAATATGAGGAAGCTGTGACTAGACATGATGAGTGGAAGGCTGTGAAGGCAAGGGAGGTGAAGGAGGCCTGGGCAGAAAAGTTGAGAAGGGAGAAGGAGGCACGGCTTCTCAAGGTGGAGACCTTGAAGAAGGAGAAACTGGAGGCTGAGAGGAGAGCGGAGGAACAGAGGCAGGAGGAAGGGTGGCTCTGGTTGGAGGCCAAAAAAGAAAAAGTGTTGGCCTTGGAGAAGGAGAAACAGGAGGAGGAGCGGCTCCAACTGGAAGCCAAGCAGGCAGCAAGGGAGTTGAGGGAGAAAAAGGAGGTCACGGAGCGTAAATGGTTGGAAGCTTTGCAGGTAAAGGAGAAGAAGGAGAAGGAGAAGGAAAAAGAGGATGAGGCAAACGAGTTGGCTTTGAAGGCTGCCAGTGCCCCGTCGGCAAGTGACAGAGATTCTGAGGAGGATCTGGCAGATCCGAAAATGGCAGCCATGGCTGAGTTGAGAAGGAAACAGGCGATTGCCAGAGGCAAGAAAAAGGCGGATCCTGTTTCACCCTGAAAGCGGAAGTTCTGGTCTGCAAGCACAGTGGAGGATAGTGGAGAGGAGGATGGGGTTGCATTGGTGGGGCTGTCATCCCCTAAACGTCTGAAAACTAAGCCTGTACCTCAGGCTAAAGATAGGGTTTTTTCTGGTAATGGTATGTGGCATTGTCGGGGCTCCATCTTGGTTGCTAACTTGTTTTTTTTTAGAACATTGTGGCAAGTGTCGTGCCGATAAGGCAACTTGTTTCATCTGTGGCAGACTCCGGACTTGTCAGCGATGTTGCACCAAGAAGGCTCAGTGTACGTTCAACAAGAGTGGCGATGAAGGCAGCTCCACGGTGATGTGCTCAGTTATGGGCAGCGTGCAAATGAAAATAGTGTCTAGATCGTCAATCTAGATACTAAATCACACACACACACACACACACACAATCACCAATATTAAGTTTGAGGGTGAGTACGATAGAAGCACTCATGATGTACATAGATTTCAATAATCAATTGGGTTCTGCTTTAAAAAAACAACTTCAATTCAAGTCTAGAAGTGTTTATATGAGATACACTAATTGCGATAGCGAGGTATATGAACATGGGGGGTTTGTAAGGTATAATTTGAGTGGCTTAGACTCAAAACGACTTTGTCTAGAAGAGCTGGTAAGGCTTTAACTAGGGAAGCTTTAACAATTGAACAATCAAAGACCTAGTGGTCTACAAAGAGTGTAATTGCTCTGAAGTACATGGACTCGATTACAACACAAGCACACGCACTTGCAACAAAGAACCAAAGTTCTACAAAGAGTACACAGACTCTACAAAGAACACACAGGTCCTGGCTTCAAGTACGAGACTTGCAAAGAGTACACAGACTCTAGAGTACACTGACTCATTAACTGTTCAAACTTAAAGTGTTCTAGGGCTTATTTCACTTCAACTAGGCAACGTCTTTGGTCTGTGGTCGACTTAGCATGTCTAGATCACTTTAGTCAGTGAGAGAGCATGAGGACTTTGTATGTGGAGCAGTTCAATTAACTAGCAAGGCGCAAACGTGGGGACGACTCTTCTTCCTACTTAGTTCTTCTAGATTACTTATAGCCACCCTTTTGGGGTTGACTTGGTAAACTTAATTCACTTCAGTCGAGGATATGTGATTAAACCAGTGATTGATTAGGTAGCTATAAGGCTACTAGCACAAATGCAGGGGAATGCTTTCCTGCCGTTATGCGTCTAGTTGCTGCTAATTTATACGATTTCTAGCCTAGGTATAGGAGCTTGTATCTAAAAGTAATTATGGTATAAGCTCTGGGTATCAATACAAATGATGAGTAATTAATTTACAAGTATTGCGCCATTCTGAGGTTTCTATTCAGTTGGGTGGAATGACTAGTAGTCATTCTATTGTTGAGGAGTGCCCTACTGGTCCATAGGAACCCCTCGCTTCTCCTTCATGCCTTGCCATGTGGATCCCTATTCAATACTATGGCTTGCGCAGTATTTCGAGGATGTAACCACCAATTGCAATTGATTGTTGGTCCGAGATTGTATTGCTTTGACCAGTATGCAATCTAAATTAGCTTATCTCAGTGCCAAGTGTTGGTTATTCAGTTATTCCTAGGTTTAGTTGTGTTCTAGACTAAGTTCATTTCACTGTGTGTATCATTGTGGACTTAGCAATCCTTTTCTAGGTTTATTCAAGTCATCAAGATGACAAGTAATCTAGTCCTTCTGTGTTCTGCTTTATTGTTTGTATCTCATCTCGATGTGTCCCTTGGTTCCAACTGTAAATAGCCTTGTTTTGGGCAGGGAATAGCATTCAGTGTTGAAGGCTTGTAGAATTGACTCATCTAGATGTTGCTTCTAAGTCCATTCTGATACTGTATTGCTCACTATCTTATGTAGTATACTAGCTATCAGTGTAAAGCCTTCACTATAGCTCTCTGTACCACTTGTAGACTGCACTATTTGATAGAAAATTGCAAAATCTATGGGTAGCCTGATACTAAGTGTATCAGCGGATTCCTCCAATGTTTTGGACATGCTTCACAATATTTTCTCAAGGCTGGAGCGACTGGAACACAAGGTGGATACGGTCGCAGAGCAGGTGGATGACTTAATGGATGATTACCATCCCGATAACGACGTCAAGTACCCAGAAGACTTTCCTTCCAAATCTTTGAAGGCCAAATTCAAGGCTTCCCGGTTGGAGCTCCGGAAAACCGGAGATATCTACAGCGAGGTGTTATGCCAGGTGGCCAAGGAATGGCTCAATTGGGATATGGCCATTATCAAGGCTGAAGGTCTGCAATCTTTGGCCTCAGATCTTCCATTGGGTGTCGACGACCCATATGAAATCCTGAACAAGGCTTTCTGGATCAGAACCGCCAGTGCCAACGGGCTCCATGAGGAAATGCTGGCTCATAATAAGTTCCTGCGGGCCTGCTGGGACTTCTACAATGCGCACGGACATCAAAAGGAGTGGCAGCTCTGGAAGCGCTTGTTACAGGGGCAGGATGGTTTCTGGGTGGAGGATTCAGATGAGCTGTTATACTTGGAGGAAGAAATTTGTGATGAAATGGTTCCAGAGGCAGATTCCATCAGTGTGCCAGAGTCAGACATGTTGATTAAGATGCCTTTGCCAGAGTTGGATGCAGAGGAAGAGGCAGATAGAGAACTCCGTCAGCAAGCGACAGCGTGGATGAGGGCTTATAGATGGTCAAGGGGTGAAGAGGTTGAGAGTGAGGTGGAAATGTATGAAGATTTGGAGCCTATATTGGTACAGGAGGTGGAGAAAGAATTGGAGGATGTAGAAATGGCAGATCCATCCAGTGCCAAAGCTTCTTGAACCCTTATTGTTTTTGTATGATTTTTACTTGTATTTCTTGATAGTGCTTTAGATAGTCGGGACCTTGGGTTTGAAAATATATAATGAATTTCTTGGCTTGAAAATTCAGAATAGGAGGAAGGTGGGAGCCGAGCCAACGGGTTCCGTTCCCGATTAGGAAACAAATTTGCAATAGTTTTTGTGGATTGGATTTGAAATAAAAATAGTCAGAGCTGATGGAAACTGATAATGTTATAGGTTAGAGGAAGTTAGACTGGATTTTTGGATGGTGACTTTGGCGAGTGGTCCTGGTTTGTCTAGGTAACAGTGGTGGAAATCTTCAATGAAATTGTTGGCGGAGAATTCGGTGGCTGGTAACCAAGCAAATTCTTTGTCAGTACCTTCATAGCCTAGCCATTGAATTCTGTAGAGAAGAGGACACCAGAACCGGCGGTCAAGCTTGGAGTCTAGGATCTGAGCTATTTTGTACTGCTCTTCACCATCAACTTCCACCGGAGGCAGCAGAGGTTGAGTGCAGTTAGAAATAGTGTTTTCTTCTACAGGTTCTAGTTGTGATACATGGAAGACAGGATGGATGGCATGGAGGTCCGGCAGAAGTTTGAGCATGAATGAATGGGAGCCTGGTTGAGAAATGATTTCGAATGGGCTAAGGAATTTCTCCACAAATTTCACAGTAAGACAGGTAGTCTTGATGTGCTTGGAGCTCAGGAGGACTTTGTCACCTATATTGAATGGAGGAGCCAGATTCTGATGCTTGTCTGCTTGAATCTTGTAGTGAGATTGTGCCTGAGTGATTTCATCGTATAGGAATTGGTGTAGTTCATCTAGATTGACTACAAAGTCATGGGCCTGAGCGGAGGCAATATCATGTTCAGGATGAACAGTGATATTGGGATGGTAGCCTTTGTTGGCAAAGAATGGAGAGATTCCAGTAGAGGTGTTTGGAGCATTGTTGTATGCAAATTCAGCAATGGGTAGTAGTAAGTCCCAGTTGTCTTGTTGATAAGAACAATAGATGTAGATATACTGTTCCAATGTTTGATTTGCACGTTCCATTTGACCATCGGCCTCTGGGTGATATCCGGAAGTGAAGTGAAGTTCCATGTCAAGGGCTTTAGCAAGGGCACACCTGAATTGGGAGACAAACTCGGAGCCACAGTTGGAAGTGATATGGTTAGGGACACTATGCTTAGAGAAAACATGGATGACAAATAACCGGGCGAGTTCTTCGGAATTAATGGTATCATGAGTAGTGATAAAGACGGCTTGCTTGCTTGCACAGTCAATTACTACAAGGATAGCGGTGAATCCATTGGAGTCCGATAACTGTTCAATGAAATCCATGGAAATGGAATCCCACGGATGTTCCGGAACTGGCAAGGGTTTGAGTAAACCATAAGGATGATGTCTAGGTGTCTTGTTGCAAACCGTGCATGATTTGACGTAGTGGCAAACATATTCACGCATCTGTGGCCAGGTATAGCTCTGTCGGACTAATTCTAGGGTCCGATTTTGGCCAAAATGACCTGCCAAGATGTGATCGTAATTATTCTGTAGGACACAGAGACAGAGATTCTCGGAGTCCGGAACATAGATGCAATTATCAAGATGGAGAATGTCTGATTCATCTACGGACCACCAAGAGGGAGAAGTGGGAGTGGAGGATTTGGCCTGCTGGAAACCTTTGGTGGCTGTAGAGTCGGATGGTTGTGATTGCTTGATGTCTAAATGGAGTTTGTCAATGTCCATTATAGCCCTAGCATGGAGGGTAGGGCCTTCAAGGAAGGTAGCTCAGAGAGATGCAGAGAATTGTTCTTGAGTGAATACAGGATGGAAATTGTTAGGATTGAATGCTGCATATTGACTATCCCCCTCTTTTGGATAGACGTCCCATCATCTAGTGAGTGCGTCCGGTTTTCCTCCGAGTTTCCCTGGTCGGAACCAGATTACAAGGTTGAACTGGGAGAGATATTCGGACCACTGGACTTGCTGTCAGGTAAGAATCTTGGTAGTAGAGGAATATTCAAGGTTCTTGTGATCTGTAACAACATCAATCGGATCCGAGGAGCCTTCAAGGTAGTGATGCCAGTATTTAAAGGCTTCAAAGATAGCTAGAAGCTCTTTATCATGGGTATTGTAGTTGAGTTCAGCATTGTGAAGGCTCTGGGATAGGAAAGCGATGGGGTGGATTTCACCATCTTCAAGGTAAATAGAGAGGATAGCGGCAATAGGGTAGTCGGAGGCATCGGTCGCCACAACCAATTGCTGGTCAGGGACCCAATGGGTAAGGATAGGAGTGTGGGTGAAGGCTTGCTTTAGTTCATTGAATGCAGCCATGCACTTGTCATCAAATTTCCACGGAGTGCCTTTGCGAGTGAGGTGAGTTAAAGGAATGACAATGTCACTGTATTCATGGATAAAATGGTGGTAGAAATTGGTGAAGCCAAGGAAGGATTGAATATCCTTAACTTTCCATGGAACCGGCCAATCTAAAATGGCTTTGACCTTGTCTTCAGACATCCAGAGGCCCTCCAGTGATAGAATGTAGCCTACATATTCCACGGAGTCCCGGTGAAACTCGCATTTGGATCCTTTGCAGTAGAGCCCATTTGCTCTTAGTCTGCGAAGAACTTCGCATACATTTTCCCGGTGCTCCCTGGGATTGTCGGAGTAAATGAGGATGTCGTCAAGGTATACGACTATGGAAATGTCAAGCATGTCAGCAAAAATGTCGTTCACGAAGCATTTGGAATGCCGTGGGAGCATTGGTGAGTCCAAAAGGCATGACGCACCATTCAAAGGAGCCGTATTGGGTCCAGAAGGCTGTTTTCCATTCATCACCTTCAGCTATGTGTACAAGATGATAAGCATGTTGAAGATCAAGTTTGGTATAGATGTGAGTGGAGTGTGTGGAGTCAAGGAGATCAGAAATGAGTGGAAGGGGATAACAGTCTTTCTTGGATATCTTGTTTAAGCCACAGAAATCAACACAAAGGTGGAGTTCTCCAGTCTTTTTCTTTACAAACAGAACTGGAGCTCCGTGGGGAGAATGTGAGGGTGTGATGAATCCACTATGGAGGTTATCAGCAATAAACTCATGTAGTGCCTTGAGCTCAGACTCCGAGAGGGAGTAAATTGGCCTGAGCAGAGGAGATGTTCCTTCTTCAATATTGATCTTGAGGTCATACGGTCTATGTTCGGGGAGTTTCTCGGAGAGTAAGTCACTGAATACAACAGCAAAGTTATGATATTCTGCTGGTACATCTGACAGATCCGGTGGGGCCACGGAGCAGGCCATTCCGCTGATGCTAGGTGCAGAAGGTTGGAGGGTGTATTGTTGAGCTCCATCTTCAGCACATGCTCAAACAAAAGCGGCTGCGGAAATGATAGATATCTTTGGTGTAACCATTGGAGAGAAGGAAGGGATGGTAGGCTAGGAATAGGTAGGTTCATATGGCGGTGGAGCCCGTCAGGATCTCGGAGTTGGCTTAGGAGCAGGGGTTGGAATAGGGATAGGAGTTGGACGAGGAATGTTCGCGTGGTTAGATGCAGTTGCATCGGAGGCCACAGAAGTGCTTGTGAGGGGAGAAACACCTGGTAATGGTGAACGGAAAGTGATACTGTGCTTTATCCAGTCAATCAACGGATTGCAGTGGGAAATTGTTATGATTTATTCACTTTTTTCCTTATCTTATCTCACCGGGCTGCCCGGACCGTCTATCATAGGGGTAACTGGACACCTGCTCCAAAAGCCACACACTATCGCTTCGCTATTGCATGCTACGTTTCTATCAGATTCTATCAGATTCTATCTCTCACGGATGACTTATGTATAGACTCACAACTCGTAGTATTTAAAGGCTTAGCGCTCATTGTATATACCCTAGCTTCGAGCTAACATTTAATCTATATCAAACTTCGTTATCTAATCAAAGCTCAGAACTAGTGCCTAGCCTTAGCTCCTTTGATAAAGGGACTTAGCAGTGACTGCCCGAACGCGAGACAGCCGCTATCAACTCTTAATAGGAGTTTGAGTCTAACAATTAGCTCGAAGCTTCTCCTTGCTCCTTCATTGGAGCCTACATGTTAACACCACTTGAAATATTCCTTGTCGCTGTCTTCTTCGGTGTCAGCGTCGCCCTCTTCGCTGTAACCATCGTAATAGCAGTCCTACACTACTACGGGCTATACCCTCGCCCCTGCACTGATCAAAACAACGATCACCATGACATAAACCATGTCCTCCCACAGCAGCCATCAGCGGTCCACCTCTGTGGGACATCCATATCCTCACGCTGAGCATCGACGCTCAACAAGTACCCTCGCTTCAACAGGGGAAATGAAGAGAACCATCCTAGGGAGGTGGAAGTCAGTATTCAGGAAGGAGGCGATGGAGATATTGCCGGAGCAAGACTCCCCTTTATCTGCCTTTCTCCAAGCCCGCCCTCTAGCCCAAGCACCGGCGATACCCCCCGTCCAGTATGACCCGTTCCTACCTTCGATGCCACAGACTTGGCAAGGTACCTCATCCGACTCGGACTGGGAGAAGCAGGCCCACGAGGCTCTCCAGCCACAGAGCAACCTACCCGCCGTCATCCTAGGAATACCGAAGTCACAGATTCACCAACCCTCTCCACGTGTGAGCTCAGCGTTCTCTGGGATAACATCAACCTTCCCACCGCCGCCTTTTTCCCATGACAAGGCAATCCCTACCGACCAACCGTCCCAGACTTCCAGTACGACCCCCGATACGAACATTGGGACCAGCCTGTACAGATCACCGAGCGGCCTGCCACTCCCACAGAGTCGTCGCCAGAGTTCGAGCCCCAACCAGGGCCACGAAACAGGCTCGACGTTCCCCGACGAGACAGATCTCCCTTGGTCGACAGTCAGGGACTCACCCAGCATGACAGAGACAGGCGGCAGGCAGAGGCAGAGTGAGCGGCCATACTCAGGGCAGTCGATGAGAGCCACGGATTCCAAAGAGTGGGAATTGATGACCAAGGAGAGACCGTATACTACTCTGACACCAGTACCAAGCTCCTCCCCGAGGCGGAGTACCTCAATGGCGTCAGAGGAAGAAGAAGTCCACCCCCCTCTCCCTGGCCACGACCCACTCCAACCGGTCCATCGACCAACCCCCCAGATGACCATTCCAAGAGCCCTGTACCTTCTATCGACAGGCAAAATGATTGAAACCCCGGAAATACTCCTTCATGCTCCCCTACTCGATTTATTTAATTACTTCATGGAAGAACTACCAGCGGATCGGGACTGGGCCAGAACCCTGGCTGGACTTGATTACGCCTATTACGACGTTGATTATATTCTAAAGGAGGAAGCCAGGCACTTCGCATGCCTGACTTACAATATGATCCATCCGGATCACCCTATTAAGGTTCCCGATCGTTATCATCGACCACAGATCGATCTACCCCCGATAGTATACACCCCTGAGCCAATGGCAGACGAACCCCCAGTACCGTCGCAGTAAGCCTCCGTACCCGTTTACGTCTACACAACACCAAGTTACCTGTTCACCACACCGAGTTACGTAAACACTGCGCCAAGTTACACATATCCCCGAGGGTACGGGCCGCCCAGCTCGCAAAAAATGTCCAGACTCTTCGCCGCTGCCGACGACGGTGCGGGACCGTCTGGCCAACTGCCAAATCCGCCTCAGCCTCCAACCGGACCACCTGGACCAACCGGGCCGCCAGTACCACCTGCCGTTCCGCAGAGATGGGTCCCTCCTCGTTTCCCGTCACCTCCCAAGCCACCTGACCCGCCTCTTCCATGGCTTCTCACAGCAGCCAATCAAGGACCATGGGCGGCACTCAAGCCTGAAATGGTCAAAGTGCCTGAGGATTTCCACGGTGACTCCAACGACATCGCTTGATTCTTCTTGCAGTGCGACATGTACTTTGCCTCCTACAATCAGTACTTCCGCGACCACCCTCATAAAGTCATTTTTTGCACCTTGCGCTTCCGCAAAGACGCTCAAGTCTGGTGGGAATTATGCGTGCGGGAGTTGGGAAGGAATGTCAATGGAGACCAACTTTATCCATCCTATGACAACTTTGTGGATGAGGTTAGACGACGATTCTGGAAGGATGCCAATGCTGAGATCAAGTTCGCCCAGTGGGAGAGACTTCAACAAAGTAACTTCACCGACGGCGACTTATTCTTCCAACAATTCGAGTCACTCGCGTTCGAAGCAGGTGTTATCGGGATTGATCAAATGATGATGGCACAAGTTAAAAAGGCATGCCGATCCTCCACCAAAGATACTATCTATGCGTCAGACAGAAATGTTCCCACTACTTACCAGCAGTGGAAACACCGAATACTCCGGACCGACCATAACTGGCAAACGCGGAAGGCAGAGTCGGGGGGAGGGACCAAGTTAACAGAGTGGAAGCAGCAGACAAAGACAAATACGCTGACGAAAGGAAGTCAGCAGCAGCAGACCAGCACCCCGGAGAAGAAAACGGGAACTGGCACGACATACGGAGGAACGGGCACGCCAATGGATATTGACAGAATACGCGCCAAGGCGAAGTGTTTCCGATGCGGAGAAATTGGACACTTCAAACAGGATTGTCCTAAATCCCCAAAGATGAAGGAAGAAGCGATACAACAACTCAATTGGTATTGGGATCATGTCGCCACGGAGGAAAAGACTGATTCAAAGATTGAAGAGGTAAAAGAGGAGGCCAAGCAGTAAACGATTTGACTGACTTGGCCAAAGACTTGATTTCATCTGGTACACATTCGTCGCCTGCTAGTCAGGCTTATTGTACTTCTGTAGTTGAACGCACGCATTCGAATATACCCCTTTGTGACTTTACTACCAGACTGGAATCTAAGGAAGAATTGAAACAGGCAGCGGGGGCCGCCGACCCCAAGACTGCACAACCGGTTAAGCGTTCGGCAAGTAACTCATCGCGAGCGAAAGCTGGGAACGAAAAGTCACCCACCATAGTGATACCCCTTTCAACGGCATTGCCTCAGGCACAACCGGAGGGGACAGACCAGGCACTTGGTGCCCGCTCTGACAAGGGACCACCATATGATCACGGGACATCTCATGTAGCATCGGCTGATGCGCCTTCACGGAACTCCCGCCTCCCAAGCAGCATAAAAGAACTAATCTCGGTGAGAAAAGACCAAACCGAGGACAGGAGCCGGTTACAGGATAAGTGCCCCCGGAGCATGGATGCTCGTCGAGACGCAGGGCGATCCGGGACACCGAAAGTAACGGGGGACCCAGTTTTGGGCTCGAGGGCAGCAGGCAACATCCATCGTAACTTGAGCGACTCTTCGCCGTCTGAAGCGACGCAGACGACACCCATTGTTCCCTTAGGGGACGACGCCCTCGGGAAACGCACCCCACGTCTGACCGACTCCGGACCAAGAACCATTGGATGCGCAACGGCCCCAGCCAAGAAAGCCGAAGGATGAGAAGCTGCTAGCGCCCAGGCGGTAAAAAGGGGGCATCAGGTACAGTTGGAGGAGATTCCAGATGACGAGGACAACACTAGTTTCCGCCAGAGTCAGAACGCTAACCAAAAACCTCGTATAGTTCCTGAGGTGACCCAGCCGACGGTAGCCGAACTGATAGGTTCCGGCGTGAAGGCTGAGAAGGTCCCATCCGAGTGGTTCAAGCCATTCGGTGCCGAATGGACGTTGCAGGGAATTAAAGAAGCTAAGACAGAGGCAGAAGCGAAAGCCATTCTAAAAAACTGGATTCACAGAGCGTGAGCAGAGGAAGTAGTAGACGAATTGCTTGAGGGCCTACGAGGAGCCACGCACATCAATGCGCTAGAATGGATGGAGGAACTGCAACAGCCTAGACGCTATGTTTGTCGGCTAAGCGGGAATGATAAGGCCCTGACTACCGATGTTCGAGTCGAGACCCTAGAAAATCGTACCTCTATCGCCTCGTCGGCTTTAATCGACAGTGGTTGCACCAGTAGCGCCATCAGCCGAACCTTCATCGAGAAACACAGCATTCCTAGCCGAGCGACTGCAGCACCCATCACTGTTTACAACGCAGACGGATCAAAAAATAGCGCCGGACAAATCACCGCCTTTGCAGAAGTGTGCATCATTATCGGAGATCATGCCGAGCGCCTAGACCTCGCTATCACCGATTTGAAAGACTGTGACATATTCCTGGGACATGACTGGTTGGCTAAGCACAATCCGTTAATTAATTGGCAAACCGGGAAAATGACATTTGCCCGATGCCAATGCCGTCATGTTCTAATACCATTGCCAGATGCAGATCCGTACGACAAGTGGGACGAGGAGCTTGAGGAAGGGGACACTATCCTCGCGATAAGCTTTGAAGAAGCCATTCGCATCAGAGTGATGCGACACGTAGCCAATGATCTAGCAGCAAAGGCCAATGCGGATAAGAAAGCCAAGACGTTCGAAGAAATGGTTCCTGAATGGTGCAGGGATTTCCGAGATCTCTTTGACAAAGAGAACTTCGATGAACTCCCTGAGCCTAAACCTTGGGACCATGCGATCAAACTTATTCCAAATGCTAATGCCAACCTCGACTGCAAGGTCTACCCACTCAATCGAGCAGAACAGGAAGAGCTCGACAAGTTTCTCGACGAGAACTTGTCTAGTGGAAGGATATGCCCCTCTAAATCGCCTATGGCCTCACCCTTTTTCTTCGTCAAAAAGAAAGATGGGAAGCTAAGGCCGGTTCAAGATTATCAGAAGCTCAATGAGATGACAATTAAAAATTGTTATCCACTTTCACTAATCTCGGAACTCATGGATAAATTACAAGGCGCTAAATACTTCTCCAAGCTCGATGTTCACTGGGGGTACAATAACGTTCACATTAAAACTGGAGACGAGTGGAAGGTGGTGTTCAGGACTAACCGCAGCCTATACGAGCCCACGGTCATGTTCTTCAGCCTTACAAATTCGCCTGCTACCTTCCAGTGGATGATGAACGATATCTTCAAGAACCTTATCACGTCAGGAAAAGTCACCATCTATCTCAACGACATCCTCATTATGTCAAAAACTAAGGAGGAACATTGTCGAATCGTGCGAGAGGTCCTGGCCACGTTACGGAAACACAAATTGTTCCTTAAAGCCAAAAAATGCGAATTCGAAGTCCTAGAGACAGAGTACCTAGGGGTCATCATCAGCGAAGGAAGTATCCGCATGGATCCGGTGAAAATCAAAGGCATCCTTGATTGGCCCGCGCCCATTAAAAAGAAAGAACTCCAATCTTTCTTAGGCTTCACAAACTTCTACCGACGTTTCATAAAGAACTACAGTAAGATTGTGAAGCCCATGACCCAGTTAACGGGGAACGACATGTGGAAGTGGGGCAAGGCTCAGCAGGAGGCGTTTGAGCAGCTGAAAAGGCAATTGGCAGAGGACGTGGTACTTGCAATACCAACAAACAAGGGAAAATTCCGAGTGGAGGCAGATGCTAGCGAGGGAGCCATCGGTGCAGTCCTATCCCAAGAACAGGATGGCAAATGGAGGCCAGTATCATTCTTGTCAAAATCTCTCACAGTTACTGAACATAACTATGAGATTTATGACAAGGAACTTCTAGCCATCATGCTCGCACTCGAAGAATGGAGACATTACCTTATGGGCGCGTATCAAGATTTCGAAATCTGGACGGACCATCAAAACCTCCAGTATTTCTGAAAACCCCAGAAAGTAAATCGACGTCAAGCTCGATGGATCACTGAGCTCGCCAAATATCACTTCACCCTTCATCACAAGGCTGGCACCACTAACAAGAAAGCAGACCTCCTATCCAGGCAAGCCGATCACAACCAGGGGCAGGACGACAACGAACAAGTAATAGTCCTGTCCCCTGAACACTTCCGTGCTATGATCATGCCAACAATTGAGGAAACTCACCAAAGCATAAAAACCGCCACCAGAAATGTTCATCTTTGGGATACCGTGGTCGCTGGTTCTCTTAATCACGATCGTGGAATGAAAATAACCGATGGATTTATCTGGTATGATGGCAGAATCTATGTTCCTTGAGATCATACCCTGAGGGGAGAAATCATTGCTCGATCTCACGATCACATCACGGCTGGACATCCAGGTATCGAGAAGACAAAGGAGCTGGTATTGCGGGAATTCTGGTGGCCAAAGATGAAAAAAGATGTCAAAACCTACGTCAAAGCCTGCGAAGTATGCCAGTGAACAAAGGCCAGCACACAGGCCAAAGCGGCTCTGCTCCATCCTAACGAGATACCGTCCCGACCTTGGACTCACATCTCAGTAGACATGGTAATGGGTTTACCCAAAAGCAATGGCCATGACGCAATTATCATGATCGTCGACCGCTTCTCCAAAGAAATCATCCCGGTAGCATGCTCCACGGAACTATCATCGGAAGGGTGGGCAAAGATCCTATGTGATGAGGTTTATTCCAAACATGGAATGCCTCAGGTTGTTATCTCCGACAGAGGAACTGTCTTCATGTCCAAATTCATGAAGGATCTCTACGACCTCTTACAGATCAAAAGCAACGCCTCAACTGCTTATCATCCTCAGACGGACGGACAAACCGAACAGGTCAATCAAGAAATCGAAAAATACCTTCGGATGTTCGTCAATCACCTTCAAACAGACTGGGCGGAGTGGCTTTCCCTTGCCGCTTTTGCACACAACAATCGCACTCATTCCTCCACTGGTAAAAGTCCATTCGAAATCAATTACGGATATAATCCTGCCGTCTTACCAGGAACAAAATCCTCCGCTCCTTTCCGTACTCCCTCCTCCGATGCACTCGTCTCCAAAATGCAGGAAATCCATGCAACTGCCAAGAAGTCGCTCGAAAAGGCTGCTGTACAAATGAAAACACAGTATGATAAGTCAAAACGCCCAGCCATCGAATATAAGATAGGAGATAAAGTCTGGCTCGACACGACTAATCTCCATCTTCCTTGACCAAAAAAGAAACTCGACGACAAGCGAACAGGCCTTTTCGAAATCAAGAACAAGAAAGGTGCCTCAGCTTACATGCTAAAACTACCAACCAACTGGAAAATCCACCCCACCTTTAACGAATCGTTACTTACTCCATATATTCCTCCCGCCTTTCCCAATCAGGAACAACCACCTCCACCACCACCAGATCTTATCGATGGTGAAGAACATTACGAGGTGGAAAAGGTCCTGAATAGCAGACAGCGAACTGTCAGGGGAAGACGAGGAGAGCCTCCAAACAGAGTAACAGACTACTTCGTAAAGTGGAAGGGCTACAGACCACAATCAAACAGTTGGGTACGGGAGAATGACATGGATGCCGATGAATTGGTCGAAAAGTTCCTACACAAGAATGTCGATGCAATAACAACAAGACCTCTACAGTGCCACACAAACCCGATTACCGGGGAACAACTGTGGTATCGTGAATGGTACGACGAACACTTCGATAACAGAGATTGGGATTTGCTAGGGGGACACGACGATCCATCAACAGACACTAAATCATTCTGGGAACCGCAGGAGATACCTTAACAGCAGTCGGGACGCCTGCCTTAAGAAGGGGGTAATGTTATGATTTATTCACTTTTTCCTTATCTTATCTCACCGGGCCACCCGGACCGTCTATCATAGGGGTAACTGGACACCTGCTCCAAAGCCACACACTATCGCTTCGTTATTGCGTGCTACGTTTCTATCAGATTCTATCTGTTTCTATCTCTCACGGACGACCTATGTATAGACTCACAACTCATAGTATTTAAAGGCTTAGCGCTCATTGTATATACCCTAGCTTCGAGCTAACATTTAATCTATATCAAACTTTGTTATCTAATCAGAGCCCAGAACTAGTACCTAGCCTTAGCTCCTTTTCGCAGAGAGACTTAGCAGTGACTGCCCGAACGCGAGACAGCTGCTATCAACTCTTAATTAGGAGTTTGAGTCTAACACATTCCCCCCAACTACACCCAGTTCATCGCAAACTGTGGCTTCAACATCCTGCACATGTACTCCGAATGAAAAGCGTGTGTTCTCATTATGTATGAGGAATGCCAGAAGAAGTACGTCTTCGACCAGACGCAGATGATCAGTCAGCAGCGCGATGACAAGCGCCCTCCAATGAACCAGAGGCAGATTACCACCCCCAGCAACAAGAATGCAGGGGGCGTGCCAAGTTCCTCCACAGGAAAAGCGACCGGTGACAGAGAAAGAAGCTGTGACACGGGGGGACGATGGATGACATACGGGAGACAGGGGAAACCAATGGACATGGACAGGGCAAAGCACATGAGCCAAGGGCTCTGCTTCCTGTGCCATAAGAAGGGGCACATCTCGAAGGATTGCCCGAACAAAGAGAGGGCAGAGGTATGTGCAGTGGCAGCCGCTGAAGAGCTGCTCACCAAAGACACCAAGATTGAGGAGGTAAAAGGATAGGTCATTGGGGGTGCGATTCCCCTGCGACAACCAAGGACTTAAATACTGGTGCGCTCTCTTCTCCTGTCAGCCAGTCTGACATTCCATTCTTATGTACAGACATTTTACTTACTGTGCATTCAAATATACCCCTGACCCCATGCTTGGGGCGGGCCTTTACGACTTCCACCTTGACACCACCAGTATTAGAATTGACGAAGCAATATGACGTCCTTTGGGACAACAAACTAATGCCCACAGATGCCGGGGCTGCCATCCCCAGGATTGCACAACTGGCTAAACGTTTGGCAAGTAGCTCATCACAAGCAAAAGCATCAGAGATAAGTCACCCACCATAGTGACACCTCTCATAATGGTGAAGCACCAGTTGAGGCCCTCCTTTGGGACCGCTGCAGTGACAAATGCCCAACTGGGGGGGACAGAGCAAGTGTCTAACACAAGCTCTGAGAAAGCCTTCTCGTATGACCATGAGATGTCTGGACGAGCAGAGGATGCAAGGACAAGGTCGAAGCAACCTTCGACAAAAGCTTCCCCCTCCTGAGCTACGATCCTGGTAACGGTCCAGAGTGGCTTGAGACCAAAGGCACAGGGTGAGATTATATCAAAGCCTGTTGCCCCGGAGCGACCTGTCACCACCGAGGGTGACCCTTCTGAATCCCGACCAGCTTCTGACCCGGAGCAAAGTAGTGAAACTCACACAACAAGAACCACTGGATGCACAGTGGCCCTGACCAAGACAGCCGCAAGACAGGAAGCTGCTAGCACCCAGGCAGTGAATAGGGGGCCTCAGGTAACTATGATTGAAGTACCTGATGAAGAAGACGATACTGCTTATCAGCGGTGGCTGACTAGAGGCAGCCCAATTGTGACACCGACACGCGTGCTGACCGCGCTCCTGACTCCTCCTGAGTCCCTGATCCTGGTAAAGAAGACGCTCCCTAATGAGCGGGTCAAGGTGACCTCACCAATGGTAGCTACGCCCTCCATGGCTAGTGCGAAGGTTCAGGAGGTCCCTCACCGATGGATGAAACCTTTCAAGGTCAATTGGACGCTGCGAGCCATCCTTGAAGTGCGAAGCCACATGGCCACTTGCGCCGCCCTTTGTGTATGGATGCACAAAGACCGACTTGGAGAACTCTCAGACGAGCTCCTCCAAAAACTGCGACTCAGGGGAGAACCCGCCAGAGAACAACTCTATGAACTCTGTGAACTGATATGGTATATCCGCTGACATGAGACCAACACCGACGACTTCCTACTTGAAGTCTGACTGAACCCATGCACTGGGACCCAGGCACTGACAACTAGGGCACTCATGGACAGCGGATGCATCAATAGCGCAATCAATAGCACCTTTGTGACCAAGCATCGACTAGACACCCGAAAGATCACAGCCCCCATTCCCGTCTATAATGCTGATGGAACAAGCAATCAAGGAGGGGATGTCACTGAAATCGTAGAACTCCGCATGACCATTGGAGGACACAGCGAGCGTATTGACCTCGCCGTCACAAACCTAGGAAAAAAGGACTTATACCTAGGGAATGACTGGCTCAAGCGCCATAACCCAAGTATCAATTGGAAAACTGGCAACGTCATCTTTGGATGATGCCAGTGCATCTGGAACACTATTGAACTCCCCGATGCAGACCCCAACAACTGATGGGACGAAGAACTCGAAGACGGTGACACCATCCTTGCCATCCACATGGAGGAAGAACTGGTCATTCGCGCAATGCATCATGCCAATGACCTCACCACCACCACTAATGCTGAAAAACCGAAGAAAACATTTGAAGAAATGGTTCCCACTCACTACCATTCCTTCCATGACCTGTTCTCCAAGGAGAACTTTGACGAACTCCCTGAATGGAAGCCATGGGACCATGCTATTGAGCTCGTCCCAAATGCGAAGTCCACACTAGATTGCAAGGTATACCCTTTGAACTGACATGAACAGGAGCAGCTAGGCAAGTTCCTCAATGAGAACCTGGAATCTGGACGCATCCACCCATCCAAATCCCTGTTTGCCTCCCCCTTCTTCTTCATTAAAAAGAAGGATGGCACCCTCCGACCTGTACAAGACTACAGAAAACTGAATGAGATGACAATCAAAAACTGCTACTCTCTCCTGCTCATCTCCAAATTGATTGACAAGCTATGCGGCGCCAAGTACTTCACCAAACTTGATGTCCGATGGGGATATAACAACATATGGATCAAAGAAGGAGACAAAGAAAAAGCAGCATTCCGCACCAACTGAGGGTTATTCGAACCCACCGTTATGTTCTTTGGACTCACCAACTCACCCACCATGTTCCAGTGGATGATGAACGACATCTTCCATGACCTCATCGGAGAAGGGAAGGTTACGATCTACCTTGACGATATCCTAATCTTCAGCAAGGATCTGAACGAACACTGACAGATCGTAAAACACGTTCTCCAATGACTACAGGAGAACAAGCTTTTCCTTAAGGCAGAAAAGTGCGAATTTGAGGTATTAGAAACTGAGTATCTCGGTGTCATCATCAGCAAAAACTCGGTATGAATGGACCTGGTCAAGATCGCAGGAATTGCCGAGTGGCTGATGCCCTGACGAAAGAAGGAACTTCAGTCCTTCTTAGGATTCATGAACTTTTACCGAAAGTTCATCAAAACGTACTTCTGAGTGGTTCACATGCTCACCCAACTCACGGGCAATGCCGAGTGGATGTGGGGAGAGGCACAAGAGAAGGCCTTCAAGGAATTAAAGAGACGCATGGCAGAAGATGTTATCCTTGCCATCCCAACTGACTCAGACCTATTCTGGGTGGAGGCAGACACTAGCGAAGGCGCAGTAGGCGCCGTACTCAGCCAACAGCAGAACAGGGTATGGTGCCCAGTAGCCTTCATGTCAAAAGCCCTGTCCGCCACAGAATGGAACTATGAAATCTACGATAAGGAGTTGCTCGCAATCATGCTCGCACTCTCTGAATGGTGCCACTACCTAATGGGCATGGCCGAAAATGTAGAAATCTGGACAGATCATCAGAATCTCCAATATTTCCAACTCCCACAGAAGCTGAACCGACGACAAGCCCATTGGGTCACTGAGCTAGCAGAGTACCACTTCACTCTGCATCATAAGCCTGGCACCCTCAACGTCAAGGCCGACCTACTATCCCGACGAGATGACCACGACCAAGGAAAGGAGGATAACCACGACATCACTATCCTCAAAGCAGCACACTTCTGCGCCCTGGTCCTGCCAACCACCACCTTCGTACACCAACAAATCGAAGAGGCAACCCAACAGGAGGACTTGTGGGATGAAGGGATTGCCACATCCCTCAACCATGAACGAGGAATCAGCCGCAACAGTGGCCTACTTCAATACAATGGATGCATTTATGTTCCCCGAAAAAAGAGCCTTCGTGGAGAAATCATCACACAGAGTCATGACCATATCCTCGCCGGACATCCAGGTATCGAAAAGACCAAGGAACTAGTGCTCAGGGAGTACTGGTGGCCAAAGATGAAGAAAGATGTCGAGGCCTACATTAAGGGGTGTGAGACATGTCAACGAACAAAGAGCAGCACCCAAGCCAAGGTGGCACCGCTCCACCCGAACAAAGTTCCTAAAGGACCCTGGACTCATATCTCAGTAGACATGGTCATGGGATTACCAGACTTGCACGGTGATGTGCTCGGTAACAGCGAGTGGCAAATGGACTAGTGGCTGGCAATGAACACCAACAAACACTAAACCTATCACAAACTCTACACTTATCACCAATGTATTGAATTTGGGCATTTTGAGTACAATAGAAGCACTCTGCAGACTTCAATAACCAAGGAAAGTTGTTTTAAAGACTTTTATTCATTACTAGTGAGCTATACAAGCATACTACTCGCACTAGTGGGGTTGGTAAGACACAATTGGGTGAATAGTGACTTGACTTGAGCTACTGCGCTTGCTCTGACTGGGACTGCTTCGAACTAGTGGCTCTCTTGGCCCTATACTGCTTCCTACAAGTGACTAGTCGCACTCTGGGCTGACTAGTGGCGCTCTTGGCCTAAGAATAATACTTTAAACTTCAAGAAATTGCTTGAACTAACTTCGAAACACTCTTGGCCTTTGCAGAACACTAAAGATTGCTCTAAGACACTTCAATTCACTCTATGCTATGGGTAACTTAGTGACTAGTAGCCGCTTCATTGAGGTTAAGCACAAAAGCCTTTAATTGGGACACTAGATACTGACTAGTAGATCACAATTGCAGGGATGGCTTGCCTAAGCCACACGTGCACCTATTCTACTACTTATATACTGACAAACAAGGCATGGTTGAGATATAAATAACTGACTAAGGGGGGGGATTATTGATAAGGATTTCTTGGCTAGTCATGAATAATGGTGAATAATCACACAATAGTCGGTCTAGAAATGGTCGCTTGCTGACTAGTGAGCCTAGGAGCTCCGCTAGTGGTGGTATTCTGTACCCTTGGCACAGCAACGCTCTGCTGGTGTCAAGGATAAATGACTTGGCCAACAAAGGTGCCTGTAGCAGCTGTTGATCATGATTGAAGGCACAGCCCGGCTATACTAGTGCCGATTGTAATAGATCTGTATCACACTAGTAGGATCTGCTGCAAGGTTAATCCATTGCTAATTCATTTCTAAGTCCTGCTTTGAGATTGCCGTGTGACTAGTTAACCTGACTTAGGTGTTTGTGCCCAGATCAGTCCACTAGTGACTGAACTTCACGAGATTTGTGTCCTCTGCCTCTTGTTGGGTGCACTAGTCACGTTACTCATCCGCTAGTGGCCCTATTTATTAGCCCTGCTAGCATTCAAGTCACTAGTATGGTTGGCTGGTAGATTTGACCCACTAGTGGTATCGCATCTAAGTCCTGGCTCTACTAGTCACCTACTAGTCTAACTATCAGCTCGAAGCCTCAGCTATAGTCCTCCTTGTATCACTAATGTAAGGTAGATATGCAATAGTATTTATATAAAATCACAAAATCTAGGTGTGAACGCGTAGACGGCATATCAATGGCCACAACACCCTTCTAATGATCGTCGACCGCTTTTCCAAGGCAATCATTCTGATCGCCTGCAACGTCGAATTGTCCACTGAAGGATGAGTAAGAATCCTTCGAGACCATGTATATGCCTGACATGGGATGCCACAGGTTGTGATATCTGATAGAGGACCACAATTCCTGTCCCAGTTCATGAAGGAACTCTATCGAATGCTTGACATTACCCCGAACGTGTCAACTGCATTCCACCCACAGACTGATGGACAAACGGAACAAGTCAACCAAGAGATCGAGAAGTATCTGCGGATCTTCATCAACCATTGACAGACTGATTGGAGTGACTGGCTCTCACTTGCCGAGTTCACGCACAATAATTGTGTTCATAGCGCAACCGGAAAGAGCCTGTTCATAGTATTATATGGCCAACATCCTAGGATCCTTCCCAATTCTCCTAGATCCTCTCCCTTCACAAATCCCACCGCCGAAGCCTTCGTCGACAACATGACTACCATCCACAAGGAAACCCAGAAGGCACTCGAAGAAGCCGTGACCAAAATAAAGACGCAATACAACAAGAAGAGATGCGCAGCACAGAACTACCACGTCGGAGATCGTGTATGGCTCGATGCCATGAACCTCCATCTTCCATGACCAAAGAAGAAGCTGGACAACAAACGTGTCAGCCCCTTCTTGATTCTAGACAAAGCCGGAGCTTCCGCCTCACTGGAAAATTCACCCACACTTCAACGAGAAGCTCCTGACCCCATACACATCGCTGGCATTCCCTAATCAGGAATTACCACCTCCACCACCTCCTGATCTCATCGAAGATGAAGAAGAATACAAGGTGGAGGAAGTTCTTGACTCCAGGACATGCAAGGTCCGAGCCAAGAAGGGAAAGAAGTATCAGACGGTCACGGACTATTATGTCAAGTGGAAAGGATGGACACGTGAGCATAACTCGTGGGTTTGAGAGACCAAAATGGAGCACATGCAGGAGGCGATAGAAGAATACGAAGACAAAGTCAGTCATGAATGACAAGTCGACATACCTAAAATCGTAACCAAGGACAAGAACAAGTGTGTCACTATAATCCTTGACCATGAATACTCAGACAATAGCGATGTATGTTACCTCGCACAATGACTAGATGGACTTCAGAAATGGATCAATAATCCCAACATAGGACTTTGGGGAATACTCCTCAAAGAGTATTGGGAGAACCAATTAGCAGATCAAAAGGTGACCCCGGAAGACAACATTTGGGATGATGGATACGGAGGAGAAGCTCAGGGGATGCATCAACTGGACTTCCTGAATGACTGGAGCGGACCCTAATGGCAGTCGGGACGCCTGCCTTAACGAGGGGGTAATGTTACAATTTTTCTATTTCGCGCCTTATCTTATCTTATCTTCGGTGCTTATCTTATCTTGATCTTATCCACAGGCACCCAGACCAGTCACCTTGACCATATCAAACGACTTCAGCACAGTTGCTATGACTTGCTTCTCTCACTTGCCTAGCACGTGTATCTTGACACTTTACACATGGACAGTTGCTACGTATTCAGACTCCGACTTCAGTATATAAGTAACGTAGCTCTTGCCTTGTAACCCTAGCTTCGAGCTAAGTTTATACATACCAACTTCTCTCTCTCAAAGCCGAGACACTAAGCGTTATACCGCTCGTGGTCTAAAACAACAACACAATCCCTCTTGACCTTGTCTGAATGTGAGACAGTCATCAGGTTTATGCTTGCTTGTTATTCCCGAGGTTGGGCCTAACACAAACTTAACCCCAGCTTTATATGCCAGTGTCCACCACCCATTGTTCTTAAAGAATTTTCAAGACTTCCAACATAAAAATTTCATGTCATGTTCTCAGAACACATGAATAATCAAACCCACTGTTTCTTGAAGGGTAATCAGCAGTGCCTCCATTGTCTGCTTAAATTGGACACCCTTCTGGACTTTCTGGAATAGCAACGTGCCCTAACCCTAGTGCATCACAGGAGCGTCACCATGCTACAAGCAGGCTTCGCATCTGCTCCCCAATCATTCTGAACTTCTCTGAGATGGAGAAGTGTCCTCATCCAATGACAACTCATCTGACTTACTATGACTCATACAGATATTCTCATACACTTCAGAGCTGCCATTAAGGTCATGCCCACTATTGGCCTCCTCCCCACTATCACTGAATGTTTTACTTGTGCTTGTGCCTGATTGCCGTGAGTTCAACATGATCACAGCTGCAGATGATGATACACTTGGTATCAGGCTACCCATAGATTTTGCAATTTTCTATCAAATAACACAGTCTACAAGTGGTACAGAGAGCTATAGTGAAGGCTTTACACTGATAGCTAGAATACTACATAAGATAGTGAGCAATACAGTATAAGAACAGACTTAGAAGTGACATCTAGATGAGTCAACTCTATAAGCCTTCAATACCTAATGCTATTCCCTGCCCAAAACAAGACTATTTAAAGTCAGAACCAAGGGACACATCAAGATAAGGAGGATGGGGCCAGAGCCAGGAGTCTGGCTGTTCAACCAGTCCAACCAGTCCAAGTCCGATCATAGTCCAACTGGGTCTGAAATTGCTTGATTTCTTGTGTACACCATCCTCCCTTTGTTCATTCTTGTCTGCAGCCTTACCTATGGCCATTACACTTGCTGATATTGTACAAATCATCAAGAGATACTCCCTTTCTCACATCAATATAACTCAGATTCTTCTCTTCATTTGTGTTTCTATCTCTCTCAAAAATGATATTCTCCTTGTTCAGCCCTCTCGCCATTCTCCTAATGTCCCGCCTAAGCATCTGACATTAAGCTTCATCAAATTCCTCTCTTCTGCATGCACTATCAAGCACAAAGAAGTGGAACTGCTCTGGGAAGTTTTTAGTGATGTTATATGGGCTGAGGACAAGTTTCTTGCATCCCAGAGCAATTTTGTGCGTGTCAGATATGTGTCCTGTGTCCCTTGGACCTCATGTTGACTTCTAATTTTCAGCTTCACCTAGAACACTCTATCTGCCATCATTATCATGTACCAACTCTCATTGCCCATGCTTCAGCTCTCAATTTAAGCTTCAAAGTGCAGCACAACATCAGGTTATCCTTTATACACTTGATCAAGGTCCGCTTCCCATCTGGTCTATTCATTTCACTTGCAATGGCTGCAACACGATCTACCATCACAACTATTATGTCTGGCAAGACATGCATTATTATTACGATGAAATATCCTTGGTTATTGAGATCTCTGAGCATCATTTCACTGAAAAGAGGCTTGTAGAAACCTGGAGAATACAGATAAACCTTGCCTGATGCACAATTGTTGGTCACTATACAAATTAGAGACTATGGCTTATCGTTATCTTCCAGGGTATCTGCTTCAAACTGTGCAAATATCTATGCTACAACTCACTACCAGGGCAATGAACTACCACAGGACTGGATTGTCCATCCATCTCTTAGCCATCAGCATGTCTATGACAGCTTTGTCATTCTATCTCTATGGGAGGATCATTTATGTCAGGATATGACATTCACAGTTCCTCATACTGGACATAGAACCGAGAGATTCACTGAGGCCATGCGCACACGTAACCACTGAATCAAGATCTTTGGGCAGCCCGAGTTAAAGCATCAATGTAATAGATGTGTATATGTTTATCTCCCACAAGGTGATCAACATATGTATTCCCCTGGTGTTCCGTCCAAGTCTATCTGATGTTCATATATACTTGTATATAGCAGCGAAAACTGTGTCCCTTGTTGTTATTGATGGAAATTGTATTGGGAGACCATGTTGCCATGTTCACAACTGTCAGAAACATTTATGCAGTACCAAGGATTGATTTTGCCTAGGCCATCAAGATATGAACAGGATTTGCTGCATCAAAGACTGTACTTCCACTGTCGTAACAGGGAAGCATACCTGTGACAACTCTGCCCATCAGGAAGTCAAGTGTATTCATATTCTGCATGGTCAAGCCCAATTTCAGCTCAAGGAACATCTGAAGCATGCAGCAATAGCACACCCAAAGAACTCGCTTCCATCAGACTAGGGTGATAAAGATTCATCAGATTCAGAGGGAGAAGAAGCTGACATTGAAGAGGAGGAGTATCATGTGGATGCTTCTGAAGAGGCCCCAAGCATGCCTATCTTTGGACGTCAAAAGAAACATATTAAGGTGCAGTTTGGGTGGAATCACACCCACAATGAGGAGTTCATTGTTGCTCCATGTGGTATGATCATCGCACAGGAAACATTTTATGGTGCTGAGGCAGTATCATCTGTAGCAGTATATAACTCCTTGCCAAACAGATCTGTGATACTCATAAGATATATATAGGAGTTTGTCAAGTGTACATATAAAGACAGCAAATTTCTCAACCACATTGTATTCGACAATAACTGTCAGCTTCCCAAGCATGTCCAACATGATCCCATCTTCAAGAATGTCGGACTCTCAGTGGATGTCTTTCACTTCCTATGCAAACACTCCAAGTCCAATACCTTCTGCCAACAATACTGTAATCCTGTTGCATTTCCAGAGTTACACGGTGAAGGTGGAAAAGGCTGGTGGTTTAATACATCAATTGCAGAACAAACAAATGTGTGGGTGGGCAGATATCATTCAATCTGTTGGGAGATGCATGCAGATAGGTATGATTTTTTCCTTGACCAGATGATCATTATGCAGAACCAAGCGACAAAATTGAAGTTAGAACTGAAGGGTTTTTATCCAACATTTTGGGACTAAAACATTTCTATTGTAATGTTAACATTATTTCTAAAATTACTATCCTTTACAACACATCTAATATAAAAAACAGATAACAAATTAAGTGACAAAAGGAAGACAAAACAGGCGACAAGGAAGACAAAACAAATAATATTACACTTATCTGGCTTTACTAGTTTTATTCGATTGCTGGGCCCTCGCCTTGTTCCTCATTGACTTGTTCCTCATCTCAGCTTGAGCATGTCGCCTTGCTGCCTTCACTCCTGCTGATTTGAGTGGGAACTTCTTTGAAAATAGAGCCCAAGCACCAGCAGCCATCGTACCAGCATTTAAGCATGCTGTTTTTGCAGTCTGATCAGTGCGGTCATCCCACCTTTGCTGGTTGTCATAATAGGTAGATTTGCTCCATATCCTGACCTTGAAGGTCACCTTGAAGTCATGAACCAGAGCTGTATGAGGAATGTTCCGGTGCTTTGCAAAGAAGACAACAATGTCCATGACATAGAAATCAGATGGCCAAACTCGCTGATGAGCCTAGACTTCTGTGGCAACGGCAATACCCAAAACTCTGAGAGAGCTTAGGCAATTAACATAGCAACACAGCAATCAAGGCAATGTGTGTGCGAGTGGTTTGGTGCACCTCCGTGCAGTCAATTCCTTTATAACACAAGATACACTGCAACTTTAAGTCAGCAAAGTAGTACTCTTAGTCAATGAGTACTAGTAGATGTTGGCTGTAAGCCAGGAAGGATCTTGATAAACAAGATGGGACGGAATCTGGTATAATGCAGATACCAAGAAACCGTGATGGAAACCGATAAAACAGTCTAGAAATGGGGGGATGGGCTAAAGAGCACAAAAATAGCTCTAGTAACCATGGCAATGCACAAGAAATCATAGCAACGAGCTAGAAATCATGGGGAAGGACTAGAAAATGTGTCCTGAAGGTGTACTGCGATGCTGAGTCAAAACAATGGCAATTAACATGCGGAAAATGCCTTGGAAATGGAAGAAAACGTAGCAACTGTGGTGCTGAGAGGGGTGTTGTGGCAATAGATGCACGGCAACTCTGAACAATGATAAAGACGAGGGTGATCCTATGAAGAATGGTGCTGAACTGGGCCTACACGGAGGCAATACTGAACTGGGCAATGAAAACGATGGGGATGTAGAAGGTGAAAGTGATGAAAGAATCCTATGTGGTGAAAGTGAAGTGATGTTGCGGCATTAAAGACAAAAGCAAGTTATTGATGCGAGATTCTGTGTATTGGTGCAATATCCAAAGTGAACCAACAATGTTAAGAGTAAAGCAAGTGGTGAGGGATAACTTGGAGTAACCATAGCTGACTGGAATGCTGTAGTCTCATCAACTGGGTAAGAACTTGCTCTAAAAATGCGGTATCTACCTAGTTTTTATACTACAAGTACAATTTTATAAATAGAATATTCTTTGGAGCCTTAGTAAGGCTGTAAGTCCTTGGCTTTTGTAATAGCTGTAGTAAACATATGGAATCTGTGGTTCTAAAGTAACAGCAACTCTTCAACATTGCCGTGTATGGATGCGAACCGTGTGGTTTTATTGAGCGATGAGCGGATCATGAGATGCTGTTTAGCTGCGGAATTCTGAGCTGCAGTTGCCATACTGAGGTGTACACTTGTGGCAACAGTAATTCGATGTCTTGGCACTGTAACAGCCTTAGTAAATGCAGTCTGTAGTTACCATGGCTGTAATTATCATAGCTGGAAGGGTATTTGTGTCAATCACATCATTTCATTAAATGATTGATGGGCACATCAACTAGGTGCTTCTGAGTGATGTAGCAACCCCATTTTGGATGATTGGCAATCATAGGTGCCTTGCTGTGATGGGGTATGGTAATTATGATGTGTGGCGAGCTGGGAAGGATAACAGAGTGTTGAAGGAGTATGAAGGGCATGGTTTTAGGATTGTATCTGTGTGTGGGTGATTTATACTGTGAAAATCCATGGTATTATCGAGTGTTATGGAGTGTGTGGGGATTATAATGGTGTCATTTCGAAGATATTGGGTGACGAATAGGTAAATCTGTGAATTCTGACCATACAGAGCCTGGAGGCTCATCATTGCTTTGGCTCATTGTGAACGGCAGACACCGGAGTTATAGCAGACATAGCAGAACAGTCATTATCAGAACCTAGCACCATGTCCTCATGTCTGGGTGGCCTAGTGGCACGATAGCGAGGGATGGCATCCTCCTCATTGTCACTATCCATAGACCTCCATTGTTTACATGTGTGAGGAGTACTAGAAACATGCTCATAGATTTTCTTCTGAGCTTCCTGGCGTTCACTAGCAAGGTTTGTTTGGAGATTACCTATGGGGTGAAGTGATTCTCCAGACAAATCTTCAAATGATGGGCAGGTCTCAACACCAGGAGTACATAAAAAGATGACAGACACCTTATTGACCATGATGACATGATCCAATGGGATCTTTAACCAGAACCCATAGTTGCTTTGATACATCTCGATGCAATCAGGACAGGAATCAGAGGTTGCAAGACTGATGTTGATGAGAACAGAGTGGGTGATGTGAAAACAGGAATACATAAAGCCTTCTTGAATGATAGCCGAGATAGGTACACTGCCATCCTGAGGAATGTAGTGAGAGGGTTGTTGGTGAATGGAAACATTGATAGAGAACATACCTTTCCCCATCCAAAAATAGTCACCTTGTGCTTTGTATGAACAATTGCTTCAAGACGAGACGATTCCTTCTACTGCTTTAATTTCTCATGGCGTATCTGTTCAGCCATCCTCTCTGAGAATATAGGTGTGATTTGAGAAGTGTATCAAGGCTGTACAGCATCATTAGCACCAGGAAATGGTGTCTGAACAGCTCCAGCCAGGGGGCCATGGGATATATGTGCTGCTGGCATGACCACCGGTGCTGAAGACGAGGATATGGTACTGGATACAGTGTTTTGGGATGATGAAGTCAGAACGAAAAGATGTTCTGATAGCAGTGTATGAGTCTCACAGCCTCCAAGTATGATACAGTGATTTTTGCACTTAAGGTGGGGGCAATTACTGTTTGGCTTTCAGCTGCAAGGCCCTGACCCTGTTGGATAGTGGCAACAGGTGTAGTCTTGGGTGAACAGCTGACTTTGAGTGGCTGGCAAAGAGGCAGAGGCTAGCATAGCAGGTGCTGGTGGGAGCAACAGATGTGATTGGATTTGAGAGGGCAAATTTGAATGGGAAGCAGGCAGAGTAGATGCTGGCGATATGTCTGGAGTAGGCAGTTTCCACTGGAAAAAGGTACAGGAAAACACCATGATTGTCCTGTCTAGTTGCGTCACTGTCTGCTTTCTGTTGCACTATGCATGGTGTTAGGTGGTGAAATAAAGCACCAGGGATACAAGAGATGCTTACCTTGGCATATATGCGTCCATGGTTGCCATTTTTATCAGATTCAACAACTCACCAAGGCAAAAAGTCAAGGCAAGTGTTGCAATAAGCATCTTCATCATAGCCTTGAGTGCTCATGATTGTGAAAAGAGGGGTTACTGGAGGCACAGTGGACAAGAGAAGTAAAATAGGAACATTCAGAAAGGCAGGGTAACACTCGGAATTGCAGGGAGGTGCAGGAGGTAACACAGGGATGATGGTGGTTGAAAAGAGAGGTTGGTCAGACTATGATCGGATTCAGTGATGAGCCTCCAGGCTCTGTACGCTCAGAATTTGTGGATTTATCCATTTATCGCACAATACCTTTGAAATGATGCCATTATAATTTCCACACACTCCCTAATACTGCCAACTCTCAATAATACCATGGATTTTCACAGTATAAATCACCCACACACAGATACAATCCTAAAACCATGCCCTTCATACTCCTTCAACACTCTGTTATCCTTCCCAGCTCGCCACACATCATAATTACCATACCCCATCACAGCAAGGCACCTATGATTGCCAATCATCCAAAATGGGGTTGCTACATCACTCAGAAGCACCTAGTTGATGTGCCCATCAATCATTTAATGAAATGATGTGATTGACACAAATACCCTTCCAGCTATGATAATTACAGCCATGGTAACTACAGACTGCATTTACTAAGGCTGTTACAGTGCCAAGACATCGAATTACTGTTGCCACAAGTGTACACCTCAGTATGGCAACTGCAGCTCAGAATTCCGCAGCTAAACAGCATCTCATGATCCGCTCATCGCTCAATAAAACCACACGGTTCGCATCCATACACGGCAATGTTGAAGAGTTGCTGTTACTTTAGAACCACAGATTCCATATGTTTACTACAGCTATTACAAAAGCCAAGGACTTACAGCCTTACTAAGGCTCCAAAGAATATTCTATTTATAAAATTGTACTTGTAGTATAAAAACTAGGTAGATACCGCATTTTTAGAGCAAGTTCTTACCCAGTTGATGAGACTACAGCATTCCAGTCAGCTATGGTTACTCCAAGTTATCCCTCACCACTTGCTTTACTCTTAACATTGTTGGTTCACTTTGGATATTGCACCAATACACAGAATCTCGCATCAATAACTTGCTTTTGTCTTTAATGCCGCAACATCACTTCACTTTCACCACATAGGATTCTTTCATCACTTTCACCTTCTACATCCCCATCGTTTTCATTGTCCAGTTCAGTATTGCCTCCGTGTAGGCCCAGTTCAGCACCATTCTTCATAGGATCACCCTCGTCTTTATCATTGTTCAGAGTTGCCATGCATCTATTGCCACAACACCCCTCTCAGCACCACAGTTGCTACGTTTTCTTCCATTTCCAAGGCATTTTCCGCATGTTAATTGCCATTGTTTTGACTCAGCATCGCAGTACACCTTCAGGACACATTTTCTAGTCTTTCCCCATGATTTCTAGCTCGTTGCTATGATTTCTCATGCATTGCCACAGTTACTAGAGCTATTTTCGTGCTCTTTAGCCCATCTCCATGTTTTCTAGACTGTTTTTATTGGTTTCTATCATGGTTTCTTGGTATCCACATCATACCAGATTCTGTCCCATCTCGTTTATCGAGATCCTTCCCGGCTTACAGCCAACATCTACTAGTACTCCTTGACCAAAAGTACTACTTCGCTGACTGAAAAGTCACAGTGTATCTTGTGTTATAGAGGAATTGACCACACAGAGGTGCACCAAACCAGTCGCAAACACGTTGCCTTGATTGCTGTATTGCTATGTTAATTGCCTAAGCTCTCTCAGAGTTTTGGGTGTTGCCATTGCCACAGAAGTCTAGGCTCATCATCGGACTGGTTGGAGGGCCGGACTCCTCGGTCCAGCCTCATTCTGAAGATAAGTTACAAACATAAAGCAGAACACAGAAGGACTAGATTACTCGTCATCTTGACGACTTGAATGAACCTAGAAAAGAATTGGTAAGTCCACAACAGTTCACAATGTGAAATGAACTTAGTCTAGAACACAAATAACCCTGGAATAACTGAATAACCGACACTTGGCACCAAGATAGTTAAAGATTGTGCAGTGATTGAAGCAAATACAATTTTGGTCTGATGATCGATCACAATTGGTGGTTACATCCTTGAGATACCAGGCACTCTGTAGTATTGAATAGGAATCCACACAGCAAGGCATGAAGGAGTAGCAAGGAGTTCCTATAGACCATTAGGGCACTCCTCAGCAATAGAATGACCACCAGTCATTCTGTCCAACTGAATAGAAATCTTGGAATGGTGCAATCCTTGTAAATTAATTACTCATCATTTGTATTGATACCCAAAGCTCATACCATAGTTACTTTTAGATACAAGCTCCTATACCTAGGATAGAAATCATATAAATTAGCAGCAACTAGATGCATAATGGCAGGAAAGCATTCCCCCCATGTTTGTGCTAGTAGCCTTATAGCTACCTAATCAATCACTGGTTTTAATTGCATATCCTCAACTGAAGTGAATTAAGTTTACCAAGTCAACCCCAAAAGGGTGGCTATAAGTAATCTAGAAGAACTAAGTAGGAAGAAGAGTCATCCCCATGTTTGTGCCTTGCTAGTTAATTGAACTGCTCTGCATACAAAGGCCTCATGCTCTCTCACCAACTAAAGTGATCTAGATGTGCTAAGTCAACCACAGACCAAAGACATTGCCTAGTTCAAGTGAAATAAGCTCTAGAACACTTTAAGTTTGAACAGTTGATGAGTCAGTATACTCTAGATCTGTGTACTCTTTGCAAGTCTCATACTTGAAGCCAGGACATGTGAGTTCTTTGTCACAAGTGTGTGTGCTTGTGTTGTAATCAAGTCTGTGTACTCCAGAGCAATTACACTCTTTGTAGACCTCTAGGTCTTTGATTGTTCAATTGTTAAAGCTTCCCTAGTTAAAGCTTTACCAGCTCTTCTAGACGAAGTCATTGGAAGTCTAAACCACTCAAATTATACCTTACAAAACCCCCACATCCATATACCTCGCTGTTACAATTAGTGTATCTTGTGTAAACACTTCTAGACTTGAATTGAAGTTGTTTTGAAACAAACCCAATTGATTATCAATATCTAAGTACACCACGAGTGCTTCTACTGTACTCACCCTCAAACTTAACATTGGTAATTGTGTGTGTGTGTGTGTGATTTAGTATCTAGATTGATAATCTAGACACTTGTTGCATTTATGCACTGCCCATTACTGAGCACATCAATGGGCTGACTTGTGTTGGTATAGATGGAATATGCACTCACTTTTTTTATTTTTTTATTTTTTTTACTCTGCAGATCTGCTTAGGAAAGGATGGCTCTGTTTCCGCTCCTATATGTAACATGTAGCAAGGTACCAGCATTGCGGTGCCCACTCAGATACTACACACAACTTGTACCAGACCAATAACTGGCATGCTATTGCATTTGTTTGTAGACCCTATGTGTCTGCACTTCTCTATTCTTGGGGATAGCCTAGCTTTCCTAACTCTGGACTATAAAAATTGTGACCCGCCTGCAGATTGACAGCAGATACTCTTTTCTCTTCTTCCTCTTCCTCACTCTCCCACTTGTCCCCTATTCTGCTGTTTGGATGTGCCTCCCAATCTGAAACAATGGATCCACTGGAGATAACCTTGAGTACTGGCATAAGCACTACCCTGTATACACCCTCTGGTCTAAGCTTGCCTGCCTCTACCTCATATGCCCACTCAAATGCATGCACCTTCCTGAAATTGTTGATGTCCCTGATTTTGGCATACTCAGTGCACATAAACAGTATCATTCACCTGAACCAGTTGGGATCCAAAAACAATACAACTTGTTTGATTAGTGCATCATTTGCTGTCTCCACACTGAATGATTTGTATACAACAATATTGGCATGCCTCATATGAGAGTGGCATGCTTTGTGCTGCACCACATCTATGTGTGCATCAAATTTTGGCTTTCACCTTGACACAGTGACAAGGTGAACATGCTCTCTCTATTTTCTTCTCCACTTTACCAGGTTCCATTCATCACTGCCCAAGACATAGAGCTCCTATAGAATCTGCTTGGGCAGCCACCCATTCTCTCATCCACCAGGTGACATGCTTATCTGCCAGGCCATGCACTATCTGCTTCATTTCATCCGTGTTTGATGAGCCCAGACTTCAAAAGATGACATCTATCAACCTGAAGCATTCTCACCAGCAGGTGGCGAAAGGTTTACTCTCATGAGTGGACAAATCATTTCATGTCAGATAGCCATATATGGCTATTCCCCAACTGAGCCAGAAGAGGAAGGTTTTGCAAAAGTGGCTTGACAATGCTAGAGTTGTCCATAAGCAGACAATAATGTGCCAGCTTGGAGTGGATATTGCCCTTACTAGGCAATATTCAGGGCTATTGGAGCAGATACACTCATAAGCAGAGAGCTGGTTCAGATCTGCTAGTATTTAAGCACACATGTTGTACTTAGAATTCAGTTAACCTCACTTGCTCAAAGAACGCTAAAGAAATAAATTCCGCTACTCTCCTAAGCATATCTAGCTCTGAGCCTAGCATTGCGAGCAGATTGCTAGGAATCCTCCTCTTCACACAACTATTCTCTGTTCAGCATCCTAAGTGGATGCCTGAACTACTTCTCTCTATCATATCCACAGATGGAGCAGATTCTATTGGATCTCTTCAGAGTGGGTGGTAACCCTCCTTGCATATACAAAAGATCTTGCAGATGCAGACACAACTCTCTCTTACCAGAGAGTTTGCTAGCCTTACAGTGGTAAGTGATAATAGTACTTTATGCTCTTGTCAACTACAGTCAAGGACCAGTCAATGAGACACTCAAATTTAGAAAGTCTTCAGAAGAGTGAAAATATGATTCCTGACCTGATCAGCTGTTAGAAGTAGAAAGTATGCTATGACAAAAACATAATGGTATAAAATCTGGTTGGGATATGGGCCAAAAGCCCCATGCTAGAGAACATCAGTGCAGAATTGCCTTATTGCATGGTTACCACTCAATGAGACATGTCACATCACACTGGCAATCTACCAGCAAATCTATATATGGCAATCATTTGTAATCTGGATCTAATTGAATTCCCTGTCATCAACACTGATTTCCTCCTTCTCCTCCTCTTCCTTGCTGTCCTCATTATCAGTAGAAAGTGCCTCAAGTTCAGCCTGTGTATATTTGGGGAAAGGCTTTTCAATCTCTCCAAAATCAGCTAGTTTCAGCTTATTCTTATGAGTTGAGTGCTCATTCTTTTTGTCATTCTGCCATGCCAGCACAGCCTGGTGGAAGCACTCACACTTTTATTGTTTCTCTTCACATGTCTCTTGTCCTCTTGTGTCCATCACACCATAGCTGTCACCTTCTTGTTCTGCAGCAGTGCATGACATGCCTTTTTCTTTTTTGCTTCTTCTGCTGCTTTTTCATGAGTGGTGACTACATTGAAGAAGTCATCTCCAGTCATCATCTTAAGTATGCCATCTGCCATGATGCCTCCTCACTTTTTGGTCCCTTTCTCCTCTACTGATTGAAGTTGCAGCTGTGACTGGCTAACATAGATATTCTGCAGAACTGCTGTCACTTGCATTCCTATCATGGCCCCTTTCCAGAGTGTATTGTGTTCATCTGACTGTCTCAAAGCCCTCTTTAAGCTAGCCTCAAGCTCTGTCCATGGTTGCTGATTGAGGATATCATTATATTTCTGTTTCATTGAGGATATGGCAGATGTAGTATATTTTGGTGGGCTTGAGAGTGATTGGAGTAATGAAGACAACACAAGAAATGATCCTGAAGATGTTGTGAGGCTATCAAGGATGTCTTGTGGAGTTGGAGCACTATGTGTATGGCCAGATTGACTTGGGGAGAAAACAAAATGTTGACCTGATGGTTCAACTACTGGATTCTGATATGTCTGTCCTGTCATCATGGTTTGCATACTGATTCTTGATGCAGATAGTCATCAGCTTCAACATGTGATGCACAGGACTAGACTATAGTGTGGGCATTGTGTTCTCTGTTATGTCTCCAGACTGGGCACCATCATCTCTTCGCTGATAACATTGAGATTGAGAGGTATGACTCCTGTCTTCTCAAATGTGGCTTCAATATTCTCCAGAGTGAGTGCAGCTATATGTGCAATGCTATATATTTCCAGAAAGTTTGATTTTGTGACTTTCTGACATGTCCTCTGTTCATGTTCATCATGCACTTCACTCCACCATCATTTGACCACACTGAAAATCACAATGTCCAGACCCTGATATGCATGCATGGAGTGTGAAGGATAGCAGAGGACTTCAATGGCATGAGTGCGGGTATATTCTAGAAACTCCTGTGTATAATGAGAGTTATGACCATCCACCAGAAGCAAATGTCGGTGGCTGGCTGCCTTGCTTTCTGTCTGCCTATTGAAGTCCTTGATCCACTTCATGCCTATTTCACGATCAGTATATCCCTTCTTCTGGTATCCAATTCTATCCCTGCATAAGTATGATATCAATATTGCATTCTTTTACTCATGATATTTTCAAGAGGTTATTCTGCTTCCATGACATCTGATAACTCTCGCTGTTGAATATGATGGCAGAAGCCACCCAGGTACCATCTACACAGATCATTGTGATTATGGTGATGTTCTCTCTGTCTCTTCTTCACTGTTGGTGCTGAATCTTTGCACCTTGAGGACTATAGACCCTTTCTTTCACACCAATTCCTTGCTGAATCCCTGTCTCATCTGTCCCATAGATTAACTCAGGAGGTATGATATTATTTTCTCCATCTCTTTCAATCACAGCTTCTAAAAGCTTAAAAAACTCCTCTTTTGTATAAGGGTTCACAGTGCATGCACATGAGTGGTCTAGAGGGTGAGACCAAAATGCTTTTATTTCATCTGAGTGCTTTTCAACAAAACACTTTGCCCAGTTTTAACCAACTCCTTTGGCTGGAAATTCACTGTCAGGCCTATAGCATGCTCAATAAATTTCATTCACATGCTCTGTAATGCGTCAAAGACTAAGTGGGAATCCCTGATAAGCTATCATTTTCATGTAGGCAAGCACAGCATGCCATTCTTCCATGGTAAGCCATCTCTTATTCTTATTGAATTGTGATAGACTCATAGTAATCTCTCAAACACAGTGGGATAATGTGGTTTTGTCCAGGGAGATCTCTTGGTGTGTTTCCATCAAGCACTCCTTTTCCAACTCCTTGCATATTGTCCTCAGTCCTTTCCTCTTCTCCCCAAGTGGCCATACCATTCCCAGTATGCATTTTCGGCTTTGTCCATATATGTATCATGGTTTTCCTGGCATATTTGTGCCTTTTTGGTGTCTGATTTGGAGTGCCCAACCATTTTTGCAGTGTAGTAATGTGTTCTTGTGAAGGTAATAGAAGCTGAGTGCACCCAATGCAAGTAGAATGCAATAAGCAATGTGTAAAGACAAAAATAAAAGTATGCCACTGAATGTATCCTAATATGGTAATCCATGATGTGACATAGCAATCCACCTCTAAAAAAATTACAGTCATAGTTCATTCCCAACTACTTCGGAAATTTGTTACTATACATGGACATGTCACAGTATGATTTATACACAAAGTCTGAGACTAATTTGACTGTGAGGGAAGCACCCAGGCCAAGTGTTTTATTGACCGGTACTGTCTCAGTGACCAGTCCTTGACTGTAGTGGTATTTCATGATTGACTATCCTCCAAGGTAGCATTCCTTTGGGGACTCCCTGAAGAAGCTCCTGATAATCATTATGCCAGTGTTGATGTAGATGATCAATATTGTCCAGTATATACTGCTCAGTCACCCATCCTTTGCTTTTGTTAGCCTTAGGTATATGGGCACCACTGTTCTCAACTTGTGGAGTGCTGAGTTCATCCTTTATGTCATTCATTGGGGTATATGAATGCCATAAACTTATAAGGTCTCTCAGATTTGATCTCTGTTGCTGGGACAATAAGTGATAGCCTATCATTAATGTTGGGATCAGGATCAACAAGGATCTTGGAGGAGATGAGTTCACATACCTCTATATTACTAGGTGCTAGTATGGGTGGCTCAACTGCTATTGAGCTATTCCCTTTTTGTTGAGAGATATTTGGTTTGGGTACTGGGTTAATTGTATCCTTAGTATAGCAGATAGGCAGATTATTATCAGAGCTGGCCAAAAACTCTGTTTTAACCATTATAAGTGCTGCTGAACCAGAAGGAAGGGGATTAACAGTTCTCCCTGTATCTTCTAGATCTAGCACTTCTATAGTAGGTCTATTATGGAGTCAATTACCTCTGGTAGGAGGAATTGGATACCATAGTCGATAGCATTGTGCATCATGTATAAGGCCATTAATCAGTATGATTTCTGCTGGGATGTTAACTCCACTGATGCTAACATATTTATTCTCAAAGTCTAGGACCACATTGTGTTGATATCTATGAGTAAGTCATATCAATCAATATTGATGATGTTGACATATTCATCAATTTTTAGATCAGCTAACTCCAGATGAGTCATGGTTCTAAAATTAATTTTGGATCTGCTCTCTACAGTTTTCAATTGCAAAGTAATTGGTTCAACTAAATTAAACACAAGTGTCTTAGATACATCAGCAAAATGAGGTGACATTGTCATAGAAGTACTTCTACTATCCCATTGACATCTGTGTAAGTTGACAGATACATTTTGTCAGATGTAAAGTACATCAGCTGACTCTTGGGTTTAACTGCAATCTTCAGCTTATAGCATGTAGATGGTTGAGTCTCTGGTCCATCCTTGGTCATGGTATTCAAGTGAGTATTTTGAATGTATTTCATTTGGATTGAATGCTGAAAAGTTAGGTTCACTATCCATATAGTTACTCCTGGAGCAATCAGGAACCTCCAACTCCACATTCTATGTGGTGCTACAAGAGTTCTATACTAGCTAAAGGATTTTGCTTTCTCAATGTGATGGTAAGACAACTTCCCTGTGGATTGCAACTTCTATTATCATCATCAAACATCTGCAAGAGACTGTCTGGAGTTCTATGATCTGGAGTTCTTCTTATCCAAAAGTGAGATCAATGAGGCCAGTTTACATATCAAAAATGCACACAAGTCAGAGAAAAAGTGCTACTCATCAAAGCATAGCTGTTGATGAGGATGTAAAATCCTTTGAAGCTACTGATGAGAAAAAAGAAAAAACTTATAAAGAATGTTATGATGATCAAGGGCTAACTACTCTTGTTTGCCATCATAATGTTCTTTTGTAAATGTAGATACTTCTGGAGAACAGCAAAAGTATGCTGTGGCACTTCTCAACCATCTTGATTCAAACCTTCTGGAAGCAGTCACTATTGCAGTTTTATATGACATTGGGTGTGTGATAAATGAAAGTGTTAATTTGGTGAGCATTTCATCACTAATATCTGAAGTTTTTGCTGACCATAATTATTGTTAAGAATCAGGGTATTTGAGGTCATGAATTCTTAAGTAAAACCCGAGTTGTGAGCGAGGATGTCTGAAAGCCGAGTTCTAACCACCAAGAGGGATCTGATAGGGTGCTAACAAGTGCTAGGCGTAGTTAATGAGGGTGTCAGCAAGCACTAGGTGTAACTAACAGGGTTTCCAACAAGCGCTAGGCGTAGTTGGGAAGCAGTCGATTGGCAAGCACTAGGCATAACTGATCAGAGATGCTTGAATCACACAGTTAAGTGGACATTGAACAGTAGTAAAATTAGATTAAGAGATCCTAATACAATTTATCTATGAGTTTATATACTAATAGAAAGTTTGAGTCATTATTATTCTACAACGTTCCATAATATTCTAGTATTAGTATGAAGAATTGAGAGAGTAAAAGAAAGTAATAGAAAATACCAGCGAGTCACCATTAAGACCGAGAAGGCCAAGTGTGGGCATGTGTTGACTCATGCACCAAGTCAATGGATAGGTAAAATCCATAACAGAGCCCCCCCAGTCTACATATGCCTTAACGAGGCTAAAGGAAAGGTAAATAAAGAGGTAGAAGAAGTGAACCCAGTCGTACATTTGAATTGTTCTGTGACTTCAAGTATGGGGGAATAGAATTTATCCCACATCCTTCACATATAGAGGGCAAGGTTTGCCACATTTAGGATTGCCATCATGTACAGACTTCTCATTCATAGATGAATCAAGAATTAGGCTGAAGTCTAGTTTGGGGGCTTGATTGGGTACCGTAAGTGAATGTGTGGATGAATGCCTGGAGTCAACTATTATGGTAAATTTGAAACGGTTTCCATAGCTGTATGCACCTAAATTTGGTTCAGATGATATGCAAGTAGAGGAAGCCCAAGGCTGCATGCGACAAAGCTGGGAATCAGCATGTGCTGCCGGTTCATGGGAGATGTTTCCAAAACAGGAACGATATTGATGATGGGCCCCATCATTTCATTGCCTAATCGATCCTGCCTTTGTTCCATTCATGCTCGAGATTGTATCCAGCTTCTGGCATTGTCTTGAAGCCTCAGTATTATCCAATTCGTCTCCTTGTGCATGTATGCATCGCCTAAGACCCAAGACTTCTGTATCATCCACTGATCACCTGGGCACAGTCAGTGCCAGGCTTGTCGAACACACAAGAAAGCTGGTCTCTGCATGTCCAGAGATAAAAAAGGAAGATACTGCGATAGATGTGATAAAACGGTCACTAGGTATGTCATCCAAGTTATTGATAAGCCAGACACACTAATTCAATTGCTTGTGTTCAGTTTTCTCTGTCCAATTGAGTTTCAATGATACAGTGTAGAACGTGATGCTCAGCAGATGATCTGTCAGTAGCCGATTTGACTCCTGCTTAACCACCACCATTTCCACTATGATTGACAGCCAAGAGTAAATTGAAAACCTAAGGAAGTTCATTGATTCCAGAATAAGCTCACAAAGGAATTCCAATTGAGGTGAGCACAGAGTTCTTTGGAGATGGCGCTGTTGATTATTGATCCCAGCTATAAGATCCCGTAGCATAGTAAAAATTGGGGGAGATCGTGAATTCTGGAATTTACACGAAGCTTGTTGCATCAAGAACTACCAGATCTTTCCTGAGATCCGTTAGAAGGACTTGTGGTTGACTGGGTTTTCGTAGGTAGGCGAGTTTGATTTTTATCTCATGGACTCATCAAATGACTGTCGTATCCATGAAGCCTTCGCTTGACATGTATCCGAGGTAGGAAATCAGATTCCTCTGGCTTGTACACCGTACACTCGATATTGTTATGACAATGAGTGTTCTCAATTGTTGGTGTACTAGCATATTCGTGACTTGGCCATGAACAAGATATGGGTTCTGTTTCCATGGCAGTCATGGCAGTATAGTTACCAGGGCTTCTCACAGCTGTTTGGAGGTGCGCTAATGATAGAGTTGGAGCTGATTTCTCCGAAATGAAGCATTGATCAACTTTGCTTCGAAGACAAGTAAACGAGGATGGCTGCTGCATGCATTCCCTCCTTTGTATTAGTCTATGCCAGCAGTTAATGAGGTTGAACATAGGATGATGGAATAGTTGCTGCAATTGTTTTTGCAGCTGAAGGATGCGACATCTCACTCTACGCAGTATCAAGGACTTTCTATTCCTTTCTGAAAAGGGCATGCAGGGTGTATTTGAAGCGATTTGGAAGGTGCAAATTCTGTTACCGGTTAAATTGTAATTGATTGAAGTATTGGTATCATAGTCCAGGGCTTCAAGGTTCAGAACTCTGTTCTTTTGATTGTACTGTTCCTCTTCTCTTGTAATGATACTTGGTACTCCCCCCAAGCTCCAGTTGGAGGCCGAGTTGTGATGAGAGGTCTTTGACTTGGAATATAATGCAGGAGGAACAGTAGGAAGGTAGTATTCTTGTTTTCCAAGATGGGCTCTATCTGCATTACACTGAGTTGTGAAAAGGCTTTCATCTAGTATCACACGTGTCTGACCTCTGTCCCAGTCATGGACATCATCAAGCATATAGAGGAAATGCTCGATGCGAATGCAGTACTGTAAGGCACACATCTCAAAGTCGTTGGCTGTTAATCCTTTCCTGGTGTCGATGGCCCATACAGGTGGTCGGAGATCTGGATAACCAAAGGTTTCAAGAGATGAAGAGGCCAATGAATGGCGAGTCATCAATCTGGTGAGAAATTCCTGATAGATATTCTCATCTAATTTGTACACAACGTCTTTCGCAAACATGGTACAGGCAGAAATGGATGTGAGAAGGTAATCCAGAATGCTTGTCTCTTCTGGAAAGATCTTTGTGTACTGGTTATGTGTCAAAGCACTGGCAGTTCATAAGCCATTCCCGAGTTTCCTGTTTCTACCGTGTTTGAGTAACTCTATGATGTGATCCTTGTGTGATTGCAAATGTGAATGTTCCTTGAAGGTAAAAAGGGGAACAGGTGATGGCCACAAGCGAGTAACATTTCTGGTATCAGTGTCTGCGATGTCTACCGGGTCGACTGGCAATACAAGCAGTGCTAGAGAATCCGGAAATGTGAATGAGTTGTCAGACAGATGATGGAATGGGGGAGTAGATTGCGAATCACACAAATGGATTGATGCAATGGATTCAGACATAGTATTTAAATCCAATGCAATTATGCATGAGAAGGTGCTGAAGCGAGCAGGAAATAATGGATAGATTGATTCCCTCTACAAGGTGTTCCCAATGTGTCCACCAATGTTAAGAATCAGGGTATTTGAGGTCATGAATTCTCAAGTAAAACCCGAGTTGTGAGCGAGGATGTCTGAAAGCCGAGTTCTAACCACCAAGAGGGATCCAATAGGGTGCTAACAAGTGCTAGGCGTAGTTAACAAGGGTGTCAGCAAGCGCTAGGCATAACTAACAGGGTTTCCAACAAGTGCTAGGCGTAGTTGGGAAGCAGTCGATTGGCAAGCACTAGGCATAACTGATCAGAGATGCTTGAATCACACAGTTAAGTGGACATTGAACAGTAGTAAAATTAGATTAAGAGATCCTAATACAATTTATCTATGAGTTTATATACTAATAGAAAGTTTGAGTCATTATTATTCTACAACGTTCCATAATATTCTAGTATTAGTATGAAGAATTGAGAGAGTAAAAGAAAGTAATAGAAAATACCAGTGAGTCACCGTTAAGACTGAGAAGGCCGAGTGTGGGCATGTGTTGACTCATGCACCAAGTCAACAGATAGGTAAAATCCATAACAATTATTCCAGTATGATATATATTTTCTTACTTAGCAAGCCATGTTCACAACACAATCAATCCAGGACAATCTAAGTGGATGGATCTGACAGAAGTTAAAGAAGGGTGTTGAGAAGAAGGGTGTCAAGGCTCATGCAGATCTGGAATCTTTCAGAAAGCTAATTGCATATTTACACCCACAATTGGATGTTCAATGGCAGACACAGATATCAATACATTCACATATGTTTAGTTTTCCTCTTTTTTTCAGATGCATTAGTATAGTTGAACAAAAAGCTGGATGTCATCTTGACATTATGGACACATGCAGATACTGTGGAAATAGCTATCCAAGTAGCATGGGAAACTTTACTATTGATGCCTAATCATACCAAGCACCTTCTGATCATTGATCTATTGCAACTTTTATACATCCACAAACAGCTCTGTGCTCAGATTGGTCAGACATTCCCTGAACTGGTTGACATTGCTTCTTGCATATGATCTTAAGATGAATATCTGCAAGTGGGCAATTGGAATCTTTTCAAATAGGATGGATCAAGCCACAGGCAGATGTGAACAGGCTCTTAGTAGGTATCATCCATACCTTAGAAGAGTCTATCTGATGTTTTGCAGGTACTAAGTTCTATCAACAAACTTGAAAGTCTATCAGCCACTGCAAGCAAGTTCTCATGGCTGCCATTCAGAAGTTCAATGGAATATGTTGAACAACTGGAACATTTGGTGAACAAGAATAAAATCAAGTTTTCTTTGCTGCACTGACTGTCCAATTAGTGAAAGATAAGATAGGTTAAATAAAATATTCCCACAGGTTGTTTAGGATTACATTATAACTGAGTAATTATATATAATTATATATACATAGGACTTGGAATTCACTTTCAAAGATTTTTATACCTTTGGCAACCAAAATTGGGATATTGTGATAGTTTTCCACTTCATATATGCATCACTTGGCATTTTCTTTTGTTTAGAATTTTATTCAGCTGAATTTTGAAATTGACCATGGCTTTCTCAAGTGAAGTCTTTTTGATAAGCATGGCAGTTCAGGACTATGAAAGAGAAGAAGAATAATCTAGATTACAAACTGTTTTCAAGGAATAAGAAGGTATTGGTGCATTCTAACTCATCTTTTCTCAGTGTCTACTGAGACCAGTGACAGAAAATATGAAGGAGAGGACACTTTAAAGCAGAAGAAGAATTAAAATCATCATCTTCTAATGGCAGGGTGCAAAAACTGATGTGGCTTTGACTTGGGGTATATGCAACCTGTGTTACATGCATGCTGCAGACATTCACTTCACACTGACTTCAAGACATTCGCTTCACACTGACTTCAAGCATAGACTTCACATCAACAGATCATGATATCAGACCTCTGTGATCTTTGGCTGCTCACCATTTACTCTGCTCTACTTAATATTTCATTTCCGTTTCATTTTACTATTTCACATATTAAATGTAGAACCCAAATCCAGTAGTGAACAGACCTCTGTCAGATTCCATCAGACTCAGACTCAGACTACCTACTCATATATATACTGTAGAATTACTTGTGGTTACTCAGTTCAAATATCAACTTGGTTTAACCAAATCTCTCTCTAACTCTAAGTCTAATCTATCGCTCTCCAGTCCACAGCCTCCACTCCATTGGACTATCTCTTAAACACTACCTAAACCTTTGCTCTCTGCAGACTTTGCTCTGCAATTCAATCTTAGGGCTTTGGCTCAAGGGTGACATTGCTAATAGCTTCACCAACACCCACACACTCTGCGAACCTCTGCTTGTGTGAGTTACCTTTGTCTATTTGGCATGTCCCTAACACCTTCCTTGATGAACTCTGAATCAACTTTAGTCCTTTTGATGCCATTGGAGATGCCAAAGATGCCCTTGAACATCTCAGGATGTGTGATGGAGACCAAATCATGAAGTATATAGTTCAGTTCAACCAATATGCCTCACAAGTTGGTTATGGTGATAATTTCCTCTGTCACACTTTCTACTGCAGACTATGCACCTGCATTAAGGATGATATGGCTTACCATGGAAAGCCTAACAATCTTTGTGATATGCATTTCCTAGCCTAAGAACTTGACACTTGCTATTGGACTCAGAGGACTGAGATATCCTATGAAAGTTGAGAAAACAAGTCCTTTGGTTCATATTCCAACAACCCTAAATCCAAGGGTTCCAACTCCAACTCCAATTTTTTGGCTCTGGTTCAGCTCTGAAGTCTTTGGATTCCAATTCCTCAGGATCTGCTCCCAATCCAAAGCCCTATGCTGATAAGCTAGGCAAAGACAGCTATCTTACTCAGGAAGAAAAGGACTGCTGTCAGAAGAACAATCTTTGCATGTTCTATGGAAGTGAGCACAAGACTGAGGACTGCAACAAATGCAAGGCTGCAGCTTCCACTAAAGGCCATGCTGCAGAAGTTGAAGATCCAGCTCCTGCCTCTGAGGATCTGGCTCTGACAGAGTTGGAAAACTAGAGGGCAGCCCTGTATTCTCTATGCAAGATCAGGGTTGTGTTGACTGTATTTGCACATTGGAGGTTGTTGCCCTCAACACTGCCACTCTTTCAAATCATTCACTCACTGTATTACTCTCTTCTGAAGTCAACTCTGGTATAGAGTCCAATGGCTCACCAATTATTACTATTTTTTGTTTTTGTTTTTGTTTTTTGTAGAGCATGCACAATGTACATAGTAAACTGCAATTAACTAGGTTCACTCAGGTCACTTGCTTGGTTGGGGGGTATGCCCCAGACAGTGTGTTGAGGTGTTCTTATTGATATAGCCAAACCAGAACTTCTACGCAAGGAAATGTATTACACACGACTATTCTAGTTCATGTGGGACTCAGTGCCTGCCTCTTCATCATCACTGGATGGGCATGATACCCACTAAAACCCTGCTCTGGTCCATTCAATCCTCCAGTAAGCCTTTCTCATCTCTCAGTGTACCCTTCCAGATAAGGTATAGCATGGATGCGGATGATCTGCAGATATCTGAACAGGTATCTGAAAAAATACCTGTGGATGTGGCTGTGCCTGGATATCCAGATTCATGGCATCTGGATCTGCTGGATGCAGATATGACTTTAACAACCTTGAATATCCATAGATGTTCTATTTATTTCTCTCTGTCTTATTCCCCATGTGTGAAATGAGCCTCTTAGGGTTTTTAGATCAAGGATTTTGAATCCAGCATCAGATTTATAATTGGAGGCCACCCTGGTCCATGGTAAGCAAACGGAGAATTTTTTAATTTTGTGTCAAAGTTTACTTTATTTTTCCAGTCATTGTTTCAATAGTAGAACTAGTGTGGTAAAGGCATTCTAATGTTTTTGAGGTCAAGGATTTCGAATTCACCATCCAATCTGCTATCAGAGGCCACCCAGGTGCATGGGAAGTGATCAGAGATTTTAATGACTCTCTATTAAATATCACTTTCTTTTTCCACCACTTGTTTTGATAGCAAGATTTAGTTTTACAGTGCATCCTAGTGTTTTTGAGGCCAGGGAATTCAATTCTGCCATCTGATTTTTGATCAGGAGTCATCCACATCTGCAGGAAGCAATCAGAGATTTTATTGATTTTAATTACAAGTTGTATTCCTCTTTCTGGCTCTGATTTGTTGATGGATGCAGCTAAATCTATGTCTGCTATTGTTTTGAATGTTGAAGAATATAATGATAGCCTTGTCTGGCTATTTAAGGCAGCCCTGTATGCCTAAACATAAGTGGAATAAATATCATGTTTCTATCTGATTTTTATGCCTTGCACTATGGACACTCTCAAGTGATCGAAGACAGTGTTTAAAGACACCTTATAGTGTATAATTCACCTTTGAAAACTTAGAAGAAATGGGTAAAAACCCATTAAAATATGTAAAGATTGAATTTTTGACTAAAACAGACAGATATCCACAGAATGGATCCAGATCCATTCATGGATGCATCTGTGCTATGCCTTACTTCCAGATTGAAAGTACTTTAGCTTTTGCCATTGCTCTGGAGCCATACTTCTTTCTGTTGGCCAGCAAGCAATCAATCATTAATCCCCTGTTTATGGCTTCTATCCATAGATTCCTGGCTTCATCTTGGGTATGCCAACATGTCAGGTCTTTATCTCCCCACTGAATTCTTTGTTGACAGTGTATCTTCCATATCATGTGGACCATTTTAGTTATCAAGATTTGATACAGCCTGGTCACTGGCCCATCTACTGCTCTGTCTGTCTTCTTGATTTGTATGAGTGTCACACCTAAGGCAACCCCATAGGTGGGATGGATCCACTCCTATCCTCTCAGCTCCCATAACACCTTAGCAAGGCTCCACAGTGTGCTTTGTCCTTCAATAGAGCACTTCATCAGAATGTGTTCCATAGATACCTGTCTCATCACACTATCCTCTGTGCTATCAGCTTTCATCATCCTATCCTTAGGATTTTTCATCAACCTATTCTTCACCTTCTTCGAGAGTGGTACTTTACCACCTGCAAGCAGAGCAAAGGAGTTGAGTCCTGGCATATAGGGCTCATTGTCAATGTCAGATTCAGACATCCTCTTCTGTAGTTGGACAGGTTCTAAGCCCTTTGGAGAGATGACATCCTGGGTACCATTGTGGTCTTTAGGCTCACTTTGATTGTTGAGCTCAACTCCATCTTCCTGTTCAACTTCAAGCAACCATTCCTGGATGCTGTTGGTGTCGGTATCCCCCATATGGTTTATGGCTGGGTGGGCCTTCTCCTTCCAGTCACTGTTGTTAGGGATGGGGGTCACTGGGAGTGAAGTCTGTTTTTTATGGTCATTAGCATGTTCTTGCAATGCGAGAATGGCAAGTACATACAGTAGCCATTTCTCCTCCTGTTTCCTACTGTGTCAGGCCACTGTTGTTGGATACTACTCCTCCTTCCTTTGGCCCATCCAAGGGGAAGGTATGTCCAGGCTGTGTCTATGTCTTTAGAAGGGAGTTTCTTTTAGAGTAAAGTCTATGCACGTTCTGGCTCCTGGCCTCTCCATTTGCTGCCTGCTCTGCAACAGTAGCTGCCTTCTGTCCTGCTCTATTGTTTTTCTTGGTAGGGCCCCTTTTAATAGGTACAGAGTTTGCTGTCATAGCTGAGACATTGCTGGTATGTCTGGCAGGGGGACACATCTTGGAGTTCACAGTGTTGGAGTGAGCTACAGCTGTTTGGCTCTGGTTGCATGTCAAGATTCCAGTGGGTTCAGCTTGGTGGGACATTGTAGCAGAGAGGGAGAGTGCAGAGTAGCTGGATTTATGCTTTTGTCTGGGGTTTTGTTTGCAATTTTGCATCTATGTCGGCTGGAAGTATTTATGCAGGAAGATAGGTCAGACCAGGGTGGAGAAAATGAGAGTGCCATTCTTCTTAATTCGGTTTTCTTGTTGCTTTGTTCTCCATGTGCTCCTTTTCATTGTTATGTGTCAGTGCACTGAGGTTTGAGGAGAAGGTTGTGATCACTAGTATCTTTTGCTCATTTATGTATGCTACCACAATGTAGTTGTCTTTGCATAGTGTGCTGAGGCTGGAAGGGAGAGCACTTTGTCCCATTGTCCATCATCATAGAGTGCTTCTTTGTCATGTCAGGAATGGTGTGGAAGATGCCACATAGGGTCACAAGTATCATTTAATCATTTGTGACTGTGACTTATCACCTTCTTGCTTTGTTCACACTTCCTTAAGAGTGATGCACTTTGTTATCACAACATTGTTCATCCTTGCATGTTTTTCCTAGGTGCCTTCTCCTGTTGAAATACATCTCTTTTCAGGTTGAGTCTACTTTGTGTTCTTAAATTAGCAGTCTTGGCATGGAAATACTTTCCATGGATAGCAGCCATTCAGTTGTGCCACTCCATGGATTGAGGGGTGCAGGTTTGTGTCATTCCAGCAAGATATATGTGTAAACTCAGTCTTGTCCTTGTCACAGAGAGCATGAGGGTGAGGGCCAGTTGTTTGCACCTCCGATGCATTGTCTAGCAACCTGGTATGTGTCAGACTTTACCTGCCACCTTGCAGGTCCATCTGAATCTCTAGCCACAAGTAGCAACAATGGTAGTTGCAGATCAAGGAGCCTCCTATCCTTTGTTTTCTTGCCTTGGTTGACTCTAGTTCTTGTTAGGAACATGCCAATAAGACAAGATAACTTGCATGAGCAGAGGTCTGCAGAGTGCATGGGCATTGGTGAAGCTATTAGCAATGTCACCCTTGAGCTGAAGCCCTGAGAATAGATTGCAGAGCAGAGTCCATGGAGAGCAAAGGTTTGGATAGAGTTTAAGAGATAGTCCAACAGAGTAGAGGCTGTGGACTTGAAAGTGATAGAGTTTGGACTTAGAGTCAGAGAGAGATTTGGCTAGTCCAAGTTGATATTTGAACTGAGTATCTACAAGTAATTCTACAGTATATATATGAATAGGTAATCTGAGTCAGAGTCCGATGGAATTCAGCAGAGGGCCTATTCACTACCCAATTTGGGTTCTAGAGTTAATATATGAAATAGTAAAATGAAATGGAAATGAAATATCAAATGGGGCAGAGTAAATGGTGAATGGCCAGAGGCTGTGGAGGTCCAATATCATGATCTGTTGATGCTGAGTCTATGCTTGAAGTTGGTGTGGAATGGAGGTCCATGGTATGCACGTAACAGTTCTAGCCATTGCTTCATCAACTCTAAATACATTGTGGATCACAACCTTCCTACCAAACCTATCCTCTCTGTCCAACTTTGGCTACTTGATGGCTCCACTGGATCTCACATTTCCCAATCCATTACTCTCCCAGTCTGTTTCCCTTCCAGAGACATCATCTCTATTGACTTCTATGTCACTCATCTAGATTTATCCTGTAACATTGTTCTGAGATACAACTGGCTTTCCTGCTGCAATCTGTTGATTGACTAGGTAAAGCACAGTATCACTTTCCATTCACCATTACCAGGTGTTTCTTCTCTTGCAAGTGCTTCTGCAGCCTCCAAAGCAACTGTGTCTAACCGTGTGGATATTCCTCATCCAACTTCCATCCCTATTCCAACCCAGGCTTCCAAGCCAACTCCAAGATCCTGATGGATTCTGCCACTATACAAACCCATCTACTCCTACCCTACTATTTCTTCCTTTTCTGCAACAGTTACACCCAAGATATCTATCATCTCTCTGGCTGCTTCTGTTTGAGTATATGCTGAAGATGGAGCCTAATAATACACCCTCCAACCTTCTGCACCTAGCATTGGTAGTAATGACTGGCTCCATGGTCTCACCAGATATGTCAGATGTACCAGTAGAATATTACAAGTTTGCTGATGTATTCAGTGACTCACTCTCTAAGAAACTCCCTGAGCATAGACCATATGACCTCAAGATCAATATTGAGAAAGGAACATCTCCTCCACTTGGTCCTATTTACTCCCTCACAGAGTCTGAGCTCAAAGCACTACATGAGTTTATTGACGATAATCTCTATAGCAGATTCATCACACCCTCACATTCTCCCCATGGAGCTCTGGTACTTTTTGTCAAGAAAAAGACTGGGGAGCTCTGTCTCTGTGTTGATTTCCATGACTTAAACAAGATATCCAAGAAAGACTATTATTCACCTTGCTCTCCAAGCACGTTAACCTTGAGGAAATATCTTGAAGCAGATCCATCATGCTGTTGGAATCCATGGATCCATTGATGTCTCCACTCTTGTTGAAGGAGCACTGTGCCTTCTGGTATGTTTGAATGCCACTGTGGAGGAAGCAGATGACCTTGTCAGACCAACATGTACCATTTCCAGAAAAAACCTTGTCATTGGCCTGAGGTGCAGGCTCAGTCTTCAAATGTTTAGGCATCAATGGCCCCACTGATGCACCTCCACCTTCTTCTTCACTTTTCTTCACAACACTTGCTGACCAGAATTTACGCTTCTGGGGCTCCACTGCCCCCACCTTCTTTTTGCCTGTGGCAATCTCCCACTTCCTCTTCAATTTGGCCATAGCAACCATTTTCAGATCTATTGGATCCACCTCTGAATCTCCATCACTCGCTGATGGAAACTCAGCTTTTCTTTCTGCCTCCAGCTTTTGCTGCTTCAAAACCTCAACTTTAGCAGCCCATGCCTTTTTATTTTGCCTCAATTTCTCAGCCTGCATCTCCTTTGCCCTGGTAACCTTCTACTCATTGTGCCTATTGACCACCTCATCATACCTCTTCTCTGCAGTGCTCTGCTCCTCTGTGAACACCTCATATTCTTTGAACAAAAGATTTGGGGGAGTTGGGGCTGACTCACATGGCTTGAGTGATGGAATTGCAGTATTCAATGGGACATTTTTAGCAATGAAGAGAGGAGGTGAGACAAAAAAGACAAAAGATGGTGAAAGTAGGAGGTTAAGTTGCAAAATTCCCACAATCACCACACATAACAATATTGATTGGCCATCAGGATCAGCACTCTTGAGGGCAAGAATGCTAAGGAGGGGGATACTGTTATGTGCATGCTGCAGGTCTCTGCTTCACACTGACTTCAAGCTGACTTCACCTTAACAAATCATACTATCAGACCTTCACAGCCTCCAGCTGCTTACCATTTACTCTGCTCCATTTAATATTTCATTTTTGTTTCATTTTACTATTTCATATATTAAAAATCTAGAACCCAAATTCAGTAGCAAACAGACCTCTGTTGGATTCCATCAGACTCTGACTCAGATTACCTACTCATATATATACTGTAGAATTACTTGTAGATACTCAGTTTGAATATCAACTTGGTTTAGCCAAATCTCTCTATGACTCTAAGTCTAATCTATTGCTCTCAAGTCCATAGCCTCTGCTCCATTGGACTATCTCTTAACTACATTCAAACCTTTGCTCTCCACAGACTCTGCTCTGCAATCCAATCTCAGGGCTTCAGCTCAAGGGTGACATTGCTAATAGCTTTGCCAATGCCCACACACTCCACAGACCTCCACTCGTGTGAGTTACCTTTGTCTATTTGGCACATCCCTAACAGAAGCAGTGGATTGAGGACAACATTGAACTTGTAGGATGGTGAGAGGGATGGATCATGTATGATGGAATGATCATTGTTCTCTATAAGAAGCCAGGCTTGAATGAAGATGCATACTATACCCGTAAGTCAAATTATGGTCTGAATGCACAGGTAGGGCTCCTCATCCTTGTTCCGATTGATCATACACTTCTCAGATTAGAAACATTCCATCAAATCTATGCATTGTGAACTTTTCCCATAGGATTACAGGCTCTGCACATGATGCTTCTGCATTTATGCATACAGCAGCAGGGCATTGGCAAGAGTGGATGTTCAAAGGCAATGAGTTTGCCTGAACTGATTCTGCATATACCTTGATTGCTCAGACTATTCCTGTTCATAAGTAGCCAGCAAGTTTCCAACAAAACAACTCAATCTTTGATTCAGCTGTCACACATCTTCAAATTCAATCTGAGCATTGTATGGGTGCCTTGAAGGGCCAATGGCAATGTCTCTGTGGTCTCAGGGTTCTTGTAAATAGCAACTAATAGCATCTCCTTGCCTGCCAATGAATTACCATTGCAATTATACTATACAACATTGTCATTGACACTGAAAGAGAAAAATGGGCTCAGTATTTTGCTCAACAGCATGATATGTCAGAAGAACCTGGTGTTGAAGATGGGGATGGCACTGGTGCTCACATTCTCCAGTCTGTACAAAATAGAGATGGCAAGGTAAAGTGACATGAGTTAATTCAGGAGCTTATAGAGGCAAATGACAATTGATTTATACTTTAACAATAAAAATAATGTTCAAAAAATTAAAGCACTGATAACGAAGAGAAAAACATGTCTTCCTCATTATCACTATCATCATCACTGCTGTCTGACATACTGGTGCCAGCAGTATCAATAGCCTCAAGTTTATGCCCCAGCTTCTTTGATTGCTCGCAGTACTCTTCCTTCATGATTAACTCCTCTCTATATTCATCAAGCATAAGCTTCTTGGTAGTGAGAAGCTGCTCATGTTATTGCATCCAGAAGTTCAGGCCAGCTGTATGGCTAGAAGAAAGCAGTGATTATTAAGAACATGAACATTACGTATGAATGAAAACATACTTCAGAGTTTGTGTAAGTCTCTTCAATAGACTTCTTGGACTTGCTGTGGGAATTCTTAATGCTGAACATTAAAGGCTTCAAACTGTATTTGTCATTCTTCACAAGCTTGTCTTTCTTGATACCAGAAGATGTTGCTCCTCCTTTAGCACCAGTATTTGTGAGGCTGATTTGTGAGGTGTCTGAATGTGAGCATGAACTGACAGATGTGCTATCATAGGAAGGAAGGTGATCTAGAAACCACTAATATTGGGTCCTTAGGTGTTGCAGAGGGGCTTATACCCTGTGCAGCTTTCTGGATCTTGTTGAGAAGCATCTGCATGGATTTCCTATTGTTGAAGGTGATTCCTCGCCATTGACTGGTTCATCCAAAGACATTGTTAATGCATCAAGAATGACATTCTTCTACTCTGGTGAGAAATTGTCCTCTTCAAGAGGCTGGATGATGCGAGTCTCAAAGCCTTCAGGATCTGTAGTAGTAGTCAGACAGATGGGATTGATGTTTGGACATGCCACAATCAGCTTGTGCAACTCCAGAAAAAACTCAAATCATGCTTGAATCCCATCTGTATAAAGCAGACTGAGTCAAGGATACTCAACATATAAACTGAAACATATACTCCAAAGATTTAGATGCTCTGGGGCTGTATCCTCACATAGTCCACTTGCAGAAACATAGAAGTTTATTTTTGTATACACTTCCCAGTCATCACCATCAAATTCTGTTATCTTCACACCTCCACCAGTTTTGTGAAGATGGGCCATCTCTTCCTTGTACTTTTTTATTAAGCTATCACCCCAGATGTTTAGTAGATCTGCTGGCCAGTATAGAATACAAAATGTATGCTGTGAACTGATTCTTGACATGTGTACCAAGTTCCTGAACATCTGCATCATTTCCAATGAACTCCAACCATAGATCCCTTGCCAGACATATAAAAAGCTGTGTTTTTGACTTGCCAGTGGTGTTCTGAAGCTCATTAGAGGTCACACCATGTATTACAGCAAAATAATTGCACACCTCATTTGGATCCTTCTTTCCAAAGAGCCCCTTGAAGTACTCATCTTTTCCAATCAAATGGATAAGGTCCCATATCTTTGCCTGCTTGTTGGCATGCCAGGGAAGGGTACCCATTGATCTTTGTGACACCTCTTTTCCTTCTACCATCACCATCACCTCTCTTCTCTTATGCTACTATTATCATTGTCTTTTTCTCTACCAGTTTACAATTAGCATACAAAACTCAGCAGCAATGTTGACATGTCAAGATTGTAGTCAAACTGACATTGTTCTATAGGTGGTCAAAAGCAAAAACACAAAGAACAGAGAGAAGATGATATACATTGTAAGTTCCTCTATTCAAGGTGCATATATGCTGACATTTTGCCTCTTACAGTGTACATGTCCTAATCCTAATATTCTGGGTGGTCACTGTTGTCATTTTCATCATGATACTGGTAGCCCAGGCTTGAGCCAACATTCAACACTGGCATCTACATCTCCATCAACACCATTGATTCCTTTCCATGGTGGATTCAACTTTTCTTCTGGCATATTTGCATTTGAACTAAGTTTATTTGGCTTGCACTCTCCACTGCAATCTATTCCCCCACCCACAGAACCTTCAGTTCTGACTCCTTCTCAGCTGATGTCTTTCCCAAGTGCCAGCAGCTCTCAGCCAACCTGTGGAACACAAGGGTGTTGAAGTCACTGTGTACACTCAATTTACACCTGCTGTATATGCAGGAAGCATTGTTGTGCAAATGGTGGCTGTTCTGTCAACACACATGTAACAGATCTCACCACAATCATCCCTCTCAACACTTCACAGCTGCTCACATACCTACATACTTTGCCCACCCCTCCTTCTATGCAGTTATTGTTATCTACTCAACTGTCATCCTCCACATGACCAGCACTACCAGCTAAGGTTGCAGCTGATGCTCCCAGCAGCTCATATCCAGTACCACCAAATACAGATGCTCCACACTACATATCCCAGCTGCTACCATTCTTCACAGAGCAATGTGCTATGGAGATGGCAAAGCAAGTGAGCCTTCAGGAGGCAGAGCAGCAGAAGACTGCTTTCAAGCATAGGCTGGAGCTGTCTGTAACTGGCTATGTCTTCTATGAGGATGGGTGCAATTCCATCATCACTAGGATGCAGGATGTATCTGCTCAGTTTGTTCTCCAGGTGAATGTCAGGTTGGACCTTGGACTACCTGAAGATGGACCATTTCATTTTTATGATGAGCTCATTGGCTTGGATCAAGATCAAGGGAGACCATGTTATGACCATCTCACCTGGTGCTCATCTCTTTTTCAAGACCCTTGATTGTGAGATACCATTCCACTTTGATGATTATCTGGACCAGGCAAACCATGGCAATGATCCTCATCTATGATGCAAGCTTGCACAGGAATGTGCCAGTGTTTGTGCAGCATATCAGGCTACTGCACCATCCTCTTTGACCTCCAGTTCTACTTCCCTTATGATGACTGCCTTCTTGTCTCACAGTTCACATGCATCATCCTCTTGCTCTTCTATACCATCATCCTCTCATAAATGAAGTCATTCTATCTTGGAGATATCAGACAATAATGATGAATTGCTGCCAGTTGAGACCACATTTGCTGATATTCTTGCAGCTAAATGAATCAAGAAAGAGGTTACACTCTCGATTCTAGATTCATCTGCTTCTGGCTCCTCTTCCATCAACCTAATTGATATTGATGGACTCTCACCTGATCCTATCTGCCTATGGCCTGATGATTACTATGTTTGTGAGGTTGTTGATGGTTTCAAGATGCTGGATCTTCTTCATAAAATAGGTACTCCAAAGGGTGCTGCATTCTGCCTTATCTATCTTCAGGACAAGTTTTGTGTGACCAAGTTTTGGGAACATCACAGTTGCTGGACTGAGGCTCCATCGCAGTTACAACAATCATTTTATGATGCTGGGAAGACTGATGAAGGTTTGTGGTGGAAGTTTAAGCTTGTTACCAAGGTGAGGGGAGCTGATATGAAGACTGCCAGGGCAAGAGAAAGGTGCCATGCTGCCAAGGCACCAGCCTCTTGTTGCATTTAATCTATACTATACTATTTTGTAATAATCATTTTGTCATCATTTTTTTATTCCTATGTATTCATTTTGTATGCTGGAATAGATTCAATTTTGTCTAGTACCTATTGTGTGATTATTTAGATGCTAAGGCCCAATTACTTCCAGTACTAGTGTGATGTAACTTGGCTGTGAGAATGTTGTTTTTACAAATGATCATATCATCAAGAAAGAACTCATACTTATCAACCAGCATCTCTTGACAGATGGAGTGATAGCTTCTAATCTAAACATTTGTCTGCTCCACAATTGATGAATTAAAATACCACTCACCTGAATCATTTAGAAGCTTCAGATAATCCACAGGATTGCACCACTTCTGGCAGAATAAATCTGTAACTTTATGCTTCTCTTGAAGTGAAAGACATCAACTGTCAGACCCATCTTATCAAAGAAAGGATCACCTTTGATCATGTGTCATAAAGAACAGTTGTTATCATAAAACAAATGAGTCAGTTTGAAGGGATGTAGCTTGTCAGGAGATTCTTCTGGGTATATCTATTTTAGCACCTTCTGTAAAATGGCCAGATGTAAGTACTTAAAGAAAGAGAGTGTTAGACCTGCGTTCCAATCAAGAATAAACAACAGCTGTCTCATGTTCAGGCAGTCACTGTTGAGTCTCTTTTTAGTGATCGGAAATAGGGCTAATGTCTTTAGTGTCTAAGCAAGGATATTAGCAAGAGTTATTTGGTATAGATAAACTTTAGCTCGAAGCTGGAGAATATACAGTGAGAGCTACACTACTTATATACTAAAAGTGAGGGTCCAAATATAAGTCTCTGGTGAGAGAAAGAAGTGATAATGCATGCAAAGTGAATGGTAAGTGAATGACAACCACAAGACACTTGGTCAGTTGACCCGGGCATCTAAAGATAGGGTGAGATAAGGTGCATGCTGAAGATAAGATAGAAAGAAATAAATAAATCATAACATTACCCCCTTCTTAAGGCAGGTGTCCCAACTGCTGTTAAGAAATCTCATCTGGTTTGAAGAGTGACTTTGTATCTATTGATGGATTGTCATGCCCCCCAGTAAGTCCCACATTTCCTCTTCATCCCACTTGTCATACCACATTCGTTCCCTGGTAAAAAGATCAATATAGCATCACCATATGGGAGGGCGGCAAGTTACTACAGTGTTGACATGTTTAGCAAGGAACTCTTTGATTAATTCTTCCACGTCCATGTTGTCCTCTCGTACCCAGCTGTTTGACTCTGGTCCATATTCCTTCCACTTGATGAAATAGTCTGTAACACTTTTGGGAGGTTCTCCTTGTTTTCCCCTGATTCTGTGTTGTCAACTGTCCAGAACCTTTTCCACTTTGTAATGTTCTGCACCGTCAATAAGGTCTGTGTTATGGATATCCCTTACCTTCGCTTACTAGTCTTCTGACACCTAACAAAGACATAGACTTTTCTTCCAACTTCTCCAAGATTCTATACTTACTAATTTACTTACGAAAATACCAGAAACCCATAGAACCTTCTCAAAGGTTGTACTACTAGAATATTCTTCCCAATGCTACCCAGTATATAAACATGTACGCTAGCTACAAATCAGTATCTACTTTTTGATTTATCATTTTACCTTGTGTGAATTTGAGAATCCGAGACAGCTACGCTTAGCGCTCACTGCCTCCGATCCTTACCAGTTACGCTTAGCGCTTTCTGGACCGATCAGTCATCCCTTCGACTACACTTAGCGCTCGTTGACTTACTTCCCTTCTCGAATCCCTTCTTTGGTAAAGAACTCAATTATATTATGAATACTAGCTACGTACATCAGCTACTACGCTACCTCACGTATTCATAACACTGGTGGACACATTGTATTTACCTTTGTAAAGGAATCTGAAACACTTTATCACCATTGACCAATCATTCACAATATTCATCAACAACCTTCTGTCTTACAACCGGCGTAACACACCTACGATGTCTGCAACTGCTCAGATGCAGCCCATTGTTGACCTGTATGAGGCAGAACCAAGTCGCCCACTCTCACCACCGATTGACTCCCTGCTGAAACAGTTCTCTTGACCACCTGTTAGCAATGAGCCACTGAAAGACTTGTCAGACGTTTTGGATGACAGTGAATATGATGATGCAAACATTGGAATAACAACAGTTGAATTCTCGACTGGGATGCCCCTACACCGGTATCCAAGGAGTTTGAAAGCTCCTGAATCAGAAAAGAAGAGGGCTGCGATAGCAATCATCAAAGAGTGCACATGAGATGGAAACATTTCAAACCATCTTCTGAACGAACCTTTTCTCAGTCACAACCAGTATAGTGGGGTATTTGCAGAGGATATGGCACTACTGGAGAAATTGTTAATAGAAGTGATATGTGCTCCGCATAGTCTCACCGAAGAAATGATGTACCGCCTGGATGACAAGACCTATTGGAAATTCAAAAAGATTTTGGCTACTTGATGGGATAAGGCAAAGCAATCCTTAATTCAGTATGGCCAGCCAAAGTTACGTGAACTGGTATGGCCTGTGGATGTATCAGACTTCGTGACACTGAATGACTTCGAGATATATGCCTTACACCTGCAAATTCGCACAGAAGCTTTCCTCTGGCACCTTGACAAGGCCCACAACTTCAATACCTGGGGACCTTGCATTGAACTAGATGAAGATTACCTCAGGGAACACGAAACATGCTGGCGACACAGTGAAGAGCTACAGACACCAGAGCGATCTCCTAGGGTTAAAACTGAGTTCAACTTAGGTGATTTTCATTGTGCTGCAACAGGAGAACCGGAGCAAAGCAACCACGCAGCAGATGCTATGTGATATCCATCAGGATACACAAGGCAAGGCACTGAACTCCTTGGTCTGCATTCTAACACAAGATTCTCAGAGGCTCGTAGCTTCGGTAGAAGGGAACATGACAACTTACGTGCCTCCTTATACCAGGAACAACAATCTGAGAATACAAGGAATCATCGTGAGGACAGCAGACAACCACCACAAAACAGTCGACCATCCTTCGATCCCGAGCCCAGCGATGATGGGGAAGGAGATGGAGATGATAGATGTCAAGATCGTAGATGTAACGATCCCTTAGGTCGGGGGAGAATGGGAGATCCAGTTCAAGGAAGTTCTAACTCAGCAGAAGTACATTTCGACATGAAACTGAAAATCATGGATGTACCAACATGGGATGGAAATCCTGATACCATTGTCAGCTGGCTTTGGAAAGTCAATGACCTAGGACAATGGAGTACACTCATATTCAGAGAATTGGGATGGATCATACCAAAACGGTTAACGGACGCTGTGGACAAATGGTATTATTCCCTTCCCCCAGCATATCGATCAAATCTTGAGAAAGATTGGCATAGCCTGTGGCAAGGAATAGCAGACTATTATATGAATCGTAAATAGTGGGAACGTCAAAAGGAAAGAGCACGAGAATGCACCTACCAAGACCAAGGGTGTACAACAGAAACTCCTAGCGAATATTATATTCGTAAAGCGGACCTCCTGAACACAGCATTCGATCTAAATGATTCAGAAATCATCAGTTGTGTAATGGATGGAGCACCGGCATCATGGAATACAGTACTTACCACTCAGCTATACAAAACAGCTGTTGAATTCCAAGCCAGCATCTGATTTCACGAGGATCAACTCATCAGTCTTGACCCTAAAGAAAAGTGTCCTATGAATGCATATGAGTCACGGATGGCCAAGGAGAAACAGCCATGGATTTCTTACAATAGGACTGCACGTATGAACCTAGTTGGAGCCTCCATGGAATCTAGTGTCCCACTATTCCCCAAAGATGATGCCAATAAAACCAAATGACAGCAATCCCCCCTTCAAGCCGGTGCAAGACCGTGTTGACACTGTGGAAGCAGAGAGCATTGGGATCCAGAATGTAACCATCATGAAGAGGGATGACGTCAAGCATGCACTAGGCTAGCGACTACTGAAATTGAAGAATTAGTCGCGCAAGATGAATACGATGGGTTGTACTACAGCACCATTGACAAGGAGAATTTTGAGGAATCCCTCCGGACTACTGAGAGCGAGTGCAGGCTAGTCACTGCAAACAATGCTCCAGCCCTGGGGGGTATGACTATGGAAGAAAGCAAGGACAAAGCAGCTGATGAAACAGTTCAAAGTACACAAAGCTTATGAGTGATCTCCAGCATGGCAGGCAACCCATTCTATAATAAGTATGACAGCCTGTCTTTGCCTCGAAAGCAATGATGTACCTTAGAAAAACTACAGCGCCACTTCCAGAGAAGCTACCAAGTCGAGACCCTCCCTAACAAGAACATGGATGGGCAAGTATTGGAATTGAAGAAACACATGCAGTGACCTGCGGGTTGCACTTTCTTGGGAAGCAAAGCAACCACAACAAGAGCAGGAATCAATGGAATCAATAAAGATGAACTAAAGGTTATTATTGATTCTGGATCTGATATTACCTTGATCTCGCAATCTGCGCTTCAAGCACTTTCTTCTAAGCCTAAATTACAACTTGGGCAGCGAATAAACTTGATCCAAGTAACCGGAACATCCACAATATCTGGCTTTGTCAACCTCGATCTAATCTTTGAAACATCGAACGGACCAATAAAGATAAATGTGGATGCTTACGTTGTTAATGGGATGTCAACACCGTTCATACTCAGAAACGACTTTGTGGATCAATACTCTATTTCCATTATATGACATGAAGGAACAAGTTTCTTGTCATTTGGAGACAGCGGGAGAGAGCTGGAAGTAGAATGTTCGACAACCCCGACGACTCTTGACTCAGAAGGAAGGGTGTTCAAAGTCCAAGTTCTGCATGAAGTGAGCAGTAGAATGGCACAAGCAAGAGCTCACCAAAAATCACAAAAGACATGCTGCCGCCAGCGAATTTCAAAGACACGGGGAGAAGTACAGTCCGAGAGGCATGTAGTAATTCCGCCTGAAACAACAGTTAAGATTCCCATAAGGACATATTTCCCAACACAACAAGAATCCCTTTTCATTGAACAAAACATTCAGCAGCTAGGGAATGGAAATCAATTTTACGGCTCACCAGATTCCCTGATACTTTCAACCAACCCTTTCCTTCATCTTTCAAATTTCTCCAGCACACCAATCATCATTGACAAAGGCCAGCTCATAGGCCGAGCTCACAACCCTCAGAATTGGCTCGACAGACACTCAAATGAAATCAATGATGCCAAGTACAAGGGGTACACCACCTTTATCAAAGAAATGGTTGAAGCATGAGGGGACCCTGAACATGTCATGACAGGTCGAGCAATCCGCAGCGAATCAGAAATAACATCTAAAGCACAGCGTAATGCATCAGACCCTGATGATCCAGTCTCCAGTGATCCCATAGAAGGTGGTCCAAAGGCAGCAGAGACCTCCCTGGAGCCTACTCCCACATCAGCTATACTAAACATCTTGGATATATCACCAGAAATCTCTACTCAACATTGCCAGCAAGTGGAAGCAATAATCCTTGCGAATCAAGATGCATTTGGCCTAGATGAGAGGTTAGGAACCCATGATGCCAGAGTTGAAATTTGCCTGAAACCAGACTCACAGCCAGTCTCATTACCCCCTTTTCCTGTCTCCCCAGTGAATCGAGAAGTTATGAACAAGCAAATTGACGCTTGGATTCAACTTGGAGTCATCGAACCATCACGAAGCCCATGGGCAGCACCTGCCTTCATCGTATATAGGAATGGAAAGCCCCGAATGGTGATAGACTATCGGAAATTAAATAGCTTGGTCATTCCAGATGAATTTCCCTTGCCTAAGCAAGACGACATTATGCATTCTCTCAGTGGTGCCCAATGGCTGACTACACTAGACGCACTGTCTGGTTTTACTCAACTAATCATGCAGGACGAATCACAGGAGAAATTAGCATTCCAATGCCATCGCAGACTGTGGCAATTCACTTGAATGCCGTTTGGATACTGAAATGGCCCCAGTATATTTCAACGCATGATGCAAAATGTATTGGCCCCATTTCTTTGGATATTCTCATTAGTTTATATTGATGATATAGTAATTTTTTCATGCACCTTTGAGGACCATCTTCAGCATATTGATCAAGTCTTGAAGGCAATAACTGCATCTGGAATCACGTTGTCCTTACCCAAGTGTCACTTTGTGTACCAATCCTTGTTGCTCCTTGGGCAAAAGGTCTCCTGACTGGGAATGTCAACCCATAAGGAGAAAGTGGAGGCCATTTTAGATCTGGACATGCCTCAGAACGTCCAAGAGTTACAGACATTCCTCGGCATGATGGTCTACTTTTCAGCTTATGTTCCTTTCTATGCATGGATAGCTTATCTGCTTTTCTGCTTACTCAGGAAGGGAAGTGCATGGGATTGGACAGCACTGCATGATGAAGCCTTCAATCTATGCAAACAGGTACTATCAAATGCACCAGTTCGAGGATATGCAATGCCAGGACATCCTTACCAGGTCTATACGGATGCATGTGATTATGGTTTGGCAGAAATTCTTCAGCAAGTGCAGCCAATTAGCATTCGAGACCTACACGGCACATGGCTATACGATCGACTGAAACAAGCATTTGAAAATAAGGAACCCGTGCCTCAACTGGTACCATCAATATCAAAGGAACAGAATGACGTGCCACTGCCATCGCAATGGTCCGAAGATTTTGAGGACACGATCATGCAAGTCGAGTGAGTAATATGCTATTGGTCAAGAGTACTAAGATCTGCAGAAAGAAATTACTCACCCACAGAATGGGAGGCCCTAGCACTAAAGGAAGCTCTAATCAAATCTCAACCATATATCGAGGGTGAAAACATCTTAGCGGTCACAGATCACGCTGCTCTCACATGGAGCAGGACTTTTCAAAATGTTAATAGATGACTACTAACATGGGGCACTGTCTTCGCCGCTTACCTGAACCTACATATCATGCATCGGGCAGGCCATGTTCATTCGAATGTTGATCCGATTTCTCGACTAAGGCGACGTGTGCCTTTACAGAATGGTCCTGCATCCGATAGCATTATGGCTGTTGATCTTCTGAAACCGGAACTGTCCCAAGACCCAATGAAAAACATGTACGAAGCATTAGGCGAACAATTTGAAGAGAAACTACTCACAGTAGGCACTAAATTGGTGTCTGCAGAGGAACTCTGCCTACCAGACTTTGCCTCAAACATGGGGCCCATTCCCATTGTACACAAGGAAGAAATCATCGCTGAAATTCCCTTCCTAACAGCCCAAATGCATACCCTGCTCATGGGGATATCAGAGGATGAAACGAAGACATGGTGCAAAGCTTACTCAGAAGACAATCATTACAGCACCATCCTAACCTCATTCCGTAACCCCAAGGTACATGTAACACCAGAATTCCCTCAATATTTCTATTCAGACAACGGGTTAATATATTTCAAGGATAGTAATGGAAATAATAGGTTATGTGTACCAAAGTCTATGAGAACAGAAGTAATGGACATGGTCCACAACTCATACACAGAATCAGCTCACGGTGGGTATCACAAGTGTTACAACCAACTGGCTGCAATGCATTATTGGCCAGGAATGTCAAAAGACCTGAGGAAATACATCAGCACATGTGACATTTGCCAGAAAGCCAAACCAAGACAACATGGACCAGTGGGGTTATTGCAGCCTATCCCCATCCCAACACGACCCTTTGAAGTCGTCTCCATGGATTTTATTCCGGAGCTACCAGAGTCTTCAGGGTATAACAACATTCTGGTCATAGTTGACAAACTCACCAAATATGCGATCTTCATTCCGTGCGCAACAACAATAACGGAGGATGCAACAGCCTGGCTATTTTTCCATCACATCATCTCACAATTCGGGATCCCAGCACAGATAATAATGGATTGTGATCCTAGATGGAGAAATACATTCTGGAAAGAGGTATGCAAGCTTATGGGAATGAAACACACTCTTACCACAGCACACCACCCTCAGGTGGACGGACAAATGGAGGTACTGAACCAGGGACTAGAGATAGCATTACGTGCGTACATTGGTCCCAAACACGATGATTGGACCAAATTCCTGGATGGATTAGCACTTTCCTATAACACAACACCACATATGAGCACCGGATTTGCACCTGCTTACCTACTGTATGGCTATACCCCTACAACAGAGTCGGCCCTACTCTCAGATCCGAACTTCATCCCATGGCCTTTAGGTGACTCAGTAGTAACCAGAGGTAAGCCAGACCATGTACACTTGGAGCATGAAAGTGACAAGGCAGTTGATATGGCCAAGCAATTTGAAGCCAAACAAACATGTGCAAAGGAAGCACTACAGCTTAGTCAAGCATTTCAGCAGAGAAACTACAACAAGGGAAGACTACTCACCGAGTTTGAGGAAGGAGAACACATCGTACTGAACCCACATTCCTTGGACCTAGTCAGGGACATCAAGGGGCAAGGAAAGAAATTGATGATGCGGTACGATGGACCGTTTGAAATCATCTGTAAAATTAGCCCAGTAACTTACCAACTCAGGTTACTGGCATCCTATGGCATTCATCCTATCCTAAACATTGCACACCTCGAGAAATACATGCCATCTCCCAAGGAATTTGGCCAACGACCTACAAGACAAATGAATCGTGCTGATTTCAAGGCCCTACCCGAAATAGAGATCGAGAAGATAGTGGCCAAACGAATGTTCAAAGCTGCAGGCAAGAACAGACGTGTTAGGAAATATCACGTTCAATGGGTCAGGATGCCTGAACACGAAGACGAATGGAAAACCAAAGAAGAACTTAGAAACGCGCCACAAATCCTCAAAGAGTGGTTTCAATCACCACAATGCATTGTTAAATCATGATAAGATCTCTTCTCCATTCGCACACATCACCCTAAATCTAACTATGCATCCACTTCTTTCACAATCAGTCAGCAGAAAGCTTAAAAAAGAATTTTTATCATTGAGAAAAAACCCATTCCGAAGCCCACAAATCTATAAAAGACCTGACAAAACCTCAAGCTCACTATCTTTGAGCTCAAACTCGCACCATCATATTCTCACCCTCGCAGAACTCGCAACCAAATTTCTCCCAACCACCGCTATGCCTTCAATCACTCCCATCACCATGGCCAACACTGCCTCTGTACCCAGCAGTTTCTTACACTCGCTGAGCACAATCATTCACAACCCAGATATTGTCGCGCTCTTCGAAGCTGTACTCAAGAACGATACTCACATCCACGAGCTCCTCGACCAGCACATCATCGCATATACCATCAACAGCAGAGAGTGTTACAAGCCATCTTACCTCATTGCCTTCGCAGCGTGGATTATCGTCCAAACTGCAGGTGATGTACTCTTCTACGGTGCCAATAATATTGTCCCCTACACTAACGGCTGTCAATGCCCACAAACCATCCCAGATTCCACTCTGGAAGAGCTCACTATCGCTTCGCAAGACAACCTCCCCATCGCCAAGTTGTATGGCATACCAAACTACCTGCTGAGCCTTGCTTGCAGCTCACAACAGGAGCTCAAAGCAGCCTTCGGTGAATTCCAGGCATTCATTCAGGACACCATATTTTGGCTCGCTTCTCACATCAACTACAGCGTGAGCAAAGAGTTCAATGCTTGTATTAATTGAGGCGTGTACATCGGGCTTCAATGGGATAGTTTCCTATTTCAGATAGTTCCCTCCAGGTATGCTACAGTTCAATCTGTTCTTGCACTAATTGACACGACATCTTCTGTCAGGGTAATCAATGAAGCCTGTAAGCAGGGAGTGACAACTAACGAGGTCATCGAGCACTACACATCTAATGACGACACTGCCCTCACCTGTTACATCACACCAACAACTGTTACCTTCCCAGACATCACTGCTTGGCTACATTTCCTGTACAACCCTCACTACCCATGCATGTCGCTCTTCAAGCATCTCCCACAACTCCTGACCTATCCAGGTTGGGAGGATACGATCTCTTCTCCCAGTTCTCCCCCTGATTATAGCCCTGCTGGATCAGGTAGCACCATGGACATTGAGATGACCGATGACTCGGACACCGATTTTGATGTGGACAACATCGCAGAAATGATGAGCCGCATGTCCATCAACGATGACTACGTCAAGATGGAGGTGACTGCCAGGTTACCCATTGATGAAATCATGGAAATATGTATGTTCCTATATTCCTACAAACACCCACAAGGACTTACAAATCTCTTCTTTAGGCATCTGAAGACTGGGGGGGCTGTGTTATGGATATCCCTTATCTTCGCTTACTAGTCTTCTGACACCTAACAAAGACATAGACTTTTCTTCCAACTTCTCCAAGATTCTATACTTACTAATTTACTTACGAAAATACCAGAAACCCATAGAACCTTCTCAAAGGTTGTACTACTAGAATATTCTTCCCAATGCTACCCAGTATATAAACATGTACGCTAGCTACAAATCAGTATCTACTCTTTGACTTATCATTTTACCTTGTGTGAATTTGAGAATCTGAGACAGCTATGCTTAGCGCTTGCTGCCTCCGATCCTTACCAGTTACGCTTAGCGCTTTCTGGACTGATCAGTCATCCCTTTGACTACACTTAGCACTTGTCGACTTACTTCCCTTCTCAGATCCCTTCTTTGGTAAAGAACTCAATTATATTATGAATACTAGCTATGTACATCAGCTACTACGCTACCTCACGTATTCATAACAGTCTGGTGGAGGAGAAGGTGGTCGTTCTTGGTTGGGGATCACTGGAGGTGTGTATGGCATTAGGAGTACTTCATTAAATGTGGTGTGAATGCGCCAGTTTGTCAGGAGTTTGAGAGTATATGCTGATGCTTCTTTCTTTGCAGTGATCTTATGGGCCTGTTTGTTTGTCTGAAAGCTTTTTCTTTGGATGAGGGAGTTGGAGATTTGTCGTATTGAGCCAGACCTTGTCACCTGGTTGGTACTCAACTGCCGGTTTCCTCTTCTTGTCGTATTGGGCTTTCATTTGGTCAGTGGCTTTTTCAAGAGATTGCTTTGCTTTGGCATGGATCTTCTGCATTTTGGATACAAAAGTGGTAGATGCTGGCATTCAGAATGGAGCTTGGGTTTTGACACCAGGTGCGATGTCAGGGTTGAAGCTGTAATTGACCTCAAAGGGGCTTTTGCTGATGGATGAGTGCATATGGTTGTTATGTGTGAATGCAGTGAGTGGTAGCCAGTTGGTCCAGTCTGTTTGTAGATGATTGACAAAGATGTGAAGATATTTTTCAATCTCCTGGTTGGTATGCTCTGTTTGTCCATTGGTTTGGGGATGAAAGGCTGTAGATGCATTGCTCTTGATCTGTAGTAGGTTGTAAAGGTCTTTCATGAATTTTGAGACAAAATTGGTTCCCCTGTCTGAGATGACTACTTGGGGCATCCCATGCTTGGTGTACACTTCATCGCATAAGATTTTTGCCCATCCTTCTGAAGAGAGTTCTGTGGAGCAGGCAACTGAAATTATTTCCTTAGAGAATCGATCTATGATCATGGTGATTGCATCATAGCCATTACTCTCTGGTAGACCGGTGATCATGTCTATGGAAATATGGGTCCATGGCTGTGAGGGTATGGCATTGGAATGAAGGGGCACTGCTTTGGCTTGCATACTTGATTTTGTTTGCTGGCTCATTTTGCAGGCTCGAATATAGGCTTCAATGTCTTTCTTCATCTTAGGCCACCAATATTTTCGTAGGATAAGTTCCTTGGTCTTTTCAACACCTGGATGTCCTGCTGTGATGTGATCATGGGATTGAGCGATGACTTCACCTCATAGTATATGATCCTGGGGAACATAAATTCTGCTGTTGTACCAGATGAATCCCTCTTTCAGCTCCATTCCTCAGTCATGATTGATGGTGAAGAGACTCTGTGCATGCAAGCTAGAAATGCAACAGCGTCGAAGACACTGATCACACCCACACCCAACACTACACACACAAACCCTCAAGTTCATGGGGGATTCTGATGCGATAGAAGCAGAATGAATTAGAACAATGGGACTCTCAGAATATACGATACACATGTATAGCGATAGCACGCGGTAACTATCTAGATCTCTCAAAGTCCAAAGGCTTTTAATAACAAGAGGAGTGACGTTCATCACTGGGCCTCAAGGCAAGGTGCAATACAATACATGCAACATCAAGAGATGTACACAAAACCCTCAATAAGTCTCGAGCGACACATGGGATGACTTCAAATGACTCAAAACACACTACACACGACTCAAAGCTTTGTGCTCTAAGCAGAAACACTTCACAAAACTGTCCACTAAAGCCACAGGGTTCAAACCTACGCACTCGAGCTTCCAAACCGATCGTAGATCCACAGGGTTCTAACCTATGTGATCCAGAGACACAAAAACCTTATAACACCATCTGACAAGCCAAAGGGTTTGAACCTCTGCCACCTGTAGTGCCTTGTGTCACAAGAAACCCTCAAAGCACAAGAGTGCGTCCTCAATAACACTAGCTTGTCTTCTCAGGCTAGAGTGCAAGTCTCCCAACCAATTAACAGTCACACAAGTGCCGTGTTAGCCTTCTTCACCTCGCGTGCAACTCAATTCACTCAGTATGATATCAATTCCAGGTATATTCTCTTGCTCGAAGTTACAAACTAATCCCAAAGCTATAGCGCTAAGCTGAAAGCTTGCACACAACTACAATGGGGGTCCGAAACTTGTACACTATGGTTACACTGCGCTATTTATCTAGTCTATGTTCTACAAATTAGTACCACCATATATAGTATTATTTTAGCTGCAGGGCTTGCTCGTCTGCATCCCGTGCATGTCGCAATTATCACACCATAGCTTGGCACTGACTCAGGAGTCCAGCCTGGGGCCAGATCCTATTGCCAAGCATCGCAACGTCAGTTAGCAGTGCTATACCATGTGTCTTGGCATTGGCTACTACCTCCTCGGAGTTGCAGCCTAGCATGCGACTCTCATTTCTCTTCATAACGTTCTTTCAGGGAATTCTCTAGTTTGGAAGGCAATTAGTTTCTTGTCTGGGCCTTGCGCCCTTTGGCCAAAGTCAGTGACTGCGGGGTTTACTCCCAATTCTGACATCATATGGTCTAGAGCTCTAAGCGCCAGGGCATCCGTGCCATGTGGGTCATAGATCAATATTGTGCGAAGTTATTAATTAATCTCACAAGCGTTGATGAACCTAGACTTCCGTGGCAATGGCAACACCAACTCGGAACAAGATTGGGTAATTAACGTAGTAGCACGGCAATCAAGGCGATCGTGTGTGCGAGTGGGTTCGGGGCACCTCCGTGCAGTAAATCAATTCCTCTATACGCAAGTATACACTGCGACTTTAAGTCTGCAAAGTAGTACTGCTTGGTAGTCGAGTACTAGATGCAATGGCTATAAGCTGGTAGGGATCTCTCGAAGTGAGAGGGAACGGAAGCGGATATGACGTGAATACCACGAATCCGTATGAGAAAACGTGCGACGAGACTAGAAAACGTCGCTAGACATTAATCTGTGCTGGGTGAACAGTGGTAGAGTGACTAAACAGTCGGCAATAGTCTATGGGTGAACGAGGCGATGGGAAAACGTAGCAGAGATAACGGGTGGCGAGAGAAAACGTTAAACAATGTGCTGGGGTAGACTGGTGAGAGAAAATGTGGGGCTATGAAAACTGGCGATGAAACCGGTCCTATACAATGCGAGAGTACTGTGTCGATGTCAAAAACTGGTCTGGTGCTGAAACGATCCTATCCTATGTCAAACTAACCTTCAAGTCCACTCGAGGGACTGATACTATACGAAACTTGCTGAAACTGGTCCTAAACTGATCCTAAGTCTGCTCGGAGACTACCCAAGTGGGCGACGATAACGATGGTGAAAGTGAAACTGTAAAAACTCCAATGGTGTGAAAGTGAAACAATGTCGGCCTATAAAAGATAACGGGGACAAGATAGAGTGCGGCGACCACATATTGGCACAATACGAGCGTGTACCAATAGTGTTAAGAGCAAAGAGCGGATGTCAAGAGACTCTTCACAGTTAAAAACCGTGGAATAACTCTGGTGAGCTCAAGGGTTGACGTGCAATCGAGAATATGCTAGTGAAACGGTATATTGCCATAGAATGGCGAATAAACGTGGTTACTGGCGATAGACTAGAGTGTGATGAGAATTGACGTAGACTGGTCAACTAGAGATGAACTGCTCGTAACTACGTTTTCTAGTTAGTTTTTATACTACAAGTATGAAATTATAAATAGAGTAATCATGCGTGACTTAGTCAGGCTGTAAGGCTGTGGCTTATTAGAATCCATAGGAAACATATGGTACTTTGTCTTCTAAAGTAACAGCAACTTGTCGACGTTGCCGCGTATGGTCGCGAACCCGTATGGTTTCATGGAGCGATGAACGGATTGCACGGTGCTGTTTAGCTGCAGACTGGTGAGGTATGGCTTCTATACTGAGGTGCATGCTTGGGTCTATGTTGTTTCAAGGTCTTGGCGAGGTAACAGCCTTAGTAAAACGCGGTCTGTAATTGCCGTGTGCTTGAAATATCTTGGATGGATGAGTGGCCGCGGCAATCACGTCATTTCATTAAGTGATTGATTGGTGCTTCCATGAGGCTATGAGAAGTGATGCGCTAATTCTGTTTTAGGACAATTTGTGATCGAAGGAGCCATGCCATGATGGAATACGGCAATTATGATGTGTGGCAAGATGGAATGGATTAACAAAGCATGCAAAGAGTAGTTGCCGTAGGGTGAAAGTGGTATTGCCGTGTGTGTAATTATTGGTTTACTGAAAGGCCGTTGGAGGGCTAGTAGCGTTAATTAGCAGATAAAATCCGCAAATTCTGAGCATACAGAGCCTGGAGGCTCATCAGCGTGTCCTGCTCTATTCACAGCATGCGCATGTCATGCCTTGTCAGAGCACTCAGTGTCAAGTACTGAGACTTTATACCTAGTACAGCCTTTCCAGTACCATTCTCAGGTTAAGTCATGCACTCCACCCAGCTTTACTCTGTCAATTCTATTACTGGCATTATCATCCATGCGCTCTGTGGTGTTTCTTGGTTCCTTAGTATCTAGACACTGTAGCATGTATTCCTTAGTAGGAATTGCAAAATTACATGCGTGAATGCTTGCAAAGCGTGTCAACGGATCCTACAACATTTGGATCCCATAATCGAACATCACGAGTGGCTCTTTTTATGTGTTCATGGGTTTCGTTGATGGTGGGCATAATCATCACATGAAAATGCTCAGGTTTAAGGACTATGACCTGATCATTGTTGTCCTTGCCCTGTTCATGGTCTGCCTGTCAACTGAGGAGATCTGCCTTTTTATTGGCAGTGCCAGCTTTGTGATGGAGAGTGAAATGATATTCTGCTAATTTGGTGATGAGCCTCCAGGCTCTGTACACTCAGAATTTGTGGATTTTACCTGCTAATTAACACTACTAGCCCTCCAACAGCCTTTCAGCAAACCAATAATTCCACACATGGCAATACCACTTTCACCCTATGACAGCTACCCTGCATGCACTTTGATATCTGTCCCATCTCATTACGCATCCTAATTGCCATATTCCATCATGGCAAGGCACCTTTGATCGACAATCATCCCAATACAGAATTACCGCATCACTCAGAAGCACCTAGTTGACGCGCTCATTGATCACTTAATGAAAATGATGTGATTGACATGAGTACCCTCTCAGCTACGATAATTATTCCTACAGCAACTACAGACTGTGTTTTACTAAGGCTGTTACTTCGCCAAGGCCTCAAGAAAATGTTGCCCCACTAGTACTCTTCAGCACAACCACTGAAACTCAGTAATCTGCAGCTAAACAGCACTTAATGATCCGCTCATCGCTCAATAAAAACCATATGGCTCACACCTATATGTGGCAATATCGACAAGTTGCTGTTACTTTAGAAGACCAAGGACCATACATTCCCTACAATTTCCACAAGGTCAAGGCCTTACAGCCTGACTAAGTCTCGCGTCCTTATGCTATTTATAAATTCATACTTGTAGTATAAAAAGTTAGCTAGAAAAACATAGCTAAGCAGTTTATCTCTAGTTGACCAGTCTATGTCAATTCTCATCACACTCTAGTCTAGTGACAGTAAACCTTGTTTATTCACTGTTCTATGGCAATATACCATTTACCTCACATATTCTCGATTGCACATCAACTCTTGAAGCTCACCAGAGTTATTCCATGGTTTCTAACTGTGAAGAGTCTCTTGACACTCACTCTTCACTCTTAACACCATTGGTACATGTTCATATTGTGCCAATACATGATCACCACACCATACCTCACCCATGCTATCTTTTATAGGCTGTCATCATTTCACTTTCACACTATTGGAGTTTTTACAGCTTCACTTTCACCATAGTTATCGTCGCCCACTTGGGTAGTCTCTGAGTAGACTTAGGATCAGTATAGGACCAGTTTCAGCAAGTTTCATATAGTATCAGTCCCTCGAGTGGACTTGAAGGTTAGTTTGACATAGGATAGGATCATTTCAGTACCAGACCAGTTTCGACATTGACTTCGGCATTATCGCATCATATAGGACCAGTATCACCATCAGTTTTTGTAGTTGCATGTTTTCCCTCGCCATTCCACTCCCAGCACCTTGTTCAATGTTTTCTCTTGCCATGTGCAGTCTCCACTCCGTTTTCCCATCGCCTTGCTCACTCATAGACTATTGCCGACCATTTGGTCTCTCTCCCATCGTTCACCCCGCTCAGATTAACATCCAGCAATGTTTTCTAGTCTCATTGCATGTTTTCTCATAACAGATCTGTGGTATTCATGTCATACCCACTTTCATTCCCTCTCATTTCGAGAGATCCCTACTGGCTTATAGCCATTGCATCTAGTACTCGACTACTAAGTAGTACTACTTCGCAGACTTAAAGTCACAGTGTATACTTGCATATAGAGGAATTGATTTACTGCATGGAGGTGCCCCAAACCCACTCGCAAACATGATCCCCTTGATTGCCGTGTCACCACATTAATTATCCAATCTCATTCTGAGTTGGTGTTGCCATTGCCACAGAAGTCTAGGCTCATCATCAGTAACCCAACAAGCTTGTGGTCGATTTAGCTTTTGTGGCTTTTGGAAATATTGAAGATTCTGGTGGTCTGTTCAGATTTCAAAATCCTGAAAGGCACCCATGAGATAATGCCTCCACTCATCGAGCGCTAGCATGATGGCGAGGAGTTCCTTGTCATAGATTTCATAGTTGCATTCTGTGACTGATAGTGCCTTGGATAGGAATGAAACTGGCCTCCATTTCCCATCCTGTTCTTGAGAAAGAACGGTGCCAATTGCCCCCTCACTGGAATCCGCTTCCATGTGGAACTTGCCCTTCTCCATCAGTATTGCTAGAACTACGTCCTCTGCCAACTGTTTCTTCAGTTGGTCAAATGCCTCTTGCTGTTTGGTTCCCCACCTCCATGGTTTGTTCCCCATTAATTGAGTCATTGGTTTCATGATTTTGCTGTAGTTCTTTACACTGCATGATGGCTTTGATATGTGAGGTTGAAATATTGAAATTAAAAGATATTTATTTTTAGCTAGTTTTTAAATTAAAATATCAAAGAAATATGCACAGTATCTTTTCCATATTTGTGATTTTATCCAGTTTTGAGGTGATTTTGATGAATATAGAAAAAATATTGTGCATATCTCTTTGATATTTTATGCTAAAAACTAGCTAAAAATAAATATTTTTCAATTTCTATATTTCAGCCTCACATATCAAAGCCATCATGCAGTGTTATGAAGCAATGGTAGAAATTGGTGAAGCCAAGGAATGATTGCAACTCCTTTTTCTTTGTTGGCATTGGCCATTCCGTGATTCCTTTGACTTTGACTGGGTCCATGTGAATGCTCCCTTCACTTATGATGACTCCTAGGTACTCTGTTTCCAAGACTTCAAATTTGCACTTCTTGGCTTTAAGGAACAGCTTGTGTTTCCTTAGTACCTTTAAGACCTCTTGCATGATGCAGTGATGTTCTTCCTTTGTTTTTGACATGATAAGGATATCATCAAGGAAGATGGTTACTGCTCCAGATGCAATAAGGTCTTTAAAGATGTCATTCATCATCCACTGGAAGGTAGTGGGTGAATTTGTAAGCCCAAAGAACATGACTGTGGGCTTGTATAGGCCTCAGTTTGTTTGGAACACTGCCTTCCATTTGTTGCCAGTTTTGATATGAACATTGTTATAACCCTATTGCATGTCAAGTTTGGAGAAGTACTTTGCACTTTGTAGTTTGTCCATGAGTTTAGAGATCAGAGGAAGTGGATAACAGTTTTTAATCATCATTTTGTTTAATTTTCTATAATCTTGGATGGGTCTGAGTTTGCCATCCTTCTTTTTTACAAAGAAGAAAGGCAAAGCCATGGGGGATTTAGAGGGATGTATCCTTCCACTGGAGAGATTCTCATCAAGGAATTTATCGAGCTCTTCTTGTTCAGTGCAGTTGAGTGGGTAGACTTTACAGTTGAGATTGGCATTTGCATTAGGAATGAGTTCAATGGCATGGTCCCAGGGTTTTGGTTCAGGTAGTTCATCAAAGTTGTCTTTATCAAACAGATCTTTGAAATCCCTACACCAGTCGGGAACCATCTCCTTGAACATTTTTGCCTTTTTCTCTGCATTCGCTTTTGCTGCTAGGTCATTGGCTACATGCCGCATTGTTTGAACTCAGATTGCCTCTTCAAGACTTATGGCTAAGATTGTGTCTCCCTCCTCTAGCTCTTCATCCCACTTGTCATACAGATCTGCATCTGGTAATGCAATCAGAGTATGCAAGCAATTGCACCTGCTGAAGATTATTTTTCCAGTCTTCCAGTTGATTGATGGATTATGTATTATCAACCAATTGTGACTGAGGAAAATGTCATGATCCTTTAGGTCTGTGACTGCGAGATCTATTCGTTCAGCATGATCCCCAATTGTGATGCGTAGTTCCACAAATGCCGTGATTTGTCCTGAACTATTTTTGGTACCATTGGGATTGTAGACCGTGATCGGAACACCAGTGGCATGGGTCGGGATATTATGCTTCTCAACAAAGCTCTGACTGATGGCGCTGCTAGTACAACTGCTGTCGACTAGGGTGGAGGTTGAAATTCAGGTTCAATTCTCAAGCGTCTCAACCTGAATGTTGGTGACTAGATCCTTTCCTCCTCCGCTTAGTCGGCAGACATATCTCCTAGGCTGTTGTAACTTGTCCAGCCACCACAAGGCTCTGATTTGTTCTGCCTTCCTCAATCCCTTGATTAGCTCATCAATGACCTCCTCAACTCATGTCTTATGAATCCAGTTTTTTAGGATTGCCTTTGCTTCAGACTCCGTTTGTGCCTCCACAATTCCACGCAGCATCCATTTGGCACCAAAAGGTTTTAGCCATTCGGATGGGACCTTCTCAGTCTTTGCACCAGAATGCACAAGTTCGGCTACCATTGACTGGGTCACCTCAGGTGCTAAAGAGGGCATAATGTTAGCTTTCTCCCATCTTTGGAAACTTGTGTCATCCTCCTCATCAGGGACTTCTACCATATGTACCTGGGGCCTCTCTAGCCCTCTTGTGACAGGGCTCCTGGTGTTAGGGTTTTGTGTCCTGTTGCTTAAGCTCGGTGTCCCCTTCGAGGGTTCTTCTGCCATTGAGTTTTCTGCCAGAGCCTCCCATTGTAAGGGAGATTTAGACTCTGACAACTCTGCAGTAATCTCTGTTCCCAGAGGAGGTTTCACCATAGCTATTTCCTTGAAACTTCCAGTGAAGCTGGAACTCCATGGAGCCACTTTGTCAAGGGGGGCGCTAAGTGCTTGTTCCCTTGTCTCATCCAATCATGTTGTTCCGGTTGGTTCACCACTAGGCCATTCCTCGTTTGGGTGTGTTGTTATGATGGGTGTCACTATGGTGGGTGACTTCTCATTTGATGCTTTCGCTTGTGATGAGTTACTTGCTGAACGTTTAGCCAGTCATGTTGCTGGATTTAACCCCACTTTGGCATGCTTTTTCGATTCTTGCTTGGTTTTGTTTCTGGAAGCTGTAATCGCAGTGAAGAGACTCTGTGTGTGCAAGCTAGAAATGCAACAGCATTGATGATACTGATCACACCCACACCCAACACTACACACACAAACCCTCAAGTTTGTGGGGGATTCTGATGCAATAGAAGCAGATAGAAACACGAGAACCAAACTCTCAAAATATAAGATACACTAGTACAGCGATAGTGTGCGTCAAGTATCTAGATCTCTCTAAGTCCAAAGGCTTTTGATAACAAGAGGAGTGACAGTTGTTGCTAGGCCTCAAGGCAAGGTGTAGTACAATACATGCAATGTTGAGAGATGTACACAAAACCCTCACAAAGTCTAGAGTGCCACACAGAATGACCTCAAATGACACAGGCCATGCTGTAGATTTTGGTCAAATTGCAATGCTGATCAGCAGAGGACCGGATTGCAAAATCAATGCAGATTGCCAAAGCAGCCATTTTGGGCAGTTGGGCAGACCATTAGCTAATCCACAAATAGTTGGTTTGGGCACTGGCTCAGCCAGCACTAGAATTCCCACCCTCCTGCTCCTTGCCTAGGTCCAAAAATATATATACAGGCTCATAAAATATTATTTGATATTCTGGTACTGCTTCTGCACCCACCCGTGGCTTCTTTTGGCTGGATTCACCCATGTGCGCTTGGATGTACTAATCATGGGAATGTAGCATTCCCAATTTGGCATGCTTGCTTTTTTTTTTGAAAGTGGGCAGAATTTTGGGATAGCACATAATCTATTGGCTTCAGAAAAGAATCTATAACAAGAATAAGAGGAATATATGATTGATCCATCTCATTCTTCAATGTCTGAATGTCTGAATAGTGAGCAAAAACATATTTCGATAATTTCTGGAGTTTGCCAGACCACTCCGAACATAGTTGCTGTGAGGAAATGAGACATCGTTGTACAATCCTGACCCTCTTCCAGCCCTTGAAAATATAATATATAGTCTGTTAGATTGTTTCCTTGCTAGGTATGAGCTCCCTGGACTTAACTCACATCCCTTGTGAAGATACATGTGAAGTACAATGTCAAAATGATACAAAAAGTATGTGGAACATGTATTATAAAAGCTATATCCCATAGCAGAGGCTCAAATTGGGGTGCACTGTCTAGAAAGTGTATTCCGTACTTATTTAGAGGGCAATATTCCTGCAGAGGTAGCCACCCAGACAAAAATATGTTTTGGTCAGACGAAAGTGCACCGAACAAGACTAAGAAACATATTGCTACTATGAGTTTACTTCGGCAAAGTGAATAACGAGACTTATATGAACAGATCACCGTGGATCGGATGCCTCAGCGGGATAATGGAGTGTATACTGTTGCATATACAGCCTTTTTAGCCATTGTAAAGACTCCCAGTAGCTGCACAAAAAGGATATATCCTTTAAAATGCCCCAAAATCCATGATATTGACGATAAAATGTATATTACTCACAATTTAGATACATTAAATATACTAAAAGTGCATAGATATACTATAATATACTGAAATATTATATCCTGTCAATTTACAGGACCTCGGAGTGGGTTGTTTGAGCAGAGGATGCATTCCAAGGATGCATTTTGCTAGTTCGATCACACCAGACTGTAGATCCACACAGTGATTGAGTGGCTGTGCAGCTTCTTTTTCTTCCTTTTACTACCACCACCTCCTCTCCCCTACATCTGTATCACGCGCAAATTGAACTCAATTTGCATATAACTTGTAAGTTTACTTGTTTTATTTCTTCTGACTTTTATATAGGTCTTTTTTAGCACATCTGGTGGCCCCAAGAGCCCCAGATGGTGTGCCTGCTCCCACCACCACTCATGTAAGCCCTCAAATAAGGCTGGACGATGTCCTTCCCTCACCAATGATGATGACAACACTTCCACCATCGACAGTGATGACGATGCTTGCCCACATCCTGCAACAGCCACAAATACACGGCCCACCCCCATTCCAAGCCATCCAGTACCTCCTGCATTAATATCAGTACCAATTGCCGCTGACCACAGCTTCCATGCACCACAAGAGTGTGTACTACACCCTGGGACTCAATATTGGTCACCATCTTGGCACGGGAGGGTCTACCGAAGGCAAAACCAATGACAACGACAAAGAAGATGATGACAACGATAACAGTGATGGTGGAGGTGACCATGCTCTGGTGCAGGGCCCTGGGACTGTATTGGGGAAGGATGCTTGAGAAGGAGGATCTGGTTAGAGGATGCTGGAGGGCAGGAGATGTCGAGGAGGAGGGCAGGATAAAGATCGGGACGCCAACGTCCGACAATGACAATGACACCCACATCCTTTTAGGCATCACAGGAAGGCCCTAGGGTGTATCGAACCCCCCAAAAATTATGGCCCTACGATGATTACCACCACTGCCACCACCTACCCTGCCCATATCCAACATTGGCATGCCCCATTCCACCCACATACTCCATACACTCCAGAGTCATGTATCCCCCATTATTTTGGTAGGGGAATATGACCCTGCTGTGCATCATTGCCCCCAATGCTCTCATCGCTGGGTGTCACCACCTCAATCCCATCCTTACCTTTTCTGCCCTATATCTACTCCAACAGCATAGCAACCACTCCCCAATCCTCATGGCCCCTGTTTTCAATGTCGAGGAATCCAACAGCAGGCTCCTTTCTTGCCTGGGACCACATCATCATCATCAAACAGATACCAACACCTTCCCCTCCCTTTCCTTCATCCTATCGGTGCCCTATCCCATCCGACCACCCAGAAACTGTTGGATTGTATGTAGACAGATACGACACTGCCATTGATGACACATGCAGTGCCCGCCATTGACCCCCATGTCTGCCATGCCCAGTTTATGAGTGGCTATTTTTTTAAATTCTAAAATATTAAGTATGGGCCCTATGTATACTATGTAAATTGTACACTACATATAACTTGTTAGTGTAACTGTTAAGGTGTCTGTCTATTATCTTATATTAGTGGTGTGGTACTAGTTCAATTCCAGGTTGCACTCAATGTTTTGCTGCAGCTACTGGTCAATTGGAACCAAAAAAAAAAGGTTATCCAAACATTCAATGTTGGATCCATCCATTGTTGGTGGCACTACATTGGGCTACCACCTGATATAGGTTTGAATATATTTTTCATGTCTAGTTCACTTTTTTTCTGACCCACCTAGTAAGCACAGGTCCAGGAAATTGAGCTGCATCTGCAACTGGCACTCAAAATGAGCCAGTTGGCCAAAATAGGATGTGGCAGTGTATGACCTAGCTGTGCAAACCAGTCATATATGGCCCTATAAGTGCCTATGCTAATAAGCATTCTGTGTGCAATCCACTCAATTGCTAATTAGCATAGGCAAAGGCCTTTCTGTGCAGCATGAGGTGAACGACATAAAATGCACAACACATGACTCAAAGCCTCGCACTCCAAGCAGAAACACCTCACAAAACCTTCCACTAAAGCCACAGGATTCAAACCTACATACTCTAGCTTCCAAACCAATCGTAGATCCACAGGGTTCTAACCTATGCGATCCAGAGACATAAAAACCTTATAAAACACCATCCACAAGCCACAGGGTTTGAACCTATGCCACTTGGGAAATATATACCCTCAAGTGAGCACTAATCAAGCCAAAGGGTTTGAACCTCTGCCACCTGTAGTGCCTCACATCACAAGAAACCCTCAAAGCACAAGAGCGTGTCCTCAATGACACTAAGCTCTTCTTCTCAGGTTAGAGCACAAGTCACCCAACCAATTAACAGTCACACAAGTGCCGCATTAGCTTTCTATGCCTTGCACTGATACACCATCTATGCGTTCACACCTAGATTCTGTGATTTTATAATAATACTATTGCATATCTATCTTACATTAGTGATACTTAGAGGACTATAGCTGAGGCTTCGAGCTGATAGTTAGACTAGTATGCAGCTAGTAGAGCCAGGACTTAGATGTGATACCACTAGTGGGTCAAATCTACCAGCTGGCCATACTAGTGACTTGAATGCTAGCAGGCTAAATAAACATGGCCACTAGTGGATGAGTAACACAACTAGCACACCCAACAAGAGGCAGAGGACACAAATCTCATGAAGTTCAGTCACTAGCAGACCGATCTAGGCACAAACACCTAAGTCAGGTTAACCAGTCATGCGGCAATCTCGAAACAGGACTTAGAAATGAATTAGCAAATGATTAACCTTGCAGTAGATCCAACTAGTGTGATACAGATCTATTACAATCAGGACTAGTATAGCTGGGCTGCACCTTCAATCACGATCGACAACTGCTACAGGCACATTTGCCAGCCTAGTCATTTATCCTTGACACTAGTGGAGCATTGCTGGGCCCAGGGCACAGAATACAACCACTAGCGGAGCTCCTAGGCTCACTAGTCAGCAAGCGACTGTTTCTAAACCGACTATTGTGTGATTATTTACCATTACTCATGACTAGCCAAGAAATCCTCATCAATAATATCCCTCTAGTCAGTTATTTATATCTCAATTGTACCTTGATTGTTAGTATATAAGTAGTAGAATAGGTGCATGCATGAGGAGGCAAGCCATCCCTGCAATTGTGATCTACTAGTCAGTATCTAGTGCCCCAATTAAAGGCTTTTGTGCTTAACCTCGACAAAGTGGCTACTAGTCACTAAGTTACCCATAGCATTGAGTGAATTGAAGTGTCTTAGAGCAATCTTTAGTGTCCTGCAAAGGCCAAGAGTGTTTTGAAGTTAGTTCAAGCAAGTTCTTGAAGTTTAAAGTATTATTCTTAGGCCAAGAGTGCCACTAGTCAGCCCAGAGTGTGACTAGTCAAGTGTTTATCACTTGTAGGAAGCAGTATAGGGCCAAGAGTGCCACTAGTTCAAAGCAGTCCCAGTCAGAGCGAGTGCAGTAGCTCAAACCAAGTCACTATTCACCCAATTGTGTCTTACTAACCCCACTAGTGTGAGTAGTATGCTTGTATAGCTCACTAGTAACAAATAAAAAGTCTTTAAACGACTTTCCTTGATTATTGAAGTCTGCAGAGTGCTTCTATCATACTCAAAACACCCAAATTCAATACATTGGTGATAAGTGTAGAGTTTGTGATAGGTTTAGTGTTTGTTGGTGTTCATTGCCAGCCACTAGCTCGTTTGCCACTTGCCATTACCGAGCACATCAGCATGCAACTCAATTCACTCAATATGATATCAATGCTAGATATATTCTCTTGCTCGAAGTTACAAACTAATCCTGAAGTTAGGGTGTCAAGCTGGAGGCTTGCACGTGACTACAATGGGGGTCTGAAACTTGTACACTACAATTATACTGTGCTATTTATCTATTCTACATTCTACAAATTAGCATCACCAATTATAGTATTATTTAGGTTGCTGAGCTCCTTTGCTTGCATCCCATGCATGTCGCCATTAGCACGCTATTGCTTGGTGCTGACTCAGGAGTCTGGCTCAGGTCCAGATCCTGTCTCTGAGTGTTGCGATGTTGGTTAACAGTGTTATTACACATGTACTGCCATTGGCTGCTATCTCCTCAGAGTTGCAGCCTAGCATGTGACTCTTATTTCACTTCCTAATACTCTCTTAAGGAAATCTATTGTAGTGAAGGCAATGAGCTCCTCATCTAGGCCTCACATGCTTCAGCTGAAGTCAGAAACTTCAGATTTACTCGAGTTCTGACATCACAAAGTCTAGAGCTCTAAGTTCCAGATCTGCCAGACCTTGTGCATCATAGATCAATGTTGTGCAAAGTTTTAATTATCTCACAAGCATGTCTTGTTCTATTCTTAGTGCGTGCATGCTATGCCCTGTCAGAGCACTTAGTGTCAAGCACTGGGACTTTATACCTAGTGCAGCCTTTCTAGTACTGTTCTTAGGTTAAGTCATGCGCTCCACCCAGCTTTACTCAGGTAATCTCATTACTGGCATTATAAACCTTGCACTCTGTTGAGTTTCCTAGTACCTTAGTATCTAGACCCTGTAGCATGTATTCCTTTGTAGAAATTGCAAAATTACACATGTAAATGCTTGCAGAGTGTGTCAGTGGGTATATTTGAATGCGTGTTGATAACTACAGAAGTACTGTAAGTCTGACTAGTGGGCGATGAGAGTGTACCAGATAAAACTAAGTTCTTAGCTGAGTCAGTCAAATCACTTACTGCTTGGCACCATCTTTTACCTCCTCAATCTTTGATTCTGTTGGCTTCTCCTCCATTGGCTGCCTATCCCAGTAGTCATTAAGTCATTGCATGGCTTCTTCTCTGGTTTTTGGGCCGTCAGGGCAGTCGCACTTGAAGTGACCGAGCTTGCTGCATCTGAAGCACTTTGCCTTGGTGTGTGTCCTGTCAATATCCATTGGTGCACCCTGACCCCCATAAGTTGTGCTGGTTCCTGTCTTTTTCTCCGGTGTTCCTGTTGATTGTTGACTACCCTTCTGGAGTGTAGTCATCTTCTGTGCCTGAGGTCTGAAATCCTCCATTCACTTAGAGGTGGAGTTTTCCACCTTCTTCAGATGCCAATTGTAGTCGATGCGGAGAAGTTGGTCCTTCCACTCCTGGTAAGTGATTGGTACTGTTCCATCACTGGCATATATTGTGTTCTTGCTGGTTTCGTGCACCACTTCCTTTACTTGGGCACACATCATGCATTCATTGCTATTTAGTCCTGCCTCGAACACAAGGAACTCAAATTTCTGGAAGAACAAGTTGCCATTGGGGAAATCTTTTTGGTGAAGCTTTTCCCACCGAGCATACTTGATTTCTTCATCTGAGTCCTTCCAGAATCTCCTTCTGACTTCTAACTTGAAGTCAGCATAGCCCAGGTACTGCTGTTCTCCATCGGCATTTTCTCCAAGTTCCCTGGCAGCTCCTTCCCACCAATTCTGTGCTTTGTCTTCAAATCAAGAAGTGCAAAATACTGCTTTGTGGGGGTGGTGGCAGAAGAACTGGTTGTAAATGGAGAAGTACATTTCGCACTGGGAAAAGAAGCGTGCAATATCATTGGATGCCCCTTTGAAGGGATTTGGTTCCCTGACGATCTTTGGTTTAAGATCTGGCCAGGGTTCTGGTGCGGCAGTAGTTAATACCCAGGGTCATGGAGGAGTTGGTGGTTTCAGCAGCGAGGGATATCGAGGCATTGTCCATCGCAGGGATGCAACAGATGGATTGGGGGGTTGTGTCAGTGGTTGAGCCAGTTGACTCAATGATTCTCCTCTGTCTGCTCCTGCAAAGAGTCTTCCTGGCTGATACCCCCTTGGGGCTGCATTGCTTCGTCAAACGGGGAATGCTGCGACTGGTGCATGTGTGGACCCCATGAATCCCGTTGAGGTATGCTTCAGTGGGGAGGAGTTCGGTGGCAATGGTAGTGGTCAAAGCTTCACTTGGCCACTGGTCTCCAATCCTTCTTCTGACCTCGGTCCCCTCAGTGATGATAATTCACCACCATGGAGGCTGGAATGGCCTGGTGACTGGTTCAGGGGTTGGTTCCTGGCTATAGGGCTCGGGGGCACCGGTGTCATCAAAGGGGATCCACTCATACTGGGAGCCTGGTACTAGCTGATCCCAGTTGAGGATGCTCAGGTACTCAGGGTCTTCAATACGGTTCTCAGGGGTTGACTTCCTGGGTGGTATGAAGGTGCTGACAGATAAAAAGGCACTTGGGGTGATAGTGTCCCAAAGAGTGTCTGGGTCAAAGGCTGCGGGTGCTGCAGCTGTGTCATTATCCCTAACACTGTTGTTGGTTGAAGGAGGGTGGGGAGTGGATGGCCTTCTAATGCTTCTCCAGACCATCTGGAATCTGCGAAGTCGCTCGGCAAGGTCTGCAGTGGGTAAGGAAGAGGGGGTTCAAATGACATAGAGGGTAGAGCTGGCGGTGGTGGAGAGGACAATGACGGGGGTTCCTGGATGGGTGTTAATCCTATCTTTGGATGTTGCAGTCCCATCTGTTCAAGCCACATCCTTCATTGCTCGCTGGCTATGGAAGCAAGGGAGCTCATGGATTTCTGTCAGTCCATGGTTGCGTACAGGTGCATATGTTCTGGCTTCTGGTGGCTGCTGCGGGAGGACATAGTTTACGATGGGATTGGCATTGTACTGGTTGATATAGGTCTGTGGTTTCTGACAATGGAATCGGATAGCTATTACAAGGGCTGCTCCAAGGAGTGCACAGCCAATGCCTAGGAAGACAGCTGAGAGGATGAGTGTTACTTCTGTCATGAGGGCTCCAGTTAAGAAGCAGTAGGAAGCTTCGAGCTAATTGTTAGACCTGCATTCCAATCAAGAATAAACAACGGCTGTCTCATGTTCAGGCAGTCACCATTGAGTCTCTTTTTAGTGATCAGAAATAGAGCTAATGTCTTTAGTGTCTAAGCAAGGATATTAGCAAGAGTTATTTGGTATAGATAAACTTTAGCTCGAAGCTGGAGAATATACAGTGAGAGCTACACTACTTATATACTAAAAGTGAGGGTCCAAATATAAGTCTCTGGTGAGAGAAAGAAGTGATAATGCATGCAAAGTGAATGGTAAGTGAATGACAACCACAAGACACTTGGTCAGTTGACCTGGGCATCTAAAGATAGGGTGAGATAAGGTGCGTGCTGAAGATAAGATAGAAAGAAATGAATAAATTGTAACAGAGAGAGAGAGATAACATACCACAACACTTGAGACTGCTTCAGCATGATAGAAGCTTTCCTGTCTAACAATGAGACCACAAGGAAGGAGGAAGATCTGCTCATTGTGTGTACTTCAATGCCCAAAGTGTGCTTTCAACTTGACTGACTTGACTGGTGCTCCCTAAGGGCCATTAGTAGATGAGACATCCTCTACAATATCACCTATGCTTTCAACCTCTGCCATAGCCTCAACAGGATCAGAGCTGTGTGAATGTGCAACCTTAGCTTGCTCCAGGCATTCTTTGAGCTGGAAATGTGCCTGGCCCTGTTCAACATGGATCCTCTCAGCCTCCTAATGTGAAGGGACATCACATAAATGTGATTTATCCTGAACCTTCTCAGTGCACCCTGCAATAGAGCAGTAATCTGCATTCAAGGTATGTCCTATGCAGAACTTGTCATGATTGCTAGCGAGTGGTGTTGTACAAACACTATGACTGCAACGTGGATGGCCAATGGTCACTCTATTGGTGATAAAGACACTGTATCTATTGATGACTACATATATTGATGAGTTTTATATCTTAGTGATAAGCGACAATATCACTTACTATTGCCACACTGCATGATGGCTTTGATATATGAGGCTGAAATATTGAAATTAAAAGATATTTATTTTTAGCTAGTTTTTAAATCAAAATATTAAAGAAATATGCATAGTATCTTTTCTATATTTATGATTTTATTCAGTTTTGAGGTGATTTTCATAAATATAGAAAAAATATTGTGCATATTTCTTTGATATTTTAAGCTAAAAACTAGCTAAAAATAAATATTTTTCAATTTCAACATTTCAGCCTCACATATCAAAGCCATCATCCAGTGCCATTCACATCAATAAAAAAGTGTATGCATTTATCACAGTAATGAGAAACAGTGTCAAACCCATTCAAATAGATATGTTCAGTATGCTCCCACATCGCCTGATGGAATCTCTCTTTCTGATAGCCAGTGTGTGGTACAGTGAAAGGTGGTTCAGCCTGAGCATGGCACTCTTCCCATAATGTCATGATAATATACCCATCCCAGACATTGTCAGAGATAAGAGTCCCAGAGAAGTCCCAGCCATCACCAGAAGGAAGTTTTCTCATCCCTGCTAAGGGGTAGGCATAAAATCAGGAACAGTTCATGGTGGAGACTAGGCAAACAGCATAAGTGAAGTCCATAGATGAATAACACAATGCTTAATAAACTGATAATCTGCCACTTGAATAATGTCAAAGACTGTATCATAATAGGTCTGTATTCCACCCTGCATGCTATAGTTATGCTCATATGTGGTATTACAATCTGTTCACACTGCATTTAATGAAGGCATACACTAGAAAAGACATAAACACACCTTTACAGTATAGATCTATATAACATGCTGGGAGAACACCATGTTCAAGAGTATAAAAGACAACATTTTGCTGTGCACATTGCTTGAGAATTGTACCCTAGCTGAAAGCCAAGCAGGATGAATTTTGACAGGTGTTGCATGTTGCATGGGGGATAGAATGTCATTGATACTGGATACAACTCAGTGCTCCCAGAAAGTATATGAGAACTGGAATTACTACCCACTAATACCCATCATATACCCATACCGCTCAAAAGGTTCCTCATTAGTAACTGCTGTATATTCCTCAAGCCAAACAATATCCTTCAGAGCTGTCCATAGATTGGGTATGAGGTCCAATAGTACATTGGTTGCTTTCAAGAGAAATGCTGTTATTGTTGGGGGAAGATGCTTGGGTGCATTGTTATCAGAGATTTCCTTTGGCTGCACAAGAATGATATCGTTCTGAAGCTTTGCAGCTAGCTGGATAAAAGTGAAGGTCTGGGATAGAGACACAGCAGAAAAGAAAGCTGGGTTTGCTTTAACTATGTCTAGTACACTAGCGCTGACCATTGTGGCATGAGGGGTGGAATAAGAGATAACCACAATGTGTAGCATGCATGCCACATGAGCACAGCCACACAATCCAGCTCTGCTGAACTGATCCAGACTCAAGTGAGATGCTCACTCACCTTGCATGCTTATCTCAATATCCAAATTTTCTGGGTTTTTGAATAATTGAGAATCAGCTTTTGGAACATCAGCACAATCAGCCCTTGAGCTCTGGACTGAAAGTCCCTACTGTTCATACCAAAAGTGCCAAGAGAATGAAGCAGTAACAGACAAGTTGTTAATCCTTGGGTAATGAGCAGATGTACATGAAGGGGACATGGTCAGAATCAATGGTTTGTGTAATATGGTGGTGGAGAGACTTAAAGGTGGCATTTCAGATGGATGCAAGAGTGTCAGATAGGGGGGACCCTTGATCTCATACCACTATGTGGCCGAGTACTTGCACTCAACATGCAGACAAGTGATGGCCTATGCTCTAAGATACTGTGCCATCATACAAGAAACTAAACACTTCTTACCTCGAGTGCACTATCATTGCGGCCAAAATAACACTAATGCATGCTTGAAGCCCTATCAGTGTATGCATATATATTCAGCCATCATGCTGACCCTCTCACTACCATGTGAAAAATGCCATCATATGTCCAGCCTCCATTGAGAGCCTACCAAAGCCATTGAGCCTCACATGAACACAACGCTACCACAAACCAAACACTACCACCAACTTAAAAACACATCCACTATAACTACATGCAACACATGACCTAAGCAATGATGACTAAGAACTGTACAGCTGCCCAAGCCACCGCACAGACCCACGATGAAGCGAATGAAGACCAAACACACACAAGATGCTGACCCTTGAACATCAAACTTTGGCAACTCGACACCAGATCAAATAGCACTCTATGGCTACCAGAGCAAGCCTGCATCCCTTCTCCAAGGGATCCATTTCAACACTACTGCCCTGCACTGCCCTCTAGTCCTCCTCGGGAACCAAAGTGAGTGCAATGACTGAATATATACCTCTTCACTGACTGACCATAATGCAGGAGTACCAACTGCAGTCAGAATCCCCCTCTCAACTGCACAAATACCACGCCTAATGGCCCCAAGTCTATGCTATCACATGTCCAACCTCCCAAATGATAAAAACCCATACGTCCATGACAACAAGGCATACATCCATGATGACAAGGCACCACCCTAGGAAATTTTCACCTGACCAGGTAAGACCGCAGCCTACCCATCCACACCAAGCTAACCACTCAATAAGATAATCCAACCATAGATTTGGACCTCTGAGACCTAGACAACAAAGACACTGTCCAATCTATCCTCATCTCCAACCTTGCTATGTCCTCCGGGAACCACTATGCCCCCGATACACCCCCCCCAGACAAAACTATCACAGGCATGCTTGCCTTCACTCTCCCTCCCACTGCTGGATTCCCAGCAATACAAGGCTGGACGAAGCTAGGAACAGCAATCAACCTGTCAAACATGGTTGAACACAGTCAGGAATCCCTGAGTGAACCCAAATGCCTTGTCTACACTGCAAACCCCTCCTTTCCAGGCAACCAAATCACTCAGATCATCGACTCCCTCACAGAAGCCATCTCCAGCATCACGGGGAACAACAACATCTGCCTATCACCACCAGTACTGACCCGGGGCGCAGCCAAAAATGAATGCAAGATGCAGGCTGGCATCAAACCCTTCCTTTACTGCCTATCCAACATTACAATGGCACAAAGAGACTGCCTCGTCTCCCAGCAATGCTGGTCAACTGACATCACTACCTTCTTTGTGATCCCATTCCACCCCAAACCACTGACATATATTGCCACAATCCACAAACTGACCCACCCGGACACCGAGGCTGGCACTAGGGGAGTAACTGGGGTTGTGCAAATGGCCATGCGGAACTCCCCTGAAGTCCTAGCTTTCATAACTGGAAACCGCAATACCCTCTCATCATCCTTATCACCCAAACAAGCCCTGAATGCCATAGTCAACTCTGTAAATGTGAGGAAGATGTTCAACATCTATATTGCCTGGTGCAACCTCATCATATCCCTCCCCTTTGATGCAGACCTGGCCACCCACAGTGAAGGTGTACAGTACCACAAACACCTCCAGTGCATGCTCTGCTATGGTATTGACCACCCAACCCCCCTCTGCCCCTACCCGCTTACCCCAGGATGGCATGGCCCAGTACCCCGCTCTGCTACTCCCAACAATGCACCCACAATTGACTTTGATGCACTACAAGTCCTAGACATCCACCGCACTCCAGCTCATGAGACCTGACCAGACTGAGGACGTGGCATGCATGGGGGTGGAAGAGGAAACTGAGGGTTTAAAGGCCACAGAGGTAGTTGGGGACTCAACTATGAACCATACTAACAATGCAGACAGAACTAATGTATGTGTGACATGGCAAACAGTTTATATACATCTTGACCAAATATCTCTTCTTTTTTATATACAAAATACATACAACTAGGACAACTCGTAGATTTATGCAGGTGTTAATCACCGACCCTTGTCAGGTAGACCATGAAGCAAGAAAAAATAAATCCATGCAGGCATTAATCACAATACTATGTTATGTGAACTATGAAGTGAGGAAAACAATGATGTAAATAATGAAAGGAAAAAGAATGCAACAACGATAGAAGCACTATACTGTAACACCTTCAGGATGAAAGGGAAGCCTATCCCTATTAACTATCCAAGCAGGCACATAATGAACCTGCCTCCCCAATTGCATCCTCAAGATAGCCTCCAAATGCCGATAGAACAATAGATCAACATCACAAACGTGAGCATATAGAACCACAATTGCATTGTCCAAATGCTCTGAAAACGAAACATCTAGAAAAATGTATTGCCCGTGGATGCGACCCAAACAAGTAACACATCCAATACCAGAAATCTTGTCACTCTCCACACACCCCCCCAACCTGATGGTCTGAGCCAGACACCTTAGCCTAGACACCAAGATGACCCTATCCTCCCCATGAAACCCATCTGAATGGGAGAGATAAGCATTGTCCATGACGATAGAGACAGGAGTAGGAGACGGGGATAGACCAGATGTTGGAGGAGCAATGGTGGCAGGATCAGGATCAGGATCAAGTGATGCAGTATCAGATGCCGGAGAAACCATATGCCAGAATGCGATATACCAGACCTAACAATACAAAACCAATATAAGCATCACAATAAACACCACAACAAGCAAATGACATGCCATGATATACAACCCACAGATCTGCACAATCCAAAAGGTACTGGCAGGCATAGTCATGAAATCAATCAACGACAAGAATGAAACAAGACGACTGAGACAAGGAATAGACAGAAGCTGAACAATGTAATAAAGAAAGGCTGCACCATTGCTCTTATAAAGGACAATACAATGAAGGGTCAGGAGCTAACACATAATAACTGCCTCAATAATAAATAAGAACACAATACAAATATCTAGGAACATTCTTGTAAGCAGGAAACCAATAAAACAACCATGGCTGTTGGACCTAGAGAGAAAGAAAAAAAAAAAATACCTAATGACTAAATTTATGCCACAACACATGGACGGGGACCTAACCTCTGTAAACCCCTTGGCACTGCCTATCAAAGATAATACGCCAATCAAAAAAGCAATCCCAATACTACCTGATGATGTAATCAATATCACATGCAACCTGGAACCCGACCCCATAAACCCAAGCACTGCCTAGCCATGATAAATGATGACTAATGAAGAAAACTAAACAACGACAGGTGACACACCAATGCCACAACACATGGATTGTGACTTAACCTCCATAAACCCCTTGACACAACCGACAAAATAAAAACGGTGATCAAAGAAGAAAATCCAAGACCATCTAGTGACACAATCTATATCGCCACATGCAGCCTGAAACTAGACCTCCGTAAACCTCAGCACCAACTATTAATAATGTACAGCTCGGGTAGCCCGGATCATTCTGGGTTGCCAGGTTGGCGCCTGCTAGGTCAGGCTCGGGTCAGAAATTTGAGATCCAGAGTATACCTGGCTGTATCACTAATATGTCAGCCAAAACTTAAATTTGCGGACATACAAATCCCATGCCAACTAAATCTTTGAGCTGTTAGCAAGGGTTATAATGCACTAGGACATCTTGAAATAAGTTTTTGGGAGGTGCAACTGCATCTTAAATCATGTTCTAGATTTAATTAAATAAATCCAGGTTGAGTGACCCAGTAATCTGAGTGACATAGGTTACCTGTGACCCATGTGATGGGTATAGGTTTTCTCTGAGTTCGGGTCGGGTCAGAAAATCCAGACCCAGACCCAACCTGGGCCATACGCCAACTATTAATGATTAAACAACAATCAAAGAAGAAAACCTAGCAGTATCTGATGACAGAATCTATGCTGCAACATGCAGTCCATGATTACATAAACTCAAATTGCAAGTCACAAAGTAAACTATAAATGGAAATCTAATGCTATAACTGTCAAAATAAACAAGTATTATATGAAACAATAAACAGATGCACAACTATAAAACACAGAAAACAAAATAATAAAATAAATGTGATATACAAAACCTGAAAACATATTCAACAAAGTACACCAAATCACCAAGTCATAAAGAATATCTCCAAAAGACCAAACCAATATAATACAAAACAAAATCACTACCTTATATCTATTTCAATAAGAGTAGAAAATAAATTCCAACACCTAACTACTGGATATTGGAATGAAATAGAAACAAACAGTAGACTATTTAGTCTGGGATATACCAAGCTGCAGCCCAGCTAAAATCTTCCCCAGGTCTAGCTAAAGTTGCTAGTTGTGATGCCAGACCTGTAAATGCCAACTACAAACACTACTACAAACATCACTACCCCTAAACCCTTATCGCAAATGGTGCAACAAACTGGTCATGGAATACCCCTTTCCCACTCCCGAGAGACTGAGAATATCCCTGTCTGTTCCAATTCTAATGAAGGAATGGGAGAGATAGGCGACAGGCAAACCCTATCTAAATTATATATCTCAGAAGAAGTTGAGCCAACAGTATGTCGCAAGATATATAAAAGCACAATGGACACTGAGAGTTATATTCAAGATAAAACTAAGCAAATACACAATAATGGTAACACTAGAATGTATAACTCACCGGAGATGTCACCACACTCTCCAATAGAGCTATCATGCTCTGAGAACAATCTACAAAACAACAATGAAAACATTGACATAAGTAGAAATAGGAAACTATCATATCTTACAATAGAGGAGTTACACTCTAACAACAACCTGGCACATCACCAGACAAATAACTCAACCTTGCAAATAATAAGGTCAAGCCAGCATACAGAACAGCCAAATACTGGAAACAATACACAAAGTCAAGAAAACCAACAACCACAACACAACCCCAAAATAGCTACAAAGAATACAACAGATAGAATAAAAAAGAATACTCATGCTAGTATTAAAATTGCTTCACTGAACATCAAAGGAAGAGGGCATAACAATATACAACATGAAAAGGACAAATGGAAACAAGTAAATGAAATCCTCTGGGATGAGAAAATTGGAGTACTAGCACTTCAAGAAACACATTTAATGGATGAACATGTCAAAGATATTCACAACATCTATAGTAAATGCATGCACATATCACTGCATGATGGCTTTGATATGTGAGGCTGAAATATTGAAATTGAAAGATATTTATTTTTAGCTCATTTCTAACTTAAAATATCAAAGAAATATGCACAATATCTTTTCTATATTTGTGAAAATCACCTCAAAACTGGATAAAATCACAAATATGGAAAAGATATTGTGCATATTTCTTTGATATTTTAAGTTAGAAATGAGCTAAAAATAAATATCTTTCAATTTCAATATTTCAGCCTCACATATTAAAGCCATCATGCAGTGTATACCACTCTGCTGACCTGCAACAACCAAATGCAAAAGGAGTTGCAATTGTAATAAACAAAGAAATAACAAATACCCAGGATGTTGACTACTATGAAATCATTCCAGGAAGAGCAATAATGATAAAGCTTCCATGGCATCATACACTTACAATTTCAATATTAACCATATATGCACCAAATGATCCAACTGAAAACAAACAATTTTGGGGGAGCCTACTACAAATCTGGAATGAAAAGAATCTCCCAATCCCAGACTTTATGCTTGGAGATACAAACATTGTAGAGGACATGATTGATAGACTACCATGTCACAGAGACAACACAGGTGCAACACAAGCACTTCTAGAACTAAAAAGTCTTCTCCAACTAAAAGATGGATGGCAAGAAACAAACCCAACATCAACAGCATTTACATTTATGCAACTGTCCACTGGATCCCAATCAAGGATAGATCACATATACACTGCAAATGAACTTGCATCTTCATGCCACAACTGGAGCATAAAAGCCACCCATATTCCAACAGACCATAACTAGTCACCGTAGAACTTATAGACCTAAAAGCTCCATACATTGGCCATGGAAGATGGACAATGCCACTATACTTACTAAAAAAATAAAAAGTTAATGAAAGAAATCCGAGACCTTGGCTTGGAACTGGAATCACAAATAGAAAAACTAGAATTTAATGAACATACAGAAATCAGAAATGCACAAATACTTTATAAAGAATTTAAAGATCAGATGATACAAAAAATCAGAACCTTTGCACATAAAACAACACCCAAATTAAGACAAAAAATCATGCAATTAGAAGGCCAGCTAGATCGCACCCTGAATAATGACAACATCAATTATGAAGAGAAGATACTATCAGCTGCACTACTCCAAGAACGCTGATGAACCTAAAGACTCCTGCAGGCAGAAAACACCAGACCTGTAATGGCAAGTGTAGTCAAACACAGAATCTGAAGGCAGGTTCTAGCGAGTCTAGTCTTGCACCTCCGTGCAGTGACTATAGCTTCCTGGTGGTGTAGCAAAGTATTGCTATGCTTTGTTATGATTCTCTGAAGGCTGTTCAGAGACTCAAGGTATGTACGTGAACTTTCCTGGAAGGGAAGGGATGTGTAAACGTGGATGTATGCTGAGCGGGGGTGACCTTAATGGGGACGCAAACTATGTGTTATCGGAATCCTGGCTATGGTTCCAGTAGAATATATTTTCCTATACTCTCGTACTTTCTCAGAAACACAGAGATGGAGCTGGCTTACACTGCATGATGGCTTTGATATGTGAGGCTGAAATACTGAAATTGAAAGATATTTATTTTTAGCTAGTTTTTAACTTCAAGTATCAAAGAAATATACACAATATCTTTTCCATATTTGTGATTTTATTCAGTTTTGAGGTGATTTTCACAAATATAGAAAAGATATTGTGAATATATCATTGATATTTGAAGCTAAAAACTAGCTAAAAATAAATATCTTTCAATTTCAATATTTCAGCCTCACTTATCAAAGCCATCATGCAGTGTTAACTAAAGAAACTTGAATTAGTATTGTTCCTAATAGGAACAGTAGGCTGTTGATGTTAGAGACTAAAAGTTCGGAACCCTAGCCATGGATTACCCTTTTGAAGTCTTCAAGTATGCAAATTTATGACGAGAGGATGACAAACAAGGTAGTCTTTATATGATATCCTTGCTTGGTTTTTGAACGAGAGGACATGAATTAAGTTATTGAACACTTGGTAAGTAGCGAGCCTTTAGAAAGTTCGCAAAGTGTTGTATCTCTCAAGAACTTAGAGATATTAACTTTAATTCGTGTGTGCTGGGTGATATGCGTGGTGTATCTATCCTCTAGGGGATTGTTATTCTTTTCTATCTACAGGCCGTTATCTTTTATACTACCAAACTGTACTTGCTAAGTAAGCGAGTTTTTGCTTTGGCTTGATAACTGCAGCACACAACTAGTGAGCGTAGCAAACTATTTGTAACCATAGTCCACTATACTATGTGCTATTCTACTGTGCATGCTTATTAAAAGTTTGCATAGCCTAATAAAACCCTGGAAGATTTACTAATCTACTTACTACTTACTCATCCGTAGTTAATAGCTCACTAATCCCTGCTATATTGCTAAGCTGTAGAGGCGTACCCATATGGTTTCTTGCGAATCCATAGCTATGCATAGCCTACGCATAGTTAAACTGCATGACCGTATGGCTCTATCCACGTGCGAAGGCCTAGAATAATAATGTGTGTTTAATTTACTGTGAAAGGATTGGCAATCATTGTGCCGCAAGGCACAATGACTCATAGATATCAAAGTGAAAGTTTGCGTGGAGTGGGAGATTTAATATGATTCGACCTGTGCCGGACTTGCAACGTTTGGTTTAGTGAAAGGCCGCATAAGGGAGATAGGTGATAAATTGTAAGTGGAGTCTGCGATTTCAGAGCACACAGAGCCTGGAGGCTCATCAATGCATCATTGAACTCCAGAAACAAAGATACAATACAAAAAATGCAAATTCCAAAGTACAAAACCACCTACATGGTGAAACAATAAGTAAATACTGGATTAATCTCAATAAAACCAAAAGACCAAGAGATACAATATATGAATTAAAAGAACCAAACTCACCAGCTGAAAATCCAACATATAAAACAAAAACATCAGAAATAGTAGAGATTGCTAGAAACTACCATAATGACATACAATCAACAGATATACTCACAACAGAAGAAGCAAATCGCATCGAAATAATAACAAAAGTTACACAGAAACTCAAAAGCAAAATCTCAGAAACCCAGAAACAAGAGCTTGGAAAAAATACACAACAAATCCAAGTCAAGGAAGCAATCAATATATCAGCAAATAATGTAGCAGCTGGAATTGATGGTCTTCCAAATGAACTACCAAAAACACTTGCCATTCACTATAAGGAAGACAAGTTAGCAGGAAAACCTGCCTTTAACATAGTTAAAGTTTTAACAAAAGTCTTTAATGATATTGAAGAATATGGTGTAGTAGAAAACACAAATTTTAACACTGGATGGATGTGCCCAATCTACAAAAAGAAAAACCACAATGATATTGTAAACTATCGACCAATAACACTCTTAAACAGTGATTACAAAATCTTTACTAAAACACTAGCAATAAAACTCACAAACATAGCACCAGATATAATACATGAAGACCAAGCAGGATTTATTAAGGGCCACAATATATTTGACCAAACAATGCTATCAAAGTTAACAATCCAATATGCAGAAGCATCAGAGCAGAATGGTGTAATTATTGCTCTAGATTAAGAAAAAGCATATGATAAAATAGCACATGACTACTTATGGGAAACAATGGCAGCATGTAATATCCACAACCGCTTCATCAACACCGTCAAATCCTTATATGATCAAGCAAAAACAATTGCAATTATCAATGGAGAACTAAGCCAACCATACACTGTAACTAGAGGTGTAAGGCAAGGCAACCCCTTATCATGTCTCCTGTTTAATATTGCAATTGAGCCACTAGCATGTATGCTACGTAACTCAAATATCCAAGGACTACATATACCAGGATCAGTAAATAATCTTATAACAAAACTCTTTGCAGCACTGCACAAAAGTTTAAGTATTTTTACCTATAAATACATAAAAAATATATAAAGTTTCTTTTGAGTAATTTTTCTGAAAAATCAGTAAAAATATTTAGAACATTTTACCATATTTTGCAGATTTTGTATAAAACAGTGAAAATTTCAAAATATTTTCAGTACTTTTTTCAGTAAAGAAACTGTGAAGAAACTTTCAATATTTTCTCTATTTTTATAGGTACAAAAACATTGACTTTTGTCCAGTGCAGATGACACTACAGTTTACTTATCAGAAAATGACTCCATTAATGAACTACAAAAAACCCTTACAGAATGGTGTCTGGCTTCAAGAGCCAAATTCAATATTGAAAAAACAAAATGTATACCAATAGGTACAAAGAAATATAGAGAAACACTCTATAAATCAAGACAATTAAATGAATATGATAACAAAATACCACAGGACATTCACATAATCCAAGAAGGTGAAGCAATACGCTCCCTCGGCTGCTGGATTGGGAACAACATTGACAATGCAACACCCTGGACACCAATAATAGAGAAAATTGACAAATCACTAACACAATGGAATAAAAGTCACCCAACACTAGAAGGACACAGCTATATAATACAATTGGTTGTAGGAAATGGAACACAATTTCTAACTAAAGTCCAAGGCATGCTAAATCATATTGAAGCTATTCTAACAAAATAAATCTGCAACTTCATGTGGAACAATGCCAAATCATCACCAGTAAACCTAGAAACACTTTATGCACCAAAGCATCAAGGTGGGAAGAATCTACTAGACCTTCAATCAAGAAACAAAGCAATCATGCTAATTACACTTAAAAAGGCAAAATGCCACTGTGGTATCATAATGTGTCATCAGCAAAAACCAACAGGATGACAAACTCAAAACAAGGCAAATGTCTCAGGGATAATCATAAAATATACACTGTAGGAGATGCAATAAACATAACAGAAGACCAACCAAACAACCACAAAACATCAGGTAAAAAATGCAAATGTAACAAATGCAAAGCAGAAAGATGCAAAGGCTGCACAAACCCTGCAAAATGTCTATTAATAGTGAAAAAACTGCTAAATGAACTGCCTGCTCATTGGAAACCACAGAACAAGGACGGATATGAAAGTGAAGAAACTGTTGATAAGGAATCACAAGAAAACAGTGATAACTCTATAAAAACCTTTGAGTACAAACTACCAACATCAAACAAAATCCACAATGCACTATGAATATTTACAACTCCAGAAGATAATCTTAAGGACATATCTACACCAAGAAAAACAAGAAACAATATTACAACAGTATATATAAATGGAGTATGCAAACTGAATGGAGACATAAATGCTCAAGCAGGAAGTGGAATATGGATCAACAAAGATAATATTATAAACAAAGCATGCAGAGTCTCAGGACTGAACCAAAATACCGAAACAGGTGAACTATACGCTGCAGAATACACTGCCTGCAAAATACCTAAAGATGCCCAACTAAAAATCAAATCCAAATCTAAGTACATGATAAATGCAATAACTAGCTCACTTCCCTACTATGAAGATAAAGGATGGATCAGAGTACAAAATGCCTATGAAATCAAAAGAACAGTTGCATAGCTAAGACAAAGAGGATCAAATACCCTCCTTGTATGTGTAGACAACCACATTAATAATACAGGGAATAAAGAAGCAAACCAACAAGCAATAAAAGGACAAAAAGAAACAAGCTGCCCTAAAGTAAATCTAAGAACCCCAATACAGCTTAACCTTCAAGGAGTAAAACTCTCTAGCATAACACAAGCCATAGCATATAAAGCAATCAAGAAAAAAACCATATTAAAAGAATGTAAGTCAACTATGATCAATCTGGACATAACCCAATATGCCACAAAGAACCTAAGCAGACAAACACCGACAGACTCACAAATATGGCTATCAATAAGAAGCAAAGATATAACAAAGACAATAAGAAACTTCCTATGGATGATGCTACATAACGCATATAAATGTGGGAGATACTGGGACAACATACTAAATTACTCACATTGAGCAATATGTCAGAAATGTGGGGCAGAAGAATCATTAGAACATATACTAATAGACTGCAGACAGATACCAGCCCAAAATATTATATGGAAACTCTGTGAACAACTATGGGAAAACACTGGAATCCAATGGCCACAGACTACATATGGAATAATTCTCATATGTGGTCTTGCACAATTTCACAATAAAAACAATCAACTATTATATGGCAAAAATAGACTTTACCATATCCTAATATCAGAATCAGCTTTTCTAATATGGAAACTGCACTGCAAATGACAGATTGCCAAGCAAGACGACGAAACAAAATGGCACTCAAAAACAGAAATTCATAATTGATGGGTCTCCTGTATTAACCAAAGGTTAACACTTGATTGCCAAATGACAAGAACCTACACCAACAAAAAGGAGAATTTAAACCCTAATCTAGTACTCTACACATGGAGCAGCTGCTTATATGACGAAGAGAAGCTGCCTGACAACTGGATCAGGCAGCCTGGGGTTTTAGTGGGTATACCATATCTAAAAAATGATGGGAGTCCCACACAAAGTGCATAAAGCATTTCCCCAGGGTGGCTCAAACACAAGAGGTGAAACTCCTCACATTTAGCTGGATTCTCAGACTAACATTGTTAGCTGTGAGAATCTAATAAGCTCCACCAAAAAAAAAAGTGTCAGATAAGATTTTAACAAGTGAGAAGGTCTCCATATCAATTGTATGGGTCTAAAGATGGTATTATGAGGTTTTGAAGACAAAATACATGGCTGCACATTGAGACAATGGTATCTGAATGAAATCAATGTGATCACCACCAAAACCCCGATATGGTAACGACTCAAATGGCCTTTTTGGGCCTTGGTAAATGCCTAACCATGTCACTTATGAATTCAAAGTCAGCTTTACAGGTCCCCTACATTGACACTTGCTCATTGTAGGGGACTGGTCACAGGTTTAGGTCCAGGTCAAAGTACAAGATGAGCTTCCGGTCAGCCTGACTGAGAAATTCCCTTTTTTGGACTCACGTGGCGGAAAGTCAAAAAACTACTACTTACTCGGCTTGTACTCGGCTAGCCCTAACACGCCGCTTTAATATACCACTCCCTTACCTTCTTTCTATCCCATGGCAGCGAAAAATATCGCCGGTCTGCCTTCTGAACGTACAGATGGTTTCTCATACTACCGCGACCGCGACATTCATATGGACACCGCCAAGGGATTACCCGTATCAGGGTTTGATATCCACATGAACACGGCGAAAGGGCTTACTTTTTCAAATGACATCAACATGCAAACCGCAAAAGGAACGTCGACCATCAAACAACCCGGACTTCAGTTGTGGGAGCGGGAGCTGCTAGATACGGCTGAGGTCAAACGCAAGGCCACCGTTGCCCAGCTTTGTACGTGCTTCGTAGATTTCGTCCGAGATGACCCTGACGTTGTTTAGATTTCCTCGATTATTATTTCCAGACGCTAGGATACCTCGCTGCTCGCAAAGAACGGCGAGCCAAGTTCGATGGGGACACCAAGGCCCGCGATCTCAAGCCCTCGGAGTATTCAAAGGAGTTCAAGAGCTACTGTGGGCGCGAACGCGTGCTTCTCCGCAGGCGGCGTACCAAGCTTCGCGTCGACCAGTTCCATATTATCGCTCAGGTTGGCCAGGGTGGATATGGCGAGGTCTTTCTTGCCCGGAAGCAGGAGACAGGGGAGGTCTGCGCGCTGAAAAAGATGAAAAAGAAGACGTTGTTCAAGATGGATGAGGTGCGCTCGTCGCCACTCGCTGACGATATGAAGCTTACTTCTTCCAGATCCGCCATGTCCTCGTTGAACGCGATATCCTGACCGCAACCAAAACGCCTTGGCTTGTCAGACTCCTCTACGCCTTTCAAGATCCCCAATACGTCTACCTCGCCATGGAATATGTCCCCGGAGGCGACTTTCGCACTCTTCTCAACAATTCAGGCGTCCTCAAAGAAGAACATGCGCGGTTCTACATCAGCGAGATGTTTGCCGGAGTTAACGAACTCCACAAGCTTGGGTATATTCATAGAGACCTGAAACCGGAGGTACGACAATATTTCGGGAAACGAAACTGGCTTGCTAACGTACAGATAGAACTTCCTTGTCGATGGCACAGGACACGTCAAGCTGACAGACTTTGGTTTGGCCACCGGTGCACTGAACCCCCGACGTATCGAGTCACTCAAAGCTAAGGCGAGTTCACCAACTATTCCTATGCGGACATCATCTGTAATATTATTATAGCTCGACAAAGTCAAAGACAATGAAGTCGTCCATAGATCAACCCTAGAACGCCGCTCTATTTATCGCTCTATCCGTAATGAAGACCCTCGTTATGCCGACTCCATAGTTGGATCACCCGATTACATGGTTTGCCCTACACCTGCGGTATCTATGCTTCATATTGACATCCCCTGCAGGCTCCTGAAGTCCTACGCGGCAAGCCCTACACGTTCTCCGTCGACTACTGGTCGCTGGGCTGCATCCTTTTTGAATTCCTCGCCGGCTTCCCCCCCTTCAGCGGCAGCAACCCTGAAGAAACATGGACGAATCTCAAGAACTGGACAAAAGTCCTTCGAAGGCCCGAGTATGACAAGCCGGAGGACCTGGTGTTCAACTTGACAGACACGGCTTGGGATGCCGTAACTAGGTATGTTCATTAATGTGATCCTATGAAGGACCTCACTCACCGCTGACGATGTGAAGGTTACTCTCTCACGCAAGCGTTCGATACGCCACTCTCCCGCAAGTATCCGGTCACCCCTTCTTCGATACTGTCAAATGGGACGACCTGCGTTCTGTCACCGCCCCATTCGTACCTGCTCTCGACTCTGAGATCGATACTGGCTACTACGACGATTTCACCTCTTTGGAGGATATGGCAAAGTACGCTGAAGTCCGCGAGAAACAAAGGAACGTCGAACAAGTGAAGGAGAAGGACGAAGGGTTTGGGAGGGGGGTATGGGTCGGGTTTACTTTTGGAAAGAATGGACCTGGGGCCGGTGGGAAAATGGGTGGTCTGGGAGGTGGGAAGTTTGATGATGGCGCTTTGGCGACTATTTTCTGAGTAGATACCCTGAATGAGAAGTAATTGCATGTACATTGTCTGTCAATAGAATCTGTCCTGGAACTTTTATCTCTAAGTGAATTGCACAGATAAACGTAGTAGTGCGTAGATACGAAATAATACTGAATAAGATAGAGCGGAATAATTACATCGAACTGAAAAGTGCGGGTACACTACCACGAAAACATATCATCACGGCGTCCCCCGCCAACCTCGTAAACCTCAAACTTGAGGCTACACTTCATGTTGTTCCTTGAATAATTCAACTCCGCTGAACGAATCTCGACGTCGCATGCCCCCAGTTTGATGGATTTTGCAAACGAAGGAGCCCCGCCTCGCGTCCACCGATACCCTTTCAACGCCTTCAGCTCGTCTCCAAACAACTCTGCAATCTGTGCTCTGGTGCTCTGGGCGGAGAATCAGTACATGTGAATGTAGCAAGAGAATCAAAACCCACAAAACGAATAATAGTAACAGCGCTCTTTGGCTTATTCTGGGGTGTAGGCTGGATCAAGACACCCTTGCCTCCAAAAATGCCATCAAATTCGGCCTGTTCGAAGACTTCGTCGCACTTGATCGTCTTGGATGTCCCTTGGAATTTGACGGTGTCGGATTTGCAGTCCTTTTTGATCCTTCAGGGACATCAGAACGCTAACTAGTCTAAAAGTGACGGTAACTGACCTATCAAAGATCTTCTTGAGCTGCATCTTGCGTTTTTTCTCCTCGGCTTTGCTCGCCGCACTCGACTTCACGCTGCCACTCGCGGTGGGCTGGGGTTCATGGAGGATAGTGCTCGTCCTAGCGCGTTTCGCAGGGGGCCCTTGGACTCGAGCGCTTCTTGCGGCCTCCAACTCGTCCTCCAGCTAAAATGACGCGTGTTCAGCGGTCGGCGAATACAATGGCGCGTCCTGCTCACCTGAAAAATTCTTTGCTTCATCGCCTCGACCACCTATATCGACAACAGCATATAAACTACACCTCGACGCGCCGAGGACCAGACTCACCGACGAGCTCACCTCAAATTCTTTCAAAAGATCGATAGCCTCTATAAAATGGCGCGTCAGTCGCGTCTTCTGTCATGAATGATGTCGCCGCCGTACCTCCATCGGCAGTCATGATGGTGCGCTTTCGCGGGTTCTTCTTGATCGCAAGATTGCTTATGGTCTCTTTGTCGACAACGGGGAACGCAATGGTAGCCTGCATTGTGGGGGAAATTGTTGGCAAATGGTGTCAGTCGGAAAGTAAGGGGGAAAGGAGGACCACCCAGATCGAAAGTCGCCTAAAAAAGGGTCTTGAGGTTCCCACGCCATCATCGCGCCAAACCTTGTATAGATTAACCGACAAGGCTGTAGTAATATCGCACGCGCGACGTTAAATTGCACAATGGGATAGGCTACACAAGCACGGGTTATTCCAAAGGAAGGCTCCGTCTATAAGAGATGAGACTAAGTTTCCATCGACGGTTGTGTTCAAACGCGCCAACCGCAGTGTTTTGTGTTTTCTGACATGTATGTACGTCTAATGACCTATAGGCCTCGCGGCAGGTTCGAAAGATTAAGATTATTTAATTCTTCCATCTTCAACAGAAACTCCGTCAGATTTATACAAGGTAGAAGCAACAAAATCCTTACATTTTGACAAGTCGGTCCCTCCCTCCGCTTACAATTTTATCGGCCACAAAATCGACGCAATAGACCTCGTCAGTATGCCCTGGAAGATCAGTTTTGATTTTATACGTCTTGAGATCCCATATCTATTTATCAAAACTGTCAGCACGAAGCAATGAGATACGACGAATAAACCCACTTTAAGAGTACTATCTTTACTTGCGCTAACCAACAGCCTACTATCCGCACTCCATGTCACTCGATACACTGCACCAATGTGACCTCGGAGAGTGGCAACGTATTTTCCTGTCCGGCCTTCCCAGACACGCACACTGTTATCCCACGCTGCTGAAGCAGCCCACCGACCGTCTGGAGAGAACGCGACATGGCTTATCTGCCGCTGATGCCCTGTCAGCCGAGCCACTGGCTTCAATTTTCCTGATGAAGGCTCAGATGCGGGTGACGAGGAAGGGAAGAGAGACCACAGGAAAAGTGTATGATCGTCCGAGCCGGAAATGAGGATCTCTGGAGTGGTAGCTAGCAGGGCTGTATATCTCTTCAACGCCAGTTGTTGCGCTGAAGCACCTCTTAGCACTACGGCAAGGAACGATAGAGCAAAGACTTACCCTCTTCATCCGACTGGGGTTTCTTGCCTGTATGATCAAATGGCCCTGTGCGCAATACAAAGTCCGTATTCAACGCCAATGTCGTGACCCAATGAGCATGATCTTTTAGGGTATGAAGTGGTCGGCCCTGCAGAAAATATGAGCGACAAGTACGAGTGAAAAGCACCAAACTTACATTCGCATCCCATACGCGCACCGTACGATCGCTTGACGCAGTATACAAAACACCTTTGCCGACACCGCCCCACTTCACGACGTTGACTGAGGCGGTATGGCCACCAAGGGTGTACTCTACTCTCCTTGTTAAAGTAGACCAGACGCGAACCGTTCCATCCTTGGACGACGAGGCCAATCGAGGAGCTGTCGCATTAAGATGTATGGGCTCCCAAGAAAGCGAGGTAACCCATTTCGCATGTCCTTTCAGTGCATCTCCAATCGGCTTCCCAGTCTTCGGGTCCCATAGACGAACATGCCCGTCATGTCCGCCTGTCGCAAGCTTCCTCTCCATCGCCTCCCATTCCACACAAAGAACCCAGCCTTTGTGGCCCGAAAGTACGTGCGACGGTGTCTCCGTATTCAAGTCCCACAATCGGGCGTTCGTGTCTCCAGAGCCGGTGGCGAGAAAGTTTCCGGTTGGTGAAAATGAAGCGCAAAGGATGGGCGAAGTGTGCCCTCCAAGAGACGACGAGCATCTTGTCGCTGGTCGTACTCGGAATACGCTCTGAGGTGAGCACCGCACAACAATCACATCTTCTTCGGTAAACGAATTTGAAGGGTGGTCGATGACGTCTGCCTCTATTGACTTGGATATTACGATCCGAGTTGGTGCACTAGCAGGAGCGTCTTCGTCGTTTGGTAGTGTAACATGAAACAGAAAGGGAACGGGGTCGTCATCCTGCGTTAAATCAGCTCCCATGTCTCTGGATACTTTTCGCAACGCACCTGTGTATTTAGCTTATTCACCAGAGCCTCTAATCCCTCTCTTGATACACTGGCAGGTAAATTCACGGCTGGCGCAAGAGGATGACCATCATCGTCTGATACGAACTGAACGAGGATATTGAGAGACGGTTTCGGTGGTTCTGCTGCTGGTTCAGGGATACCATGATATAGCTTGACGCGCTTCGGAGGTGGTAGCAGAGTAGCCATGATATTTTTTTTGCCGGCGGTACCGGCATGCGACCCTTTCCAAATGCGGTGAAGCTGAGTCAAGAGTTGAGCGACAAAATTACATTGATACAGCAGACCTAAACCCGGTAAAAGAGGAAACATAGAACTAGCTAGAAGCACTGCGTAAGGATATATGAAACGTCCATGGCGGTCAAGTATATGTCGTGAGATGGTGAGTATAACATGTCTGATGGTACACAATGCAAACCGAAAGCAGAGACCCGAACCCAAAACCCAAAAACGTTTCCCATTAGTACGCTCCACCTGGATCCATCCATCGTGCAGGACGCGGACGCCAATGCTTGCCTCCCAGTCGTGAGGCAGCCCTTTCAGCCGTAAGTTTGTTAATAATGTTCAATAAATCACCCCGACGAAGGGGTTCTGGACAATAATCAGTCAACAGACAACGGGGTATCGACCTCGACGTACTCGTGATATGCTCGTCCTGCGGAGTAAACCCATCAGTAACTGTGGTACATTATGCACGTCGACAATACGTACCATTCCCGCCTGCATACAGCGTTCCCTGTCGCCGATCACTGAAATCGCGATTGTGAATCTCAACAAAGTCAAAGTCTAGAAAATACGTACTGGCATGAGCGGTCAAAGCAACTATTGGTATAGGTTGCAAATCGGCGTGCATTTCATACGCCCTAATCAACTCCGTCGCCTCCATACCACCCATGAACGGCATCGAGACATCCATCTAAAGCGCCTCCTCAGAAAACACGATCAAGGAACCAGCGGACAAAGACCAACCAAAATGATATCGTACGGCCTGTTCTGCAACACTCGTCTTTTAAACGCCTCCAACGCGTTATTGCCATTCTCTGCGATTTCGACGCTATGTCCATACTTCTCCAGGATCTTCACAGCTAGTTGTTGATTCACCACGTTATCTTCGGCGAGAAGAATGTCCAGCGTTGTATCATTCGGTACAGTTACCGGGACTACAGTGTTCGACTCCAGAGCGCATATTAAGGCAGCTGAAAGGTCGTGAGCGGTTATCGGTGTCGTGACCTGAGAGCTGATGCTATTGTCCAAACACCACTTCACTGGAAGCATTTCAGAAGGCATCATCGTTTTGTATGAAAGGATACTCACAATTGAGCCGGGGCATATATGGAGCCAGTAACACAACGGGTATGTAACGAAGATGCTCATGCTCCCGAAGGTTCTCGGTCTGAAAAAATAGCAATTGTTACGCCTAGAAGATCAAAAAAGGAGTAAATTCTCACAACAACCAGAGCGTCGGCCACGATGGTATCAATGTGAGGACATTTTGCTTTGTCCGCAACCTCAGAGACGGAATGGACCACACGAACCTTCAGACCTAGACTCCGTATGCTCGTTGCCACCCCTGTCTCGTCGCCCAGGCTATCCATATAAAGGATCGTTCGCTTCGAGAACGGCGACATCTTGGACAAAATATTGTCCATGGAGCTATGGCTGATCTGAGAGGTTATTGTGAAGAAAAATTTGCTTCCCCGTGCAACCTCACTCTCGACCCACATATTCCCTTGCATCAAATTGACCAGACGCTTCGAGATTGATAGTCCCAGACCTGTTCCGCCGTATTCCTAGTAGAACGACTATCAGTCGAACGTACAGTAAATAGAAAGGAACTGGCCCTAGTTGTTGATCCATCTGCTTGACAGAAAGTATCGAAGATGATGTTCAACTTTTCTTTCGGTATACCGATACCCGTGTCACTGACGCAGAACTCCAGCGTCACATTCTGGTCATCGCACGCCACCAGCCTGCCATAGAATCCAATATGGCCTCTCTTCGTGGCCTTGGATCGTGTAAACTTGATAGCATTGCCCACAAGGTTGGTGATGACCTGTCTCAGACGTAACGAATCGCCAATGAGCTGATCGGGAATATCAGGAGAGATGTCGAAGGTCAAGTCAAGGTTGTTTTGATTCGCGCGCACGACTAGCGTCTTGAGAATTCCGAATACCGTTTGACGGAGAGAATAAGAGACAGCTTCCATTGTCATCCGACCAGCTTCGACTGTGTAGAAAGGCAGGTGAGTTAAGTTGACTCTTTATCTGCCAAGACTCACTCTTGGAAATATCCAGAATATCATCGATGATTAACAGTAACGACCGCGCCAGACTATGGACTAAGAGCAAACTCTCTCGCTGTGATCTGTTCAGATCACTGTCGAGAGTAAGCTCTGTCATACCGATGATCCCGTTCATCGGCGTCCTTTATGTGTGTCAAATTACCCGAAACCACAGGCCCAGGGAACGTTAACTCACCTAATCTCGTGAGACATATTGGCCAAGAACTCACTCTTACTCCTGTTCGCCAATTCGGCAGCCTCTCTTGCTGCAGTATTCTTCTGGATACTATCTCTCAAATTGAAAACCATACTGTTGATATGCGACTTTAGTGAGTCCATTTCTCCGCTAGCCTCGACAGTAATGAACCGAGTAAAATCGCCATCCATGGCAGCAGCCGAGATCTGGGCGAATCCTCGTACTTGTGTGGTCAAGTTTCCTGCCATGGCGTTTACGGACAATCTGCCTTGTAGATGAGAACGCTGGCAGCGACGAGAGCAGTTAAGAAACCTACGTGATCTCCTGCCAGATACCTTGAACATTGCCCACGTCTGCCACACCACCCAACTTTCCTTCGGTCCCAACCTCTCGCGCGACTTTCTTCACCTCGACAGCGAAGATGTCTAGTTGATCGATCATCTTGTTGATCGTCTCGACTAACTCCAGCATCTCCCCAGAGACCGATACTCCGACAATCTTTTGTGTTAGATCACCATGCGCCACAGCAGACTAAGCGATAAAAATCAGTATCATGGTCTTGGAGCGGTTAATGGAACGCACCGTGGCGATTGCAATAACCCGAACCTGGTTAGTCAACTAAAAAATCGATAAATAGGAATACCCAGGAGCAACAGAGCATATCGACACATACGTTATTAGCCATGACGTTGACATTATCCGTCAAATCCTTCCATGTTCCCGCGACATTCTTCACTTGAGCCTGCCCGCCCAGCCTTCCTTCCGTGCCAACCTCGCGCGCCACTCTCGTTACCTGAGCAATCATAAGGAATGAACGGAGGGAAGTCCGAGTCATAAGCGCACCTCATCAGCGAAGACACTCAACGACGATGTCATCTGATTGACAGTTTCCTTCAGTTCGAGGAATTCGCCTTTCACATCAATCTCGACGCGCTTGGACAAGTCGCCGTTCGCGACGGCCTTCGTGACCTCAGCAATAGACCGCACTTGGTTGGTCAGATTCATGGCCATAAGGTTCACGTTGTCTGTCAAGGCCTGAATCAAAGTGAGCGACGTCACGAAAATTGTAGTGTGCTCAAACCTTCCATGTTCCGAAGACTCCGGGTACGACGGCCTGTCCTCCCAGTTCTCCCTCCGTCCCGACCTCCAAACTGACGCGCGTTACTTCACTCGCAAAAACGCTGAGCTGCTCAACCATCTTGTTGACAGTGATCTTCAGGTCCAACATTTCACCTTGAGCGTCAACGTCGACAAGCTGCGTCAAATTGCCTGTGGCCACGGCTTTGGTCACCTTGGAAATCGACCGCACCTGGTCGGTCAAATTGTTCGCCATCTTGTTCACGTTCCTAGTCAAATCAGCCCATGTACCCTTGACACCTTCGACCTTCGCCTGACCACCGAGGATACCTTGTGTACCAACTTCCAGAGCGACACGAGTAACCTCGGATGCAAATGCATTCAAATCGTCCACCATGGAGTTTACGGTTGCCTTCAACTGATGCATCTCACCCTCTACCTCGATTTCCACCTTCCGCGTCAAATCACCCTCTGCAACTGCGGTCGTTACTGAAGCAATCGATCGCACTTGATCCGTCAAGGATAAGCACATTCGATTGACGTTCTTCACAAGGGAGAACCAGACGCCTTCAACATCTTCCACATTAGCTTGACCGCCCAACTTTCCTTGAGAACCGACCTCGAGGGTTACGCGGGTAACTTCAGCAGCCAATGCTCGTAATCGGATGACCATTCCATTGACTGTATTCTTCAGGTCGAGAATCTCGCCCCGCGCATCGACCTCGATTTGTTTGGATAGATCGCCAACGGCAACAGCTTTGGTAACGGCAGCTATGGATCGTACTTGACTCGTCAAATTTGCCGCAAGGTTGTTGACAACATCGGTCAGCTCCTGCCAGGTGCCCTCAACGTCAGGAACGACAGCTTGACCACCGAGCCTGCCCTCAGTGCCGACTTCTTGAGATACTCGAGTTACTTCTTTCGCGAATTTGCCGAGTTTCTCAACCTAAATATAGATAGAGTATTATTGAGAGGAGATAATGCGAAAGATAGGGCACGCACCATAGTGTTGATGGCGTCCTTGAGGCTAACCATTACCGCGCCGCGAACCTCAACGGTAATCTTCTGACTAAGGTCGCCATTGGCTACCGCATTGCAAACCCTAGCGACATCCTGCACCTGATCTTTAAGAAGTTTGAGCTCCTCGACGGCGCTTAGACCACTTTCAACAGCAACGGTCGCCAAAGGACCGCTCGGGGTAACGATGAGCGGGGAATTTGGTGAGGGTTTGATTCCGAACGACGACATTCTCTTGACAAGATCTGAATCCGTAAATCGAGTGCTGCAAGTCGGACAATAAACGAACTCGGCAACTGGAGATGCAGAGGATACGTCGGCGGCATGTACAGGGATGTTTTTATGGAAAAACGAAGGAGCCGAATCGCTGGACGATAAGTCATCGAGATTGATAGAGGTTGGTGCAGCCGGCGCACGGGTAGATGTAGTGGTGGGTGGGGCTGCCATTGTTGTCGCCTTTATGGCGGAAACCTGCTTGGAGTCGGTACCGAGAGACCAAAGGGCCTTTTCAGCGCGGTTCATTCTCCCTGCAAAGTCGGAAAGTGTACGCAAGATAGAATCTGTCTGCCAGTCAGATGGGCCGGTATACTTGGGCAAAGAGAGGGATCCGGGACCGAGGGCATAGGCAGAAAGCAGAGCAATGAGGTGGGATCTGAAGGGATCACCGGGATCGTAGCTCGCCATGGTAGTCGATGAGCAAGGGCCTTTCGGCGGCGAGCTTGTAATGAATGGAAGGACGTGAGAGTGCTCGATAGTGATCTACCACGTGCGCTTTCCCCTTTCAGCTTCATTTCCGACAGTCACTGTGCACTGATAAATTGCCATTCCATTTCCCATATGGAACCATCTGTATGTAAGAAGTGGCGACAACCAAGGAACAATCCACTGCTATATGAAGGATACTACATACGTTCCGCCAAGACTCAAGCCAGGGTCATTTAGGATAATGAATTCTGCGCTACTGAAAGCGTGAAATTCTACTCATTGGAAGTTATTTCATGCCCTGAATTCATTTTCCAGCTGACGTCCCTTGCGTGTATTACGTTGTTTCCCTCGACCCTTCTTTGGGGAGGCTATTTGAAAGGGGTCTCTGCACGATATACTTAGTTGTAGAACTGGGAACCGTACTGTCTAGTGCCCGAGGTACTTGCATCTATTGACGCTCTTCGGACAGCTAGGCGGAATTAAGTCTTCAGCGTCCAATGGCTTGAGCTGCTCCAATACTATGGTACTAGGATAAATAGTCTACAACTCCGATTTAGTAAGTGCATAGATGGGTGGATAACAACGTCGTAATCTGGAAACTTATCCGCCGAGTTTAAAGGGGTGTTTCCAACACGAACCAGGGTTCCGTGACAGAGCGAGGACCCCATCCAGAGCTGCACAGTCCTAGAACGTCAACCGTAGGTAGGATTTTGGGTCACGACGACGTAATAATGACTCAATCGAACATTCACTGGCTCATCTTTCGACGGTTGCATAAATACTATGAGAGATACTGAAACCCTCATTAGGATCTTCACTCTGCGCATGTTTCCACGCCGCTAATAAAAAAATCCTGCTGTAGTCGGGGAGTAGCAGGAACAATGCATGGAGCACTGAGCAGCAGGTGGTCAACGGAGGCCTGGGCGTTCGACATCGTGGTGAGAAGAACCATAAGCCCACATCACTGCCCGGCTAATCGGTCTAGCGGGCGTCTATTCCTAGGGTAAACAGCGTCTTATTTCATACACCATTGAGAAGCCTTCGACCCAAACTGGGGGAGTTGACTAGCGGTCCCAATATGACAGCGGCTCGAGCATCAGTGAATTGTGCGTCGTTATAGAGGTCACTCCGAGTCCCTGGACAACGATCTGGAATGCAAGCATCGGAGAATGGAAGGAAGACACGCAGCAGGTAGTGTGCCCAGGGCATCATTGAATGCAAGGTGGCGTACGCCACGTAGAGAATCCTCAATGACATGTCGAGATGGTGCGCCTCGCAGAATCCGACCCGTATACTTAACCGACTCACTCGATTTCGATCGTTTCCTCCCCAGAAAATAGACGGTAAGTAGCATTTCGAATAGCGAGTAGCTCTTCGATGAATAGATAGTTGGAACAAAGCACAGTGCACAGAACGAGTATCCCAAACCAGTAGATGAGCATGTAGCGCTGCAAGCACTATAAAACTATGAATCTCTTTGCTGCTTGCAGCACAGCACTTATACTTAGTCACAACTCACATTTTATCACTGGCGATTATCTCACAGGCCCCCCTTGCAGCTACTCAGAGGATGCTTCTCTCGCCACATATTAATGTACATGCTGGCCCCGCGTCGTAGCAAGAGCTACCCAAGATGAAAAGCAGTGCGAATGGCACCGATCTTTTGGCTACTTGTCCATTTCTGGAGCCGCATCCGTGAAGTAGTCGTCTTTCCCTCACTCTAGCTTTGTAGGTAGTAATTCAACCAGTCTAAATGCACCAGCGGAAAGTGGGAAATTTTAGTAGTCCCTGTGAATGGAAGAAAATAGCCGATGATAAAATACTTAATATACCTGCAAACGGCCAACTGTTTTCCACATTTGTAGTCTCTACTACGGCCAATGAACCTCGGACGGTCGAAGATGTCATGAAGATCAAGAAGCATCCCCTTGTTGAGCCGGCGCGTCTCGAATCAACACGTTTGTGTTGAAGATCTTCGTGCTCTCCTTGAATGATGCATTTCCTCCGTGTTGCTTTGGGCCAGGAAGGTCACGTTTGAGGGGGGGCAGGCTGGAACGCTCAAGCAACGTTCGATAGGCATTCTCATGAAAACAAGTTGGATCTCCTTCACAGGTTCAGGTCTCTCACTATCTAACTCCGTTCCCGCGGAACAGGCGGATGTGAATCCAACGTAATAACTTCCTACTTCTAGTGGAAACCAATGTACATTGTCGGATCGCACATACCGTATCAATTCAACGGTCCGAAGTCGGATAGCGCTTGCAATTCGGATGATTTAGACTCGGAGCCTTCAAGTTGCCGTTTGTCGAAAGCCTGACTCAAGCGCATGGTGATATACATAAACGATCTGTAATTCAGACTGCAACACTCGATCGACTTGGAACCTTATTTTAATTAAACGGTCGGCCCTGACATCCTCTCCACAAGTACAAAGGTACCGATGTCTGGTCGCCTCTGTACGACGGGCCAACGATTGACCCAGCATAAGAACGAGTTTGAATGGTGTACTATCGCCTCTCCTCGACAGGTCGCATGCGCCTGTTCACACCCAACGCGATCATCCCCTCAGCCGTTGTAGCTGATCCCTGCGCGCGGGCTGACAAGCCTTCAAGATAATGGACTGAACCTCAAACCATCCATCACCACCTCCAATCGAAACGAGAAAAGGGAACATCCTATCCATGTAATGGGCAACACTCGCCGCGTTCCAGTCGACGGGCGCATCCAGCGCATCGAAGGTGCACAATTTATGAGAGAACACACCGTCATCCCGAAGAGGCTCCTTTTCAGGGAACGTGATAGGTATGGAAAGGTCGGTTAAAAGGGGGCAGTGTTTTGCTAGGACGGCAAGAATTCCATATGTCGGAGATGTTCCAAGGAGAAATGAGATATGGAGTGATCTAATTTCCGGCCAAATTGTTGTGAGTGCGACTGTATCATTGTCCACACAGAGCACACTATGATAGAACATTGTCTGAAGTTTGGACAAGTCATAGAGCGGGTGCATGATAGCCCTCAAAGATTCCCGATGTTCCTCAGAATCCTCAGGAACATAGTCGTATAGGCACTAGTCCAATGACAGACTTGTAAGAGATGGAAATCGGGAAGCAATTTCCGCATGGAAGGCTTGCAGGGAATCTGCAAGATCAAAAAAATCCTTGCCGGACGAGTTTTGATAAGCCAAGCTCGTCAAGGATCCTTGACGAATCAGCCTAAGAATTCCAGGCATCAATGAAACATGAGCTTCGACCTGTAGAGATTTCAAGGATGGAAATGCAATCTGCGCCAGACGTTTCTGGGGCTTGCCCCGTTGAGCAACGATAACCTGGAGCTCTGCGAGGTGAGGGAATGAAGAAAGTTGGACCAAAAAACTGAAGTCGACCGAGTGTGTTTCGATGTTCAATCTACGCAGCTGGCGCAAATTAGAGAAGCTGCCGAAGGGATATACTGGTTCTGGTTCTGGGAGAGACATATCATCATCCGGGTTGAAAGGCGAGGGTTGGTGGGCGAGGGTCAATGAGCGAAGCCCTGGCGCTTTCCAACCAACTGTCCGTATAGACATAGAGGCCATATCAGCCTTTGAATCGGAAGGAAAAGTAATCTCAACCTCATCCAACAGAGGACTGGACAAAAATAGTAGCACGGAGGGATCGGCGGCAAAAGCCGCATCAATGGTGAGTTTTTGCAATTTGGGAAGAAGGGGTTCCTGTTTCTCGGTAAGTCGTAGGAAAATGGTTGGGGAGTGCAATGAGCGCGAGTGTGCTTCAAGATTGATAGAGCGAATGCGGCTCGAGTATAAGTCGAACCTCGCCCATGTTTTGTCTGATATGGCATCGGGGGGTATCTGCGAGCCGTCAGTATGGTCCGAAGCGAAACAGAATCACGACGTACCCATGGAAGATGGTCACTAGGTGAGATGGCACGAGGGAAGATGGACAATAAAGGTTCCATCTCGCTTATGTCGTGCCAGAGGCAATCTAGAACCGTGTCACAAGTACCATGGCATGTCAAAACCAGTGTGCAGAGGCTTTTGGTATGCAATTTGTCGTTAAGCATGTCAGATATGCTGAGGTTTCTGCAGAGATGCCAGCATATAATACCGAGTAGATCGGGGTTGTACAAGACGTCTTTGATTGGGCTAGCTGTTTCCATGGGCTTGGGCTAGAGTGAAAAATGAGATGAGGTCCTGGGGAAGGTGACTCGAGAGGCTCGTGCCTAATGATTCTGAGATAGGAATGCATGTCACGCATCGTGGCTGGGTGTGAGAAATGGAAGAAAATGAAAGCTAGAAAGGCACGTGCGTTGTGTATATTGGCACAATCGAATCTCATCAATGGTTTTTACGATGGATTCCCCAACCAACAGCTGACCTCGTACGATTACAAGTACCCTAAACAGATACCAGAGCAGTCGGAATTTGAAGCTTTGCCAGTTGCCAGGCTAAGTTCAACTTATGACTTGGCTTAGAATAACTTCTAATATCTTATCTCGCGTTCGATCAAATAATAACGTCGAATAAAAGCGACCTGAATCGTACTTAGCACAGTCAACGGATGGAAAGCAATATGTTCGGTCGGTCGGCGTACCGTATGCAATAAAGCCTGCTTGGCTTGCGGCGTCGTAATTCCCTCTGACTGTTGCACGAGGTCGAGAACGACGACGAGTTTGGTGATGAGGCTCTGGTAGAGGGATGATGGGAGGGCCAAATATGCCGGACCACGCCTTCTTCACGCGTCTCTCTCAAATTAGTCATCCTCGACTCGCCTCCCCACCATTTCCCGAAATATGCTGCCATCTCCACCAAAGTAAGCCGAGATTCGAAACTCGACTTGGCGGTCGTCAGCATATCCCACAGCATCAGAGAAGGATGGGGTGCTATCTTGGTGCCCCCGCCAAATATAAACTCTGCATGGTTTCTCGCCGGGTGTCGCCTAGTTGGCGGCTGCTGGGTGAGGTCGTTCCATCGATCTTCGGACGCGCTTGGGTATAGAACAAACGACTGTGAACCAATCCATCCGTCGTCCAAGCCAGTTCCAGCGTGCTGTACCGTCATATGTCCACGCATGGGAACGATCTTTCCTCGCATTGGTGCAAGGAGGTGGGACGTCCGTCCGTTAGTAGCGTGGACGATATGTTTGGCGCGAATGTCACCGCGGGGTCTGTGGACGATGTTGTCATAGATGGAAAGACAGGGAGTAGTCGGAACGAAGAGTAAGTCTTGAGGAGCGCCTGTTGTGGAGATGACCCCGCACACCCCGTCCGCAACCCACTAGCCCATCCATCGTACCCCAGCCACCCTTCTCGCTCGGCAGCTTCTCCTTAGTTCGTTCAAATACATCTGTGTCGAAAACATGTCGTATGCATCCACCTTGCGACACTGGCCCTCTTCCGTCAGGCCCTGCTCCTCCGCAACACCAATCAGCTCGTCCAAATACGAGAGCCTGAACTGGATGATCTGCTTCGCTGCCTCTGCGTCATGCTTCTTCTTCAAGTTAAGCTAATCGTGGTATAACGGTGGTGTGATATGTCCCCCTGGGCCGTTCTGCGCTGTGGCCCAAGAACAAGCATACTTCGCTTCCAACGTCACAACCTCCAATGGCCCATCCATATCAAGCAGCATACGTGCAAATGTTATTCCTGTCATCCCTGACTCGATAATCACAATGTCTACAAATACTGACAGGGCTGCACACGAACCTTCTTATTGGATGGGCGATGCTGGGATCGACCAGAATGGTGTCGTGAGATTGGGAACGAGGAGTCCATGAGACTGCTTTATCTGCTTGGAACCGCGCCGGTGTGGGGAAATGATCTGTCGTAGAGCGTTGATGGCTGCAGGTAGGACTGAAAACAGTGCTACCATGGCTCTTGAAGAATAGGTTTGACTACCCACATCGTATGAGAGGGCTCGCCAATATCGTGGTCAACGAGGTACTTGTACCCTCCCAATGTCAAACCGACTAAAGAGACACGCTGATTACTTGTCTGATAATGATTTGGCTACTCGGGGCGGTGAATACTGCCTCTACGGCCACGATTCCTGAGCGTCGTTTTATCAAATGAAAGCTACTTATATTGCTACGACAGATCAATACAAAGAGAAGAATCAGTAATACAAGTCATCGTTATTGAGAGTTGACTTCTTGCGTGTACCTACGGAAGGACGTTCAGTCACAATCCCTCTGATAGCGAGGTACAGGTCATCCAACAAGTCCATGGAAGTTTTAAAAGGGAGAGACGAAATCAGGCTGTTAGCCTCTTCCACCAGTTTCCGGAGCTCCTTTCTGTCACGGCGTTTGTGGAACGCAGAATTTGGACTGAGATGCTCTAGTAGTTTTCCAGCAGCCTTGTTCGCCTTGCTGGTGGGCTGTGTCAGTTATCGCTCGTAGAAACGACAAGAAATACATACTTTGTCTGTGTCAACAGGTCGTCAAGGGTGTCATACTCATTAGGACTACACTTTTTAAGCCTAGCTTTCATCTCGTTCTTGTGGCTGAGAGTATCGGCACGAACTGTCTCCAGACAGACTAGAATGTGCGGCAGTGGCCCCAGAAACAAGTGAAGATATAGCCCGGGGTTGTCACCGAGCCGGGATACCGCCCCGATGCATGAGGTATATAACTGGGCGTGGAGACCTGCTTTTCCCCTCTTGGCAACGCCTCGTCGACGACCAAGGATTTTCCTGTATACTCGCTGAATCAAGGCCGCAGCAGCGATCTCTCTTTCCGTGGCATCCGGGGCTGTCATTTCTTGCACCGGAATGGCATCGGCGCCTACAGCATCTTCAGCTGTAGTCTCTTCGGTAACTTCAGGTTCTTGAGTATCCTCCACTTCCTCGGCGTCGCCATTGAGCTCCTCCCGCTCATGAACCTCGATATGCGGTGAGGTGACCTGAGTCCATGCGCGTGCTGTGAATCCAAGCTGCACTTGGATATCCGCGAAGTCGTTGTAGAAAAGCTGACGGACTCCTACCAAGGCATGCTTGTTTACCGGAGCCCTGATCTGGTGGACGAGATGTATCATCTCGTCCATGGTGTCGTATTGCAGTGAGCGGCGAACAACCTTCGCGAGTTCATCCCATGAATCGCTGGCTGCATAGATGTATCTGCAAAAAATTTATGTCACTTGGTGGTTCTTGGCACTGAGACATCTTACGTACCGACTATAAAGAGGACTTAGAGGAGAGTCTTCCTGGTGCAATGATCGCATCAGCTTCTGAATATTTCCACGGAGACGCTCGTCGTAGCTGTTGTAGCCCACTACATCCGTCATAAAATAAGTAAGGACACAATTCACAGAGTAAACAAAAATTGACATAACCCAGCAGCCCTCAATCTGATAGAGGAGCATCAGCAAAGAAAGCGACGGGTCATTAGATAGCTGACTTACATCCTTGCGATAAAAACATGGCGAACTCGGTAAGGCATATTTGAGAGATTTGTCAGAGTCCCGCACAGGAGATGCTCTGTATACCTGAGTGAGGACGAGACGCTGAAGGGAAGTAAATTTCTGCAGCTTACCACAGCTTTGGGAATGCAATTGTTCCAGGAGATCTTGCATTGGTCCCAGAAGGAGGAGATAACAGTGTCTCTGTATCCCTCGGCTGAAGTACGGCATATCATATTTCACAAAGCGCAACAGCCAGCTACGAGGGACAGTTACGTTGTGCGGTAATGGGCGACCGCCACAAAGAATGACAGAACCACAAAGAAAATCCAGGAAGTCGCAGAGAACGGCTATGTTGATGGGCAGTCTCTCCTTTACAACGTGCCTAGGAAGAACGTCAGCCTAGATTAGAGATTGGGAGGTCCCAGGCTCACTCGACAAAATGACAACCAGCCATAAGAGACCATGTTTGAGATCCTGCCATTGAGTTCAGAAGATCACGAATAATATAAAAGTGACCGCCGCGGTTGCCTTGACGAATATAGATAAATGGAGGGGCGGTTCTGAAATATGCCGCATTTTTGAGATAACCCGCCTGATTGCGGTCAAACGAGAAGGCGAACGTAGCTATTCGCATCACATCCGTGAGGAAATACTCCTGAGGCAGATAATTCCGGCCGTAAGCAAGTGTTCGAACCCAATCTCTTACAACGTTCAATGCTTTTTGAGCTTCAGGTATTGTAGAAAGGGCGAGATGGGAAATGGAACCGAAGTTAGGATGTGGAGGATGAAGAGCCTCATAAAGACGGTTGAGCCAGAACCTATAGGAACATCAGTAAAACGAAGCTGAGGAACAATAACGACAGCATACTCAATGGTTCCCCTACTTCCTACCCCTTCGTGATTATTCTCCCTAAGTGACTGCAAAATCAAGATTTGTTGCAGGTGCAGCCGGACGCGCATATTATAGTAAGCGGCATCTATCACGGAAGGTGACACATGAGCTTCCGGACAGTCATGCCGTCTACAAAACCCAGATACAGCAAAAACTAGGCAAGGTAGAAATGCTTTGCTTCTCGCACACTGGTCATTCTCAGAAGCAGTCCTTTGTTTGAGATGACTCCTCAAAACATGCTGAAATATCCCACGTAGTTCCAGTACTGACAGTCTGAGATCAGCATCGGAATACTGGTTTGCATCCCTGGGTCGAAGTTTAGAGGCTGCCGAGTGTAGCCACGTGTTTGGAGGCACAAGAAACTCGTTCTCTGCTACTCGCCGGAACCCAAACAACGCCGCAGTTGGCGCATCTTCAGAAGGGTCCGTTCGGAATGCCGCAGCTGAGAGGAGGCCCACATAGGTGTAAAAGAAGCTGAGTTCTTTGACCGTGTCAACAAGAGCCATGTCTTGAATTCGAAGGGTCTGAGAGAAATATTGATCAAGGCATAGCAAGGCTGCGGAACTATGGCCCATCTTGTGGAATTCTGAACCCAGTTCACACAACCGGGATGTCTGAGCATATATGATGGCCGTGAACATTGACAGCTGAAAATGCATCAGCATAAGATATGACGGGTAAGAACTTCCGAGGCTGATACTTACTTCTTTAGTCCGCTCTGTGAAAGTCGCCTCAAGCCGTGAAGCAGAGTGAATCAGCCGCATGACAGTGGTATCTGACCTTATGACTTTAGGGTCAACGCCAAAAGATATCCTGTGCCAAAGCTCTTCGAGAATACATTCCTGAGCTCGACGCAAAGCAGCTTTGTCTTCAGTTTGATGGAGGAAAAGCTCGATAGCTTGTTCTTTGCGACCCTCAGAATTGTGCAATTCTGCGGCTTCACTGAAACGACCTTCTTCTACCAATACGTCCGCAAGAGCGATATCGAGATCCCTCTCTTCCAGGTACTCCACTTCTTCTTCGACTGAGTTGAATAGTTCGCGGGCTTTTCTGTTCAGGAAGGTGAGAATGGCTGACCAACACGCCTCAGGAAAAGACCTACATCATCTGGCGTTTAGAGAAGTACGCTAGTCTTGCAAGCTTGATGACATTTTCGACGACGATCGGTGACGTTTCATCTTCATGATCCTTCACAATCTCGACTGCCTCGTCAAATTTGCCGATGTCTCTATACAGCCCTGCAGCACGTGTGTACTCCTTAGCCTTAAAAAACATTTCGGCCGCCCGATCCTTCTGGTCAGCTTGCTCAAAGCATTCGCCGCCGATCCTGAGGTAGGTCATGGAATCTTTTGAGTCTGCCTTACTGGAATGAGCACATTCCTTGAATGAAATGGCTGCCTTCTCGAAACAAGAGCGTCGTTCGAGGATGTTTTGTCTTGATGTACCAATGACTTTACGGGCCTTTGCTCGCAAATCATAGGCATCTGCAATGGAAGCTTGGAATGGAAGCTTGGCCTTGTCAAAACAGTGCTTGGCCTGCGAGAAGTGTTTCGCATTGAAAAGCTCATGTCCTTCTGCAGCCCATTCTTCTCGTGTCGATGAAGATGCAAGACGGGGAGCATCAGATCCCGGGGTGTAATTGTTAATTAAATCTTTGTTCGACCAAAAGATCTTGACGATATGATCAGAATACTGTCTGGACAGGATAGCGGCAACTTACTCTCATGGGTTCTCCTATCTCGGATCCATCTGTGATCCAGACATTTTCACGGGCTCTTGTGATTGCAACGTATAGTGATTTTAGCTGGAAAGCATCCTTAATTCAATGTTAACCGACGGTTCGCTGATATACTCACCTCGTTACAGATACTGGCATGATATATATGGTCATATTGCGGCGGAGGACGCCAAGGGTCCTGCTTGCTCCTTTCGATGCCGTTCAGTACGACACGCCACTGTGCGAGACCGGCTGTCGAATCAGCAAAGAAGTTATAAAGCAGAACCTGAAAGGATACAACGCGCTAGTGAAAAAGCCATCTCGCAACATAGCATATTGACGTACATCGTTGAATTCCAGCCCTTTGCTTTCGTATACAGTGCTATAATATTGGCTATCAGCGGCTTAGTTAACGTAGCAACAAAAAGCTCGAACAGCACAAGACCGACTTCACCAACTTGCTGTCGGAGTTTCTCCCTTGCTGTTTCATTTCTGACGATGATACCTATGCACAGCAATTCAGAGTCAGCCAGCTTTGGCGCAGATAACAGAAAACTAACATTGCTGGGCACCAAACTCAATAGGTTTACCACGGTCACCAAAGATAAACCGCTTCAACTGAGCACGATCTTCGTTGTTAAAGAAGACAGGTTTGACCCCATCTACAATGCCCATCTCTGGAGAAAGACGATCAATGGAGTCGTCCCAAAACATCGTGATAAGGTCAATGATGGAATGTGCGCAATCAACAATCCCAGCGTGGGATCTGTAGTTGACGGCAAGTTGAAACATCTCAGGTGGCTGATGTGCTCCAAGCCTGTGCTTCCTCCAGTATTGGTCCTGCTCGTCTAATTAGGTTCACGCGTGAGAGTGATTCTGAGTAAATGATACCTCAATATTCCACTGAAAAGCCTTCAAAGCGTTGAAATGGAATGAACTTCCAACGGAAATGGTCTGGGCAGTGTCACCTGCCCAGAAGAGGCCATCCGGGTTGCTACATAGCGCCCTCAAGACTAAATGGTGAGCCAGTTAGCTGACCATAGTCCGTATGAGATAAATATGAAGGATGAAATTTACCCATAGTGTCAATGAGCATGTTATCCTGTACTTCGTCGACATATCTGTAACAATATTGATAACAGATAAAGTGCAGAGTATAGGACTCACAAATGGTCGAGTCCTTGTCTTGGGATGCCTTTCTCCATGAAATACTTCAGAATACCATGGGTTCTAGATCCAGATTAACGTCCATCCGATGTACTTCAACGGAAACCTTACCGATCACCAGTGTCGTACTCTCCTCGCAACTTCTTCTTGCGCATATACAACTCGAACAGTTGGTATATCTCCCACCTCTGGCCAGCAAATGTAGATTGCTGACGTTCACTGAGACCAAGGTAAGTGTCTCTGCTAAGATACCGCTTCTCTTCGCTCAGCGTCTCTGTTGACCCTTTGATGACGCCTGAACAGAGACTCCAGTCAAGCTCTTTGACACAAAAATGGGATGTGTTACCTATAATTTCACTATATACCAAGGCGGGATCTGGACAACCATAGTTTCAATACCAGTGCGTAGACAAAAGAGAGAAGTAGAAACCTAATCCTTTGATCAACGGCTCGGGGAAATGAGACCAGTAGAACTCGCGAAAGGACTCAAACGTAATGACGCTCCTATGGCGCTTAGGACTGGCGGTCAAAGTTTGAGTGTTCATGTCGGCTTCCAACATGTCGCAAAGCTATAATCGGTAAGAATGAGAACCTTGATCGAAAAAAGAGCTGTTGCTTACACCATCAAATGTGATGAAAAGCGGGAAATGTCTCTCCTCGAGTTCACTGTACTTTGCTGGCAAGTCAGTCCGCCAATCTACAATGTCATCCGCATCAACCATCCCTAAGTCAGCTTGATATTGGGGAGCTGTCGGTAGATTCGTGAGATCAGCAGGTGAATGTGATGCCATCGCCAAGGAGCCGGCCAACTTCGCAAAGTATTCTTGTACTTTCATAGCAAGCATTCTAGACTTCGTGACGAAGACTTGACGAGGGCGAGGTAATTCCGACGCCATGAGTCGGAATGTCCGTTCGATGAGTAACATCTTGAATAGCATGGTTGTGGTTTTCCTGCGTGAAATAGGTGTGAGCAAGGGAATGAGGCCAACAATCTGTTTGCGCGCACCCTGTGCCGCTGCGGCCTATAACGTAGCAGGACTTTGGATGCTCTATAATCTGTTTCTCTCGGGTGCTGTGAATGCATGCTATCAACAAACGAATAAGGAGAGCCAAAGACGGCGGCGCACGAAACCATGTAAGGGAAAGTAGCATCGATATCTGCTAGGATAGCTACCAAGACGAATCAGATACGGCATTTTCGGACAGTATCACACAGGTACATACTATCCAAAAAGGGCTGCGCGCCTTCATGGTTAAACGGTCAATCTGCAAATAAGTACCAAAACGCACCTGTGAGAATGTGACGTATTTCTCAATGCTGTAGGGAGATTAGCGATTGGCACTTGGCACCCCTCTATATAGCTTACATGAGTCTCGCATGATTCTGAGAGGAATAGTCAATGTTTGGTTCAAAGGAATGAAAAATGTGAAGCTAACCTGGGCTTTTTCTTCGGGACGTACTAGATCTGGTATATCTTCAATGTCCGAAAGCGGCACTTCAGGTAGCGAAGGGAAGAACGCCGGAGTGAAAATGTCCTTTGAAGCTTGATCTGCGTGTTCCCTGACCGCACATCTACACCATCGTGTTAAGGTTACGTGCATTTAAATTATAGTGAAAATTTGATACCTCTGCTGGTATTCCTTTCCTTTTTTTCGCAGCTGATTGCTGATCGAACTCCAGAGACGATTGTCGATCTGATTATGGGTATAGATACCGAAAATTTTGATAGCTTCAAGAACTGTGAGGAGCAAATAAACAGGCATGAACAACAAACTTACCTTGTGTCTCTCTCTGCCAACGATTCAAGGTAATTCAGTAATTGGTTTTACAATTCATCTTTCGAACATACATCATCACCCGGGATTATATCGATTTGATACTACAAGGGGGCGTTAGTGATATTCAAGATTGATAAGAAACCGATTGCCTACGATGAGTCTCAGACTGCGAGATATTTTTGCCGAGAAGACGGGAACCTCAGTTGCACTTCCACACAAACGCTTCTGATTGTCGTCAGTAAAATGACCACAAGAGAGTTCCCTGTAGTTCCGATAAGCATGGGTGATACATGATACCATGAAATCCGACACGTACTTAATCTTCTCTACGACAGCGTTAAACGCGGGGGGGTTCTTCTTATGGGCTCTCCGCAAAACGTTGCCCGCATTCGTGGATATAACGACCGTCCAGTCGCCAAAGCCCTCAGCGGTATCAAAGTACAACGCCCTTGATAGACATGTAAGATCATTTTGTGAAAGGACATGAAGACGTACGACTTCATTGGCTGGACGATCGGATATGCAGAGGGCAACTTGGCCGCAGTCCCAGAAGCGTTCTTCTCCAGCTCTATATGAGACACAGAGATGATAAAACATTCCTTGAGAGATGTAGATATCTCAGGACGACGGAGCAACTTTAAATAAAACTGGGGATGCCTCAACTTTCAACGAATGGCATACAGACAGAAAGACACTTACCTTCAGAGTATCCTGCTGACATTGCAAAACGTGATCCACGAGGATGTATGCTTGGCTCGATGTTTTAGGGATGCCGACGTTTAGGACATCGAAATACTTTTTGACCAAAGTCGAGGCACCGTCGTCTCGTTTGACTTGCGGGAGCTTCCACTGGGACGGTTTCGCCTTGCCCTTCTTGTTATGATGCTGCGTTCTGATATCGATGGAATGCAGGAAGGAGTCGAGGTACTGCAACGCTTTGGGCGCGATCTGCGCCATTTCGTGATGCTGGGCACATAACTCTTTATCTGCAACGAAAGAGGAGGAAAGGATCTCCGTAGATAGACAAATTATAGTCTTGTAGTGGACGGTCACATCGTAGCCTTCGGCTTCTGAAGGAAAGGACTCCAGAAACCACGAAGTCAACGATGTAGTCTCACTCAATGCTGTGAAGATGTAAGAGTCTGATATACCATCAGATAGCTTGACGATGTCGACTTACATGAGAAGACCAAGAGTATAATATCAGGGCTCTCGTTGTCGAACAGCTCTTGAAAAACGTGCTTGAAATTATCTTTTGTAAGGATGCCTTGAAGCTCCTGCAACGCACACTCAAGCGCATTCGTCGACGTGAGCTTCTCCGGACTGAAGAGATCACTGCGATATATGCGCTTGCGGGACATGGTTGCATCGTGGCCAAGGCGCTTTCTGGTTTATATATGCAGGAAACATACTTCTTGCAAATAGGGCCAAACTCAGACCCCGGCGAGAGCTTCAAATCAATCAGGCGCAGAAGTGACCTAAGCGCCTAGATGACCTCGAGACGCGTAGAACTCAAGGACAAGATTCAGCACGGGCTCCCTTTGGTCGCGTAACAATAGATATGCGCGTAGCATCTTCGGAAAAGTGGCGACTTCCTCGTCAAGCCAGCGGATGGAGCATAAGAACGAAGCGAAAGAAATTCGAAGTCTCTCAGGCTAGTAATAGAAGCGTGAACAAGCTGAAGCACTGAAGAAGCGCGACAATTGAATTCAACCAACGACCTGCCTAATCGGGAGCAGTGGTCCTGCCCGGACTCCTGCCACCGACTTCGGTTAATTCATTTACATTACAGCATAAATGAACTCAGATCCACCGAGAGAAGACGACTAGCCCAAAATATATCAACCCTCTTTTTCATCAGCACATGTTACGATGGCAAGCAAAAATGAGTAGTATTTACAAATATACTAGAATAAAGTCATCAGTCATGAAGTGTCCTTAATCACCAACATAAAAATCATGAAGACGCCTGAGTAGCTTTTATCTCAGCAGCGACAGCTTCAGTTGGACGTATATGTCCTTTATCATCCATCCGCGCGCTAGAAGTAAGGCCATGAGAAACCATCAAAGTTAATAAGATAGATGAACTGACATGGTCTCGTCATCTAGATCAGTATGATTCTTGATACGGAGAATAACCATAGGTAACGCAAACACGAGACCTCCGACAAGGAGAGCCCATTCGGAAATGAACATATTCATGTACCTATGTGAAGCGTCAGGAGGCGTCACAATAAAGTGTCAGAGAAAACTTACGGAATCTTGACAGCGTCCGCACGCCATATCCCAGCTGCTCCAGCCGACTGGATCGACTTGTAGAACCCAGCAAAGAATGCCAGCTTTGACGGATCATTCGACATCGCACCCATAAGCCAGTACGCCGTCGTCTGCCACATCGCATCGAGAATCCCACAGAAGATGTAAAACCACACTCTGCCGGCGTATCCGTGATCGTAGATATCCATTTTCTCCGTCTCTGGTGCGATGCTCTCGCGTGTGTACTGCTTTTGGTAGAAGTATCCCCAGATGTGGACAACGAAGATCATTAGGAAGAGGACGGTCCATCCTGTGTAGGCGCGGACACGACGACTAATGGATTTTCGATCGAGGAGGAGACCAATGAGGACGGAGCCGATGATTTGGGAGATCCAGTAGCAGACATTGTTCAAGCCTCGGGCACGGATGTTGAAGATGGCGCCGTTGAAGCCACTGAATTCTGGATAAAATTAAAGCGTTGGTTAGATGAATTCACAAAAGGGAAGAAGGTACTGACGCCATGTGTAGAACCAGTTGGAAGCGAAGAACATGGGAAAGAGAAGGATGATCATTGGATCTGTCTTCAGCGTCACGAATAGACCTATGATTTCAGTCTTCCAGGATGGGTGTCGGGGCGTCGTAACCTTTGTTCCATCCGAACGTATCATCTTGTCGGGATTCGCCATTAGCATCGGAATGAGAACACCAATGAGTGTAAGGACGAGGAATCCAATCTAAAAACGGTTTAAGCAAAAAGCTGGATAGTTGAAAACGCTAACGCACATATGTTCCATTATCAACAGCGTTGGCCTGTAAACACGAATGAACACGCAATCGTGTTACGAATGCTCGAGCACCTACCGTAGATTTCCAATTTCTCCCAGCAGCAACAGATGCTCCGACGACACCGCCAAGGTTGAAAATAGACCAAAAAATTCCGATGAATTTCCCCTTTTGCGTTTCGGTGGGGTACGCCATCATCATCGAGCCCTGTGCGGTCCATAAAAGACCAGCGCACATCCCAAGGATGGCTCCTGCGGCAACGACGAAGCCGCCGGCATCGGAATGAATGTTCATGGCTCTAGAAATAGTATCAGCGTCGATTGACTAGGGGTAAAAGAGTAGTAGTCACAGATAGGATCCGATGTACAAACTGTAACCCATACTGCCAATCAGGAGTGTGAGTCTTGGTCCGAGCATGTTGTTGACCGATCTAAGGAAAATATAAGGATAAGTGTCCCAAACGTGGAAGAAAACAAGCTGTATTCACCCAGCAAAGAAGCCCATGGCAGCAAAAGTTGAATACAAAGCGCTATTTGCGTTGGAGTTGGTCTTGGAATCGACCTGACCACCAGCTCCCAGACCGTTTAGAGCGTTGAACAATCCTATACAGGGACGATTTTAAACAGCCGCCAAGAAGGGGGGGTGGATGTCACCTACCTGGTCCCATGAAGCAAACCACACCCAGCATCGCGATCTATGCACAAGTCAGAAAATTGAAAATTCTTCAAAAACCAACTTGACTTACCTGGGTGATGGGGTTGTAATACAGACCCTTGAGGCCGGTTCGCTGCTGGTAGATTTTCGGGGCATCATGTCCTTCGTCGCTGCTCCCGGCGTAGCCTTTCTCGTTGTCGACGACTGGTTGTGCCATGGCCGATTGAGGAAGGAAGAGAGGGTCGAGGTTCGTGCGGGTATAAGTAGCGCAGATAAGTAGCCATCAAGTGGCACATGGTTCGTCTATCGATTCCGAAGAAGCCATCCAGGAACCAGGCGATTCTATGCAAGTGTAACCCCATCAAAGTGTGTAACATTCTCGGATCAACCAAAAGTTTCGACACAAGTTGAACACAAGGCTCAGATAAGTGCTTCGTCTGGCCATACGTGTCCGTTTATCGTAGAACACGGAAGGCCAGAAAATTTCAAAGATTATACTGGACAAGCTGATGTTTTTCACAATGGAAGAGGTGGTGGTAGCAGACCGAGTTTCAAATCGCCGCCTGGTCCGACCAGTGACCACGCCACCTCCACTCATTGTCAACCTTCTCTCGACGTAACCATGTGCAGAAAACTTTTTCACTCCATTTCTAGCCTCGATGTCGATGTCGTTCTGTCCTTTATCTCTACGAGACCACTCACGGGGCCCGTTCAAACTTCCCCTGAAGACTCCTTGATGCTTTTCTCTCACAGGTATTTTTGTTGACTATGATACTACCCCGTAAGGGTTGGGCCAGTCTGGATCACACGCACACACCCCCTGGCGGCGTTTCACGTCCAGCACTCGGCAAGTTCTGTGAATCCCAAAATCCGACCCAAATCGGCCTTTCTCTGTCGCTCTAGCCTACAGCTGATGCTATCATTGACTGAGGCATCAACTCAATTCGGTTTCCCGAGGTCAACAAACTGTGGGCTTTTTTCATTGAACTGAACGCGTGTCATTCGTGCCCGCATGCTCGTTGATTATCGCTTCGAATCGAGCTTGATAACGAGTTGCTTCTCGTCTCCGATAGCATCATCCGGCTATTTATACATACAAGTTCGATAAGGATTGAAAGTCGGCGAAAGCTTTTGGCCTTCCGATTCATTCTTTGAGATTGATTCTCGGTCTTGGCAGTGCTGTCGTGTGAGCGAGTTTGATAAGTGAGTGGGCTATTGACGCCTTTCTCTCACTACTGTCAGGTTAGGTTCCTTCATTAATTAATACACTCTAAATATATCATTTTGTCGGGCTGCTTTGCCGTACAGCTCTAGTACTAGTGATACGCGAGGCAGCCCAAGTTTCAGTATGCTACATTCCGCACCATACGTGGGCTCCTAGTTCAATGAGATCGTTGATAAGTACCCTTCTCATGGACATAGATTTGAATAGTACACTCTCCTCAATATATTGCCTTTTTACTTTGTACTAGCATTCGAAACAATCATGACTCATCTCCCAGTCGCAGCATGTTCTAGTAACCGACTAACCAATATAAAAGATAACAACGCGTCCACTATCACACCCCACACCATACGTGGGCTCTTAGTTCAATCGCACTGGTGCCCGGTACCGCGACGAAGGTGCCAGTGCAGTACGAGGTTGTTGATAAGTACCCTTCTCATGGACATAAATTTGAATACGTACACTCCCTTCAATACATTACCTTGTACTAGCATTCGAAACAAACATAGCTCATGTTCCGTAAACGAGACCAATAGAGAAGATAACAACGCGCACCCGCACCGTACGCGGGTTCTGAGTTCAACACCACAGCGAGGTAGTACGAGGTTGTCGATAAGTAACCCTTCTCATGGACATAAATTTGAATGCGTACACTCCCTCAATACATCGCCTTTTTACCTTGTGCTAACATTCGAAACAATTCATAGCTCATGTTTCCAATTCCACCTCCCACTCACAGCCGGCTCTAGTAACCGACTAAGATAACACCCCGGGCCCAAATGAGTTAGCAACGTTATCATCCATTATTTAATTATCATTGATCCAAGACCCTGGATCAAGTTCACGGCACCGACCCAGAAAAGAAAAAAAGCAGATCATTATATCGAAGATATCTCTAAAGGTTTAAACCGTAACATCCACCTTCTGCTCCAAACTCCCATTCTCCTCCCTCTTCAACTTCTCCGCCTCCAACCTCAGCCTTTCCCTATACGCATCCCCACGATGATCATGATACACATACACAAACCTCTTCGACAGCTCCCCATTCTCCAGCTGGACCACCTCCTCGCACACCTTGTACCCCAACAACCACGGAGCGATATGCATCCACGAAACCCAATAAGTGAAGCAAAGAACCAAGATACCGATACCAGTAACCTAGAAAGATATGAATACGAATCTCTTCGAAACGAACAACGACACACACCCAAGGTACCCAATAAGGAAACGAAAATGGCTCCGCACCCTTCGCAGGCGGTAACCACGGCACCACAAGCACGAATATATTCACCGCAATCGAGAACCACAGCGCGATGTGCCACGTGCGGAATTCGGGCCTGGGCACACCAGCCTTGGCCCTTCTCCGCCGGATCCAGTAGATCCCCGTGACCATCGCCAGGTCGAAGAGTCGGGAAGGGTACGTCTGGATGGATACGATGAGATTGAAGGCGTCGCCGACAGCTGATCAAGGGTTCGAGTTAGAAGGGGAAGGGGGGCGAGGGAGGAATTGCACATACGGGGTCCGATGATCACGATTGTCGTGAGGATGAATTTGAGTAGCATTGGAGCGGCGGGGGTGCCAAAGGGTTTAGTGCTAGCGAAGAAACGGCTGAACGGGAATACGCCTGACAAAGAAGAAGGTCCGTTCCTTCAACGCTGGTCGAACATAAGGGCTGAGAACATAGACGCACCTTGTCTCGCTACCTCCCTGAACACCCTCCCCTGCCCAATAGCCACCGCAACCAAGTTTCCAAACGCTGATAGAGCCACAAAGACGGGCAAAACCCTCGTCCCAGCATAATTACCAAACACCGCGGAGAAGAATTTGGCGGCGAGTAGTTGGCCGGATTTTTTTGCTTCTGAGACGGGAACAGCGGCGACGTAGGCAACTGGGGCGATGAGATGGGGATAGACGATAGGGAGAATGGGTGCTTACTGTTTGCGAAGAAGTAGAGGAAGAAGACTAGGCCGAGGGAGAATGGGCCTGCTGTCTTGAGTGTGTGCACGGGGCGGGACATTTCGTTGGCGACGTTGTTGGCTGTTGAAAGTTATGAACGAACGCTCAATCGGGTAGAAGGGCTGAGATGTACCATTATTCCAACCCGCATACGAAAAGATGACATTAATCATAGCACTTGCCATCGCGTTCCCGTTATTACTAGGATAGAAAACTGATCAGTTACAATCCCGAGAACACAAAATGACAGGCACACACTTGGTCCCGCTGAATCCATTCTTGAAATGACTCTTGGGGTCCTCGACACGGGTACCCCCACCAAGGACGACCCATCCTGCGATGACGATGAAGCAGAGGATGACCACTTTGAAAAGGCTGAGAACGTTGGAGATCCACATTGCTGTGCGGTTGTGGGCGATGACGACTGCTCAAAGATCAGAAGGGCCTTCCGGTTTGGTAAGACACATTTTGCGCACTGATGCAAGCAATGCCATAGGCGGCTATTGCTATTCCTCGCATAGTCCATTCACTGTATGTCTCTTGCCCATTCGCGTAGAGTATATACTCCGCGCACACTATGGGAAATAGTCAGCACGTTGGTTTGACATAGTTATGGAATATGTACCTATAGCATTAGAGCTACAAGACAAGGTTAACTGAAAGCCATTGAAGTAAACCGTCAATCACGTACCTTGCAAAACTAAGAATGACGGTGATAAACGCAAAGGTTACCGGCAATCTATCCCATACAACCACATGCATCAGAAGCCGCAAGAAGTCGCAGCCGATTGAACGCACAGAAACTTGGGCCGGGCATATGCTTGTTCCAGATAAGCCACTTCGGCTCCAGCCCTATTCGGGAACATGGCGAGGTATTCCGTGTAGTATGATAAACCCGCTACAAATCCCCACTTGAGCCAGCGTCCCAGCCGTAGTATGGAGGTTGCATACCAGCACTTAGGAAGAACCCAATAACCCAAACTAAAGGCCATGAGCATTAGTATTTGTCCCATACACAAAATCCTGACTGGAACTCACAAATCATAGCCAACCCAAAACTACCTGTCTGCCTCAGTATAGTTCCAGGCGTCGCTACCCCCACCCAACCGTTAACCTCCACATGCAAGAAAGACAAGAGTAGCACTCACAAAAGATCCCCGTCCCAATCATTTGGGAGAAATTTAAAAACACCGCCGTCCACCAACCGACATCCTTCCCCATCGGACTCGAGTCCTCGATGGGGGCGCCTCCAAGGTTCCTGTGCTCCTCATCCAAGGAGAGGTTATCAGCGAGGACGACATTCGAGTCTGCGCTTTTCTCGTCGAGCTTCGACATGAGAGACGACAACCCGAGTAAGTGAGTAGCTTCTCCAAACCGCTCACGGGCCGCTTTTGTGCAGTCCCACCCCCCTCGCAATCCGTTGCTTGGATAGTGCAATCGCCCCAGGAAGAAGCGTGATCATAGAATTTGTCCAGGGGTGGAAAGAAGGCGCGATATGATGCCAACTTGACGGTGGGGCATATGCTGCCCCACAGCCATAATAGAGTAGAGATAAGCTAGCCGGGTCATGAGAAGTGATGTGTACAGTATTCGAATCAAAGCATTCAGAGAGAACGCCGCTGAGGATCTGATGTCCCAGAATAGAGAGCGCCGTTGTACGTGATCGCGGTATGAGGTCAACATCACTCAGAAATACGTCGTGAGCTGGGGCCTGGCGATCCATGTGGACGCACGCTTACGTTGGCTACCTAGTTCCTAGCTGGAACTCGCGCTAAGCCAATAGAAGAATCGGAATTGTCTGGAAAGGACACTAGTGTTGTGTCGCCATCGATCATGGCGGAAGGCAGGTGGCGCGATTAGAAAAGACTGCGGGGCGATTGGTAGGAGGGCATGGAAAGACATTACCCAAGGGGAGACTGCCTTGAACTCGCACGGAAATGTCCGGAGAGCATATAGAGAGTTACCTTGCTGGAAGTAAGGTCTACCCCCAGTCACAGGTTTCCTCATCCGACTCTGCAAAATGTAAATATGTGTAAATAATAGATCTCCGGCAGCAACGGCATTGGGCAAGCGTCAACAAGCATGCACTTCGGATTTGTCGTTTACTGTCTTCCATTGCTTCACAATCACCAGGACAGTCGTCTGTCTTATTTCTATTGCTACTACACAGGGTTCGCCGGAAATCATTTCGAATACGTCCCCCCAAGAGTCCAGAATAACATCAATAGCTCTACAGCCCTCGAACGAGGCAGCCCAGACGAACTACTTACCCCCAAACGACTCACCGCTATACTGGACGTTATTCAGAGCGATTCTCACCACCATCAACCCCTGGTATGCCCAGTAGCGCGTCAGTCCGTTCCTCAGCACAATAGCTACCCGTACGAAATTCGCTCCAAACTACGATATTCAAGGCACGAAACCATGCCAGGGACATAACAGCATTGATAATTGGACGAAATCTGCGAGCGTTGGGCTGCATACACGCCCAGAAACCCTACCAGGAGCTCAACGACAGTAGTGGCGGCGTGCTAAAGTGTCAGAGATGTTTGGGTGTGAATTAGTGGCGCTGGCCCCTAACGTGCGCATGAAAGGCTGGTATTGGGAGTAACGACACGAGACTACGAGCAGGAAGGCAGGAGAAAAGATTCACACGCCAACGGCCAACGACGACGACAATGGCGCTCTTTTGGACCTAAAATTACCATCCAATGGCACGATGGATGCCCTAAGCAACTGGCAACATCTCCACCGACAGAGTTCCTGCTGCTGCCCCCTCGTCCAAGACCAAGATTAGACGCTCGGTCTCCGTAGCATCAACAACACTTTTACATTGGAGAAGTTGTCACGTCCCACCATGGGCATTGTATCTTGATCTCGAGTCGCACGAAAGCCTTCGATGAGATGCTAAGCTTAGATTCCGGCGTCAGACTCTTATCAGTTGGTGATAGGTGATGCCATAACCCTGCCAGTGGTATACATTACAACGAAACATGCGCAGTTGAACACCCCAGATATAATTTGGGTAAGTTTATGCTCGACTACATTCATCGTTATCGCCTATTTTCGGTCTAGGTTTCTTTGTTGTTCACGTATCAGCCCACGAACTACTTGAGGAAGACTCGACTTGCTATGGTTGCGATGACCCCCGCTTTATCAAGAAAGCATTGGGCTGCATACACGTCCAGAAACCCTACCAGTACGTTAGGTATATACTAGTCTCCCATAGGCAGACTCTCAAATCAAAGACAGTCGAGATTTGAGGTATATATGGTGTGTAACGGGTATCTATGTGCAAAATGGTATGTGGATGTTTGTTGAACTATACAATGTGGTTTCCCGAGACCAAGGTACCTGTGCATATCCGAAAACACTGCCCATCTACATACAACAATATCCAGCAAGGTCACCTCGCCCCGGCACGCGGCGAGCACTTGTAGATAAAGATGGCGAAACTTGATCCGACTTAGTGAGAGGCCCGCCTGGAGATGTTAGTATCGACGTGTACAGATCCTGTGGACAGAGTCGGCAAATTGAACTTTCATAGGAGAGAGTTTGTCGGGATGACCACATGGTCGGGTATCTAGTATGAGATCCTGCAGCCCTGATCACTCTCAGGTTCGTCGTCATCGCGTCGGAAGTGAAGACCACGCGCGGAAATGAGTAGCATGTCGTGTAACGAGTTCGTAAAGAAGAAGTCGCTCGTTTTTGTCGCCCGCCAAGTGAGCGGAGTTGCAAAATTATGACAGACCCCCGGCTTCCTCCTCCTCTTCGACGTTCGGCGCGTCAAGCTTTCAAGTACTGAAGCCTCGACAACCGCGGATGATGTCTATTCGTGAAGAGCTGGGTACCGTCGTCTACATGGACCGCCAATGGTGTGATACCACCATCTATGGACACCCCGACAAAATTTGGAGCGAAACTTTCTCGCCATGACCTTCCCGATACTATCCCGATACTGACTTGCGGAAATACCCTAATCTGGTGCTCGCGATACAGGGAATTTTATCTCCTTACCATCTGCTCCACACACCTTGACGAAGTATTCATTTCGACATTACTTTTTCTACTCTTCCGGGCATCTTCGGCGCGAATTCAAAGCGGCCTAATTTCAACTCCTTCCCCTTCCTTCGCGCCCGTAGCATCGTCTTTTCCTCAGTACATTAATAACAATCGCGCCACCAGTGGGCTCGATGGTATCAACACTAGAGGTCCTTTCCAGACAATTCTGGTTCTACTATTGGCTTACCGGGGGTTCCAGCTAGGAACTAGGTAGCCAACGTAGGCATGCGTCTATAAGGATCAACAACCCACGACGCATTTATGAGTGATCTTGACCTCATACTGACTGCACTAGAAGCGTATTCTGGGACCTGATCCTACCCTTCAATCAAAGTCTTTATTACGGTTGCGTGGTTGTTTATAGGAGAGAAAGTAGGTGGCAGCGACGCTGTCCGCGATTCTGTCGAGAGCATTATGATAAGGTTGAGATCTGCAACTCTTTATCTCGAACTCCTCGTACATCCCTCTCCCTCGGTCATCGAAGGTCTTGATTCCTCTTGAATTTACCTCCCGTATCGATGACGAAGCGAGTAAACAAAGGGCTCGCATGACTCTGCCAGGTTTTACCGAGTCTTATCTATAACGATGCGTGATTCCCGCAAGGACGACTTCCTCTGGCTCGCAATGAACAATCGGCAGAGCGATGTTGAAATTCATATCACAATTCTTGGATTCATTATAGAGCGATGTTAAAAGCATACAGAAGGAGCCTAAGGCCCGGGGGTCACGTTCTCCCAAGCTCCCTGGCCCCAGCTGCCGTAGTCATTGTCGACGTTGGCTGAAAGGAAAAGGAAATAGCGTCAGTAATTTAACCAGATATCTCGCGTGGTCTATCTTACACTTAAACTGCACAGAAGAAAAGATTGAGTATCGTGACGAGGCCAAAGCAAGAGGGGAGAAAAACTCACCACGGCAACGATCTTGTCGTCGGTCCAGAAATCGATCACGACTCGACCGTCGGCGACCTGGCCCGTCTCGTACGACGGGTATTGTTGGTACCAAATTTCGTTGTCTCCGTCTAGGACCGAAGTGGCCTCTTCCCTGAAGAAGAGCGTACCCACAGCAGAAACATCTTTGACATCTAGTAGGGTGGGTGGGTCAACTGCAACCACAGTGACACTGCATCGAGCTACGCACCACCACTAAGTGGCTTGCTTTTGAATACCTTGGTGCCTGCTATGATGGTAACGACACCGCCCGCAACACTGACGCTTGCCGCCCAATCCTGCACCTTCGCAGTGCCATCAGCGGATACGGCGAGCGACTTGACCGCGTCGTGGAGGCCTGCATTGTGGGCGTGAGCGACGAGGAGGAGAAGACCGTCTTCGTGAGACAGCTTGGTGGTGGAAGTAAATGTGGGAGCCATTGTTGTTGTGAGAGGACGACTGGGACTCGATGGTTTATAGGAGTTAACTGCTTACTCTTATATACTGTCTTCGCGACATATGGAACTTATTAGGAGAGGTGTCGGTGCGATGGTCACGGTGTGTTGACAATGATGACGGTGTTATGAGTGGAACCGGCAATTTTTACTGACGGTACCGGTAGAACAACACTGGTTAGAATTCTCAATAATGACCTAAAGGCCATCGACAGCAAGCATGGAAGTCTCGCCTGAGGGCACCAACACAGATCGAAAAGCATTGAAATTTCGATCATGAGACCGGGTTGAGTACGAAACCACGGGATGCTTTCGCTCCGGTTTGTTCTTTCATGTAGAATTTTGAACAATAATTCTGCAAATAATCAGAGAATGAGCAGAACATGAGAGAAAGATTCCCATCATAGATCTCGACATGCAAAGTACCGGACTGCTCCACTTCCTTCCAAGTGTCAACTAAGTACAATTCGGAACTTGTGTGTAAATCTCCGTGGCGAAACGTTTGTATCCTACTTTTGCAGGAATCATTATGCAGAAGTAGTATGGCTCATCGGGGCTTCAGAACTACAAAAGTATACTTGGGGCCCACCGACAGGTATGCACTTTTTGAATACGATGCAGCAACGCACACAAATGTATCAATGGTACAAATCTTCTGTCTTTAATCTCTGGTTCAACTGGAGTCCAGCCCTACGACCGAAGATTACTCGAGCGGCATCTTCTGGCTTTCAATCAACAATCGACAGAGCAATATCAGTATTCATATCATGATTCTTGGATTCATTATAGGGCGACGTCTAAATCATACAGAAGGAACCTATAACTAATCTGCTTGTACTTGAACCTCAACGAGAATTCTAACCAGTGTTGTTCTACCGGTGCTGACAGTACAAATTACCGGTTCCACTCATAACACCGTCATCATTGTCAACACACCGTGACCATCGCACCGACACCTCTCCTAATAAGTTCCATATGTCGCGAAGACAGTATATAAGAGTAAGCAGTTAACTCCTATAAACCATCGAGTCCCAGTCGTCCTCTCACAACAACAATGGCTCCCACATTTACTTCCACCACCAAGCTGTCTCACGAAGACGGTCTTCTCCTCCTCGTCGCTCACGCCCACAATGCAGGCCTCCACGACGCGGTCAAGTCGCTCGCCGTATCCGCTGATGGCACTGCGAAGGTGCAGGATTGGGCGGCAAGCGTCAGTGTTGCGGGCGGTGTCGTTACCATCATAGCAGGCACCAAGGTATTCAAAAGCAAGCCACTTAGTGGTGGTGCGTAGCTCGATGCAGTGTCACTGTGGTTGCAGTTGACCCACCCACCCTACTAGATGTCAAAGATGTTTCTGCTGTGGGTACGCTCTTCTTCAGGGAAGAGGCCACTTCGGTCCTAGACGGAGACAACGAAATTTGGTACCAACAATACCCGTCGTACGAGACGGGCCAGGTCGCCGACGGTCGAGTCGTGATTGATTTCTGGACCGACGACAAGATCGTTGCCGTGGTGAGTTTTTCTCCCCTCTTGCTTTGGCCTCGTCACGATACTCAATCTTTTCTTCTGTGCAGTTTAAGTGTAAGATAGACCACGCGAGATATCTGGTTAAATTACTGACGCTATTTCCTTTTCCTTTCAGCCAACGTCGACAATGACTACGGCAGCTGGGGCCAGGGAGCTTGGGAGAACGTGACCCCCGGGCCTTAGGCTCCTTCTGTATGCTTTTAACATCGCTCTATAATGAATCCAAGAATCGTGATATGAATTTCAACATCGCTCTGCCGATTGTTCATTGAGAGTCAGAAGAAGTCGCTCTTGCGGGAATCACGCTATGCGACGTCCAAGCGACTACTTCATAGTCGTAGAATGCAGCAAGACGGTACAACTAGTGGAGCCCTGCGTTCGCAGAAACAGTACTGCGTGCACTAGACTAACCCAGACAGAAAGCCACTCCCAAGCAAGGGGTAGACATTGTCGGGTTACAGCATACTATGACGGTAAGAGTTCAAGATCACGTTGTACATCCACGAAAATACGATGGCCAGGTGAAATGCTATGTGTAACAACACAGTGGTGAGAAACATATTTTTAGTCTCACCAAGAGGGGAAAGAAGGCGCGAGTGATATGCCAACTTGACGGTGGGGCATAATGCTGCCCCACAGCCGTAACAGAGGAGACAGCTAGCTGGGTCATGAGAAGTTTTGTATATTCGAATCAAAGAGAACACCGCTGAGGATCAGATACCGGAATAGAGTGCACTGATCGCGGTATGAGGTCAAGATCACGCGTCGTGCGTTGGTCCACGCCTACGCTAAGCCGATAGTAGAACCGGAAAGGATTGTCGCGCGATCAGAAAAAAACTGCAGAGTGATTGTACTGGGGAAAAGAAGAATCACGGGGGCGAAGGAAGGAGTGAGGCCGCGCCGGAGATGCCCGGGAGAGTAGAAAAGACACGTCGAGGATCGTCCAGGCGCATGGTAAGGTGAAAGCATTAGGGCATTTCCACAAGTTCGCACGAACAGGGTCGGGAAGGTCATGACGAGAAAGTTCCGCTCCTAATTTTGTCGGATGGCGGTATGAGGTCAAGATCACGTCGTTGGCGGTCCATGTAGACGCGGGTATCTCTCGCCGTCATCGCCTGATCCGGAGTGTCGTGGAGCAAGCTCGAGCTCGTAAGGCGAAATTACGATCACTAGGCAAAGAGATACACGTGTCGTCCGCCGTTGTATAACAGCAATGCAGTGATTTGATGCTGAGAAGTAGGACAAAAAATTTCCAAGAACCAGTCGAATTCTTCGAACTGTTGTCGCGGAAAGTATGTGGCGGTAAATGTCTTAGACTGCACCATTGACGTCACACGCGTCATCCTAAGTAACAATACTAGCTTTTCGTTTCCATTCGTCAGGGACAGCATATATCACGGAAAAAGGTACGGGAGTACGTTACGGAGGAGTACGGGCGAATGAAAAAAGGAAGAGAAAAGAAGATATGAAAAAATGTTCTATGGTCAATCGACAGTAATTTAACATAACCCGGTTTACTCGTTCGCTTCAGCAGTACGCTCGCGAAGAGTATCTGCCTTTGCAACGACGCCGCTCGAGCTGATGTTATTCAGGACAGGCTTGAGGATATTGACGTAGGTAACTTGGGCACCCTGTGATGGACACGTAAGCACAGCAACGCAACAGCCCGGCCCAAAAATTCCAGTCACACGACACCGCGTAATGTCGTGTGCTGAATAACAGCAGGAAAAAAGCAAAGGACACGCACTCGGAAGTAAGGAAGCTGTAACCACACAATGAAGAGAGTCTTGAAGGCGAAATACCATGGGACGTAGTAGAGCACGAGCCGGAGGGCGAAGCTCTCCAAAAAGTTGAAGAAGCCAAACACGACCCAGTACGTCAGCCATTGGACGTCATCGTGGGGGGATGGCGACTCGACAGCCTTGAAGGAGAGGTATGCGGGAAGTGCCCAGCCAACGAGATTGGAGACAGGAGCAGCGAGGGAGTTGAAGATATGCAGGAAGGTGATGACAAAGGTGCTACCTAGGACGAGGTAGCCCTTGGGCACCTGCGTGCGTTGCTCCAAGTTGATGAGCACCGGATACTTGGTGAGCTACGGCATGATAAGCACCACTGCGCCTCGAGGATGAATTCTGAAACTCACCTCCTTGTCGAGCTGGCTGTAGTAGTACTCTGCCTTGGATTTCGCCTGTTTGAAGACAGGGTGCTCCTGCAATTTTTCGGTGGCTGACATCTGCGTGGAGAAGAGCGTACGTCAGCATGGCGAGATAACCCGACCGACGTCATAAGCAACGGCGGCGAGGAAAGAACACGACGTACAGCGGTGACGTGGAGATGAAGAGCGGGATGAGTAAAGTGGAGTGGTGGTGGTTGTTTTCAGAAGAGCAAGCAAGCGCAGGCGGGAGTCTGATATTGGTTGCTTACACGTGTTTGGCAGAGCTGACCCACCTTTGCCATGGACGAATACAACGCCGTCAAGGTTTGTGCTGCTTATGTGCTCATCTGACCCGTCTGACCGGCCATATAGAATCTGTATAGCACGCTGCCAGCGTTCCAGCCAATTATCGCAGTCAGCCTGCTGCCATACATCGCGCTAGTGCTACTTTCGGCCACGTTTACACTGGCGTTCTACTTTTCAACGTATGCAAATTTCGGTGTATTGGTCTATCTTTTTCTGATGGATAATAGGCTACCCAAGGACACGATACCTCTACGGGAAGTTGCAGTTGCGTCTACGGCGAGCATCCTGGGCGGGTTCGGGGTGGTCGCGCTGTTCTGCACAGTCGGGGTGTACGTCTAGTTGTTCACGCGCCAGCCGTGTTTGCACGAGGCGCACTAGTAATACCAGTCAGGGTTGCGGTTAGTTCGAAGTTGGGAGGGTTTACTCACAGTGTAAAAGACGGTGGACCCCTCATCTGCGCTGCGCAGCTGTTCATTTGTTGGGTTCTCGGGTTATATTATATTCATTCCGCTGGCGACGTACCTGTAGTTCTTTTGAGTAAGCCTCCATGTGGCCGCAGTTGGGGCATTTCTCGGATACCTGGAAAGGCGTCGGTTAGGAATACAAGGTAGGCAGGACGAGCGACATACGGCGGTGCCTTGATCGGCGCCTTCGTGGTGCTTGGTCTGCGTCTTTCTCTTCTGACGCAAAGCCGACGGGAATGCGTCCGGATGGGAATGTGTCGTGATCTGGATATTCTCATACGCTGAACAACAGGTCAAAATCCAGGTCAAGCAAACTTGCATTCGTCCACTCACAGCTCGCAGGCTCTTCGTGACCACACTGATCACAGCTCACATGCGTTTCGCTATCCTTGGGCAGATCCAGCAGGGTCCCGCAGTTCGGACAGAACAACAAGGAACCTTGCACATATTTAAATGACAAATCGGCGGAAGGAGAAAACAAGGACTGACCGATTTTGTGCGCCCTGGTCGCCATTCGAGATGAAAGAAAATTAGCACGTGACAGACGCGTATCGAAAAGGGAAAGCCGGTTCGCCAGGCTAGGAACGGTCGGTAAGTATTTTCTAGAACAAAGACTACGACTATGATATCCAGGGCACATCCTTCTTTTGTTATCAGGCCTGGCTTCTCCAATAATTGAACTGTCCTTGTTCTTTCCCGCCCCTATGTCACCAAAAACAATAACCCTTCCAAAAGCAGACCGGGTTCTTTTGTTCTCCCTGGGGGTCTAATTTCTACTTTGTGGGTCCAAGGGTAGTTCATAAGCTCCAACGCCGGGAAATTCACATACCATCTTTCTTCCTTCTTCCTCGTATCCACGCAGCGCGTACTCTTTAATAATGCCCGGATCCCTCCCCGCCCACCGCTTCGACCGCCTCTCCACCACACTGCGCCACTCCAAGGCGCAGTACGAATACATCGCGGACTCCCACCGCGCCTCGGTGCGCCCCACGCACAGCGCCCGGAAACGCGCGGCCCGCCTCCGTCTCGCTGTCAACGTCCCCAAAGCCGTCAACTGTCCCCAGAAATACGTCTCGCTCATCCCCCTGCCTCTCATCGACGACTCGATCCACCCGGGGAGCCCCCTTGTTCATGCGGCGTCCGAGGCTATTTACCCACAGATGAGGCGGGAGCGGATCGCGCCGATCGTCATCCCTTCTCTGAATGACGGCCGCCGCTCGCGCTCCCCGTCCCCAGAGCTGACTTCGTGTTTCTCAGCATGGTCCGACTCCGACGTGCCCTCTTCAAGTTCCAGTAGCTCTGCGCCCATGACTCCCTCAGTCAGTCCGCCCTTTCCTTCCTTTTTGTCCCTTGAAATCTGACAGTTTTACCCTAGGACCATGAGGGGTCTCCTATCGCGATTTGCATTAAGCGTAAATCAATGTTGGATGAAGGCTCTGATGATGAAGCTGAAGCTATGGAGAAGCGCCCGAGGGTGAGTTTGTTTCCCCCTAGTTTTGTGTGGTCGTCGTACTGAGAGTGGCTCTAGTACCTTCGAAAGAGCTGGTCTCGTCGTATCTAAACGCACCCTTTACGTTTCTTTCACGAAGACTTTTTTTGATACAATACCCATTTGCTAATATACCTACTTACTGTCTTTTCGCTATGTTTTCCGTAGTAATGCTGGTACCTTTCCCTTTACGAGTTCCCTTGGCATGTCGAAATTAGTGTACACTCAGGTCCAATCTATCCGTCAAAGCTGCTTGCCGAAGTCACCGCTATGAATACGTTGATGTCATAACAGCAAATGCGTGGCGCAAGATAGATAACCGGACGTGGCGCAAGAAGAGGGTAATACAGACACTGCATTCCTGACAGCAACTTCAAAGCCATCAGTCATTTTTTCCCAAGGGAACCGCGGTTTGTTCAACAAAACTGTCTTCATATCATCCGAATCGGATTCCGCTCGTCCTGTGCTGCCATGACCATCGCACCCCACCGACTCGGACAATCTCCATCCAAAGCAATCATGATAATTCCAATACACATACACAGATTTCATTTCAAAAACCTCCAGCCTGGGTCTCGACTACGACCAATCTTCCTTCTTTCGTCATACGCGGGAACATCTCCTGTACGTCCACTCTCGTGACAGGAAACCTAGTGTCCGACTCGGGGGAGAACACCGCTCTGTAAGGCTGTCTCTGAATCTGCACGGACAGCTTGCCTAGGCGGGGCCACGAAGTGAATATCGCATCGAGGGCCTCCCACTTGTCGTAGAACGTGCGCACGTCTTCGAACAGGCAGAACTGGACGAGTTGGAGGGTGCAGGATTCGATGGAGATGTCGGTGGCGGATGGGACGGGAAAGGAGGCGATGAGCCAGTCAAGCCAGGATCTGGGGGCGGGGTGTTCTTGGCTTGAACGGGCGGTAGAGTGGATCTGAAAGTCGACGGAGAGGAGAGACGTTGGGTCAACAAGGGTCGTAAGAGGCTCTACGAAGCTTGTTTAGTTTATGAATATTACAATTAGAAAGAACATACCACTTAGACAGACGTTCAACGCAAGATGCCGAAGAGTAGCCCTATTTCTCCTTATGACTTCCTCAGTGGTATTCACCACGCTGACGTCGCCCACCACATAGCACATGCCGACATGTATCTGTATCCGGTGGAGGTTGTCAAAATGGATCGACGACTGGGAAGGGAACTCGCGGTTGAGGAGACGGAGGTACCAGAACTTGCCGCAGGATACGAGGAGCGAGTTGGGTGTGAGGGCAGGGACGCGGGGGTAGAGGGAGAGGTCGACGTGACTGCGACAGGTGATCATGCCTACGGAGAGGCTTGAGAGATGGGGGCATTCGCAGAGCATCGTGAAGAGCTCGAGCGCCGAGCCGAATGGCATGGAGAGGGTGCTGAGGGTCGGTCGTCGCAGCACGCTAATGAACGCGTCTCTGACGGTGTCGGGGCATGTCGTAAGTAAAGGATGCAGAAGGTAATTGGTGAAAGAGAATCGTTCGACGTTAATGAGGCTTTCAAGAATAAACGGCAGGTAGCGGTGCCATATCCTGGATATCCTGCTGACAATGAAGTTCGAGATGATAGTAGAAAGAGACGTGTAGCGCCAGTAATCGCCGTGTATCTTGACTGAGAGTTCTTTGACGTTTCCGGCGAGATGGGGGGATGACTTGAATGCTTTGTACAAAGGCCGTATGTCGGGTGCTATCCTGACTGTCGGCTTGAATGGCGGAAGATGCGATTTGGTCCGTACGTGCAGCGTTATCTCGAGCTTCCGCCAAAGATACTTTTGCACAATCGGCGTCCACCCAGTGCACACAACAGCACACGCCCTCAGTGCCTCCTCGTCGTCGCGCAGCTCCTCAAGCACGATACACACAATCTCTGCTGGTAGCTGCGAAACGATGAGCTCAAGCCAGGAACCAGGGGAAAGGACTCGCCTGTATAGTGGCCATGGGAGTGAAAGGTCAAAGAGTAAGGAATGATGGAGCAATCAAGAAAAGACCGATTTCCATGCTGTCCATCTGCTCCGAACCCGATCTTTCAGAATCAGAAGCACGACCCTGATTGATGCTTTCCCCCTGCCAACGTCGGTGCCGGCGCCGTCTAGAGCCTTGTTTTCTGGGAAAGGTTAATGGTCGAGGTGGCGGTACATGGAGGAGGAGACAGGCAGGTCCAGACCGCGGGGCCCGGCGGCATGGCTCTCCCATCATCCCTCTACCAGAGCCTCATCACCAAACTCGTCGTCGTTCTCGACCTCGTGCAACAGTCAGAGGGAATTACAACGCCGCAAGCCAAGCAGGCTTTATTGCATGCGGTAAGCCGACCGACCGAACTATATTGCCCTATTTTCTTCGCTGACGGCATTATTAGACCAACGATTTTCGCAATGCCGTAGCGAATGCCAGGCGCCTCGCGCTGGATCTTCCGGGTGGCGAGCTTCTGGTGAGAGAGCAGGACGAGGTCATCGCCATGCTTACCCAGCTTCGCGATGGGAAAAGGTTGGTCGCTCCTCCCTGGCGGAGGCTTGTGCAATTTGCTCATTTATTTCGGCTAGGCGTCAGCTGCACCAGTTTTCTACTTTTGTGATGCCCGACAATATGGACTTGGACTCGGCCGCCTCGACGCCGTGAAGTGTATCTGTATCTCAGAGCTCTCCTTCTATCAACCACTGTCAACATAAAGGCAATCATACCTGATGCGTCCATCTCACGATAAGGGTGATTGATTATCCTCAGGTGGCGAACCCTCAAGCTAAAATATTCTACCACAACGGCTAGCAAAAACCTGCACTCAAACCCCCACCGTCGTGGATCTTTCGTCTAGACATCATTGCCACCACCTTCGCGGGAAGCTTGTCGACTTTTTGACCCCGGATTCCAAGGTTGTTGGTATCCCTTCCCAGGCCACCCACTTACAGTTCCGTCTTCTTGTTCTGAAGGCCCGCACATATTTGGTTACGCTGCGTGGCAACCTTGAGGCAACTCTACGTACTGGACTGTTGAATCATCGATTGTTATACACGTGGCTTTCTGCGCCGCTTTTCTACTTTCCTTCTAGAGAGGGGTTTCCGGCTCAAGCCGCACTCTTTGATTACTAGAATCATCATCTCCAGGCCCTCTTCCCCTTCGTCGAGTCCAAATAATATATTTTCTTCAACTCTGACCTGCTCAGCACTATATGCTGGGTTCTCTTGGATGTTGACCGAGAACTCACACTTTACAAAGTCCATGAACTTATTGACGGCAGATCTGGACGCAACAACCTCAGCTTCCCCCCTGTCTATCTTGCATTCCATCATTGTCTGCCGCGACTCAATGTATGCCTACCAAGTGGGCCAAGGATCAATCTCTCAAGAAAAAACATACCGTTCAAGAATCAGTATGGTGGGAATGAGTCATTTCCATTCGTCGATGGTGCTAAGTATAATTCAGGCCGCCTTTGCCCTCATCCTGTTCGTTTGTGCTGGGAGTTCAGATAATGTGTTTTCTCTAATCTGACCTGGTCAGCATTATATGATGGGTTCTCTTGCACGTTGACCGAAGACTCACGCAAAACCATCGATGAGATGAGATTATGATACATGTGCCTTTCTAGCTGTAGGCTTGACCGTACTTTTGCATTCTTCCATTTCTCACGATGCGTCTGACATAAGGATCTTTGTCTTCGAATCAATAGACACGAGTCACTATCCCCAGAACCACATCTTTCACTCCAGTCCATGGAAAGCGCTAGCAGCCCAACCAAAGACGTCTTGTACAATCCCGATTTACTCGGCATTATATGCTGGTTTATCAGAGACCTCAGCGACGGAGTCATCGTATCCAAATACCTATCAGCTATCAACACACTGGGTGCCAAAAGCCTCTGCGCCCTGGCTTTGACATGCCATGCTACTTGTGACACGGCTCTAGATTACCTCTGGCAGGACATAAGCGGGATGAAGCCTTTGTTGTCCATCTTCCCTCGTGCTGTCTCATCTAGTAGCAATCTCCCATGGGTAAGCCGTGATCCTGCTTTGCTTCAGATCATACTGACGGCTCATAGATACCCCCCGATGCCATATCAGACGAAACATGGGCCCGATTCGACCGATACTCGATCCGTATCCACTCTATTACTTTTGCCGCACGCTCGCCCACATTGCACTCCCCAACCATCTTCTTGCGCCTCGCCGAGAAAAAACAGGAACCCCTTCTTCCCAATTTGCAAAAACTCATCGTTGATGTGGCTTTTACCGCCGATACCTCCGTGCTACTATTCTTGTCCAGCCCTCTGTTGGATGAGGTCGAGATCACTTTTCCTTCCGATCCAGAGACTGACATGGCACCTATGTCTATATGGACACTTGGTTGGAAAGTGCCAGGGCTTCGCTCATTGACCCTCGCCCACCATCACGAAGGGCCTCTCCACCATGTGTTTCATGCGCCTCCCCCAGAGCCAGTATTTCCCTTCAGCAGCCTCCCTAATTTACGCCAGCTGCGCAAATTAAACATCGAAGCGTACTCGGTGGACTTCAATTGTTTGGTTCAGCTTTCTTCATTGCCTCACCTCGTCGAGCTCCAAGTTATCGTCGCTCAATCTGGCAATCCCCAGCAACGCCTGGCGCAGATTGCATTCCCATCCTTGAAATCTCTTGACGTCGCAGCTGATGTTTCATTGATGCCTAGCATTCTTAGGCTGATCCGTCAAGGATCTTTGACGAGCTTGACTTATCGAAACTGGTTCGACCCGAATTTCGTTGATCTTGCAGATTCCTTGCAAACCTTCCATGCAGAAATTGTTTCCCGATTTCCATCTCTTATAAGTCTGACATTGAACTACTGTCCATACGACTATACTCCTCGGGAGGAACATCGGGAATCTTTGAGGGCTGTCATGCAGCCGCTCTATGACTTGTCCAAACTTCAGATATTCATCTATAACAGTGTGCCCTGCATGCACAATGATGCAGTCGCACTCCGTCTCGCAACAAGTTGGCCGGAAATTAGAACACTCTGTGTTTCAAATCTCCTTGGAACGTCTCCGACATATAGAATCCTCGCCGCCCTAGCAAAACACTGTCCCTTTTTAACTCGCCTTATCATACATATCACGTTCCCTGAAAACTATGACCCGCTTCCGGATGACGGTGTGTTCTCTCATAGATTGCACACCCTCCTTGTATACAATGGAAAGGTTGACCATCAACACGCGAGTGTTGCTCATTATCTGGATAGGATGTTCCCCTTTCTCGTTTGGGTTGAGGGTGGTGAGGGATGGGATCGGGTTGAGTCCATTATCTTGGAGGCTTGTCAGCCGGCGCGCTGGGACCAGCTACAGCGGCTGCGAGGATGATCGCGCTGGGTGTGACCACTCACATGCGACCTATCGAAGAGAGGCGATAGTACACCATTCAAACTCGTTCTTGTGGTGGGTCAACCGTTGGCCCGTTGTACAGAGGCCACCAGACATGCTTGTGGAGAGGATGTCAGGCCGACCGTTTAATTAAAATAAGGTTCCAAGTCGATCGAATGTTGCAGTCTGAATTACAGATCGTTTATGTATATCACCACGCGCTTGACTCAGGCTTTCGACAGACGGCAACTTGAAGGCTCCGAGTCAAAATCATCCGAATTGCAAGCGCTATCCGACTTCGGACCGTTGAATTGATACGGTATGTGCGACCCGACACGTACGTAGGAAGTTATTACGTCGGATTCATCAGCCTGTTCCGCGAGAACGGAGTTAGATAGTTAGAGAGGTGAGCTCCCTGTCGGCGTATCCTCTTTTGGACTCGCGTGGCAATTGTCCTAACGTCGCAGACCTTGATGCAACCACGCCTTGAACCTCGCCAGCTCGAACATGACATATATCTGTCCAAAGCTAGGTCCGACTGGGAATCTGTCAAAGTCTTGATCTTGAGTTCATTTATTCCTAGAAAAGAAATTTATCACGTTAACACTGAAAACTGGTGGGATGTCGGTATCATACCATGTCGAATATCTGCCCTTTGTCCTGACTGTTGGCTTGTGCGATGCTCATCGGCGTTGATGACCAAATATGGGATGAAATTTTCACGCTTGTCCGACGGGCCGTGTTCCTGATCCTGACGATGATCATGCATTGGCCTGATATCGTCGAAGGACGACTGGTAACACCCCTTCGAGGGCCATGGTGTCACTGTTTTCGCTTCTCCGAGCAAGTAGCTATTGACACTCTACGAGAAATCGTCTCTTCGTACTACCAGCGCGTCTACAAGCAGATAAAGCAGTCTCCTCCCAGTGGCCAATTCCACTACTCCATTCTGGTCGATCCCCGTCGCCCATCTAAGAAGAAGACACCCTGCCAACATACTCCGGCATTGTGATCGTTGGGTCTGGGATGGCCGCTACTTGATGCGAACGGGTTGTTGGAGGTTGCGATGTTGGAAGCCAGAGATGCGTGTTCGGGGAGGGGAATAACGCGCCTCCTGGAAGACCGAAATTATAGGTCTATTCGTGACACTGATGACTGATCCAATGATCATCCTTCTCTTCCCCATGTTCTTCGCTTCCAACTGGTTCTACACATGGCGTCAGTACCCGCTTCCCTCCTCTGGATCCATCTAATGGTTAACCGATGCTTTAATTCCATCCAGAATTCAGCGGCTTCAACGGCGCCATCTTCAACATTTGTGCCCGAGCTTAAACAATGTCTGCTACCGGATCTCCCAATTATCGGGTCCATCCTCATTGGTCTCCTCCTCAACCGAAAATCCATCAGTCGTCGTGTCCGCGCCTACACAGGATGGACCGTCCTTGTGTGGTTTTCTTGGTGCAATGTGGCAGACAGTAGCGTACTGGCTCATGGGTGCGATGTCGAATGATCCGTCAAAGCTGGTGTTCTTTGCTGGGTTCTACAAGTCGATCCAGTAGGCTGGGGCAGCTGGGATATGGCGTGCGGACGCTGTCAAGTTTCAGCACGTTTTCTCTGACACTTTACTGCAATGCCTCCTGATACATTGAATATGTTCATTTCGGAATGGACTCTCCTTGTCAGAGGTCTTGTGTTTGCGTTACCTATGATTGTCCTACGTAAGTATCAAGGACCATACTTACTGAGCTAGACGTCGAGACCACGTTGGTTCATCTGTCTTATTTCTCATGGCGTTGCTTTTAGCGCCCGGATGGATGATAAAGCACATATACGTCCAATTCATGATGTCGCTGCCGAGATGAAATGTACCCAGGCGTCAAATTTTTGTTAAGGACACCTCATGAATCATGACTGATGACATTATTCTACTAGTATTTACGTTTTCTTGCTTGTCCTCGTAACATGTGCTGATGAAAGAAAGAGCATCAATGTATTTTGGGCTCCTCATCTTTTCTCGTGGTTACCCGGTAGATCTGACTCAGGCTCTGCTGTAAATGAATTAAACGACAACAGGTGGCAGGAGTCCAGTCAAAACCGTCGCTCCCGATTAGGCAATTCGTTGGTTGAATTCAAATGGCGCGCTTCTTCAATACTTCAGCCTGTTCGGCCTGTTCACGCTTTGGTCACTAGCCTGAGGCTTAGAATTTCTTTCTTACACTCCACCTACTGAGTCGCATGGGAGGTAGCCACTTTTCCGAAGCCGCTATGTGGATACTTATTGTCAGACACATCGTGACCAAAGCACGGAGCTGGGATCTTGTCCCTGAGTTCTACGCGTCTCGAGGTTATCTAGGCGCTCAAGTAGTTCCCGTGAGTGATTGCCTTTTGAACCTCACTCTGGGGTCTGAATTTGGCTTTATTTTGCAGGTGTTTCCCTGCATATATAAACTAGAAATCACCTTGGCCATGATGCAACCATGCCCCGCAAGCGCCTCTATCGCAGTGATCTCTTCAGGCTGGAGAAGCTCACCTCGACGGATGCGCTCGAGTCTGCGTTGGAGGAGCTACAAAGCATCCTCACAAAGGATAATTTCAAGCATGTTTTTCAAGAATTAATCGACAACGAGAGCCCGCACACTCTACTCTTGGTCTTGTCATGTAAGTTGGCATCGTCAAACTATCTGATAGTATATCAGGCTCTTACATCTTCACAGCCTTGAGTGATACTACATCGTTAATTTCGTGGTTTCTGGAGTCCTTTCCCGCCGAAGTTGCGGACTATGATGCAACCGTCCACTGCAAGACTATATCTTGTCTATCTACTCAGCTTCATTCCTCCTCTGTTGTTGAAGACAAAGAACTATGTTCCCGGCATCACGAAATGGCTCAGATCACACCCGAGGTTTTGGAATATCTCCTCTCCTTCCTTCGTCCCATCGATATCGGATCAGAGCATCATAACAAGAAAGGTAAGGCCGAACAGAGGATGCTTCGGCCAATCAAGCGAGAAGACGGCGCCAGAACTTTGGTCAAAAAGTATTTTGACGTTGATATGCCTGAAACTTCGAGCGAAGCATCCGCCCTCGTGGATCATGTTTTACAAAGTCAAAAGGACACTCTGAAGGTAAGTTTCACTCTATCTGCATGTTATTCAATGAATATTGAGGCGCGTCTAGTTCTATCTAGAGCTGCTCTGTCATCCTGGGGTATCTATATCTCTCAAGGAACATTGTATCGCTTCTGTGTTTTCCATCGAAGATGAGAAGAATGCTTCGAGGTCTGCGGTCGAGCCATTTGCGTATCCGATCGTTCACCCGATGAAGTCGTATGTCCTCGCGTCCTTTCGCGAAATGATGCTACATTGATATCTATCAAGGGCGTTATGCTTTGATACCGCCGAGGGCTTTGGAGAATGGATCGTCGTCGTATCCTTGGACACTGACAAATTTTTGCGGAGCACCCATATGAAAGATATCTCCACGTTCAACGTCACCGTGAAGAAGATAAAGTACGTGTCAGATCATACGGTACATATCAAGCATTCTTATCAGAATACACTGCAGGGAACTCTCGTGCGGCCACTTTACTGACAACAATCAAAAGCGTTTGAGTGGAAGCACGACTGAAGTTCCTGTCTTCGAGGCTAAAGTGTCTCGAAATCTTAGACTTGTCGTAGGAGATCTGTTTCTTATACAATCTCAGATATCGCTAATGCCACCTTGCAGTATCAAATCGATATAATTCCGGGGGATTCTGTACGTTCAGACGATTATTTGTAATACAGGCTACTGAACTGCCTTGACGGGTCGACAGAGTGAGCAGCAAGGTGGGTCGTTGTTGGTACCTCTTTGATTGCTCCTCACAGTTCTTGAAGCCATCAAAGTTTTTGGTATCTATACCCGCAATCAAATCGACTATCGTTTCTGGAGTTCTATTAGTGATCAGCTTCGCAAAAAGGGAGCAGAATATCAGAAGAGGTAGCGTTTTCTCACTGTAGCGTGAATGTCTGTAGCCTAAACGTGATGTATAGATGCGCGGTTAGGAAACGCGCAGATCAAGCCTCAAAGGACACTTTCATTCCGGTGTTCTCCCCCCCACTACCTGAAGTATTGCCTTCGGAGATTGAGAACTTGCTAGATTTACGTCCTGACGAAACGGCCCAGGTTGACTTGTCATTTTTCGTTCCTCTGAACCAAAAAGCTGACTATTCCACTCAGGTTCATTCAAGACTAGTGTAAGTCATGTAGAGAGGAGTCGGGTTCCAGTCGCTAACCCCCTACTACAGTGTCGAGAAATACATCACGTTCTCGCAGGTATGTTTTCCTGGTACTTATCCACCGACTAACGATTTAACCGTGAAAATGTGCAGCCTTTTCTCAATAGTATGCACGTCTGTGATGCTGTCCGAAAAGCCAGACCTGATTCCTTTTGGTAGCCATCCTTAACGGTCGCAGAGAAGAAGCCATCGAATTGTTCCTCTGCGAAGGAGAAAGCAAAGATGCTTTGCGTCGTGCTCAAGAATGTATCCTCGAAGGGCTATGGCATGGGATATCTTTCGGCATGGACTCTCATGCTATTCGCTCAGATCCGACTTTGTCACGTCTGATGCATTTTGCTTCACGGCTAGATGTGGCTTCTATGAACCAGATCAAAGCTGCGGAAGTAAGTGATGGCCTCATATCTTATTCGTTGTAACTTATAGTAACGTGTTTTCAGCTGTCCATGTTCATTGCCATCTCACAGGACCATGCATCTCGGCTGCGTGAACTGGGGCTAGAATTTCACAAGATGGGCCATAGTTCCGCAGCCTTGCTATGCCTTGACCAATACTTTTCTCGGGCCCTTCAAATTCAGAGTATGGCACTCATTGACGCAATCGAAGAGCTCGACCTGTTCTATATCTATGTGAACCTACTCTCCGCTACAGTATACCAAACAGACCCGTGCAAAGACATAGCGACTGCCACGTTGTTCGGTATCCAACAGAAGGCGGACAACAAGTTTCTCGTGCCCCAGAACACATGGCTACACATGGCAGTTCTTGAACTTCGACTCAGGAGCGCGACCAGCAATTCTGACTTCATTCTATCAGCGCTGGAACTGCGTGGCCTATTTTTCTGTGTTCTGGTAGACCATATCAAGCAGATGATCGACGCTGAAAACAACGAATGCGCGAGAAGCAAGGCTTTTCGGCCTTGCCTAGTTTTTGCTGTATCTGGGTTTTGTACACAGCCTGACTGTCCAGAAGCTCATGTATCGCCTTCTGTGATAGATGCTGGTTACTATAATATGCGCATACGCCTACACCTACAACAGATCTTGATCTTCCAATCACTCAGAGAGAATGTTCACGCCGACATGGAATACAGAGGAACGAAGTACGTTATCATTCCTGTTCTCCAGCTTCACAGTGTTTATTTCCGTATAGGTTCTGGCTTCACCGTCTTTGCGATGCTCTTCATCCTCCTCATCATATGTTCGGTTCTATTTCCCATCTCGCACTTTCTACAATTCCCGAAGCTCCAAAAGCGTTGAACGTTGTGAAAGAATGGGTGCGAACACTTATTTACAGACGGGAATTTCTGCCCGATATGGCTTTCCTCACAGACGTGATACGGGCAACTACTTTGGCCTTCATGTTTGACCGAAGTGAAGCAGACGATTATCTGAAACACGCGGCATATTTCAGCATGCGCACTCCACCTATGTACATTCGTCGCGGTGGTTCTTCCATCCTACCGGAGCTCCTGGCTGCGATGTCTGGGACTTATACATGGTCTCTTACTGCTGGTTTCGTATTCGTCGAGCAAGTCCTGTTCTTGATGCACCTATGTCTATGTTTTAATTTCTTCTTCCTAGGCATGTTATTATGCGAAAATTACCTATTAACGTAGGTGTTCTATGCGACCTGGTGGACTTTCTTTGTAGCTCTGTCATTTTTTGTGGCCGTCATCCTGGAATGGCACTGCTGCACGACGTAACAGTCCCTCGCAGCTGGCTTCTACGTTTTATCGAGTATGACTTGCCATACTTGAACCCAAGGATGCAAACGAATGCTTATCATTTACTTTTGATGTGTACGGAGGATCTCTTAGAGCAACTGCATGGCGGCGAAGGCTCTGGTGAGTGCGGAAACATTCCTTTGCCTGATAGGTCTCACTCTGCACCAGAATATCTTTTGTACGGAACTAGCAGAAATTTCTCGAATGTGCCAGCTGTAGTTCGTCACGTTTTTATCGCCAGAATGTAAGTCAAACAACAAATAGGTCATTGCATCTTGTACTCATCGTGGTTTTCTACTAGATTGAAGGCTATTTGTCTATGTCAGTATCGCCTTAAAACGCAAGAAATATGCTGATCGTTTACTTAGTGGGCGACAATATACGTAACGATCTTGTACAGAACAAGATCCGGAAGCTGCTGCTGTCCCTGCGCCATGAAGGATGCATGTTACCTTCTCTTTATAGTCGGTACGTGATAATAGTCGGACAGGCAGGTGTAATCTCATAAGGCTTTTGCAGATACATTGATGCCGCAAGCGACTCATGGGACGAACTCGCAACGGCTATACGCTGTTCACTGCAACACGATACTATGGATGAGATGATTCAGCTTCTCCACAAGAGCAAGGCTCCGGCAAGGGGTTGTACCTTGCCAGGAGTTCGTCAGGTTGTCTACGACGATTTGATGGATATTCGAGAGCTGCTCGATCCCATTCCGATACAAGATCTGACACGATCGGAGTCATCAGAGCAGATAGCTGCTGCAATCTTGATACAGCGGGTATACAGGAAAGTCCTTCATCATCGACGAGGCGTCAGCAAGATTGGGACAGCAAGCCTTCACACACGAATACATGCCTCATGCACCAAAGAAGTATCTCAGCTTGGTGATAACCCAGGACTATATCTTCGCCTGTTTCTGGGTCCGTTGCCGCACGTGTTGGTCTGTCTCGAGACAGTTCGTATTGATACACTTAGCGAGAGGAAGAGGACGAAGAAACGGCTTAAAAGGTGCAGTCCTAACGAGATAGCCGCACTTGATGACTTGTTGATGCAGATCAAGTACGTATTACTTGTCACGTCTACCAGCGACAACTGACACGATCCTCAATTTTCAATAGCAAGGCGAACAGGGCTGCAGTCAACCTACAAAAGCAACTCAGCCCGAGTTCTGTGTTCCACGAGCGTTGCGACGACAAGCAACTCAGGAAACTAGTGGAAGAGGTTAATGTCCTCGTTTCTTCCCTCCCTTTCGGCACTTCTTCAGACTTATCGAATGATCTGCACCTCGCTATCAAAGGGATCGTGGCCGAACATCCGCAGGCACACGCATAAAGCCAACGCTCAATGACAATGACTTGTATTACTGAATTTTCTCGTATTGATTTGTAGTCTGCAATATAGTTCTCTTTTGATAAAGCGGTGCACAGGAATCACCACTAGACATGGCATGTATGCAATCCGTCCGCTGCAACTGAATTCGCTCCAAGTTCATAGCCAAATCATCACCAGACAATCAGCATTTCTCTGTATTCGTTGGCATTGGGAGCCACAGGTACTGCTGTCATGATGATAACGAGGATCGAAAGTCCATAGACAGCCATCTTTGCAATGAATGGGAGCTAGTAGTACGAGAATTTGAGACCAAGTGTCGTGGATGGCAATGGCTGCACAGCGTCAGTTCGACGATACTAAGTAGTAGAAATAAGCAGCTCAGCGAAAATCAATTACCAGTGATTCCCGCGCGCGTCCGTGGAAGGATGGGACCATTGCTTTCTTGACTCCCTATCGCGGCGTGAACTCGACTGTAAGACGGCAGGGATCAAATGTCGGCCTGAGCAACTGTCCGATTCCTGGTAGCTCCTCGATGCGAAGCCTATTGTCTCGAACTCGTCTGCATCGCTTGGTGTAAATTGTGCTTCCAATGAGACCAAAAGCGCCGTACGTGATAATGTTTGCTCCCCAATCCTGTACACCGAACAATCCGTCGCTGTGGGCAGAAATGGGACGCAATATACGCATCGACGTTGATACGACGAGTCCGGAACCGTCTTCAGAGTAAATTTGGTCGTTGTCCAGGAAGATGAAGAGGGTAGTCACATCAGAAGAATGGGACCGAAGGATATGGCGCAATGGTGGGTGGTGGTGGTGGTGGTGAGGGTTCGGTCATTTTCTGCCGATCTTTCCGACTTCACTTTGCTTGATTAGTAATCACTATCACTCTACCCTCGACGAGCAACACTGTACTATACAACGCTCAGCTGGTATGTATGATTAATTGTTATACCGATTTTCCACTAAGCCTGAATTCTGGTACTCGAGGGTACTCGTGGCAAGGCCAGTGAACATCCATGCCACACGGATTGAAGATTGCAGCTCGCGGATGGGGTGTGCCGCCATGCATCCATACCGACTTGTCTCATGAATCATCTCAAGGCTCCTCAAGACATACTCGACACTCCGTGGCGATATCCACACTAAACACATTGTACACGCTACCAATGGATGGACGTCCACCTCGACCGAAAATCTATTAGTCGTCGTATCTGCGCCTACGTGATGCCTCCTGAGGCCTGATGCTTCACATAGGTACATGAATATGTCCATTTCTGAATAGACTCTCCTTGTCGGAGGTCTCGTCTTTGCGTTGCCTGTGGTCAAACTACATATCAAGGATCATACTGATCTAGACGACGAGACCATGTTAGTTCATCTATCTTGTTAACTTTGATGGTTTCTCATGGCCTTACTTTTAGCACGCGGACGGATGATAAAGGGCATATACGTTCAACTGAAGCTGTCGCTGCTGAGATAAAACTACTCAGGTATCTTCATGATTTAATGTTGGTGATAAAGGACATTTCATGACTGATGACTTTATTCTAGTATATTTGTAAATACTACTCATTTTCGTGCTTGCCATCGTAACATGTGCTGATGAAAAAGAGGGTTAATGTATTCTGGGCTGGCCGTCTTCTCTCGGTGGATCATTTCTGCTGTAATTTTCAATGAATTAACCGCAGTCGGTGGCAGGAGTCCGGGCAGGACCACTGCTCCCGATTAGGCAGGCCGTTGGTTGAATTCAATTGGCGCGCTTCTTCAGTACTTCGGCTTGTTTACGCTTCGGTCATTATGCATTAGCCTGAGAGACTTCGAATTTCTTTCGGTTCGTTCCTACTCCCCGTCCGCTGATTCGACGAGGAAGTCACCACTTTTCCGAAGATGCTACGCGCATACTTATCTATTGTTACGCGACCAAAGGAAGCCCGTGCTGAATCTTGTCCTTGAGTTCTACGCGTCTCGAGGTCATCTAGGCGCTTAGGTCACTTCTGCGCCTGATTGATTTGAAGCTCATGCCGGGGTCTGAGTTTGGCTCTATTTTGCAGGAGAAGTATGTTCCCTGCCTATATAATCCAGACATCGCCTTGGCCATGATGCAACCATGTCCCGCAAGCGCCTCTATCGGAGTGATCTTTTCAGCACTGAGCAGCTCACGTCGAGGGATGCGCTTGACTCTGCCGTGGAGGAGCTCCAAAGCATCCTCAGAAAGGATAATTTCAAGTATGTTTTACAAGAACTGATCGACAACGAGATCCCTCGTACTCTAGTCTTGGTCCTGTCTTGTAAGTTGACACCGTCAAGCTTTTCTGATGGTATATCAAGCTCTTACAACTTCACAGCGTTGGGTGAGACTACATCGTTGATTTCGTGGCTGCTGGAGTCCTTTCCCACCGAAGCTACGAACTACGAGACGACCGTTCACTCCAAAACTATATCTTGTCTCTCTAAAGAGCTTATCTCCTCCGCTTTTGTTGAAGATAAAGAATTATGCGCCAGATACCACGAACTGGCAGAGATCACACCCAAGGTCTTGCAATACCTCGTCTCCTTCCTTCATCCCATCGATATCGAGTCGGAGCATTATAACAGGAAGGGAAAGGCCAAACAGTTTCAGAGAAAGCCTCAGGAAGTCAAGCGAGCAGACAGCATCACAATCACAACTTCAGTCAAAAAGTATTTTGATGTCCTGGACGTCGATATGCCTGAAATTTCGGGCGAAGCATCTGCCCTCGTGGATCATGTTTTGCAAAATCAAAAGGAAACGCTGAAGGTAAGTTTTGCTCTATCTGCATGTTATTATTTAAAAATTGAGGTGTGTCTAGTTCTATCTAGAGCTGCTCTGTCATCCTGGGGTATCTATATCTCTCAAGGACCATTGTATCACGAGTTCTGCGTTCCCCGAAGAGGATGAGAAGAATGCTTCGGGGTCTGTGGTCGAGCCATTTGCGTATCCGATCGTTCAGCCAATGAAGTCGTATGTCCTCGTGCCCTTTCACGGAAAGATATTATATTGATATCTATCAAGGGCATTATACTTTGATACCGCCGAAGGCTTTGGACAATGGACGGTCGCCGTATCCTCGGACGCTGACAGTTTCTTGCGGAGCACCCATAAGAAAGATATCTCCACGTTCAATGTCACTGTGAAGAAGATAAAGTACGTGTCAATACAGTATAAGTATATCAAGCATTCTTATCAGAATACACTGCAGGGAACTCTCGTGCGGCCACTTTACTGACAACAATCAAAAGCGTTTGAGTGGAAGCACGACTGAAGTTCCTGTCTTCGAGGCTAAAGTGTCTCGCAACCTTAGACTTGTCGTAGGAGATCTGTTTCTTGTCCAATCTCGGATATCGCTGACGCCGCCTTACAGTATCAAATTGATATAATCCCAGGAGATGATGTGCGTTCAGACAATAAATTTGTTATTCAGCCTACTGAACTACCCTGAAACAACGGCAGAATGAACAGCAAGGTGGGTCGATGTTCGCATCTCTTTGCTGGCTCCTTACAGTTCTTGAAGCTATTAAAATTTTCGGTATCTATACCCATGAACAAATGGACCATCGTCTCTGGAGCTCTATTAGTAGTCAGCTTCGAAAAAAGGGGAAGGAGTACCGCAAGAGGTATCATTTTCTCGCTGCAGCTTAAATGCCTGTTAAACGTGATGGAACAGATGTGCAGTCAGGAAGCGCGCAGATCAAGCCTCGACTTTCATTCCAGCATTCTTCCCTCCGCTACCTGTAGTATTGCCATCGGAGATTGAAGACTTGCCGAATTTACGTCCCGATGAAACGGCCCAGGTTGGCTTCACATTCTTTGTTCCTCCAAATCGAACGCTGACCATTCCACCCAGATTCATTCAAGACTAGTGTAAGCCATATCAAGAGGAGCCGAGTTCTAGCTGTTAACCTCCCTACAGCGTGGAGAAATATGTCACATTCTCGCAGGTATGTTGTTGTGGGAATTAACCGCCGACTGATGATTTAACTGTGGAAACGAGCAGCCTTTTTTGAATAGTATGTATTTGTGTGATACTGTCCGACAAAGCCCTATCTGATTCGTCTTGGTAGCTATCCTGGCAGATGTGGAGGCTACTTTTCCTTATATGGTCTCGTACGCTGCTCTCTCTGACTCTCCTTGTTCATTCGTTGATAGTATGTATTCATAGCTCTCAAGAGAAGCGTATTATAGAGCATCCAAGGTCCTGTTACGTTATAGGTCGCAGCGGTACAGGGTATGCACGAGCAGTTTGCTGGCTTCATACTTTTGCTCACGCCTATCTGATGTAGGAAAACGACTACTATGTTATTTAAGATGTTGCTCATCGAGCGAACGTTTCAACTCATGGAGTCAAATTCGTCCCCCCCTCGTCAAGTCTTCGTCACAAAGTCTAGAGTGCTTGCTAAAAAAGTGCAAGAGTACTTTGCGAAGTTGGCTAACTCCTTGACAATGGCGTCACAGTCGTATACCGACCTCACCAGCAGGCCGAGAGCTTCTCAATACCATGCTGAGCCAGGGCTGGTTCACGAGGATGACGACTTTGAGTGGCGGACTGATTTACCAGTCAAGTACAGTGACCTCGAGCAGAGACACTTTCCATTATTTATCACGTTTGATGGTGTAAGTAGCGGCCCCCTTTTTTAATACGAGCTCTCATTCTTGCCGATTATAGCTTTGCGATATGTTAGAAGCCGACATGGGCGCTCAACCGTTGACTGCCACGAGTCATATTAACGTCAAGCGTCATACGGGCGTCATCACTTTCGAGTCCTTTCGCGAGTCCTACTGGTCTCATTTCCCTGAGCCGTTAACCAGAGGATTAGGTTTCTATTTCTCTTGTGTGTGTGTGTCGGTACTGAAACAGTGTCTAATCAGATCCTGCCTTGGTATTCAGCGAAATTATAGGTAACACATCCGCATCTTGTGTATCAAAGGATTTGACTTGAGTCTCTGTTCAGGCATCATCGAAGGCTCAGCAGAGACACTGAGTGACCAGAAACCATATCTTAGCAGAGACGCTTATCTTGATCTCAGTACACGCCGGCAATCGACATTTGCGGACCTAAGATGCAAGGTGTACCAGCTCTTCGAGTTGTATGTGCATGAGAAGAAGTTGCGGGGAGAGTACGATACTGGCGATCGGTAAGGCCTTCGTTGAAATTCCACGAGTAGAAGATAATTGGAGTCTAGAACTCATCAAATCTTGAAGCATTTCACGGAACGAGGCATCCCGGGACAAGACCTCGACCATATGTGAGTATTTTGCTTGTGTTCTTTATCTGTTACCAACATCGTCACAGATACATCGATGAGGTGCAGGATAACATGCTTATTGACACTATGGGTATTTTCCATCTCTCATCTTCTTGCATGTGCCATGGTCGACTAACCAACTTGCCATTTAGTCTTGAGAGCGCTGTGTAGCAACGCGGATGGGTTTTTCTGGGCAGGCGACACTGCACAGACCATCTACGTTGGAAGTTCTTTCCATTTCAGGGCTTTGAAAGCATTTCAGTGGAAGATTGAAGTAGGACTTACTCAAAATAATTCCCACATGCGAGTCTAATTAGATGAGTAGGACCAGTACAGGAGGAAGCATAGTCTTGGAGCTCAACAGCCGCCTGAGATGTTTCAACTTGCGGTTAATTATAGGTCCCACGCAGGGATTGTTGATTGCGCGCATTCCATAATTGACCTTATCACAACTTTTTGGAAGGATTCTATCGATCGTCTGTCTCCAGAAATGGGTATTGTAGATGGAGTCAAGCCTATCTTTTTCAACAATGAAGATCGTGCCCAGTTGGAACAGTTCATCTTTTGTGATGGTGGCGATCCTATCGAGTTTGGTGCTCAACAATGTTAGTCTCCTGTTATCTGCATCAAAGCTGGCTCACTCCGAATTTTCGGGCATAGGTATCATTGTCAGGAATGAAACGGCGAAAGAGAAACTCCGACGGAAAGTTGGTGACATTGGTCTTGTCCTGTTCGCATTTTTTGTTGTTATTATGATTAACCAGGCCACTGATGGCCCATATCACAGCACCGTATATGAAAGCAAAGGGCTTGAATTCAACGACGTAGGTTTATATGATATGCTATGAGATGGGATTTTGACTGTGACGTTGTATCCCTTCAGGTCCTACTCTATAATTTCTTTGCTGATTCATCCGCCGGTCTCGCACAATGGCGTGTCGTGCTGAATGCCATCGAACAAGATCCTAGGAACCCTCCCCCTCAATTTGATCATATCCGCCATGCCAGCATTTGCAATGAGGTGAGTGTAAATTAGCGCACCGCCACTCAGCCGCATCAAGGTAACGATATTGTTGTCTAGCTAAAGTCGCTTTACGTCGCTATTACCAGAGCGCGTGAAAATATCTGGATCGCAGATGGATCTGAGACAGGCGAACCCATGAGAGTAAGTCGGTGCTATTCTAGCCAGATGATATTCTTACCACGAATCATTAAGATGTTTTGGACAAAAAAAGGTCTGATTAACAATCACACCCGGGGATCCGACGCTCCTCGTCTTGCATCTTCGTCAACGCCAGAAGAATGGGCCGCAGAGGGACGCGAACTTTTCAATGCGAAGCGCTTCTTCCAGGCCAAGCATTGTTATTTCAAAGCTGGTCTTCATCTCTTAGCATCTATCGCAGACGCTTATGATTTGCGAGAAAAAGCCCGAAATGTGATCGGTACATCGACGCAAAAAGTGCTTGAACGACGTTCTTTTTTTGCAGAGGCTGCCAACTCGTTCTTCGAATGTGCCAAGGTCACTAAGGCTAGTGGGCACTCAAAAGATTCCATGACTTATCTCAGGATCAGTGGTGAATGCTTCGAACAAGCTGACAAGAAATATCAAGCTGCCCAAATATTCTGCCATATTCAGGACTACACCCATGCTGCGGAGCTGTATAGAGACATTGAGAAGTTTGACGAGGCGGTGGCAATTGTGAAGAGTCACAAAGACGAAATGAAGTTGAAAGTTGTCCAAGATGTCATCAAGTTTGCGCGACTAGCATACTTTTCTAACGGTCAGATGAAGTAAGTCTTTCCTGAGGCGTGTTGGCCAACCATTCTCACTTTCCTGAACAGAAAAGGCCACGAACTATTCGATTCGGTTGAAGAAGAAGTGAAGTATCTGGAAGAAGGGGGTATCGATGACGCTCTAGCTGATTTGCTGGAGAGAATAGGACGAGTCCGTGAAGCCGCTGAATTGCATCGTTCCAAGGGTCGCAGGCAACAAGCTATTGCACTTTTCCTCCGTGAAGCAGACAACAAAACTGCTTTACATCAAGCTCAGGAATGCATTATCGAAGAGTTTTGGTGCAGGATATCTTTCGGTGTTCACCCTGACATCGTAAGGTCGAAACCTGTCAAGCGGCTGATGCGCTTTGCTTCGCGGCTTGATGCGACTTCTATGGAGAAAACTAAAGCTGCTGAAGTAAGTGTCAATCTCAGGCTCACTTCTTACTCATCACAGTCCATACTGATGCAATTTCAGCTGTCTATGTTCATGGCCATCATAGAGAATCGAACATCTCAGCTCCGTGCACTAGGGTTGAAATTCCACAGGATGCACTATAGTGCAGCGGCGTTGCTCTGCCTGGATCAATACTTTTCTCGGGCCTTTCGATTCCAAGACTTAGTTCTTGTTGACGCAGTCGAAGAACTCGGCCTCTTTCATACCTATGTCAACCTCCTTTCTACCGCGGCATTCCGAACGGACCTTTCTCACGAGGCAACGGTAGCGACATTGTTCGGTTTTAGGCGAAACACGGCGAACGAGCTTCTTGTGCCCCAGAATACTTGGTTGCACTCAGAGATTCTCAAACTTCGACCTAGCAACATGCCTAGGGATCCCGACCCCAATCTCAAGCTGCCAGTACTTGAACTACGTGGGCTATTTCAACGTGTTCTGCAGATTCATCTCAAACAAAGGATTATTGCCGAAAATGAAGAATGCGCAAGAAGCAAAGCATTCCTGCCTTGCATACCTTTTGCGGTATCTGGGCTTTGTACGCAGTCTGAGTGCCCGAAAGCCCATGTGTCGCCTGCGAAGATAGATTCCATTTACTACAATATGCGCGTCCGCTTGCATTTCCAACAAATCGTGATCGTGCAGTTGCTTAAAGACAATGCCCACGAAGAAGTGGAAGTCAGGAAAATATCCGAGTACGTTGTTATCTTGTTCTCCTAATTCTCAGTGTTTATTCCATACAGGTTCTGGCTCAAGCGTCTCTCCAATGCTCTTCATCCTCCTGATCGTATATTTGGTTCTATTTCCCATCTCGCACTTTCTACAATTCCCGAAGCTCTAAAAGCACTGGATTTCGTAGGAGATTGGGTACGAACCCTTGTCTATGGCCAGGAGTATCTACCGCAAACATGTTTCGTCCCGGAAGTGATGCGGACAGCGACCTTGGCCCTGATGTTCGACCGAAGTCAAGCAGGTCATCTCAGAAATACCCCATATTTCAGCGCAACACGCCCTCCTCCGGCATACACTCGTCAAGAGGACGGCTTTGTTCATAAGCTTCTAAGCTCAATGTCAGGAGATCAAACATGGTCTCTGACTGCTGGATGTCTATTTGTCGAGTAAGTGGGCCGTCCGAATCTTGCTGCTCTATCGGAGTCTAAGTCGATCCTCCTTCTAGACGCGTTGTAAGGGAAAGATCACCTATCAACATAGTTGTTCTGTGCGACTTTCTGGATCTTCTTTGCAGTTCTGCCATTCTTAGCCAGTGTGGTGTTCATCCGGGAATGCCTTCACTGCATAGCGTAATTGTCCCTCATAGCTGGCTCTTGCGCTTTGCGAGCTGCGATTCAATGCCGTACTTCAATAAAGGGATACATCGTACACTTCTGGAACCTATGCGGGATCTCCTGCAACAATTGTGTACTGGTCGAGGATGCGGTAAGTTCCAAGACCATAAATCTATTTCCCTCATTGTCTTATCGTCACGATGCAGAGCATCTCCTCCTGTATGGGACTTCTAGAAATATTTCAAATGTGCCGTATCATGTTCGTCGTGTTTTCATCTCAAGGATGTAAGTTAGCCTACCCAATAGACTATCCGTTTCTTTTCTGACATCCGACTTCTATCAGATTCAATGCTGTTGGTCTATGTCAGTTTTTGGTGCTCTCTACTTCGCGTCCTTACTTATTTTTGCTATATAGTGGACTACAACATTCGCGATGAATTTCTCTGTAGCGATATTCAGAAGTTGATACTATCGTTGCGCCAAATTCCTGTTCTTTATAGTCGGTATGTGGTCTCAGCTTCAAGAACTACCTGCATGATATAAGACTTTTGTAGATACATCGATGCCGCCAGCCGCTCATGGGATGAACTCGCAGAGATTATTCGCCATTCACTGCAATACGAAGCCGAGGACGAAATGATACAGCTCGTTCACCGGAGCGGGACTCCAGAACAGCACCATCCCTTGCCGGAAGTCCGACAGCTTGTCTACAGCGATTTGACGGATATCCGAGCGCAGCTCGGTCTCAGCGTGTCTACATCCACTCCGACAACCCCGCCACATATCGAGGTTCCTGAGCGAAAGGAGACGGATGCCGATGCAAGCGAAGTAAAGGAAGTAGGGAATACACAAGAAGCTGAAGCTGTAGATGCCATTCCGGCGCCAGATACGACAACCCCAACCTGCACCTCGCCATCAAAGGGATCGTAGCTGAACACCCATCCGCAGGTAAACGCAAGAAGCCAGCGCTCAATAACAGTGACGATGACTTGAATTGCTGATTCTTCTCTTATTGATCTGTAATTTTGTAATATAGTTCTCCGTTGATAAAATGGTATTCAGGAATCACCATTCCGTGTGGTTACTCTATCGCAACTGAGCCCGCCTCGAGTTGATAAACAAATTGTCATCAAACAGCTGGCGTTCCTCTAGTCATCTTGGCGTGGAAAGCGTGTATCTCATTCATGCCGATGGCGACTGTCATAAAAATTCCAAGCGTGGACACCGACTTGAAATAGGGCGACCAAAATTCTTTGCTCGGGGTTCTGATCGAAGCTGATACCTACGCAGATACCAGGAAGGCAGTGCCCGCCAGAAGGAAGGAAGGAAGTTTTATTACCCGACGGTGCTCCTCAACAGAAGCGTGCCGGCGTCCGTACTACAGTCCCCCGGATACATCTACACTAGCTACTGTGTGTCTACTATACCTAGTGAGGGATGCGACTGCTACGGTACCGAAGCACTCCTACGCTCTGCCGCTATGGTCAAGCCCCATCATGAGTACTCCCTCACGGCCTCGGCGGTAGGTTGGTGAATAAATAATAAAGGAACGGAGTGGGAGAAGGAGGAGGTGCGTCGGGGATCGCACCCTCGCCTTCCAGCTGGGATATAGCTCCCACACAGACGGACACCCCGAGGGCAAACTGCAAAGGAGAGAGCGCAGTGGGGAGAGCGGCAGCCACGCGGCACGCCATGCATGCGCACGGGCCATGTAACGGTCACCCTTCACCGCCCAATCGAAATTCCAAAAAACCCCTACCTCGGACTGAGAGAACGCAGTGCACGAGAGTGGAGAGCTGGCTGGCTATCGGGCATGCCGTTTGCACAGTGGGGCAGTTGTCGGCTCTGAAGCTGAAGCGCTGAAGGCCTAAAGGACAGTGCCAGTAAGATGGGGCGGTCGTAGCGCGGAAGCCTTGCGACCCTCCCCCTTCGTCGTAGCGCGGTAGCCTTGCGACGGTTGAAGAGGACAACACCAAAAGGTGTGGCGAAGATGCGGTGCATAAGCGCGCTTCAAACGCCATTGTCGTAGCGCGATAGCCTTGCGACGTCCCCCTTTTGTCTTCTTTTTTTCTTTTTTATTATTATTTACAATTTCTCCTACAATCCTCTCAGTCTGAGTCTATCGCTGAGTTTCTCCTTCTGTCGTAGCGCGGTGGCCTTGCGACGCAGGAGAGGGCGAGGGAATCACCAAGGATCGTGGTGGTGAAGGCAGAGATGTAACCTTTGGTGCTGGGGTCGATGATGCCTAGGATAGGGCCGTGAATAAGATTTTATCATCGAGGTCATAACTTGAGACGAATCGATAACGCTCCAGAGAAGATTAAGTTTTGAGCTAGTCGGGCGAGATTGATTAACTGAATGCGCGTGCCAAGTGCTAATTGGGTAGCAACGCCGATAGCCCTAGCACGGTCGTGGTAAAAAAGAGGGAGGCCTTGTGTGCTGCATCCGGGTTGTTTTGGACATAACTGTGGTGTACCTTTGCAATGAAAAACATGCTGCAGCTCGAAATGAACAAAAGACAGGAGGTGTCGGAGAGTGGCTGAAGGAATAAATTTCGACTGTCTTGATTGCGAGTCTGCCTAGGCGAAGGAAATGGAAGTAGCAAGTGAACGATGGCAGCTTGCTACATTGCAGAACGACGCGATGCTGCAGGTGAGGCACGGCATATAGTGAGGAGTCAAGAATCCTGGGTGGTACCGCGTACGACGTGCAGAGGTGGGTGGTATGGTAAGAGGGAAGCATTGCGCAGATATTTCCGACAGATAATCTACAAGACAAAGATATGAAGCACTGGTTATAGCGAAGACATGATATTTGCCTTTTAATGGGTCGCACCATGTATGCCAACGCCTTTCTACTCATCCACGCGGGGACCATTCCCTCGCCCGAATAACCTGTCGCAATCCACTCTCTTCCCTCCGACCTGCCCGACATCTTTGGAGGAACGCTACCAACCCACGGCAGTCCATCCGCGGAGTACCCAAGCGCCCTCTCTCAAAGTAGTCATCATCCACATCCGCTGATTCGCCTCCCCACCATTTCCCAAAATACGCCGCCAGTGCCCACCAAGGTATGCCGACACTCGAAATTCGACTTGCTGTCATCAGCACATCCGACAGCGTCAAAGGACTGGGTGCCTATCTCGATGCCGCCGCCAAACATAAACTCTGCGTGGGGTTTCTCGCCGCGTGTCGCAGGGTTGGGCGGCTGTTGGGCGAGATAGTCCCATTGATCCTCGGACGCGCTTGGGTATAGCACAAACGAGCGCGTTCCAAGCCATCCATCGTCCAGCGTTCCCTGTTGGCGCGAGGAGGTGGGACATCCATCCGTCGGTAGCGTGGACGACGTGGTTATCGTCGCAGGATATGTGAACGATGTTATCATGGATCGAGAGACAGGAAGTGTGTGTGTACACCCGGAATGAGGAGTACGGCTTCCCGTGACCAGCCGAAATGGATGCACTGCCCCGCCCGTGTCCCCGCACACCCCGTCTGTAAGTTGCATTCCCGCCGGCCCATCCGTCGTACCCCAGCCACCCTTCTCACTCGTCAGCTCCGCCCCTGCTTCTCCTCCGCTCCATCAAACACGTCCAAAAAAGATGTCATACGTATCCACCTTGCGACACTCTTCTGCCAAGCCCTCCTCCTCTGCAATGTGTAGACACGAGAGCCGGAACTGGTGCTTCGCTGCCTCTGCGCCATGTTTCTTCTTCAAATCGAGGTAGTCATGGCATAACAGCGGCGTGATATTTCCCCCATTCCGCGCTGTAGTCCGAACACGCGTCTCTCGCTTCCAACATCACCTCCGACGACCCATCCGCATCGAGTAGCGTACACACAAACCCCGTGCCCGTAACCCAGACCCAATGTCCATGCATGCTGGCAGAGCCGCAGACAAGCCTCCTTTTTGGATGGGTGACACTGGGATCGACTAGAATGGAGTGGTGGGATTGGTCACTGGAAGTCCAGGAGACTGCTTTATCCGCTTGGAGACGCGCCGGTACGAAGAAACGATTTCTGCTAGAGTATCGATAGCCACTCAGAGAAGTGAATATAGTGACACACCATAGTCGCTTGTTAGAGACTGGGTGTCCCGACGACATCAGGCCACTGCAATGGCTTGCCGGTGATCATTGTCAGGATCAGGAACAGACAAGCGTGAAATTTTCATTCCACATTTAGTCATCAACGCCTGACCAGGAATAATCACGACGGGATACAAAAAAACACAACTAGTGGCATCACTAGGTGGGTGTAGGCTGAAGTAGCAGCATCGGGTTGAGCCTCCGAGCCCAGCAAAAAAAAATGGACATGCTTGCTTACGTCCCACCTATCTCTTAAAATTTGAGTCCGACAAGCGAGGATGATCCTCTTTGGCTTACCTCTAGATTTGCGCTGGTGAAACGGTGCGGACATGGATCCGTCTTTCTCCTATACAATAACCCACATCTAGGTATACTCTTCTCGCTTATCCGCAATTGAATACAGGACGGCAATCCAGCAACTATTGATCCTACCAACGTGTCGTTTCCCTCAAGATCGCTACGCCCTCATTTCCGTGCTTCTGGGTGCCTTCAAGACGACCCGACTCTCATCTGCTGATCCCTGCGCACCAACTGACATGCCTCCAAAACCATAGACTTAACCTGATCCCATCCTTGCCCTCCACTAATCGAAACAAGGAAAGGAAACGTCCCATCCAGAAAACGTGCCACGCTTGCGACACGTGAAACACTCGTGTTGGGAGACGAGAAAATGCGTAATCTATGAGAAAGAGGGCCATGATCATCTCGAAGCGGGGCGTCGTCGTTGGGAAATGCGATGGGCATGGAAAACTCGCTCAGATGAGGGCAGCATTTTGCTAGAGTGCAGAGCACTTCGTATGTCGGACAAGGTCCTTGGAGAACTGGGATATTGATGGCTCTGATCTCCGACCATGCAGGTGCAAGGAGAAGCTCGACGGTGTCGTTTTCCAAGGAGAGCAAGCCATTATAAGTGAATGCCTGAAGTTTACAAAGGCTGTAGAGCGGCTCAAAAACGGCCCTTGTAGATTCCCAATACTGCTGAGCCAATCGTCCACGATATGTCCGATAACCCAAGGACAGAGTCAGAAGAGAAGGAAATCTTGAAACAATCTCTGCATGAAAATCCTGCATGAATTCCCCGATCTCGTCATAAGACTGGCTGTAGGCATCGATATACGTCAGGGAAGTCAGAGATCCCGGGCGAATCAGCCGAAGAATACGAGGCATTGACGAAACATGGGCTGTGATGTGTAGAGATACGAGGGATCGGAATCCATCACGGGTCTGCCGGCTGTCGGTGGGCAGACTCTGGGAAATGACGATCTGGAGGTGTGCAAGGTCCGGAAACGAGGAAAGCTGAACTAAGAAATCGACGTCGGCTGGGTGCGACTCGATTTTCAATCTACGCAGTTTACGAAGACCGGAGAAGTTGGTGAAGGGGCATATTGTATCTAAAGGCCGAGAATTGTTTCCGTTTGGTACGCAGGATATAGTGAATGAACGAAGCTTTGGTAGCTTCCAGCTGACTATTCGTACAGATGTGGAAGCCGTGTCAATCACTGCATGTGCAGGGAAAGCGATCGTAACAACATCCAGCAGAGGGCTGGCCAAAAAGAAAAGTATTGAAGTGTCGGCGGCAAAGTTCATGTCGACATTGAGTTTCTGTAAGTTGGGGAAGAGAGGCACCTGTCTCTCAGCAAGGCGCAGGAATATGGTGGGTGAATGGATAGTGCGCAACTGTGCGTCAAGAGTGATAGAACGGACGCGGCATGAGTACTGTTCGAATCGGGCCCATGTATCATCCGATATGATATCGGGAAGTATCTGCAAAGATCAGTACCGATCTGGAGTGAACGTGGAGGGCGACATACCCATTGTCGATTGTCTGGTGAGAGAGTACGAGGAAAGAGATACAGGAGCGGCTTCATCCCTCGTATCTCCTGCCAGAGGCAATCAAGCGCTGTTTCAGAGACAGCATGGCATGTCAGCGCCAGAGAATAGAGAGAATGGACGCGTATTCCATTCACAAGACTGCCGGGCGCTTGTTCGATATCCCAAAGATCCTTACAAATGGAACCAAGCAGGTCGGCATTGTAGAGTACTGCCGTAACCGGATCGTCAGCGATCAAGTCTTCCATGTATTGGGACGAAAGACGGGGCGGAGAGGTAGGAGTGAACGGTGTCTGAGGTCGAAGGAGCGAAGCAGGGAAATAATACGCCTTGTGGCTATCGTGAGGCATCATGGTTGAGTGTGAGAAATAGAAGCCATGAAGCGAAATACAGTCTACACCGTAGGCTTTGATTCCTGTATCGCAATTGCAGATCATCCGGTTTCAAGGAGGTTTATGCAGAGTACAAGCATCGACCTATGATCATCGGAAACTTCATTGCAACTGCCAGAGAAAAGTATGCATTCTATCTGCATTTGCACCTTTCTCTGGACGCTCTTGCCGGTGCACTGATAGTTCGGTCAATGTTAATCAACCTTCAAGAAAAATCACAAAATCGGTTCAAGCATTGAATATGGAAAAACGAGCAGAAACTTTCGTACAAGCGTTCGTGAGGAACAATTGTCTGACTGCAAAGAACCTCAAGGCAGCACTGGAGTCCGAGTTGTTCTCCGGAAATGAGTACATATGAGAGGAGGTAAATCATCGAATTAGTGCCGCGTGACGATCCTTTCCCACGTTGGCACAAGAAGGTACGACGTCCATCCATTGGTAGTATGGACGACGTGTTTAGCGCGGATGTGGCCGCGGGGAGTGTGGACGATGTTATTTTGAAAGACAGGGAGTAGCCAGAACAAAGAGTACGCCTTGAGGAGCCTTGAGCCAATATGGATCCATCGTGCCGCCCGTCGTCGAGATGACTCTGCACACCCCGTCCGCAAGCTGCACCACCGCCAGCCCCTCCATCGTACCCCAGCCATTCTTCTTAATTGGCAGCTCCAACTAGCCGGCACCCCAGCCTGTCCTTGTCTCCTTCAAACATGGTACAGCGGGCCCCATTCTACGTTGTGACCCTTGAAAGTGTCATATATGAAGGTGAGCGTCGGTGTGCTGCTCTTCTTTCAAGGACAGGATTGTTGAAGTTCTCGGAAAAAGTCCACAGAGTATCAGATTCGTTACAGTGGGCATCAGTCATTGAAGCCTAGACGAGCAAGGTGTTGGTGTTGGTGTTGTTACCGGCACAAGGTCCCAATAAGGAACGGCCGGGCCCACAGCCCTGACATGGCGAACCATGTGCTGTGGCCACGAAGGCTCATACCGTTGTGATCACACTGTTGAGTGTGTCGCACGGAGTAGAGACTCTTCATGGGGTGCAAAGGAAAGGCAGTCATTTATGAATAGTATAACGGTACAGTACTAGAAATGCGCATTGCGGAAGACGTTGAAGACATTTAGCGAGAGGTCCAACAATTTCGTTATTATCTGCTCTCAGTAGGACATGTATGACTTCAAGACCAGAGGCCGCTGATTACAATAGATTCGCAAAAGGGCCGGTGGCAAGGAGGACAATAGATTGAAAGAAGTCAAATCGCAAATTCTTCCAAGGATTGTGATCCGTCACACAACAAAAACGTGGGCTCCGTCCTCAACTTCAGCCTGAGAACGGCAGAAACGACATGAACACTGCGAACAAGGAAGAGATGGACGATGGCGTTCAGCCCGTCATGGCAAGAGTATGCGATATGTCAGCAGTCGGACTAAGGCCTTTCTATGCTCGGCAATAGGTACATTCAAATAGGTGCGGAAGGATGCGACTGGGATTCTGCGAGCGGAATTGTTGTAGCGTTCTGTTTGAGCCTTAGAGCGGTAGCGCAAGTTGGCTCTGGCTCTGGCGAGAGACTCGGCCATAGCATAGGACAAAAAGTGGTCTGCTGGAAGAGATAGAACATATTGCCAATATCATAAGGTGAGTGTGATATGACGATATTTGACCGGCCACATTCCCGTCTCTCTGAGAATACTCTCTGAGAATAACAACGTAACAGGGAAGCACGACATCAACATAGAAAGGTTTCCCGTCCACTCGGGACCGGTCCATGGCCGTGCGTAAAAGCGTAAGATGAACATCTTGTTATTAGTGCGATGAAAACCGTTTTGTGAAAAGGGCGAAGAGTATGGCATTTGTGAAAGCGAAACATCATGCATCATGTCGGAGTGCAGTACAATGATTTTATGGAAACAGGACGAGGGGGTCAAAGGTGACATGAGGGAGAGGGAAGACAGGTAGTAGTGGGCGGTGGCAAGCAGCCAAACATGACCAAACACAGCTGTGAGACATGACGCACGGACCCCAAGGAATCGGGCACGGTACTCGAGCCCACGAAAACGAATGAGACGGGAAGGCAAGCACGATACACGGACGCGGGATCAAAACACCGGAACAGGAGCACAACCGTAACACAAACACAGGAACAACGATGCACGGGAACAGAACCGGAGCGCAAACACAAGAACCACGATGCACGGGAACACAAGGGCACGCAAACACAGGAAACGAGAACGGGACAGGGAAGAAAAGGTTTAGTAAAGCAGGGAAGACCAGGGAAAAGGGGGCGCACGATGAACTGGAAAGACCGGCACGAGCAGCCAACTTGGAGGTAAAAGAGAGCGCGGTGCTCAACATTGTCCTTGTCATCTAGTCTCTGCAGCCACATCACTGAGAAAAGCGCCTGGAAGGCACGGCGGAGAGGGTGCCGGTATCATTGTCAGTCAAAGAGCACGAAGAGGTGCCTGTAGGACTGCCTGCTAGATCTGCGAGCGTTGGGAGCCATTCTTGATGACCTTGGTGGTACCGGTCGGATGGAACAGGGATATGGACTAGCGTAGCCATCACTGAGCAAGGAAAGATCTGCGACAACAGTGATATCGCGAGCCCTTCATCTTCGCCATGGGTGTGGTGGAATGGTAGTGGCGGGAGGAAGATATTTATTCTGGTAGGAAATGGTGCTATGATCGAGTAACAAGGGCCAGCGCGAAAAGTATGAGACACGTGGTGGTACAAGCGAAAAGACGGCACAATGACGTCGGTTCGGAGTTTGAAACACCTCTTGAGACTTGCTCTCACTTCACGACGGTCCATAATTTTATTTTTTCATGAATCCGTTATTTCTATGCTCTCAGTTGGAGTCGTAGTCCACTATGTCGCGTAAAGCCCTAGAACAGGCATCGGTACGTCGCTGTTCGACTTATCTTTTCTTTTCTACGGTGGAAATGAAGGAGCTGATCTTGTTATTTAAGTGTGGTTTCTTTAGTGCACGGCGAATGGCTTGCTGGATGTGCACAAAGACAATATTTAATGATGCAGTGTAGCTACAACGTGAGAGGCAGGCTACGAAAATCCAGGTGCGAACTATTCCATTTTACTTCCAGGATGATACAAATCGACCAAAATTGGAGAATCGGGCTATCGTCCACGATGTTCCTCTTTCATAATCCTAGTTATACTGATTTTGTTTCGTCTTCGGAGTGAATTCTTCATACTGATGACATCCGTGCAGATGCGTCACGGCGCCGGCTCGTGCATCGAGCTTTCAACTCTTCCCACAAGACTCTGTGGCGCACCCTGTCTATGCGGCCTCAGAAAAGCAGCCAAGCCCTATCGTTGTTTGCGGTCGCGTAGGACTTGCAGCCGCATAAAAGATTAGGGACAGATTCTGCCGAAATGGACACTTATGGTTTAGGTTCATATTCTCTTTGTCAACACGGCGCAAGTTACTGACCAGAGGCATAGGTTTTACATCCGGAGTTTTTCTCGTCGTTCATAATCCCTGCTTGGAAAATATCTCTGTTTGTGTGTATCTGCAATGCCTTATCTTCGCTTTCTTTCTCTTCATTTGACCGCATGGCCTCCCACATATTCATGGTATTCAACCAGCTACCCCACCGGCTCACAAACCGCGAACAGTCAGTCGCGTAGATATTCGCTTAGGTTAGCGACAGAATGGGTTGGGAAACCCTTCATGTAATAGGTATGCGGATTCTATCAGCCTGGTAATGATTCATTACTAACAGCGCCTCGCAGCTAGTGAAACAATAAACAGTTGTGTTATTTAAAGGTGAGATACTAGCTACTGTTGAGTATAAAGCGAATTGACCCGTATTTTGATAGATTCTTTGAGCAACGGCTTGAAAGTAAATGAACGAATGAGCAGATGTTCGACTGCTCCCTGACACGAGAGCGGTGCCTTTTCGTTAGCTCGGGCGCGACGAGTTGATAGTCGAACGTTGGACGGTGGACAGCTAACAAAAGTGTATACTGGATTCATATGTCATTTGTATGTAAAGGAAAGGATGTCGGTGCAGAGTGGGCGGGCGTTGAGGGCGTGTGCACGAATAGGGGGACATGGGTGGCAGGAGGGGTTGTTCGAGGTTGTTGATACTGGAAGCGAGGGATGCGTGCTCTGAGTCTGGGCCCACAGCGTGGAACGGCGAACATATCACGCCACCTTTATACCACAACTATCTTCAAGGCTGCTCAAGACGTACTCTTCATTCCGGCTGTACACACATTCCCTATCCCTTCATCCACACCCCGTGGGGATATCTACGCCAAACATGTCGTCCATACTACCAATGAATGGACGTCCCATCTCTTCGCGCGGATGTGGGAGAAAGATCGGTCCCGTACCAGGCCATATAACTGCACAGCACGCCGGAACTGGCTTCGATAGCGGATGGCTTGGTGCACTGTTGATTGTGCTATAAGCAGGCACGTCCAAGAACCCATCCTTCTTTGACGCTGTTGGATGTGCTGATAACAGTCGAGTCGAGTCGAGTTTCCGGCTCATACCTTGGTGAGTTGCTTTAGGAATGTGTTACCAAATCAATTACTCCCGAGGTCAAAGGAGCAAAGTTCGTGATCCAAGGAAGTACTATACATGTAAGCGAAACAATGACACACTCTGATTCGAGGCGATAACATTCTAGGTAGAACCGTGTTGCAACTACACCCCCCTGAGGTTCTCCCTGTATACATCTAATCATAATAGGATGAGCAGGTTTCGTATGTACCATCACTTCCTTCCACCTCAAGTCTTCGTTCTGACTAGAATGGTTAGCACTCCACAGGCGACAGAATCAGATTCGATGGGAGGGCTATGCAAATCCTTCGCGCAGAGACAACAAGGTGTGTAGCTGTAAAATGCCATAGGAATGCACTGGATAACAGTATCATTGAGAAAGATATATTATTCAAACCTCTCCGACGTCACCATCATTGCTCCCATTGAAGACGGCTTGTCGATCGAAGATATCAAAGTCCCAAATCAACGAGCCTATACGGGTTCAAAGCCTGTCATACCATCCTCTCTCGCTGACACCCCCAGTGCCAGCCTCGGCGTCGATAGGCTGATGGAGATACTGAACAGCACTCTTGGCACCAAATATGACCTCACCCCTTCTCTGTCGTCCCTTCTCACAGAGTACATATCGGATAAATATGACTTTGGCACCGTATATGGTTATCTCCGCCCCATATGGTTTGACTGCGACTTGAACGACGTCAGAGATTCACTACGCATCTCTGAAGCGACGGACCTAGAAATACGGCAAAAAGCGCTGGTTGATGGCCAGATCACCTGGAAGGGATTGCGCATGGCCCCCAGGCGCGTCTGGGATCTCTTCAGCAATAGGGTGGTGCCGTGGTGGGTCACCTTGCATACGCCATGGGGGATATCACATGCCTGGCTGGATATCAGCCGTCGCAAAAAGGTGGACACACCCATTAATGGGCATCAATGGCCCGTGCCCATCCCCGAAGACACCAACCTCGATCTCATCCGTATCGAAATGCTGAATCTCGGAGCTGAGTATGCATGGTTGGATGTCCTCTGTTTGAGGCAGGAAGCTGAAGGGGTGCGAAATGAGGCTCTGCGTGCAGGGGAGTGGATGTTAGATGTGCCCACTATTGGAAATGCATATGCAGTGGGAACAGTGGTTTGCTACTTCAACGGGCTTGGACGGTGCTTGAAGCGCGGGGGTGAAGATTGGAATTTCGAAGAGTGCCATTTCGATAGCGATCAGAGTTGGTTCAAACGCACGTGGACGCTACAGGAAACGAGTGACGATTGGACAATAGGTGGGGATATGGGTGATGAGATGTTGAATGAGGAAGTACGGGAAAGATTCATGTCGCAAGTGGTATCCGTGGAAGAAATGACAGATGTGGTTCGCCATCTATCGCTATTGCGGGATCGCACATCCGAGAAGGATGTCGATAAAGTTGCAGCACTGGCATACTTTTTGGCAGCCAGCAGCACACCAGCACGTAATGAAACACGGCCCTCTACATCTACCACTCACGATGACACAAAGATCGACCCCACTTCAAATGATAATTCCATCGGAACAGGTGAACCAATCTCGACCATAGCACCGGCATACTCTGAGCTGGAGTCTGCTGAAGATGCTTGGACAGCTCTAGTGAAGGTGATGTCGGAGTATAATCGTCCAGAGATGCTCTTTTTGTATCATGAACCGGGGCCCGAAAAGAATGTATGGAGACCATCTTGGCAGCAGGCTATGAACTGGACTACAATGGATTCCGGCTATGAATTATATTGGGAGGTTGAACACAATATGGAGACGGGTACCTATTCATACAGTGGTGGGCACGTTGAATCGGTACAGGTACAAGGGCTGGCAACGCCGGGAGCAGCACCTCGCAAAGGACACCTGATTGCCCAAGCCCTGAATGGAGAGGACCATCGATACATCATTTCCGCTGGCCATCAATACCCAATACCGGACGGTGTGTATGCATTGCTATACTATGAACGGTACGGATCAAATGCCCCTACTCCATGCGTTTTTGGGAAGATGCTGCTCAATCAAACATTCATAAAGATATCGGTGTTCGAAGTCATCGGCTTGTCGTGGTATGAATGGGAGAGCCTTCTGGGTGCTAAAAAGTCACGTATTGTTCTTGGTTGAAATACTTAAACCAAAGTTGGTCATAGCTTCTGTATATTCTTTGGGAAAGTGTTGCTGCCTCTGGTGCTACATTCATGTTCATTCCCTTTGTCCTACGTCTAAATCAGATGAATTAATCTTACCGACCCGGCGTCGCAGCAAGCACAGATTTGATAAGTCGTATCTTTGCAGTGAGTTTTTCCTTGTTACCCAAGCCAAGGTAAAAACATCTTGACCATTCTTGGAGACGACCAACTGAAGAAAATGTTCACCATACGGAGGAGTTTCTGAAGTCATCAGAAAACGAACGAACAGTCAAGAACAGTGTCTGAAGATGCTTTAGTGGCTATCAGAGGCCAGGAATCAAGCAGACCTACGAACGGATTGTCCTCCATAGTCACTGATACTAATAGCCACGGGATCCAAGACGACGACCTGATTTTATCCAGGGGTGAGTAAGAATAATTGAGATATATTTCCCAAGATTCATCGTCAATAGTAGTAAGTGTACACATTCGTAAGGATATTGATTCCCAAGGTTGACCTCGTCTTGTGACCTCTGCTCGTGAAGGACACGACCAGAGGGATATCAACATTCAATGGACGACAAGTTGTCGATCAAACATCTCAGTGGGCGAGAGGGAGGTAGAAGGAGGTTATTGTCGAGGAGTGGGCGGGCCTTATATGTTAGAACAACGAAGCGTCATTTGCATTGGAGAAAGAGAAGCGCTGGCGTTCGGAATTTTCACTTTTCACCCGAACCGGATTGAAAATACGGCAAGGTAATAAGCTAGGACGATGAAGGTAAGTCCCGAGAAGAAATGGAAGAAGCGAGCATTGTATGGGTAAAAAGCAGAAAGTCGTAGAGAGATGGCTCGGATTGTCCCGTATTTTCACCTAGTCCGGTGTTCTGCAGTCAAGGGCTCAATTTCTCCTGTGGTCGTAGAACTTGCGCGTTGAGGAGATGCCTTCTCTTCATCGTCGACCCTTCCAGAATCCACCAGTAGCTAGGTTCCTCTTCCATCGGCTTGAACGTTACCCGCAAAGGATATGTATCCCGGCGACAATCCTCGACTGGTCATCGGAATAGAATTTGGTTGGCAGATACGTCCTGGGCTGAAGTCGAACTCTTCAACACAGCAATCAGGAGAGAATTCCGCTTTGGAGCCGCGGAAAAAGAGGAAAGTTATGAGCACCTTGTATGAAATTCCTTGGGGAGTGCATCGCCTCGGGCTCCTTTGGAGTACCATACGTGAGGGTGCGTTATTGCGTCAAGAGGGTCCGTGGTGATATAGCGTAAGGTCTATCGAAGACGGCGCGTCTCCCTGACTATTTGAAGAGAAGGATTCTAACTCTCCGTCAAGACCTCTGCTTCGCCTTTCCGAATATAACCTCAACGATCCTCCATCAGAGCTTCAGCCACTCGTCTTGGTATTCCCTGAGGAATCGCCGGACGATACACCTAGTGGGTAGTGATGTTCGCACAAGGATGAGGGGATGGGGCGCCATTTCTTCTTCTATTCTGCGGTCAAATGCTCGATGTCTCCTGTGGTTGTTCGAACTTCCACCGTATGAGAGACAATTTAAGAATGTCTACCCCTTCTCTTCCACACCAGTCCCGCCGCGAGCTCAAGCATTGGCCTTAGTTAGGTTTATCTTCCGTTGTCACGTCAAAGCCTGCCTGGAATGGAACATCGCCCATGAATGATGGGTAATCCTCGAGTGGTCGCCAGAATAGAGCCAACGAATATATCGGGACCGCTAGTTTAGAATGATGAAGGATGATTGCCGGCGGAGTAAACACGTCTAGGACTGACGTTCTTCATCACAGCCGCGCTGTGATCAAGTAGTTATGTTCCAACAGTAGGGGATTCATGCGAGGTCTCTCTCGTTCAGCGAGAGAGCTACGAAAAAGAGGGAAGCTGTGAACATCTTGCATGAAATTCCCCAGGCAGTTCATCTCGAGATCATTTAAAGTACAGTTGTCTGCTGCACTACCGGGTACGTGGTAATACAGTATGAAGACGGCGTGTTTCGCTGGCTGTTCGAAGATTAGATGGCCCCCGCTTCGCGATCCTCCATTGTTCCATGAGAAGGATGCACCCGGGTACGGCGGTCTGCCATACGTGAGAGTGTTACTCTAATCCTAGCGGAGACAGTGTAACATCTATCCGATACGGCGCGTCTCCCTAACTCTTCGGTCGTCGAGTCGTTTTGCTGTCGTTCGATCGGCTTGGCTTCAAGTTCTCGATAATCCGGCGGTAGAAGGCCTCCGTTCTTTCTTCTGCTCGTACATTCCTGCTCGCTCCTTGTTCAGCCCATCGAAACTTTTTTAGATGGACCTCCAGCCGGGCGACTCAACGAACGTTCCCTAGAATGGAATTTGAAGATCCTATCCACCGAAGGAACGTCCTAGTCTCTTTCTTGACTGGTATCAGGAAAGCTTCCTTGATGGTGCGTGAGGAGAGGAGAGGCGCGCGTGTCGTGGTCGTGTTGGCGGATAGAACTGGACGGCCGAAGGTGGATCTCCTCCTTCCTCCCTCTTCTCGCTCATCGGAAATCGATACCCTGCGACAGCGCCGAACAGAGTCCGTCACGCCAAATCGAAGGCCAGAGAATCTCAGGCAAAGTGATGTGGGAAGGGAGAGTATTGTTGGCACTAGGTATACACAAAGGTTAACATTATTCAAAGAATGGAGAAAGTATAATTCACCAGAATGAATCCCGGTCCTTCCTTGGTCTCTTGCACCTTGTTCCTTGACATCTGTGTTATAGGCATTTCGAGTCTGCAGGAAAGCGATACGTCGTTTCTGCGCGACCTGAATATTTGAATATTGAAGTTGAGGCTATTGGCGTCGTTAAGGTTGAGAGCGGGTGTGAGCGAGCTGGATCTACTTGATATTCTATCAGCCAAAGAGAAATACAAGCATCAAAGCGAAAGCACGACTCACTTCTAAGCTTCAATTTCATTCACCTTATTCCTGCCGACTTTCACAACATGATACCCAACCGACGGTCCCCGATTCCCAGTGGCCAACCCTACTACACCAATCTCCGCGTCGCCCATCCAAAAAGAAGGCTTATCTCCAGCTTTGCCAGAATGCGCTGGTGTTGTGATTATCGGGTCTGGAGTAACAGGGACGGCGTTTGCTGCTTGATGCGGATGAGACGTCGCTGTGGACGGGATGTTGAAGCGATGGAGACGACTTGAAGTAATCGATAGGAGTCACGTAAGAGATGTCAAGAAGACGATATTTTAGCAGGGAAATTGATCACGGCATTTGGTAGAGACGGGCGTTCTCACGAAGGAGACGTCGGAACACGGAGGAGGTTGGCGTGTACAGTTTGATCGACGTTCGCTTCTATTCTCAACGTTGATCACGACCGTGACAACGGCCGCCCTGCGCTGACTTGCTCGACGTTCATTGCCACGACGGTCTCCGATAGAGTTGCTCGCTCAGACAGAAGAATCCCAATAGACACAAGATGATATCCGCAAGGAAATCGCCCGACTCCAAGCTCAGTTCCAGTTCGATGTCCCAATCTCGCCAAAGAAGAGCACGAAACGGCAATTAGGGAATACGTTGACACGACTAACACCGTCTCCAAGTGAGTAGGCTGCTAATATTGTGGGCGCTACCTGAACCTATCTACGCTAGAAAAGAAACGAAGGCCGACTCAGCTATACCGCGTCAAACACGTCCAGCAACGAAGGCACCAGTTCCCCCATCATCCAAAGTCCCGACAACTTTTCCTCCAAAGCCTGCGCCATCAGCTGTTTTGGCCAAATTGGCGAAAAACAAGCGCCTCAGCCTCAATGACGGAGAGGTCGAACCCTCGCACTCAGTTGCATTCACCGACAAGTCTGCTGAGATGAAACCAGCAGCTGGACCGCACCACGACGAAAGGCTGGCTCTCATTGAATATTTTGCACTGGGCCTTTACGACCACAAGCCATCCTTCGATGACCCCATAGTCGGGTGTACGGCTTTCGTATGTAGTCCGTCTTAACTTGACGTTTCGTTTTCATTCTCATTGTTCTTCTAGCTCTCGCTTCCTTCCACATGAGTGCCTACAAGATCACTTGGACGTTTCTACATCGCCCCGTCTCGACTGTACTCATGTGTGCGACGATTGGGTGGGTTACCATTGCAGTCGTCGCCGGACATATCAAGAAATGAAAACCTGCCTACGATCCTGCGTGGGAATGGGGAAGACGCAGAGGGTTCAGCAACCTACGTGGTATCAGGACATATCGTAACGGGCTCAGGTCCGAGTTCATTAGAGGTTTCGGAAAGTATTAGCAACGAAGGCCAAGCGAAGTTAAGCGCCAAAGATGCAAATAAGGCTCTCAAGACCGTTTTGGACCGAGACAAGGAGGTGATGAAAGCGGTGTTTGCCACTAGGGAGTTTTCTCAGAAGGAGGAGAAGGAAGGAAAGGAGGATGGAAGGAAGAGACAACGAAGAGAGCCCCAAGACTGAACCGTGTACGAAGGAACATACCCCGAAAAGCCGTTACCCTACAGAGATGGTCAAGCAACCAGGTTTCAATTCCACAGTCAGCGAGAATGGGTCAACCACGGGACGAATCTCATTTGAGGGAGAAGGTCCGTTGATTCTCAAGTAACATTCGTTCAATGTCGTTGACATTTCTCACCAGCTCGACGTGCCGGAGGCTCTGCAGTCATCAAAAAGACCTTCAAGTCGATTTGGCGCCGCGACCTAGACTGAGGGTACGCTCTCATGTTACAGTACCGGTCGGAGAGGAACTACCTTTGACTACGGTGGGAATGCTAGCGTTGGGGATGCCACGACGGTTGATCTTGACGACTGAACATTGGAATCGCATACTTAATATCCATTTGCGTCTACATACCTCGTATAGTACACATAGACGATGAAGAACATCCTTGTATCTCGTTTTGCGAGAGAATGTTTGGAGTCGCGAAAAAGAGGGAGTTGTGAATATCTTGTATACAGTTCCCTGAGAAGTTCATCGTCTCGGGATCCTTTAAAGTAACATCGTCTGCTGCACTACCGGGTGGGTGGTAATACAGTGTAAGGTCTGTCAAAGACGGCGCATCTCCCTGGCTGTTTGAAGATTAGATGGCCCTCACTGCGCCTTTCCCGGTGATCCTCCATCGTTCCATGAAGAATCATTGGAGGATGCGCCTAGTACAGTCGTCTGCCATATGTGAGGGTGCACTCCGTGGTAGGATACCCTAATCCTAGCGAGGACGGAGTAAGGTCTATCGAATATGGTGCGCCTCCCTGAAGGCTGACGAGAAGGATTTTAACTCGTCCGTCGCTGCGTCATTGTTCGACGACGAAAAGCGGAGTAGCGCTGGGTTTCTCGACAGTCCAAGGTCGTCTAGTAGTAGACTATGGATCTTCCGCTGGTATATTCCTGTTCACTCCTCATTTAGCCCATCGAAACATTTTAAGCGAACAGCACTTGCCTCCTTCTTTTCCGTGAAGTGTGTTGGCGGATAGAATGTAGAGCATGGATCTCTCCTCCCTCCATCCTTTCCTCGCTCATCAGAAATTGGTAGCACTGAATGGAGTTGGTCACCCCGCCCTTGCACCCTGTTCGTTGTCATAGGCAGCTTCTTTGCAGGAAAGCAATACGTCGTCTCCGCGCGACCTAAATATTGAGGTTGGATGTTGAGGCTGCTAGCATTGTTAAGGATGAGAGCGAGCGTGAAGGAGAGAAGGGTCTACTTGGAATCATATTGGCCAAAGAGAAACATAAGCATGGAAATACGACGTACTTTCAAGCCTCAACTTCTCTACTTTGTTCCTCACAAAGTGTACTTGCATCCAGAAAATCCACCGTTGAACTGTGTTGCAATGCTGGTTTGTGCGATGATATAGTATGTAAGAAATGGTGTTGATGACTAAATATGAAATGAAATATTCACGCCCATCGGCCGGACTGTGTTCCTGATCCTGACTATGGTCATCGACAAGCCGTTACAGTGGGAAATCGTCGAAGGACAACTGGCAACACCTCTTCAAGAGCCATGGTAGCGTTATGTTCGGTCCTACGAGTGGCCATCGACGCTCTATGAGAAATTGCCTCTTTGTACCAGCACGTCTCCAAGCGGATATCTAAAGCAGTCTTCCGGACACCCAGTCGCTAATCCCACACCATTTCTGGTCGATCCCAGTGTCGCCCATCGAAAAAGAAGGCTCGTCTGCAGCTCGGCCAGCGTGCGGGTATGCTGTGTTTATCGGGTCTGGGATAACAGCACGGTGTTTGCGCGTTCGCTGCTGGATGCATTTTGAGGTTGTGATGTTGGAAGCGAGGGATGCGTGCTCTGGACGCGGAACGGGGGACAGCTATACCACGACTACCTTAATTTGAAGACGAAACACGGAGTAGAGGCGCCGAAGCAGATCATCGAGGTGACGGAAGAGCGCCAGTGTTGCAAAGTGGATATGTATGATAAGGAGAAGCTGGGCCGCTACTTGGAGGAGCTGCCAAGTGAGAAGGATGGCTTGGGTACGACGGATGGGCTGGTGGGAATGCAGCTCGCAGACGGGGTGATCTCGACGACGGGGCGGTACATCCATATCAGCTCGTCACAGGAATCCTCTTAAGGCTGCTCAAGACGTACTCTTCTTTCCGGTTGTACATGCGCATGCCCTGTCTCTCCATCCACAACATCGTCCACACGTCCCGCGGCGATATCTGCGCCAAACATATTGTCCACGCTACCGATGGATGGATGTCTCGCCAACGCAGGAAAGATCGTTCCCGTGCGAGGCCATATGATGGCACAGTGCGCAGGAACATGCTTCAATAATGGATGGCTTAGGACGCAGTCGTTTGTGCTATGCCCAGGCACGTCCGAGGATTGATGGGGCTATGCCATCCAGCAGCTGACTTGGCGAGAAGCCCCACCAGAGTTTATGTTTGGTGGTGGCATCGAGATGGGCACTCATCCTTCTTTGACGCTGTTGGATGTACTGACGACAGCCAAGTTGAGTTTCGAATCTCGCTTAAGTACTTTGGTGGGGTACTTTGCATGGGAATATGCTGCCAATTCAATTACTCTGATGTCAACGGAGTAAAGTTCGTGATCTAAGGAAGTATCATATGTAAGCGAAACAGTGACACACACTGATTCGAGGTGATAACATTCCAGGTTACAGGTAGAACTTTGCTGCAACTACACCCCCCTGAGGTTCTCCATGCATACGTCTAGTAGTAACGGGATGGGCACGCTTTGTATGTACCATCATTTTCCTTCCCTTTTAAGTCTCCGTACTGACTAGAGTGGTTAGATCGTCACTGGCGACACCTCTATATTCAAACCGGTGGCTATACAAATCCTTCACGCAGAGACAACACGGTATGTAGCTGTAAAATCCAATACACATGCATTGAGTAACAATATCGCTGAGAAAGACATATCTACAATACTATTCAAACCTCTCCAATGTCACTATCACCGCTCCTATTGAAGACGGCTCGTCGATCGAAGATATCAAAGTCCCAATTCAACGAGCCTATACGGGTCCAAAGCCCGTCATACCATCCTCCCTCGCTGACACCCCGAGCGCCAGCCTCGGCATTGACGGACTGATGAAGACGTTGAACAGCACTCTTGGCACCAAATATGACCTCACTCCTTCTCTGTCGTCTCTTCTCGAAGTGTATATCTCGAAGGAATATGACTTTGGCACCGTATATGGCTACCTCCGCCCCATATGGTTTGACTGCGACTTGAACAACGTCCAAGATTCACTGCGCACCTCTGAAGCGACGGACTTAGAAATACGACAAAAAGCAGTGGTTTATGGCCAGATCACCCAGGAGGGACTGCGCATGCCCCCTAGGCGTGTCTGGGATCTCTTCAGCAATAGGGTGGTGCCGTGGTGGGTTGCCTTGCATACACCATGGGGAATATCACATGCATGGCTGGATGCCAGCCGTCGTAAAAAGGTGGACACTCCCATCAATCGACATGAATGGCCTGTGCCCATTCCAAAAGATGCCAATCTTGATCTCATCCGTATCGAAATGCTGAATCTTGGAGCAGAGTATGCATGGCTGGATGTCCTTTGTTTGAGGCAGGAAGGGGGTCTAAATGAGGATCTGCGTGCGGGGGAGTGGATGTTGGATGTGCCCAATATTGGAAATGCATATGTCTTGGAAAAGGTGGTTTGCTACTTCAACGGGCTTGGACGGCCCTTGGAGTGCGGTTTCGATTCCGATAGTGCTCGGAGTTGGTTTAAACGCACGTGGACGTTACAGGAGACGAGTTGGAGCTGGACAATAGGTGGGGATATGGGTGACAGGATGTTGACTCAGGAAGTGCAAGAAAGATTCTGGTCACAACTGGTATCCATGGAAGGATCCTTGAATGTGGTTTGCTGGCTAGCGCTGTTGCAGGATCGCACATCCGAGAAGGATGTGGATAAAGTTGCAGCACTGACATACTTTTTGGCATTCAATGGCTCACAAGCACACAGTGAAACACGACCCACTACATCTACCACTCACAATTACAAAAACATTGATCCCACTTCAAACCATAATTCCATTGAAACAGGTGATCCAACCTGGACCATAGCACCGGCATACTCTGAGCTGGAGTCTGCTGAAGATGCTTGGACAGCACTGGTGAAGGTGGCTTGGGGATATAATTGTTCACAGATGCTCTTTTTGTATCCTGAACCCGGACCCGAAAAGAATGCATGGAGACCATCATGGCAGCAGGCTATGAACTGGGATACACAAAGTATCTCAATGGATTTTGGCCCATTTTTTTTTGGGCACGTTAATCACAATATGAAGACAGGTACTTACTCATACTATGGTTGGTGCATTCAATTGGCACAGGTGCAAGGGTTGGCCACACTGGTAGCAGCACCCTGCGAAGGACGCCTGATTGTCCAAACCCGGTCCTGGTACAGAGGGAAGCATCAATATCAATACAAAATTTCTGCTGGCCATCAATACCCAATACCAGACGGTGTATATTCATTGCTATATGCCCGATATTCAAATGGGATTGCATGTGTTGTCGGGAAACTGTTGCCCAAGCGAACATTCATAAAGACATCGGTGTTCAAAGTCATCGACTGGCCACGTGATGAAAAGAAGTGGAAGAGTATGGGTGCTAAAAGGTTGCATGCTACTCTTGGTTGAAAATACTTAGACCAAAGTCAATTATAGTTTATGTATGCTCTTTGGGAAAGTGTCACTCCTCACACCATAAAATGCAGCATGTATTGAATACTGCCTCTAGTACTAAAACCACTTTCATTCCCTTTGTTTTGCATCTACATCAGATGAATTAATCTTGCACACCCACTGCCGCAGCAAGTTTGATAAGTCGTATCTTTGCAGTGAACCCTTCCCTGTCTCGCAAGCCACCATGGAAAATACGATGATGAAATTTATCATTCTCCGGACCAACTGGTGATGATGTTCGCCATACAGCCGTGAGCTTTTGAAGTCGGAAATTTTGGAATGACTCACAAAAATAAAGGAACAGTCCGGAACTGTGTCTAAGGAGGCTTTTAGCAGCTATCAGAGGTGAGGAATAAAGTAGACACACGAATTGATTATCCTATAGTCCTGATAGCCACGGGATCCAAGACGAAAACCCGATTTTATCCAAGAGCAAGTAAATCGTCAATATCAGTATACATATCCGCATGGAGAGTGCTTCCCAAGGCTGACTCCATCTGTCTTGTGGCCTCTGCTTGAGAAGGCCGCAACGAGAGGGATATCAAATTTTCAATAGACGTCAGGTTGTCGATAAAAGCATCTCAAAGAGCGAGGCAGAACAATGATGGTGAAAGGGAGGGGTACCTTTCAATTTGTAGACACTTTGAACCTCGTCGTAATGGGATCAACTCGAAGCTCTTCAGTGAGGTGTTTTAATTGCTTGAAAGCTTTGAACATCTTTGCGAGATACATAAGGTACAGAGAACGGTGAACCCCGTCTAAGAAGAGCCTGCATTTGGTTCCATAGAGGTTCCTCGTACTCGCGCTTAAGCTACTCCTGTACGGAGCGTTCTCAAGAGTCACCTTGAGCATACGTCTGAAGCCCGCGGAAGAGCCCCTTCGATGAGTACAGAATGTGGTGAACAGCATATTCCGCACGTGAATAGATATGACCGCACCAGGGACCTTGTCTAAGTCTAGCTTGATACCGAAGACGTCGTCTCTGCCTGGTGTTGTCATGACGAAGCTTGCTGGGTACTAATGTTAGATAGCCTCAACACGAATAAGTGTATACACGCACCTATATACTCCGATCTGATCATCCTTGCCATTGTAAGTTCACGGTGCTAAGTGAGTCTTGTGCTGTCTTGTGAGGACCATACCATGAGGCTGCGTTGCGACCTCGTTGTTATTGGGAGCACCAGCTGGCGCATCAGATCAAGGAAACCCTGTCCACCATCCCACGGAACATCGTCTCCAGAAAATCTCCCTTGGTCCTGATAAACGTGACATAGGGCGCGTTTTTCTCTTCCACGCGCAGACCAGTGAAAAAATCCTCCTCAATGAAAACATCGACAATGCGACACGATCGCTGGATCTGATTGATAGCTAGCTGTGAAACAATGGACTCGAGAACAGCATCTTCGTTCGTCGTATCTTCAAAGACTGAGGTAGATTGCGAACAAATGTAGTGGGATGATAGAGGGGCTTTTCGGTCATAACGTGCTTTGATGTAATGGTCGAGTACCGTCCACTAATCCGCTGTGCGCATCTCGATGTCGGGCATCAGGAAGCCTAATATTCGGTCCAAGAGAGGCTGATTCAGATTTTTGATTGGTGGCATGAGAGGTCAGTCGATGGCGAAAAACTAGGCGGGGGAAAATATCCACAATTTGAAATTGCAATGGGGAACGACCGGATTTCTACTAAAAAATGAGTGAGTCCACACTCAGATGAAAGAAATAAGTATACGTGCATTGAATTAAGGTCGATCGAACCAATACCCCTCCAGTAAAGATGACGATGAAAATGACAACGATAAGATGAGATATTTATACGCGTCAACTGCAGAACCGATCCACGCAAAGGAGGGAGGAAGGATATTAACGGTCCGAGTTGGCGTCATCGTGGAACTATCTGGTCGATGTGGGCAAAGAGCTAATAGATACCGGTGATTAGTTTCACTAATAAGATGGGAAAAGAAATACTTACCATGATTACACAACTTGAACGATGTACACGATACATTGGAAGAATGCCAGCGAAGAGGTTCGACTGCGATTGAGGTGGGAACGTGTTCCATCGTTGAGAATACTCGTGACCGATGATCAACATTCCGCTACTTGATTACCAGCGTTGACTGAGGAAAAGCACAGCTATACGAGCTCAATGAGGGAAAGTGAGGTGTGGGAAAGCCTGACGTCTTCTCCCAGATGGAGGTCCCGCAATCAAGATTCCGTCGCATGAGTAACGTAGCTGAGGACATGGTATAGGCATGCCAGCCACCATACTGGCAGCTTGCATACAGTTGATGACATAAGATACGGACTGCCGCTTCAAGTTCTCTTGATGATACATGGAAATGGAAACGTGAATTTGCCCTTCTTCGCTATTCTAGCCTTTCTTTCCTTCGTATAATGTGTGAGCTTGTCGACATGCAAGGGGCATATACAACATCACTAAGACCGCCCAGTGTGCAAGGGAATCGCCCAACGTGTGTGGCCTGCCTCGGGCACGAGCTAGAGCAAGAAACAATGAAGAATTGAATGGCATGCAGACATCTTGAAACCAGCGTCAAAAGCCGCGATAGTAAGAGGGATGACTCATTGTTCGGATATATATCAAGCTGGTGAAAGCTATTATGGCAAAGAGAAGACACGATATTTTGCCTTTTTCCACTTTTTTGCTGTGATGCGAAACAGGTCAAGGAGCCAATTAACATCTTTCCCCAGCACCGTGTACGCCAACGCCTTTCCGCTCATCCACAGGTGGTCCATTCCCTCGCCGTCTCTTCCTTCCGACCTCCTTTGAAGGAACGCTGCCAAAGCAGGGTAGTGCCCATCCACGGAGACACCCAAAATGCCGACCGCGCCTTCTATCACGCTCTCTCTCGAAGCGATCATCATTCTTGTCAGTCGACTCGCCTCCCCACCATTTCCCGAAATATGCTAGTGCCCCACCTAGGTATGCAGACACTCGAAACTCGATTTGGCGGTCGTCAGCACGCCCGACGGCGTCAAAGAAGGATGGGATGCCCATCTCGACGCGACTACCAAACATAGACTCTGCGTGGGGCTTCTCGCCGAGTTGGGCGGCTGCTGGGTGAGATAGTCCTATCGATCCTCAGATGCGCCTGGTTATAAGACCAATGACTGCGTACCAAGCCATCCATCGTCCAAGCCAGTGCCAGTATGCAGTGTCGTCATATTCCCGCCCATAGGAACGAACGTTTCCCGTCTTGGCACGAGGAGGTAAGACGTCTATCCATTGGTAGCGTAGACGACGTGTTCGGTGTGGATATCACACAATGCTGTCGTAGATGGAGAGACAGGGAGTAGTCGGAATGAAGAGTAAGTCTTGAGGAGTCTCGACAGAATTCCTGCACTGCCCCGCCCGTTGTCGAGATGACCCCACACAACCCGTCCGCAAGCTAGATTCCCGCCCATCCATCGTACCCCAGCCACCTTCTCACTTGGTCGCTCCTTCAAACATGGTATAGTGGTCGTGATGACCCTCATTCCGCGCTATGACTGTGGCACGAGCACGCATTCCTCACTTGCAAATCACAACCTCTAATGGCCCATCCGCTTCAAGCAGCGCACGCGTCAAAACCGTGCCTGTTATCCCAGTCCCAATAACCACAATGTCCGCGTATGCTGGCAAAGGTAAAGATCTTGACTGAACCAATCTTTACGGGGTAGGTCAACGAAATTACATAAGAAATTGAGCAGCTTCCATGTGCAAGCAGAGTAACTCCCAGGCTGTGAAATGGGAGGAACAGAGTGAGAAGAAATTTCGCGCGCAGTGGAGAAAGTAGGTTGCAAAGCGGAGGTGGAGTACAGTTTGAAACTCCGAGTCAGGTAAGCTCTTCCGAGGAAGCTTTAAGTCCTAGGTCTGCTGCGAATAACGTTTATTTAATGCGTCCATATCATCGCATTTTCTTGCCGTCGCGGTCCAACTCTTATGACTCTCCGTGCTCTACAAGCAAACACGCTCTCGGATATCCTAAGTTTGGGCAAGCCTGAGGATCCGGCTTCCCACTAGCAAACACAACGTTCTTTGTCGACCCTCAAATATGCGTCGTCCAGACAAACATTTCGCCAATTTTAGGCCTCAAACCTGCTGATCTCGGGACAGACACTCATGGAAGCTTGCCTTCGATAAATGTTCAGTTGAACCACCTGTTTCCTCGGGTTTTCGATTGACGCGCTACTTATACCCGAGCGAGCCTCGTCTATCTTCCTTCCTCGACCAGAGTCATCGCACAACCAGTCATCGACAACCAGAAAGGCTATGCCGGGAGCAGCGATGAAGGACGTGGTGCCCCAAAAGTCTACGAGCACCGAGCCTCAAGGGCTTGTATTACAACTCTTTCACTCAGTCCAGTTGACTTTTGAAGATTCTCAATTTCTGACTTGTGCATAGGTCGCGATACTGGGATATGTTCAAACTTCATTTAATGGGACTAGGTAGGCGACATCCACCCCTTGACGGCTATCCATGTATAGGATTGTTCAAGGCAATATAAGTTATAACTTGTACATCGGATCCTCTCTGTGGTTACTACCCTCTTATCCTTAGTTATCGACGCTAATATTGCTTTTAGAGCCATGAACATTCATTACTTCGTCGACGTCGCAGGAGCCATCCTTGCTGGACCGCAAAAGGGCTCGTTGATGACGGCGTACCCTACGACAACGCGAAACGGGAAATCTATCGGGATTTTCTTATCTCTTTTCCACCTCGGCAGTGTCGTCGAGGGTATCTGTTACTACCGAGGGAAACCGGAAATTAGCAGTAAGTGCCCAAGCATTCATAACAACACATAACTGCATGTTCATTCGTGTTTACAGACCAACACTGTTGATAATGGAGCTACGTGTGTTGACATTTTCTGCCATCTTACTTTCTACTTAATCTGTTTCTAGATTGGATTCCCGTCCTTACACTCATCGGTGTTCTCATTTCGATGCTAATGGCGAATCCCGACATCCGAGTCCCTCCTGGAAGACGGATCCAATAATCATCCTTCTCTGCCCTATGTTCTTTGATTCCAACTGGTTTTACACATGGCGTCAGTGCCCACCTCCCTTCTCTGGATCTATCTGACCGACGCTTAAATTTTATCCAGAATTCAACGCCATCTTCAACGTCGGTGCCCGAGGCTGGAACGACATCTACTACTGGGTCTCCCCAATCATCCGATCTATTCTCAATGGTCTCCTTGATCAAATTTTTATCAATCGTCGTATCCGCAGGATGGACCGTCTTCTTCCTAATGGCCTTCATGTCCACATCTGGGGGTACTTCTACCAAAAGCAGTACACACGCGAGAGCGTCGCACCAGAGACAGAAAAAATGGATATCTACGATCATGGATACGCCGGCAGAGTGTGGTTTTACATCTTCTGTGGGATTCTCGATGCCATATGGCAGACGACGGCGTACTGGCTTATGGGCGCGATGTCGAGTGATCCGTCAAAGTTGGCATTCTTTGCTGGGTTCTACAAGTTGATCCAGTCAGCTGGAGCAGCTGAGATATGGCGTGCGGACGCTGTCAAGATTCCGTAAGTTTTCTCTGACACTTTATTGTGATGACTCCTGACGCTTCGTAAAGATACATGAATATGTTCATTTTCGAATGGGCTTTCCATGTTGGAGATCTTGTGTTTGCATTGCCTATGGTCATCCTTCGTATCAAGAATCATACTGATCTGGACGACGAGACCATGTCAGTTCATCTATCTTATGAACTTTGATGGTTTCTCATGGCCTTACGTCTAGTGCACAGATGGATGATGAAGGACATATACGTCCAACTGAAGTTGTCGTTGCTGAGATAAAAGCTACCCAGGCGTCTTCATGATTTTTCTATGTTAGTGATTAAGGACACTTCATGACTGATGACTTTATTCTAGTATATTTATTATTATTTATAAATACTACTCATTTTCGTGCTTACCATCTTAACATGTGCTAATGAAAAAGAGGGTTGATGTATTCTGAGCTAGTCGTCTTCTCTCGGTGGATCATTTCTGCTGTAAATGAATCAACCGCAGTCGGTGGCAGGAGTCCGGGCAGGACCACTGCTCCCGATTAGGCAGGCCGTTGGTTGAATTCAATTGGCACGCTTCATCAGTACTTCAACACTTCAACTTGGTTACGCTTCGGTCTTTAGCCTGAGAGACTTCGAATTTGTTTCGGTTCGTTCTTACTCTCCATCCGCTGGCTCGCCACTTTTCCGATGATGCTACGCGCTTATCTATCGTTACGCGACCAAAGGGAGCCCGTGCTGAATCTTGTCCTTGAGTTCTACGCATCTCGAGGTTATCTAGGCGCTTAGGTCGCTTCTGTGACTGATTGATTTGAAGCACTCGCCGGGGTCTGAGTTTGTCCCTATTTTGCAGGAAGCATGTTTCTATGTCTATATAAACCAGAAAATGCCTTGACCACGATGCAACCATGTCCCGCAAGCGCATATATCGCAGTGATCTCTTTACCCCGGAGAAGCTCACGTCGACGGATGCGCTTGAGCGTGCGTTACAGGAGCTTCAAAGCATCCTCACAAAGGATAATTTCAGCCACATTTTTCAAGAGCTTGTCGATAACGAAAACCCCAACACTGTACTCTTGGTCTTGTCATGTAAGTCGACATCGTCGAGCTATCTGATGTATATCAGATTCTTACATCTTCACAGCATTGAGTGAGACTACATCGTTGACTTCGTGGTTTCTGGAGTCCTTTCCCTCTGAAGCTGCAGACTACGATGTGACCGTCCACTACAAGACTATATCTTGTCTATCTACGGAGCTTCTTTCCTCTCCGTTTGTTGCAGATAAAGAGTTATGTGCCCGGCATCATGAAATGGCTCAGATCGCGCCCAAGGCATTGCAGTACCTCGACTCCTTCCTGTGTTCCATCGATATCAGAACGCAGCATCATAACAAGAAGGGCAAGGTAAAACCGTCCCAGTGGAAGCTTCTGCAAGTCAAACGAGACAGTGGTGCCTCAACCTTGGTGGAAAAGTATTTCGATGTCCTAAACATCGATATTCCTAAAACATCGAGCCAAGCATACATCCTCGTGGATCACATTTTGCAAAGTCAACAGGATACTCTGAAGGTAAGTGTCGTTCTGTCTGTGCCATTTGTCGAAAGTTGAGGCACTCCCAGTTTTATTTAAAGCTCCTCCGTCATCCTGAGATATCTACATCTCTCAAGGAATGTTTTATCGTCTCTGCGTCTCCTATAGAGCTGGAGAAGAATGCTTCGGGGATTGTGCCCAAGTTGCCCTCCGCATATCCGATCGTTCAGCCGATGAAGTCGTACGTCTTCGTGTTCTTTCACGAAATGATCTTACGTGTCTATTAAGGGCGTTGTACTTTGATACTGCTAATGACTTTGGCGACTGGATGGTCGTCATATCCACGAGTGCAGACAATCTTTTACGGAGAGCCCACAAGAGGAATCCCACCGCGTTTAACGCTATCGTAGAGAAGATCAAGTACGTGTCAGATTTCATATTAGCATGTATCAGCCATGTTTATCGGAACCACAGGGAACTCTCTTGTGGTCTTTTTACTGACGACAATCAGAGGCGTGTGTGTGGAAGTGCAGCTGAGGTTCCCGTCTTCTCGGCAAAAATATCTCGCAGTCTGAGACTTGTCGTAAGAAATCGGTTTCTTATCAATCTTGGATATCACTAACGCCCCCTTGTAGTATCAAATCGATATAATCCCGGGTGATGATGTATGTTCGAAAGATAAATTGTAAAACAGATTATTAAACTACCTTGAATCATTGGCAGAGAGAGACACAAGGTAAGTTAATGTTCATGCCTGTTTATTTGCTTCTCATGGCTCTTGAAGCTATCAAAGTTTTCGGTATCTATACCCAGGCTCGGATCGACGATCGTCTCCACCAGTGGAGTTCGATCAGCAGTCAGCTGCGAAAAAAAGGAAAAGAATACCAGAAGAGGTATCAATTTCTCGTTGTAATAAATGCGTGTAGCCTTAACGCGATGGTGTAGATGTGCGGTCAGGGAACACACAGATCAAGCTCCAAAGGACATTTTCACTCCGGCGTTCTTCCCTTCGCTACCTGAAGTGTCATCTTCGGAGACTGAAGATATACCGGATCTGCGTCCCGACGAAAAAACCCAGGTTAGCTTCACATTCTTCATTCCTTTGAACCAAACATTGACTATTCCTCTCAGAATCATGCGAGACTCATGTAAGCTATATAGAGGGGTGCCAAGTGCCAATCGCTAATCTCCCTACAGCATCGAGAAATACGTCACATTCTCACAGGTATGTTTTGGTACTTATTTGCAGATTGACTGTTTAACCATGAAGACGTGCAGCCCTTTTTGGATAGTATGTACCTGTGTGATACTGTCTGAAAAAGCCGTATCTGATTCGTCTTGGTAGCTATCCTAGCAGATATCGATGCTACTTTCCCTTACATGGTTTCGTGCGCCGCCGTCTTTAGCTATCCTTGTTCGTTTGCTGATACCATGTACTCACAGCACTCGAGAGAAACAAATTATAGAGCATCCAAAGTCCTGCTACGTTATAGGCCGCAGCGGCACAGGGTGCGCGCAAACAGATTGTTCGCCTCATTCCCTTGCTCACGCTTATTCAACGCAGGAAAACAACAACCATGCTATTCAAGATGTTACTCATCGAACGGACATTCCGACTCATGGCGTCGGATTTACCTCGCCCTCGTCAAGTCTTCGTCACGAAGTCTAGAATGCTTGCTATGAAAGTGCAAGAATACTTTGCGAAGTTGGCTGGCTCCTTGGCGATGGCATCACATTCACCTGCTGATCTCACGAACCTACCGACAGCTCCCCAATATCAAGCTGACTTAGGGCTGATTGATGCGGACGACATTGTAGATTGGCGGACTGATTTGCCAGCCAAGTACAGTGAACTCGAGGAGAGACATTTCCCGCTTTTTATCACATTTGATGGTGTAAGCAGCAGCTCTTTTTTCAATCAAGGTTCTCATTCTTACCGATTATAGCTTTGCGACCTGTTGGAAGCCGACATGAACGCTCAAACTTTGACCGCCAGTCCTAAGCGCCATAGGGGCGTCATTACGTTTGAGTCCTTTCGCGAGTTCTACTGGTCTCATTTCCCCGAGCCGTTGATTAAACGATTAGGTTTCTGCTTCTCTCTTTTGTCTACGCGCTGGTATTGAAACTCTGTTTGTCCAGATCCCGCCTTGGTATATAGTGAAATTATAGGTAACACATACAATTTTTGTGTCAAAGAGCTTGACTGGAGTTTCTGTTCAGGCGTTATCAAAGGGTCGACAGAGACGCTGAGCGAAGAGAAGCGATATCTTAGCAGAGACACTTACCTTGGTCTCAGTGAACGCCGGCAATCTACATTTGCTGGTCAGAGGTGGGAGATATACGAACTGTTCGAGTTGTATATACGCAACAAGAAGTTGCGAGGAGAGTACGACACTGGTGATCGGTAAGGTTTCCGTTGAAGTACATTGGATAGACGTTAATCTGGGTCTAGAACCCATGGTATCCTGAAGCATTTCAAAGAGAAAGGCATGCCAAGACAGGGACTCGACCATTTGTGAGTCCTCTGCTGATGCACTTTATTTGTTTTTAATATTGTTACAGATATGTTGACGAAGTACAGGATAACATGCTCATTGACACTATGGGTAAATTTCATCCTTCATATTGTCTCATACGGACCATGAACAGCTAACCGGCTCATCATTTAGTCTTGAGGGCGCTATGTAGCAACCCGGATGGCCTCTTCTGGGCAGGCGACACTGCGCAGACCATTTCCGTTGGAAGTTCTTTCCATTTCAACGCTTTAAAGGCATTTCAGTGGAATATTGAGGTATCATTTACTCAGAATCATTCTCCTGCATGAACCTCATTAGATGAGCAGGACCAATACCGAAGGAAGCATAAGGTTGGAGCACAGCAGCCACCTGAGATGTTTCAACTTTCCATCAACTATAGGTCCCATGCTGGGATTGTTGATTGCGCGCATTCCATCATTGACCTTATCATGATGTTTTGGGAGGATTCCATTGATCATCTTTCTCCAGAGATGGGCATTGTAGATGGGGTCAAGCCTGTCTTCTTTAATAACGAAGATCATGCTCAGTTGAAGCGGTTTATCTTTGGTGACCGCGGTAAACCTATTGAGTTCGGTGCCCAGCAATGTTAGTCTCCTGTTATCTGCATCAAAGCTGGCTGACTTTGGATTGCCGTGCATAGGTATCATCGTCAGAAATGAAACAGCAAGAGAGAAACTCCGACAGCAAGTTGGTGAAGTCGGTCTTGTGCTGTTCGAGCTTTTTGTTGCTACGTTAACTAAGCCGCTGATAGCCAATATTATAGTACCGTATACGAAAGCAAAGGGCTGGAATTCAACGATGTACGCCAATATGCTATGTTACGAGATGATTTTTTCACTCGCGCATTGTATCCTTTCAGGTTCTGCTTTATAACTTCTTTGCTGATTCGACAGCCAGTCTCGCACAGTGGCGTGTCGTGCTGAACGGCATCGTAAAGAGTAAGCAAGATCCCGAGCACCCTCCGCCTCAATTTGGCCATATCCATCATGCCAGTATTTGTAACGAAGTGAGCATATTGGCACACTGTCGGTTAGCATTGAATTAATGATGCTGTCCAGCTAAAATCCCTGTACGTCGCAATCACAAGAGCCCGTGAAAATGTCTGGATCGCAGATGGATCCGAGAAGGGGGAACCCATGAGAGTAAGTTGCCACTATCCTGTCCAGACAGTATTCTGATCATATCATCAAGATCTTTTGGTCGAATAAAGATTTGATTAATAATTACACTCCGGGATCTGACGCTCCCCATCTTGCATCTTCATCGACACGAGAAGAATGGGCTACTGAAGGACACGAGCTTTTCAGTGCGAAACACTTCTCGCAGGCCAAGCACTGTTTTGATAAGGCCAAACTTCCCTTCCAAGCATCCATTGCAAATGCCTATGATTTGCGAGCGAAGGCCCGTAAAGTCATTGGTACATCAAAACAAAATGTCCTCGAACGACGCTCTTGTTTCGCGAAGGCAGCCGTTTCATTCGAGGAGTGTGCGCAGGCCAGTAAGCCACACTCAAAAGATTCCAGGACCTACCTCAGGATCTGCGGCGAATGCTTTGAGCAGGCTGACCAGAAGCATCGGGCAGCCGAAATGTTTTTAAGGGCTAAGGAGTACACCCGTGCTGCAGAGCTGTATAGAGACATCGGCAAATTTGACGAGGCAGTCGAGATTGTGAAGGATCATGAAGACGAAATGTCACCGATCATCGTCGAAAATGTCATCAAGCTTGCAAGACTAGCTTACTTCTCAAACCACCAGATGATGTACGTCTTTTCCTGAGGCATGTTGGTCAACTATTCTCACCTTCCTGAACAGAAAAGCCCGCAAATTATTTGACTCAGTTGAAGAAGAAGTAGGGTACCTCGAAGAGAGGGATCTTGATCTCGCTCTTGCGGACGTATTGGAGGAAGAAGGACGATTCAGCGAAGCCGCCGAATTGCACTATTCTGAGGGTCGGAAAGAACAGGCTATCGAGCTTTTCCTCCGTCGAACTGAAGACAAAGCTGCTTTGCGTCGAGCTCAAGAATGCATTCTCGAAGAGCTTTGGGACAGGATATCTTTCGGCGTTGACCCTAAAGTCATAAGATTAGATTCCACTGCCATGCGGCTGATGCGCTCTGCGTCACGGCTTGATGCGACTTTCACAGAGCGGACTAGTAAAGAAGTAAGTATCAGCCTCAGGAGTTTTTACTTGTAATTTATACTGATGCATTTTCAGCTGTCGATGTTTAAGGCTATCATAGGCGCTCAGACGTCCCGGCTGCGTGAACTGGGTTCAGAATTTTGTGAGATGGGCCATAGTTCCGCAGCCATGTTATGCCTAGATCGATATTTCTCTCAGACCCTTCGAATTCAAGACATGGCTCTTGTTGACGCAGTGAACGAACTCAGCCTGTTCTATACCTATGTGGACCTCCTCTCAGCTGCAGCATTCCGAACGGACCCTTGTGGAGATGCGCCAACTGCGGCGTTGTTTGGGTTCCGGCGAATAGCAGAGAATGAGTTTCTTGTGCCTCCAAACACATGGCTACATTCAGCAGATCTTGAACTTCGACCTGAAGGTGTGGTCAGGACCCAGGATTCTGACTGCAACCTCAGGCTGTCAGTATTCGAACTACGTCGGCTATTTTGTGATGCTCTGAGAGGACATCTCAAACAAAGGATTGCCGCTGAAAATGACGAATGTGCGAGAGGCAAAGCATTCCTGCCTTGTCTCGTTTTTGCCGTGTCTGGGTCTTGTCATCGGCCTGAATGTCCGGAAGCCCATGTATTACCTTCGGCGATACATACTGGTTACTACAATATGCGCGTCCGCCTGCACCTGCAACAAATTTTGATCTTGCAATCACTTAGGGAGAATGCTCACGAAGATGTTGAGCACAGAGGAACAAAGTACGTTGTCATTCTTGTTTCCCGACCCCGGTGTTAATTTCTCTGTAGGTTCTGGCTCAACCGTCTTTATGAAGCTCTTCATCCTCCTTATCCAATTTTTGGTTCCATCTCTCACCTTGCACTTTCTGCGATTCCTGAGGCTCCGAAAGCATTGAACGTTGTGAGAGATTGGGTGCGAACACTTGTTTATGGCCGAGAATATCACCCCAAGACGACCTTCCTCATGGACGTGATGCGGACAGCTACCTTGGCCTTCGCGTTTGACCGAAGTCAGTCGATTTATCTCAGGGATGCAGCATATTTCAGATTTCCCCCTCCATACATCTATATTCGCCGAGGCAGCCACCTTATTCTCCATGAACTTCTGTACTCAATGTCAGGAGCTCGAACGTGGTCTCTTACTGCTGGCTTTCGATTTGTTGAGTGAGTCTGGGACCTGCCAACCTTCAATCTAGGCTGATGTTCTTTCTAGACACGTTGTAAAACAAAGATTGTCCATCAACATAGGTGTTCTGTGCGACTTTGTGGATTTTCTTTGCAGCTCTGTCATTCTTTGTGGAGATCACCCAGGAACGATATTACCGCACGACGTGATTGTCCCTCATAGCTGGCTCCTGCGCTTCGTGAACTATGATTTTCCGCACTTCAATAAGGGGATACAGACAAACTATTATCACATCCTTCTAGCGCCTATTTGGGATCTCCTGGAACAATTGCGTTTTGGTCGAGACTATGGTAAGCCCCAGAAAATTATCATCCTTCGGTTTCTCATTCTCAAAATGTAGCGGAAAATCTCTTGTATGGGATTTCTAGGAATCTTTCGAACGTGCCATACCAAGTTCGTCATGTGTTCATCGCAAGGATGTAAGTCAACTGCCAAGTGGGTTGTCGCTATCGTTTCTGATTCTAATCCCCCATTAGATTCAGGGCCATCGGTCTATGTCAGTTTTCGCTTCCTCTGTGACTCATGCCCTTGCTTATGTTACTGTGTAGTGGGCTGCAACATCCACAATAGTTCTCTCCGCAACGATATTAGGAAGAGGATGCTATCTTTTCAACACGAAGGTTCTCCCCTTTTTGATCGGTATGCGTCTCTGCTTTAGACGCGCTTGCATAATATAACACCTTTGTAGATACGTCAGTGCAGCGGACGACTCATGGGATAAACTTGCAGACATTATCTGTGGTTCATTGAAAAATGATAACATGGATAAGATGGTACAGCTCTTTCACCGGAGCAGGGCCCCAACAAAAGTTTGCGCCTTGCCGGGAGTCCGTCAGCTTGTATACACCGATTTCACGGATATCCGAGCACAGCTCGGTCTTACCGCGCCTACTTCCACTCAGGCTAACTCACCCTATGTTAAGGTTCCTCAGCGGAAGGAGCCCGATGACGAAGCCAAGGAAGTTGAGGAGACTGCTGGTGAGGACGCCGATGCTATTCCGGCACAAGAAATGACAACCCCGGATGCCACGGAAAGAGAGATTGCCGCTGCGTCCTTGTTTCAGCGGGTATACAGGAAAGTGCTTCGTCATCGACGAGGTATAGCCAGGAGAGGGACCGCAGGTCTTCATGCTCAAATACATGCTGCATGCTCCAAAGAAGTATCTCAACTTGGTGATAACCCCGGGCTATATCTTCGCTTGTTTCTGGGCCCGCTGCCGCACATCTTAGTCTGTCTCGAGACAGTTCGTATCGATACGCTCAGCCAGAAGAAGAAGACAAAGGATAGGCTTAAACAGCCTTGCACTCCTATCGAGTATGGCGCACTTGGTGACATGTTAACACAGACGAAGTATGTGTTTCTTGTATTTCTACGAGTGATAACTGACACAGCTCACCAGCAAGGCGAACATGACTGCCGTCAAACTAAAAGAGCATCTCAGTCCACATTCTGCGTTCCACAAACGCCTCGACAGAAAGGAGCTCCGGAAACTAGTGAAAGAGGCTAACAGCCTGATTTCGTCTCTCCCCTTCGAAACTTCCATGGACTTGTCGGATGACCTGTACCTCGCTATCAGAGGGATAGTAACTGAACCTCCACCCGTAGGTACACGCAAGAAGCCAATGCTCAATAACGATGACTTGTATTACTGATTTTTCTCTCTGTATTGATCCGTCGTAGTAATATAAGTAGTTTTCATTTGATAAAACGACGCTCAGGAATCATGGCCGGATGGGCAGTGTTCGCCGCCCTGAGTAGCCAAATCATCATCAGATAAGTAATTGGCGTGTCTTGTTAGTCGGTTTGATATTGGGAGCGTACAAGTAACCTCGTGGAAGACGTTGGTTCCAGTACAGACGATAACTATCGATGGTAACCGTGCAGGAGCGGGTGCCAATTCTCAACTACGGGCACGACTACGTTCAAGATGTTGGAGTGACCGTGTCCACTGTTGTTTGCTGGGTTCTGGAACCGATGCTGCTACTTCCAGGCCTACGCCCATGAAGATATTGTGTTTTCTCGTACGGAGCCGGTACTATCCCTCGTCAGGTCTTGATGACTAGTTGTAAAATGAAAAGCTGTCCGATGGGTCGTGCTCCTGATCCTAATTCCTGACGATAAGCATAGATAAGCAAGCCGGCGCAGTGGCCTGATATCGCGGAAGGATGGTTGGCAACAACTCTTCAAGAGTCATGATAGCACTATCTTCGGTCCTACGAGTGGCCATCAACGCTCTACGAGAAATCGTTTCCTCGTACCGGCGCGGTTCCAAGCGGATAAAGCCAATCCCACCACACTATTCTGGTCGATCCTAGCGTCGCCCATTCAAAAAGAAGGCTTGTCTGCATCTCTGCCAGAATACGCGGAAATTGTGATCATCGGGTCTGGGATAACAGGTACGGGGTTTGCGCGTACGCTGCTCGATGCCGGTGGGTCTTTGGAAGTTGTGATGCTGGAAGCGAGGTATGCTTGTTCTTGGACCACAGCGCAGAACGGGGGACATATCAGATCGCCGTTATACCACGGCTAGCTTGACTTGAAGAAGAACAACGCAGCGGCGGCGAAGCAAATTAGCCAGTTCAGGCTCTTGCACTCGGACGAGCTGATTAGTGTTCAGATCCAGAGGAGAAGGAGTGTGGACGATGTTGTCATGGATAGAAAGACAGGGAGTGTGCGTGTACAGCCGGAATGATGAATACGTCTTGAGCAGTCTTGACAGGATTCCCGTAACGAGCCGGTATGGATGCACTGTCCTGCCCATCGTCGAGATGACCACGCACACCCCGTCCGCAAGCTGCACCACCGCCAGTCCCTCCGTTGTACTCTAGCTGCCCTTCTCACTTGGCAGCTCCAACTAACCGGCACCCCAGCCTTTCCCTGACTCCTTCAAACATGGTACAGTGGTGGCGACGAGCCATATTCCACGTTGTGACCCTTGAACACGTCATATATGAAGGTGAGCGTCGGTGTGCTGCTCTTCTTTCAAGGACAAGATTGTTGTTGAAGTTCTCGGAAAGAGTCCACAGGATCAGATTCGTTACAGTGGGCATCAGTCATTGAAGCGTAGACGATCGTCCGGGCGCAAGGTTCGGAGTTTGAAACACCTCTTGCTCTCACTCCACAACGGTCCATAAATTTATCTTTTCATGGATCCGTTATTTCTATGCTTCAGTTGGAGTCGTAGTCCACTATATCGTGTAAAGCCCTAGAACAGGTATCGGTACGTTGCTGTCCGACTTTTCTTTTCTTTTCTACGGTGGAAATGAAGGAGCCGATCTTGTTATTTAAGTGTGGTTTCTTTAGTGCACGGCGAACGGCTTGCTAGAGGTGCACAAAGACAATACTCAATGATGCAGTGTAGCTACAACGTGAGAGGCAGGCTATCAAAATCCAGGTGCGAACTATTCCGTTCTACTTTCAGGATAATACATATCGACCAGAATTGGAGAATCGGGCTATCGTCCACGATGTTCCTCTTTCATAATCCTAGTTATACTGATTTAGTTTCGTCTTCGGAGTGGATTCTTCATACTGATGACATCCGTGCAGATGCGGTAAGACGCCGGCATTGAGCTCTCAGAAGACTCTGGTGCATCCGAGGAGCAGCCAAGCCCTATCGTTGTTTGCGGTCGGGTAGGAGTTGCAGCTGCATGAAAGACCTGGGCTAGATACTGCCGAGATAGACACGTATAGGTTTAGGTGCATATTCTCTTTTTTGTCAACACGACGCAAGTCACTGACCAGAAGCGTAGGTTTACATCCGGAGTTTTCTCGTCGTTCATAGTCTGTGCGTGGAAAATACTGTCTGTTCGCGTGTATCTGCAATGCCATATCTCCGTCTTCTTTCTCTTTATTTGACCGCATGGCCTCCCACATATTCATGGTATCCAATGAACAAATACATCCCACCAGCGTACAGACCGTGAACAGTCTGCCGTGGATTCCAGTCCGTCATCGCCACCCATTCAAACCCATTCTACATACCGTGACCGTGCTCATACTTGGGGCCAAGAGGCCTGGCCCATACTGAGGCGCAGCCCCCGCTGGAAAGCAAGAGTAGATGAAAAAGAATGGTGGATTTGCGCGCCCGAGGCTCGAAGCCTGACAGGTCAACGATTCCACGAAATTCCTGCAGACATTCATCCCGAAACCACCTCAAGATGTCCATCGTGAGTAACTCCACAATCACGCTCGTGTTTTCCGTATCAAATATGGCTACTTATGTAGGAAGGAAAGACTATCTGATTAGTATGCTGCTGTTCTGCGCTAGCCTTCGCCTTGTCTCGTTCAGTTGCTGGTCTCTAACATTATATGATTTCGTGACACGCCAATGAAGGCTTTCATTACAGGCAGGTAAGCCTCTTTTCCAACCCTTTTATTTTTTAAAAAGTGCACCAGCTTGACACCTATTTCTTCAGCTGTGTTCTCAACTTCATTTTATCTATGCCCTCTGATGGTCGTGCCCATAATGTTGGGCCCACATCAGCGCCATTCAAAGTTCACCCGGGAATAACATTTCAATAAATGGGTAACTTTGGACCAGGTATGTACTCTGTGCCACGTTGCCTTGCCTCAAGCTCATAGTTTTCATCTAGCTCGTCAGATTACGCTAACGGCTCAAGCATGGCGATGATCTCAACGTAGAAGCATGCGGCGATAACGTAGGTCGTCTTCTGTTTCTATTGTCCTAGCTCATTCGAGATTTTCTGTTACAGGCTTTGTACCTACTGTGAAGAATACATGGTTACTCGTCAGTATCCCAACGGGAACTTTGGTAAGTCAATATTTTCTTGACTACAAGCGCACACTGAATAGTTCGTTAGCTGATGCATTGGGTGGGTTACCATTACAGTCGTCGCCGGACATGGTTCCATCAAGGTGAGTAAAGCACCCGTGACCATCGAAGCGGTTGACGAAGGCGGGAAAATAGACGCGAAAAGGAAAGGGAAGCAGAAGCAGCAACCGCCCAAACCTTCAGGGAAGAAGTACGTCGACATGAAGCTCGTCGACATTGGTTCGAGGTCACGCTCGGCATCTTCTGCGACTGGCGGCAAAGCAGTCATACGATGGGATGCGTTTCTGTCATCGCTATTCGAGCCGGACGGCTTTGACGTAGAACCGCGAGATAGTAGTTCAAAGGAGAAGATTTACAAGGGCAGCAGCCGAGGTGCCTTTGAATCAATGTCCAAGCTGAAAGAGACCAACGTCATTGCGTTGATGAATTCCCAAAATTCTGAAACCATTTCAGGTATTCATGCTTTCTTTACCTTGTCGTCTCTCTGATCGTTCGTAGCATGCAACCAGTAATCCTCATCCCACAAACAACATCCTCGCACTGACACTGGAATCTGCTGGCACGATCACTGCGATAGGCCGAGGAAAAGACCTGGGAATGTGCACAGTCCTCAGGCGCAACGGGTCAGCGTGTGATTCGTGGTGCGACAAACGTGTGAGCGATGCCTGAATGGTACGTTCAGAGTCGAGCATTATCGTGCTGCGGGGTCTGAATCCTCTACCTCGTAAGTGAAGTAACTTTTGAATGATGATTCGCTCTTACTTTTTGCCAGGACATTTGACATGTCGAACACCGCAATCAAGAAATGAAAACCCGCCTACGATCCTGCATGGGAATGGGGAAGACGCGGAGGGTTCAGCGACCTACGTGGTATCAGGACATGTCGTAAAGAGTCCAGGTCCGAGTTCGTTAGAGGTTTCGGAAAATATTGGCAGGGAAAGGTAAGCAAAGGCTCAGCGGTTGCACTAAAGATGCAAATGAGGCTTTCAAAACCCTTTTGGACCGGGACAAGGAGGGATGAAGGCGGTGACTGCCTCTAGGGAGTTTACTCAGAAGGAGGATGGAAGGAAGATGCAACAAAGAGAGCCCTAAGACTGAACCGAGTATGAAGGAACGTACCCCGAAGAGCCGTTACAGAGATGGCCAAGCAACTAGGCATCAATCTCGTAGTCGGCCAGAATGGGTCAGCCACGGGACGAATTCTCATCTGAGGCAGAAGGTCCGTTGATTCTCAAGTAACATTCGCTCAATGTCGTTGACGTTTCTCTCTAGCTCGACGTGCCGGCAGCTCTGCAGTCATCAAAGAGACCTTCAAGTCGATTTGGTGCCGCGACCTAGACTGAGGGTACGCTCTCATGCTACAGTGCCGGTCGGAGAGGAGCTACCTTTGACTACGGTGGGAATGCTAGCGTTGGGGATGCCACGATAGTTGATCTTGACGACTGAATGTTGGAATCGTATACTTAGTATCCATTTGCGCCTACATACTTCGTATAGTACACAATAATTCGTAAGAGTAAAACTGAAAGCTACAAATGATAGACGACGAAGAACATCCTTGTATCTCGTTTTGCGAGAGAATGTTTGGAGTCGCGAAAAAGAGGGAGTTGTGAATAGAATATCTTGTATACAGTTCCCCGGGAAGTTCGTCGTCTCGGGATCCTTTAAAGTAACATCGTCTGCTGCACTACCGGGTCCGTGGTAATACAGCGTAAGGTCTGTCAAAGACGGCGCATCTCCCTGGGTGTTCGAAGATTAGACGACTCTCGCTTCACCTTTCCCTGCGTTCCATGAAGAATTGTTGGAGGATGGGCCTAGTACGGTCGTCTGCCATATGTGAGGGTGCACTCCGTGGTAGGATACTCTAACCATAGCGGGGACGGGGTAAGGTCTATCGAATATGTCGCGCCTCCCTGACGAGAGGAAATTTAACTCTTCAGTCGCTGGGTTGTTTGCTGTTGTTCGATAACGAATCAAGCGGCGTAGCGCTGAGTTTCCTGACAGTCCAAGATTGTCTAGTGGTAGAATACGGATCCTTCGCTGGTGTATTCTTGCTCAGTCCTTATTTAGCCCATTGAAACATTTTCAAGCGAACAGCACTTGCCTCTTTCTTTTCCGTGAAGCGTGTTGGCGGATAGAATGTAGAGCATGGATCTCTCCTCCCCCCCTCCTTTCCTCGCTTATCAGAAATTGGTAGCACTGAATGGAATTCGTCACCCCAAATCGAGGGCCAGAGAAGATTAGGCAAAGGAAGGAGAGGTGGGTAGAACGGGAGAGTAAGGCTTAAGCGCTTAACTTTAGTCAAAGAATGGAGAAAGTATAACTCACTCGAATAGAATCCCGCACCATTCTTGACCCACATCTCGGTGAGCTGACGCCCTTGAACCCTGTTTATTGTCATAGGCAGCATGTTTGCAGGAAAGCGATACGTCGTCTCCGTGCGACTAAATATTGAGGTTGGATATTGAGGCTGCTAGCGTCGTTAAGGATGAGAGCGGGCGTGAAGGAGCGGAGGATCTACTTGGAATCATATCGGCCAAAGAAGAATTATATAAACATGGAAATACGATAATTACTTTCAAGCTTCAACTTCTCCACTTTGTTCCTCACAACGTGATAACCGTTTCGAAAGGGAGTGTACTTGCATCCAGAAAATCCACCGTTGAACTGTGTTGCAATGCTGACTTGTGCGATGATATCGTATGTAAGAAATGGTGTTGATGACTAAATATGAAATAAAATATTCGCGCCCATCGGCCGGGTTGTGTTCTTCATCCTGACTATGGTCATCGACAAGCCGTTACAGTGGGAAATTGTCGAAGGACAACTGGCAACACCACTTCAAGAATCATGGTACGTTATGTTTGGTCCTACGAGTGTCCATCGACGCTCTGTGAGAAATATTCTCTTTGTACTGGCACGCCTCCAAGCGGATATCTAAAACAATCTTCCGGACTCCCAGTCGCTAATCCCACAACATTCTGATCGATCCCAGCGTCGCCCATCCAAAAAGAAGGCTCGTCTGTAGCTCTGCCAGCGTGCGGGTGTACTGTGTTTATCGGGTCTGGGATAACAGGCAGGGCATTTTCACGTACACTGATTGAGGCGGACAGGTTGGATGTTGCGATGTTGGAACCGAGGGATGTGTGCTCTGGATGCGGAACGGGGGACAGGCATACCACGACTACCTTAAATTGAAGACACACGGAGCAGAGACGGCGAAGCAGATCATCGAGTTGACGAAAGAGCGCCAGTGTTGCAAGGCGTTTGACAAAGACGTGTCTGAGGGAGCCAAGGAGAAGCTGGGCCGCTACTTTGAGGAGCTGCCGAGTGAGAAGGATGGGTGGGTTACGACAGATGGGCTGACGGGAATGCAGCTCGCAGACTGGTCATCTCAACGACAGGTGGCGCGGTGCATCCGTATTGGCTCGTCACAGGAATCCTTTCAAGGCTGCTCAAGACGTACTCTTCGTTCTGGTTGTATGCGCGCATGCCCTGTCTCTCCTTCCACAACATCGTCCACATGTCCCGCGGCGATATCTGCGCCAAACATATTGTCCACGCTACCAACGGATGGACGTCCCACCTCGCGCCATTGCAGGAAAAGATTGTTCTCGCGTGTGGACATATGACTGCACAGCGCGCTGGAACTGCCTTGGACGATGGATGGCTCGGCACGCGCTCGTTTGTTCTACCTAAGCGCGTCCGAGGATCGATGGGACTATCTCACCCAGCAGCCGCCCAGCCCTGCGACACTCGGAGATAAATCCCACATAGAGTCTATGTTTGGCGATGGCATCGAGATGGGCACCCCGTCCTTCTTTGACGCTGTTGGATGTTCTGATGACAAGTTTCGAGTGTCGGCTGACCTTGGTGGGGTACTCTGCACGGGAATACTAGACTCGAACCAGTCCCTCCCGATACTTGATGACAGTCGATCAAGTGTACTAAGCGGATCGATCGACTATCATCGAGTTACAAAGGGACTGGTTCGAGTCTACGGGAATACGTTACCAATTCAATTATTTCCGATGCCAACGGAGCATCCGTGATTCAAGGAAATATTACATGTGAACGAAACTGACACACACTGGTTCAACGCGATAACATCCAAGGTAGAACTTTGTTGCAACTACACTCCCCAGAGGTTCTCTTGGTATACATCTAGTAATAACGGGATGAGCAGGCATTGTATGTACCCTCATTTTCCTTCCACATCAAGTCTCCGTTCTGACTAGAATGGTTAGCGCTCCACTGGCGACAGGGCTGGATTCAAGATTTTGGCTATACAAATCCTTCGCGCAGAAACAACAAGGTATGTAGCTGTAAAATCCTATAGAAATTACTGAATAACAGTATCATTGAGAAAGACATATTATTTAAACCTCTCTAACGTCACTATCATCGCTCCCCTTGAAGATGGTTTGTCGATCGAAGATATCAAAGTCCCAAATCAACGAGCCTATACGGGTTCAAATCCCGTCATACCATCCTCTCTCGCTGACACCACCAGTGCCAGCCTCGGCATTGACGGACTGATGAAGACGTTGAACAGCACTCTTGGCACCAAATATGACCTCACCCCTTCTCTGTCATCCCTTCTCGAAGTGTACATCTCGCATAAATATGACTTCGGCACTGTATATGGTTATCTCCGCCCCATATGGTTTGACTGCGACTTGAACGACATGGAAAATTCACTACGCTCCTCTGAAGCAAAGGAGCTAGAAATACGAAAAAAAGCGGTGGTTGATGGCCAGATCACCTGGAACGGACTGCGCATGGGCCCTAGGCGCGTCTGGGATCTCTTCAGCAATAGGGTGGTGCCGTGGTGGGCTGCCTTGCACGCACCATGGGGAATATCACATGCCTGGCTGGATGCCAGCTGTCGCAAAAATGTGCTCACTCCCATCAATGGACATGAATGGCCCGTGCCCATCCCAGAAGATGCCAATCTCGATCTCGTCCGTATTGAAATGCTGAATCTCGGAGCAGAGTATGCATGGCTGGACATCCTCTGTTTGAGGCAGGAGGGAGGCCGAGATGAGGATCTGCGTGCGGGGGAGTGGATGTTGGATGTGCCAAATATTGGAAATGCATATGCCTTGGAAAAGGTGGTTTGCTACTTCAACGGGCTTGGACGGCCCTTGGAGCATGGTCTCGATTCCGATAGTGCTCGGAGTTGGTTCAAACGCACATGGACGTTGCAGGAGACGAGTCGCAATTGGACGATAGGCGGGGATACGGGCGACAAGATGTTGAATGATGAAGTACGGAAAATATTCAAGTCACAACTGGTATCTGTGGAAGCGGCCGGTTTTCCCGTGCTCGCAGTGACCAGCTTGCTATTGCTGTTGCAGAATCGCACATCCGAGAAGGACGTGGATAAAGTTGCAGCACTGGCATACTTTTTGGCATCCGACGGCACACAAGCACACAATGAAACACGACCCACTACATCTACCACTCACAATTACATAAAGATCAACCCCATTTCAAACGATAATTCCATTGGAACAGATGATCCAACCTCAGCCATAGCACCGGCATACTCTGAGCTCGAGTCTGCTGAAGATGCTTGGACAGTGCTGGTGAAGGTGATGTGGCAGTATCATCGTTCAGATTTGCTCTTTTTGTATCATGAACCCGGGCCCGAAAAGAATGCATGGAGACCATCATGGCAGCAGGCTATGAACTGAGATATGCGAAGTATCTCAATATCTTTTGACCCATTTAATCCAGGGGATGTTCTTCACAATATGAAGACAGGTACTTATTCATACAATGGTCGGTGCATTCAATTGGCACAGGTGCAAGGGTTGGCCATGCCAGGGGCGGTGCCCCGCAAAGGACACTTGATTGTCCAACCCCGGTTCTGGTACAGAGGGAAGCATCAATATCGATACAAAATTTCCGCTGACCATCAATATCCAATACCGGATGGCGAATATTCATTGCTATGTGCCCCGGGCCGACGCTTCAGATCAAAGGGGACTGCATGCGTTGTTGGGAAAATGCTGCCCAATCGAACATTTTTAAAGACATCAGTGTTCGAAGCCATGGACTGGTCATGGAGGCGAGTGAAGTGGGAGAGTAAAAAGTTGTGTATTGTTCTTGGTTGAAATACTCAAACTGAAGTTGATTATAGCTTCTGTATATACTTCAGGAAAGTGTCACCCATTGCCCCATAAAATGTACAGTGTATTGAATACTGCCTCTGGTGATAGATCCATGTCCATTCTCTTCATGCTGGTCTGATATAAGATGAGAAAGCATGAGATTGTAAGTGAATTCCTGGAGCTTGCAAAGGCTGCAGAGAGGCTCAAAAATGGCATTGAGAGAGGGCTCATGTTCAAGCAGCCTGAGCCTCAACTCACAGGCCATTCTACATACCCACGAGAGGCAATCTCCCCCTGTCTTCTCTACTCATCCCTCAACAGCTAATGTCGAGTACATACATCACTGGATATGTCAATTTTCTGGAGATCGACAGCAAAGCAGATGGTGAGAACAAGACCTTACCAGCATGTCGAGAAGCACAAGGAAGAGGCTAATATTCAACGGAACTTGACAGCATGTCTCATTCATCATCTCTAGCAGAACATGCCAGAGAACAAATCCGACTGGGCAAGAACGGTAAAACAAATGATATTTGTTTCCGGTACTCCTCTCTAACTGCAATAGCATACATATATGTCAATGTCCAACAGTATAATCTGCTGGATGCACCCTGTAAATATGAAGTCAGAGGTCAGAAGAAAACAATGATAATGGTAATTGATACCATCTCGGAGTTCGAGCCACCGCTTCCTCTTCGATGATGTGCTCGTTGATAGGCCAACACAGCATCATGAGATCGCAGTCTAGTCTCGCTGGCGACTCTTACCTCCTACTGAATGGCTTTTACATCCTGTATACCCTCTTGGCACCGTTTTTTTATCACATCCAAAGAACTCTGCCACTCAAGGTATCACCAGCGAATGCGAGAGCAAGAATGGAAACTTCGACTGCTTCATATCCAGTGTACATTCATTGGACCACATATATGGCATGTCGTGCAGAATCCGCTTATCATCAGAGACGAACATTGTTCAAGTAGCTCGGCAAATTATAGATGTAGAGATTTGGAAATTACTTGAGGAAGCAGAGGCGGAATGGTGAAGCAGTGAATGCGGAGCTGAAGATAAATGTTGGCTTGGAGGGTAGACGGTTGAGGGCATAATTTCCTTCATGATTCTCTCCATATATTCTTCCGCCTCCCATGTAAGCGCCGTTATTGGGATACCACAATCCACAGCTAGTGCTGGGCAAATACCCGTTGTTGCACAGTGGTAATGCAAACCAATCTCACCAAGTCCAACATAAGATGGATGCAACAACACTGTGAGAATCTCAGGTTCGACAGCAGGGGCATATGATTTTGCTTCATGTCTGGGTGGAAATTATCGAGAGGCGAGAGCTTCAAAGTCACAGAACGCATGTGTGAATGCCTGGTGGTGAGTTAGTAAGAAAATAGAAGCAAAAAGGGGAACATACTGATACCCTCCCACCTTCCATCCGCCAGCTTGTTCTACATTCCTCGCATGAACACTTCCGATTCACACCACTATTGTCTCTACTCTCTCACTCACATGTATGTCCTCGACACATCAAAAATCGTCTCATACTCCCCTTCAGGGTACTTTGAGCAATACAAAGCAAACATTGAGAGAAGATGCATATAGGTGTCGACTATCGTGAACTTGCAGGTCAACGCATGCTGGGGAAAGCCGGAGGTCATGAGGAGGCGAGAGCTTTTTTTTTTGAGGTTTGTTCCCACGGTGATGGAGGTGGTTGTAAAAGACCATAGATGAGAGCAGGAGGCAAGTTGCAGCATGGAAGTATTGGACAAAAAGACGTGTGCCATCCATGTTTATACGAGCCCTTCTCTCCACCCCACTTCAATACTATTGTCGGAAAATTGAATCCCTTCCGGATATGCCGGCACAATACCTCTCAGGTTGAACAGACAATGTCGAGTTGGAGATGAGCATGAAGGGAAGCACGCAGGCGGTGGAGTTGCTGATGACGAGTCTGTAGATGATGTTTTTTTACCACTGAAGAGCCTGTCAGGGCACTGGTGGAGCCATCGGAGTCACCCTTGTGGCATGGCGGTCCATCTGCGGAGATGCCCAAAACACCAGACCATGCCTTCTTCACACGCTAAAGTGATCATCATCCTTGTCGGCCGACTTGCCTCCTGACCAAAATATGCTGCCAGTGCTCCACCAAGGTACGCCGAGACTCGAGACTTGACTTGGCTGTCATCAGCACATCCCACAGCATCAAAGAAGGACTCTTGATGCCGCCACCAAACATAAACTCTGCATGGGGTTTCTTGCTGAGTCTTGCAGGGTCAGGTGGTGTTATGATTTATTCATTTCTTTACCTAAGTGCCTCTTATCTTATCTTATCTTCGGCGCTTATCTATTTTTATCTTTAGGCCCACAACCCCAGACCTACTCCAGACCTTCATAAATCTTCACATCGTCACTGTGCGCATCATAACTCCACGGACATGTACTTTATCTCAGTCACCGTGCATTTGGCTTATTCACTTTCTAACATGGTGCACTTATTATTAGACCCTCTTTCTAGTATATAAGTAGTTTACTCAAAGCTGTATATTCCTTAGCTTTGAGCTAATGTTTAATCATACCGAATCACTCTCTTACTTGCTAAGCGCTAAAGCCTTAAACTTGACGTCTTAACTTTATGGGACTTAGTGGTGATTGTACGAACGCGATACAACCATGTATTTACCCTTGTTGAGATATCAGGTCTAACAATTAGCTCAAAGCTTTTTTCTAGATCTCTAACCAAGATCCTCCATGTCTAATGGTACCGCCCAGGACTTAGCCATCGCACTTGGCATCCCTAGCGCTACCATCATCTCTCTTGTGCTCATTCTCATGCTCAGGACTCTCTGCAGACCGCCATGAAGAATTGAGGCACCCCACACCACCCCCACAATCTCTACTACCCCAACTCTCTCCGACAATGTCAATGCCATTCCGCTCGAGCAGCAGCCACCCTGACTCTTCGCACCCATACCACGCTGACCGATCCCACTCGACGAGCTCACTAGGGACGGAGTCGCAGAAGAAGAAGAAGTCGTTCCTGAGTCGACTTCTCCCGTTATCCCGGAAAGAGCAGCTACTCCCCCTACCGGAAGGCACACGTTTGTCCACCCCTCCATTCCTCCCTCTCCCGAATATACCCAGTACATCCCTCGAACTCCCTCACCCAGCACGTACGCCTGATTCACCGCCCGTGTTGGGGGATTCGACGTGGGCTGCGACTTCAGACCCGTACCCCTCCCCCAGCAGGATACAGGAACTGGTGCAACTGGGACCAGCCCATACAGAACCGGGAGCTCACACCTGAGCCTGTACGAGTCGAGGAACCCGTTGCCGGTCCCTCCACCTACCTTCACCCCCCAGCACGCCGCGGTCAGCGGAGCTGAGAGACTCACTGGGAGCAACTCGCCTGACACCTCAGAGCGCGCGAGTCAAGCACCTCAGAGACCGTCGTCGAGCTGCAGCGCCCACCCCGTCCTTCCACCCCATACCCAGTCATCACTGTCAATGGGAGGCAGCAGTCGACCACCAAGTCGTCGGGTGAGCTCACGCCCAGACCCCCCACCGATGACTCTGGCAGACACGATTAGATTTTACAAGAGGACAATTGATGACCTAGACATAGGTATACCGGCTATTCTCAGGCAATCAGACTACCAGGACATTTTTACCTATTTTGCTTATGAACTTCCTTTTGACAAGGCTTGGGGAGAAACCCAGGCTGGAAATGACTTTTTTATGAAGAAACAGAGGGGAATCCCATCTGACAACATACTCCAATACGAAGCAGAGCGAAATGCCCGCTTCCTATGGAACGACATACACCGAGACGCCCCTATGATTGAACTCCCCCCTTATGAAGAAGAGGCAGCCGAAATTGAGATCCAGGAACCAATGGCAAGTGAACCGCCGGTACCACCTCCCCAGGTATCAATGGAAACCTTCTCCTACGTCAGGAGACAGGCACCACCGGGGACTTACCAGCCCGGTTACCTACCATTCAACTGACCATTTGCCGGTGGCGGCGCACAACCACCGCAGCCTCCCGCTCCTCCTGCCCCACCTGTAAGATACATGCTCCCGCTCCATCCCACTCCACCACCACTCCCAGATCTGCCAGTACCCTGGCAATTACTCGATGGAGCCGTCGCCCCCTATGACAATTTTAAACCAAAAATCGTCAAAGAGGTTGACAACTTCAAAGGTGATTCTAACGACATCACCCGATTCTTCCTAAAGTGCGAATTGCACTTCGAAGTGTTCAACTGACACTTCCGCCACCCCCCTCACAAAGTCCTCTTCTGTGTCTCACGACTTGCAGAAGACGCTGAGAGGTGGTGGGAATTAAGCACACAGGTCTTAGGGAAGGACCAAGTGACTGGGGCCCAGCTCTATCCGTCTTATGACGATTTCAAGAAAGAGCTTGGCAAGAGGTTCTGGAAGGATGCTGATGCACAGCTAAAGTATGCACAGTGGGAGAGACTCAGGCAGGTAGACGAGAAGGATGGCGACCGGTTCTTCCAAATATTCGAAGAACTAGCCTACCACGCCGGAGTACATGACAATGACCAAGTCATGCTCCATCAGATCAAGAAGGCCGCCTGCCAGACGAGTAAAAATACTATATACTCGGCTGATGGAGAGGTACCAACTGATTACGAAGGCTGGAAGACTCGCCTCCTACGAATCGATTACAATTGGCGCCTGAAACAGGCAGAAGGATCTACGGCGACACCGACACAACCACAGAAGACGACCATGCCTACTAAGGGTGGTCAACCAGCAGTTCCTACGCCATCAACGAAGACAGGGACAGGGACAACTTATGGAGGGCGCTGTGCGCCAATGGATGTTGACGCAGCCAGGGCAGCGTCAGTATGCTTCCGTTGTGGCAAGAAAGGCCACTTCAAGCGCGACTGCCCCAATGCACCCAAAACCCGGGAAGAGAGCCTACGTTGCGCCAATGCATATTGGGACACCCAGGACAAGCTCGCCCCCATTGAAGAAGTAAAAGAGAGCGCCGAGAAGTAAATGATTCGACTTACTCAGCTACGGACTTAGTTTTAGCTGGTACGCCTATTGCGACTTATCAATGTACTTATACACCTGTTGTAGTTATCCCCGCGCATTCGAATATACCCGTGACTTCGCAATCAGACCAGAAACTAAGCAAGAATCAACTCTCTATTCCAGTACCGGATGTCGTGGTAGTTAGACTACCGATGACTAAACGTTCGGCAAGTAACCCATTGCGGGCGAAAGCATCGGATGAAGAGTCACCCACCATAGTGACACTCCTCTCAACGGTGTCACCATTACCTAGCAATTCCATTGGAGCATGCGCAGTGGTGCGAGTGCGACTGGAGGACCCAGGGGAACAAGCGGCTCCGTTGGAGTGTCTTGCCCCCCCTGACCAAGCGGCTCTATGGAGTCCCAGCCTTGCTGGGAGTTTCGAGGGAATAGCTACGGCGAAACCTCCTCTGGTAAAAGAGATCACCATACGGCTACCAAAGTCTAAATCCCTTACACGACAAGGGGCTTTGGAGACAGCCACGGACGACCAGAAGGCGATGACCGAGGACAAACCAAACTCGAGTAAGGGCCCCCGACCAGTTGCCAATGCCTGTCGAGACACAGGGTGACTCAAGGATGGGGGAACGCCGAATGAAACGAGGAACCTGCAAAGGAACACAGGCTCAAAGGAATCAGGTGAAGGCGACCGTAATACGGTGTCAGCCCAACCTGTCGCCCCTTCATGGGGTGACTCCTTCATGCAATGCACCTCCCGTTCCACAACTGACCAGAAAGCCACAGTACAGGAAGCTGCTAGCGCCCAGGCAGTGCAAAGGGGGCATCAGGTAGCTTTTATCGAAGAAGTACCTGACAACGAGGACATTACCAGTTTCATGATGAACAAGAAGACTAACTTATCCCCTTTAGACATTGCGGTGACCTCGCCAACGGTAGTCGAGCCCTCACAGGTCGACGTGAAGGCTAAGGAGGCCCCGCAACTCTCATGCACTTATACTAGTGGTGAGACCTACAGCGAGTGGTGGCTTAAACCATTCAAAGGAGAATGGACTCTGCATGGCATAGCACAAGCCAAGACAGAGTCAGAGGCGAAAGTGATCCTAAAGAATTGGATTCATAAAACGTGCATAGGAGAAGTAGTCGATGCGATGCTTGAAACAATGAGGGGGATGAAGCGAACCAATGCACTCGAATGGCTCGAAGAGTTACGACAGCCAAAACGATACATCAGCGCACTAAGCAACGAAGGGAAGGACCTGGTTCTCCTCATCGAAATCAGGATACCAGGAACCCTTACCCGAATCGCTACAACTGCGTTGGTAGACAGTGGGTGCACCAGCAGCGCCATCAATAAAACGTTCGTTGAACGTTTCAATATCCTGACTCATGTGACAGCTGCACCAATCCCAGTCTATAATGCCAATGGAACCAAAAACCAAGGAGGATCAATTACCAAATACGCCGAGATCAGTCTTAAAATTGGGGATCATTTGGAACAAATAGATCTAGCCGTAACAGATCTCGACGATAAACAGATCTTCCTCAGCCACGATTGGTTAGCTCGGCATAATCCGATCATCAATTGGAAGACAGGAGGATTAACGTTTGCATGGTGCGAATGCCGCAAGAACCCATTCGCACTACCCGATGCAGACCCCGACGATAAGTGGGACGAGGAGCTGGAGGAGGGAGATACAATTCTTGCAATAGACTTCATGCAGGCTATACTCGTACGCGCTCATCACGCTAATGACTTAGCTGCTGCGGCCAACGCAAACAAGAAAACAAAGACGTTCGAAGAAATGGTCCCAGAATGGTGTCAGGATTTCAGTGATCTATTTGACAAAAATTGTTTCGATGAACTCCCTGAGCCAAAGACGTGGGACCATGCTATTGAACTTATTCCAAATGCGAACACCAATCTCGATTGCAAGGTCTACCCTCTTAATTGGAACGAACAGGCTGAACTCGACAAGTTCCTGGACGAGAACCTCTCAAGTGGACGAATAAGGCCCTCCAAGTCGCCCATGGCTTCGCCTTTCTTCTTTGTTAAGAAGAAAGATGGCAAGCTGCGACCAGTACAAGATTACCGTAAGCTTAACGAGATGACGATCAAAAATTGCTACCCACTTCCACTCATCTCGGAGCTGATGGATAAACTGCGAGGAGCCAAGTACTTTTCCAAACTTGACGTTCAATGGGGATACAACAACATGCGCATCAAAAGCGGTGATGAATGGAAGGCGGCATTCAGAACTAATCGGGGGTTGTTCGAACCCACGGTTATGTTCTTTGGGCTTACTAACTCGCCTGCCACCTTCCAGTGGATGATGAATGACATTTTCAAAAACCTCATTGCATCAGGCGCCGTCACCGTCTACCTCGATGACATCTTGATCATGTCCAAAACCAAGGAAGAGCATCGTCGCAATACGCGTGAGGTTCTAAAGGTCTCACGAAAGAACAAGCTATTCCTTAAAGCGGAGAAATGCGAGTTCGAGACCTTGGAAACCGAGTACCTTGGGGTTATCATCAGCGAGGGGAGCATTCGCATGGACCCAGTTAAAATCGCAGGAGTAGCAAAATGGCCAGTTCCGACCAAGAAAAAGCAGCTTCAGTCGTTCCTAGGCTTTACCAACTTCTATCGACATTTCATCAAAGGATACAGCAAAGTCATCAAACCTATGACCCAGCTGACGGGAAACGATCCATGGAAGTGGGGAAAAGCACAGCAGGACACATTCGAAGAGTTGAAGAGGCTACTAGCCGAAGAAGTGATACTGGCAATACCCACAGAAGGAGGCAAGTTCTGCATAGAGGCGGACGCAAGTGAAGGAGCGATCGGCGCTGTATTGTCGCAAGAGCAGGACGGAAAATGGCGCCCAGTCGCATTTCTGTCCAAGTCCCTAACAGTCATGGAACGAAATTATGAAATTTACGACAAAGAACTGCTGGCCATCATGCTAGCCCTGGATGAGTGGAGACACTACCTAATGGGAGCGGCTCAAGATTTTGAGATATGGACAGACCATCAAAATCTTCAGTATTTCCGAAAACTACAAAAACTCAACCGATGCCAAGCACGTTGGGTAACCGAGCTTGCTGAATACCATTTCTCCCTACATCATAAACCAGGAACGGCAAACAAGAAAGCCGACTTACTCAGTCGACGAGCAGATCACGAGCAAGGACAGGAGGACAACGATGAGGTTATCGTCCTCAAACCTGAGCACTTCCGGGCAATGGTCATGCCCACAATCGAGGAAGTCCATACCAAAATCAAGCAAGCCACGCTTGACCACCACTTTTGGGACAAGAATGTATCTGCGTCTCTCAATCATGACCGAGGGATGAAGCTAGATGACGGTTTGATCTTCTACGATCACCGTATCTATATTCCCCAAGACCATGCGTTACAAGGAGAAATAATCACAATGCATCATGACCATATGATGGTGGGACACCCTGGCATTGAAAAGACCAAAGAACTCGTCTTACGAGAATATTGGTGGCCTAGGATGAAGAGAGACATAGAGGCCTATGTCTGCACTTGCGAGACGTGTCAACGAACCAAGTCGAGCACTCAAGCAAAGGCGGCACCTCTCCATCTGAACACCATACCCTCCCAACCATGGACTCACATCTCCGTAGACATGGTCACTGGTTTACCCAGGTGCAACAGTCAAGACGCTATCTTAATGATCGTCGACCGATTCTCCAAGGAAATCATACCAATAGCTTGTACCATGGAGCTGTCATTGGAAGGGTGGGCCAAAATCCTACGCGACGAAGTTTACGCCAGACACGGAATGCCTCAGGTGGTCATCTCTGACCGAGGCTCTGCGTTCGTCTCCAAGTTCATGAAAGACCTCTATGACTTGCTACAGATCAAGGCAAACGTATCCACCGCCTATCACTCACAGACAGATGGCCAGACTGAACGAGTCAATCAGGAGGTTGAAAAATACCTCCGGATCTTCGTCAACCATCTCCAAGATGACTGGGTAGAATGGCTTTCCCTCGCGGCTTTCGCTCACAATAACCACACCCATTCCGCAACAGGCAAAAGCCCCTTTGAGGTTAACTACAGCTATAACGCTGACCTCCTCCCTGGCGCAAAACCCTGAGCACCCTTCAGAACACCAGCCTCAACCACATTCGTTTCACAGATGCAAAAAATCCACGCTGAAGCCAAGCAAGCCCTCGAAAAAGCCGCCGATCAAATGAAAGCCCAATATGACAAAAAGAAGTGACCTGCAGTCGAGTATCAAATAGGAGACAAGGTTTGGCTCAATATGACCAACCTTAGTCTGCCACGACCCAAAAAGAAACTCGCAGACAAACGAACAGGTCCCTTCCCAATCCTCGCAAAGGTGGGAGCATCAGCATACAAACTGAAGCTTCCGATGGGCTGGCGCATTCATCCAGTTTTCAACGAATCACTCCTTACCCCATGCGTACCACCTGCATTCCAAAACCAAGCGCAACCGCCTCCTCCGCCGCCAGATCTCATTGACGGCGAAGAACACTATGAAGTTAAGAAAGTCCTTGATCATAGGGAGCACAAAGTCAGGGGAAAAACCGGGGAACCAATGCGATGGGTCACGAACTATTTCATCAAATGGAAGGGCTATGGACCAGAGTCAAACAGCTGGGTACGAGAAAACGATATGGACGCAGAAGAACTCATAGACGATTACCTCGCTGAGAAGGTAAACCGTACAGAGATGCCATTTGAAGATTGGCAATCCTATACGGACCCATTTACCGGACGAAAAGTTTGGTACGACCAAGAACTAGACTGGGATCAGTTTGGCGGCCACAACGATCCTTCAACAGATACGAAATCGCTGTTCGAACCAACCGAAATACCCTGAAGCAAAGGCAGAAGGAAATTCTATCATTGTTGATCTAGTCAAAGGAACACCAAAGCTACTAGCAGTTGGGACACCTGCCTTAAAGGGGGGGTAATGTTATGATTTATTCATTTCTTTACCTAAGCGTCTCTTATCTTATCTTATCTTCAGCGCTTATCTATTTTTATCTTTAGGCCCACAACCCCAGACCTACTCCAGACCTTCATAAATCTTCACATCGTCACTGTGCACGTCATAACTCCACGGACGTGTACTTTATCTTGGTCACCGTGCATTTGGCTTATTCACTTTCTAACACGGTGCACTTATTATTAGACCCTCTTTCTAGTATATAAGTAGTTTACTCAAAGCTGTATATTCCTTAGCTTTGAGCTAATGTTTAATCATACCGAATCACTCTCTTACTTGCTAAGCGCTAAAGCCTTAAACTTGACGTCTTAACTTTATGGGACTTAGCGGTGATTGTATGAACGCGATACAACCGTGTATTTACCCTTGTTGAGATATTGGGTCTAACAGGTGGCTGTTGGATGAGATAGTCCTTGGACATGCCTGGGTATCACAAACGACCGCATACCAAGCCATCCGTCCTTTAAGCCTATCCCCGCGCACTGTACTGTCATATATGTCCGAGCGACAATTTTCCTGCATTGGCACAAGGACTCGGAGGTGGGACGTCCATCCATCATAGATATTGCTGCGGGGAGTATGGACTATGCTGTCGTGGATGGAGAGACAGCATGCATATATGTACAGCTGGAACGATGAGTACATCTTGAACAGCCTTGACAGGATTCCCAAAACGAGCTGATATGGATGTGCCGCCCCACCCGTTGTCGAGATGACACCCGCACACCCCATCTGTGAGTGCGTGAGCTGCAATCTTCAGTCAATCCATGTGTCAAGGATCTTCATGTCAACAGCTCCTTGCCATGAGTACCCTCAACTACCTGAATTCAGGCTTAGTGGAAAGTTGGGTGTAACAATCAAATGTACATACCAGCCTGGCATTGTATTAGTATAGCGTTGCTCGTGAGGGTAAAACTAGGTTTTGAGAACTGTGAAATATTGAGAAGTATTGAAGCATTGAATAAGCTTGAAGCTCTTGACATCGGTGGGATAGAGTGGTGGTTACACACAAAAGAGGACTGCTTCTTGGACCTGTGTTGCTCTCAAGAGGAATCACCGTCGTTTTCCTTATCACTCTCTCAAATCCTTGACTCTCATGGCCCGTCGCTACAACTCTGGTTTTTTTTGTTTATTTTATTCGCCTGTTGGTACTGACATCCACAATTTGTCTTTCTGCAGTTTGTATCATGACAAAACTGTGTGATTAAAATTTTCCCCACTCTCATAGGTTTAACAACTTCCGCCGATGTTCGACACCTTTACTGCTTCTTACTGATGTCTAGAGCCCTACATCTGACATGCTAGATTTCATCTCGTTGCACGTCATCCCTGAACTTGGACAGGCCTGGGAGTCCCAACATCGATTGTACAGTTTCGTTTCTTCCACATTCTGAGACCTCAGAAAGTGATTTGTCTGAATTTATTTACAGAGTTGGAATCGTTCAATAATACCTTGTTCAGACGTCCCAGGCCTCCATGAAGCGAGAAATTCAGCCTGACACAGAGGATATATCCGACTTGGTACATGTTCGTACCTATGAGTCTATGACCACAGAATTTACAGTAACCACGTGTTCTCTTTTCAATGTAACTTGTCCAACGAAGCCCAGGTGTGGTGCAAGTGGCTTAACCGGTTGGAGATTGCAACGGAAGGATACCGAACATAAGTGCTCATTTGCCCATTCTAAAGATCCCAAATTCATGTGGCTCCAAAAGCACACCTGCAACGTGATCACGGTCATAGGATAAACAGACTTCGACCCCGTGCCTGTGGACTCAAAAATTTGAATACTCTTGAGTGCTTATTATCCTCTGCCTGTGTATTTGTATGATGGTCACGAGATAATGCCTTCATACCAGCATCAAGCGGAGGGCGGTGAAAGATAATCATGATTTGAAAACACCAATATCTTTGGTTCACATGCAATATCAGAAGTACCAGCCCCCGAACAACGTGGGGAACTCGTTCAGCTGTTGCAAAATAAGATCTGTTTTTTTTTAAATCTTCCATATTCCAGATGTCGCGGATTCAATCCCTGATACTTGCATGGTTTCTCATCAGCCTGATGTATTTCTCCAGGATTTCCCTGGCCTCCACACCTTCGCAAAACATTTAAATACAAGGTATACTTTCCCTCTATTCTCATCATCCTCTCATTCTCACTTCCCCCTTTTCTTAGCTGTCTTCCTTATTCTTTCCATGTCCTCTCATTCTCATAGACCCTCTTTTCATTGCCTGGTATGCCTTCGGGGCATCTCCCATTGTTGTACACCCGAGGTGGATGGTTACGGTCTCGTGACTGCGATCAATTTCCTTTTCTGCTTTGTTTGTTGAAATTTGACTCTGATCTTGACTACAATGACCAGCGATGTCAAGCGCATCGTCAATTATAGTGAGCACTTTTCAGTCATCTCCACGTAGAAGTATGCAGCGATAATGTTAGGTATGTAGGCTGTCCTCTGTTTCTATTGTCCTAGCTCATCTGACATTTTCAGTTACAGGCTTTGCACCTATTGTGGAGAATACATGGTTGCTCATCAGTATCCCAACCGGAACTTTAGTAAGTCAATATTTTCTTGATCACAAGCGTGCACTGAATAGTTCGTTAGTTGAGGTACCTGCCTGTACACACTGAGTTGCATGTACTTGAGGTCGAGTCTCGGAATTAGACGCTTGCTTTGTAAGGGGCAGCATCAGGTATGCGGTCCATGTTTTTGCTGGATAGCCGGAGCTGTTCTAATATCGGTCAAAACATCCCTAGATTCTTGGTAGATACTTGCTTAGACTAGCAACAGAATCAGTTGGGATACCCTTCATGACAACTTGAAGTTCATGTAATAAGTACGTGGATTCTATCAGCCCGTTAATGATTTTGCACTGACAGGGCCTCACAGCTAGTGAAATGATAAGCAGTTGTGTTGTTCAAAGGTGAGACATCAGCCACTGTTGAGTATGCAGTGAACTGACCCGTATTTTGATAGATTCTTTGAGCAACAGCTTGAAAGGAAATGAACGAATGAGCATATGTTTGACTGCTCCCTGACACGAGAGCGGTACCTTTTTTGTGTAGCTCAAGGGCAATGGGTTTAAGGTCGAACATTGAACGGTGGACAGCTGACAAAAGTGTATACTGAATTCATATTCAATTTTGTATGTAAAGGAAAGGACATGGGTGCAGAAGTGGGTGTGTATTGAGGGAGCCAAGGAGAAACTGGGGTGTTATTTGAAGGAGCTGCTGAGTGAGAAGGGTGGGCTGGCAGGGATGCAGCTTGCAAATGGGGTGTGCAAGGTTATCTTGATGACAGGCAGGGCCATGCATTCATATCGGCTTGTCACAGGAATCCTGTCAACGCTGGTCAAGATGTACTCTTCATTCAAGCTGTACACGCACACACCTTGTCTCTCCATCCACACCGCAGGGATGTCCATGCCAAACATGCCCATACTACCAATGAATGGACCTCCCATCTCCTCACGCCGATGTGGGAAAAGATTGGCCTCGTACAAAGCTATATGAATGCACAGCACACCGGAACTGGCTCAGATGGCGGATGGCTCGGTGCACTGTTCTTTGTGCTATACCTAGGCGCATCCAAGGATCGACAGGACTATCTCACCCAGCAGCCGCCCAACCCTGTGATACTTGGCGAGAAGCCCCACCAGAGTTTATGTTTGGTGGTGGTATCGAGATGGCCACCCCATCCTTCGTTGACGCTGTTGGATGTGTTGATGACAGCCAAGTTGAGTTTTGAATCTCAGTTTAAGTACCTTGGTGGGGTACTTTGCAGGGGGATATGTTACCAATTCAATTACTCCCAATGTCACCGGAGCATTCGTGATCCAAGGAAATAGTACATGTAAATGAAACAGTGACACACACTGATTCAAGGTGGTAATATTCTAGGTAGAACCGTGTTGCAACTGCACCCCCTGAGGTTCTCCTTGTATACATCTAGTAATAACGGGAAGAGCATGCATTGTATGTACCATCATTTTTCTTCCACTTCAAGTCTCTGTTCTGACTGGAATGGTTAGCGCTCCACTGGTGACAGGACTGGATTCAATGTGTTGGCTATACAAATCCTTCGCATGGAGACAACAAGGTATGTACCTGTAAGATCCCGTAGAAATGTACTAAAAAACAGTATCATTGAGAAAGACATATTACTCAAACCTCTCCAATGTCACCATTGCCACTCCCATTGAAGATGGCTTGTTGATCGAAGATATCAAAGTCCCAAATCAACGAGCCTATACAGGTTCAGATCCCATCATACCATCCTCCCTCGCTGACACCGCCACCGCCAGCCTAGGCGTTAAACAGCACTCTTGGCACCAAATGTGACCTCACTCCTTCTCTGTCATCCCTTCTCGAGGCATACATCTCGGATGGATATGAGTTTGGCACCGTATATGTTTATCTCTGCCCCATATGGTTTGACTGCGACTTAAACAACATCCAAGATTCAATGGGCACCTCTGAAGCGACAGACCTCAGAATACGACAAGAAGCAGTTGTTGATGGCCAGATCACTTGGGAAGGACTGCGCATGGCCCCTAGGCACGTCTGGGATCTCTTCAGCAATAGGGTGGTACCATGGTGGATTGCCTTGCATACACCATGGGGAATATCACATGCCTGGCTGGATGGGAGCCATCACAAAAATGTAGACACACCCATCAATGGATGTCAATGGCCTGTGCCCATCCCAGAAGATGCCAATCTTGATCTCATCCATATCAAAATGCTGAATCTCGGAGCAGAGTATGCATGGCTGGATGTCCTCTGTTTGAGGCAGGAAGGGGGTCTAAGTGAGGATTTGCGTGCAGGGGAGTGGATGTTAGATGTGCCCACTATTGGAAATGCATATGCAGTGGGACCAGTAGTTTGCTACTTCAATGGGCTTGGATGGCCCTTGGATGGTGGTTTCAATTCTGATAGTACTTGGAGTTAGTTCAAACGCACGTGGACGTTACAGGAGACGAGTGACAATTGGACAATAGGCGGGGATATGGGAGATGAGCTGTTGAATGAGGAAGTACGGGAAAGATTTGAATTGCAACTGGTATCCATGGAAGGGGCCTTGGATGTGGTTCGCTGGCTATCGCTGTTGCGGGATCGCACGTCCGAGAAGGATGTGGATAAAGTTGCAGCCCTGACATACTTTTTGGCAATCGACAGCACACCAGCACACAATGAAACACAACCGCCTACATCTACCACTCACGGTTACACGCTGATTGATCCCACTTCAAAAGATGATTCCATCGGAACAGGTGATCCAACCTTGGCCATAGCACCAGCATACTCTGAGCTGGAGCCTGCTGAAGATGCTTGGACAGCGCTGGTGAATGTGATGGACCGGTATCGTTGTTCAGAGATGCTCTTTTTGTATCATGAACCTGGGCCCGAAAAGAATGCATGGAGACCATCATGGCAGCAGGCTGTGAATTGGGATACGCGAAGTGTCTTAACGGATTCCGACTTCTCTATTTACGGGGATGTTCATCACAATATGGAGACAGGTGCCTATGCACACGATGGTTGGCACATTGAATTGGTACAGGTGCAAGGGTTGGCCACGCGGCCCACGCCGGTAGCAGTGCCCCGCAAAGGATGCTTGATTGTCCAAACCCCAAAAGGAGAGGAGCATCAATACAAAATTTCCGCTGGCCATCAATACCCAATACCAGACGGTGTATATACATTGCTATGGAGCTGACGATTGAAACCAACTTCATGCACTGTTGGGAAAATGCTGCCCAATCAAATATTTATAAAGACATCGGTGTTCGAAGTCATCGACTGGCCACGGGATAAAAAGAAGTGGAAGAGTATGGGTGCTAAAAAGTTGCATACTATTCTTGGTTGAAAATACTTAAAACAAAGTCAATCATAGCTTCTGTATATGCTTCGGGAAAGTGTTACTCTTTGTTCCATGCAATGCACCATGTATTGAATATGCTAAAACCATGTTCATTCCCTTCATGCCGCCTTGATATAAGATGAATAATCTTATAGCCCTCCCACCATTACAGCAAGCATGCGCCTCCAATGAGAATAGCAAAACACCTGCAGGAAGGAAAAGACTTGCGATAGCTCAACCGAAGAGAACTGTTAGCACCTTACACTAAAGGACTGCAGATGCCCCCCGGATCATTCCTAACTTTGAGTACGGTGTTGCGTCTGTGGTAAAATCCCTTGGTCTATGGGAGGATGTTGTTGTTTCCTGTAGGGTGAAGAGAACAATGGACACAGCATCAACCAAGAAATCAATGATTTTACCTATGTCATCGTGCTTGGCTCTGTATCAGTATACATATTCACAAGGATATTGATTCGCAAGGTTGACTTCGTCTTGTGACCTCTGCTTGGGAAGGACACGACAAGAGGGATATCAAACATTACATGTGTCTCAATAGATGACAAACATCAGCGAGTGCGTTGAACTCAGGTGAGAGAGGCAGAATGAGAGTAGCATTGTGATGGCAAAAGGGAGGGTTACCTTTGAATCTCATCATAATGGGACCCAGCAGAAGGAGGACAAGAGTATTGATGATGACTATAGTGATCATGGTCAACATCACATCATAGAGGTGTCTGCAGGATCATCTTTTGGTGCAATATATACTGACAAGACTAAGGAAAGACTCAACCAACCCAGTGTAGTATGATCCGGCGACAACGAGACTAGTACTTGCAGATAGTAAGTCAGGTTTTCTCAGCACGTCATCTCACAATGTTCAATGTTCAAGTGGCAATCGGATAGCGTGACGTATTGCTTTCCCAATCACCTTCTCGACTCAGTGATGCTGTCAGCAATTTTGCATCTCTACAGACACTTTTACTGAATCTTGTTGGACAGCAGCATGCTGATCGGGACAGGGAGATTGTGAAATGTGGTTGTTCCCACTGGGCTGGGATTGCACTGATCGACCCAGTCTCTGATGGTGGCCTCGTCATGGGCTACATGCAACACAGAGGCATCATTTGAGTTTCTGCTGGACCACAGTTTCTGGGTATTGAGGACTATTCAAGATGCACGTGCGCTGTCCATTGTGGGGGGTGGTACCTACATGCATCGAGCTGGAACAACAAAGCGCCATTCGGATTCGAGAAAGAGAAGGCTGGCATTTGAAATTCTAGCTTTCCACCTGTACCAGATTGCAAACACGGTGAGGTGATAAGATTACATGAATAGAAATGATAAAGGCAAGTTGTGAGAAAGAATAGAAGATGCACGTTGATGAGCCTCCAGGCTCTGTACGCTCAGAATTCACGGATTTATCCATTCATCACCCAATATCTTCGAAATGACGCCATTATAATCCCCACACACTCCATAATACTGCCAACACTCGATAATACCATGGATTTTCGCAGTATAAATCACCCAAACACAGATACAATCCTAAAACCGCACCCTTCATACTCCTTCAATGCTCTGTTATCCTTCCCAGCTCGCCGCGCATCACAATTACCGTATCCCATCACAGCAAGGCACCTTTGATCGACAATCATCCAAAACAGGGTTGCTACATCACTCAGAAGCACCTAGTTGATGTGCCCATCAATCATTTAATTAAAGGACTGATTGACACGAATACACTTCCAGCTACGATAATTACAGCCATGGCAACTACAGACTGCATTTACTAAGGCTGTTACAGTGCCAAGACCTCGAATTATCGTTGACCCAAGCATACACCTCAGCATGGCAACTGCAGCTCAGTAATCCGCAGCTAAACAGCACCTCATGATCCGCTCATCGCTCAATAAAACCACACGGTTCGCATCCATACACAGCAACGTCAAGGACTTGCTGTTACTTTAGAACCACAGATTCCATATGTTTACTACAGCTATTACAAAAGCCAAGGACTTACAGCCTTACTAAGGCTCCGAAGAATATTCTATTTATAAAATCATACTTGTAGTATAAAAACTAGGTAGATACCACATTTTTAGAGCTAGTTCTTACCCAGTTGACGAGACTATGGCATTCTAGTCAGCCACGGTTACTCCAAGTTATCCCTCACCACTTGCTTTACTTTTAACATTGTTGGTTTGCTTTGTATATTGCACCAATACATGGAATCTTGCATCAATAACTTGCTTTTGTCTTTTAATGCTGCAACATCGCTTCACCTTCACCACATAGGATTCTTTCATCACTTTCACCTTCTACATCGATATCATTTTCATTGTCCAGTTCAGTATTGCCTCCATGTAGGCCCAGTTCAGCACCATTCTCCATAGGATCGCCCTCGTCTTTATCATTGTTCAGAGTTGCTGTACATCTATTGCTGCAGCACCCCACTCAGCACCACAGTTGCTACGTTTTCTTCCATTTCCAAGGCAGTTTCAGCACGTTAATTGCCATTGTTTTGACTCAGCATCACAGTACACCGCCAGGACACGTTTTCTAGTCCTTCCCCATGATTTCTAGCTCATTGCTACGATTTCTTGTGCATTGCTATGATTTCTAGAGCATTGCCACGGTTACTAGAGCTATTTTCATGCTCTTTAGCCCATCCTCATGTTTTCTAGATCGTTTTTACGGTTTCTACCATGGTTTCTTGGTATTTGTGTCATACCAGATTCTGTTCCATCTCATTTATCGAGATCCTTCCTGGCTTACAGCCAACGTCTATTAGTACTCCTTGACCAAGAGTACTACTTCGCTGACTGAAAAGTCGCAGTGTATCTTGTGTTATAGAGGAATTGACCGCACGGAGGTGCACCGAACCACTCGCAAACACATTGCCTTGATTGCTGTGTTGCTACATTAATTGCCTAAGCTCTCCCCGAGTTTTGGGTGTTGCCATTGCCACAGAAGTCTAGGTTCATCAACGTTGTATGGTTGTATGGATAAAAACAAAAAGTTAGATCATGATGGAGAGGGATGGTTCGTATTTTCACCCAGTCCGATGTTCTGCGGTTGAAAGCTTGATTTCTCCTATGGTCGTTCGAACTTCCACCATAAGAGAGCCCATTTAAGAATGTCTCCACCCCTTTTCATTCCGCATAACCCGTCCATAGGTCCCACCCGAGCTATTACAGCTCCCTAGCCGCTACAGCTCCTGCTTTTGGGTTCCTCTTCCGTCGTCAAGCTGTGTCTCGTGATGAACAGAATGTCACCCGTAAATGATTCTATTGATGGGTACTCCTCGAGTGGTCACCGGAATAGGGCTAAAGAAGACGCCGGTACCGCTAGTTTGGAATCATGATGGATGATTGCCGGCGGGGTGGATGCGTCCTCACCTGAAGTTGAAGTTTTCATCACACCTGCGATAGTGTTCTAGCATGAGGGGATCTGTGCTGGGACCCTCTCAGAGCAGATCTGGAGCCACGAAAAAGAAGGAAGTTGTGAACATCTTGGTATGAAATTCCCCTGGCTGTTCATCGTCTTGGGCTCCTTTAAAGTACGGTCGTCTGCTGTATGTGAGGCTGCACTACCAGGTCCATGGTAATGTCTGTTGAATACCCTGGCTGTTCAAATCTAACTCTCCATGCCATGCCCCCCGCTTCGCCCTTTCGGATATAACCTCGATGATCCTGCTTCAGCGCCATTGTTCCATGAGGAATTGTCGGAGGATGTGCCTAGTATGGTTGTCTGCCATACATGAGGGTGCACTACCTTGTCGAGAGGGTCCCAGGTAATCCTAGCGGGAATAGCGTAAGGTTTATCAAAGATGGCGCGTCTCCCTTCAAAGATGAGACTGATTCTAATTCTTCAATCGTTGAGTCCTTATGCGTAGATTGCTGTCGTTCGCAGATGAATTAAGCACCGAGTAGGTCTCCATTCTCTCCTCCGCTGGTCTATTCCTGCTTGCTCCTTAAATATGGCTGTTGAACCATTTTTTAGGTCGAGCCTCCATGAAGAAGGCTGCTCATGAATGTTCCCTGAATCATCCACCCAAGGGAAGTTCAACTCTTGATCTATCCATCTCGAAAGTTTCTTCGGTTGTTACACAAGGTGCGTCTTCCGTGTGTTGATGTTTCATTGCAGGTGAGGGGAGGAGGGGCACGGGTGTTGTGGTCATGTTGGACAATAGAAGGCTCTGTATGTGTATGAGTGTGTAGCATGGATGACCCTCCCATGGTTCATCCTCCCTCCTTCCTCTCCTCGCTCATCGGAAATTCCTGATCGGAGTTCGTCACCCCAAATTGAGGGCCAGAAAGGATTAGGTAAAGGGGGTGGAACGAGATGGAACAGGAGAGTATGGTGGTGGAATCTACGCAAGGGTTAACATTAACATTAGTCAAATAACGGAGAGAGTATAATTCACCTGAATGGAATTCCGTGCCATCCTTGGCCCACATCCAATACTTCGCTTACACTCTGTTTCCGAGTCTTGAAGCTTGAACGTTGAACTCATTGGTATAGGCACCGTCGTCTCCATGCAACCAAAATATTGAGGTTGGATGTTGATGCTGCTGGTGTTGATGATGATGAGAGTGGGCATGAGCTAGCTAAGGATCGACTTGGCATCATATCAACCAAAGAGAAACATAAGCATGAAGATATGACTCACGCCCAGCATCAACTTCATTTAATTTGTTCCTCCCGTGTGGTACCCAACCGACTGTGTTGAAAGGGAGCATACCTGCCTCCAAGAAAACCGTTGGTCTTGAATTGATCTAATCCTAGAAAAGAAATCATATCAAATCTGAAAACCGGTGGGATGTCTGTATTAAACTTACCATGTCATCTGCCCTTCATCCTGCCAAAATGGACTGGGGTTTTCACATTGCTTGTGCTGGACAGTTCCGCTAAATTGTGTCCCAATAATGGTGGTGTGTATAATCCTCATGGTAAGAAATAGTGTTGATGACTAAATATGGAACGAAATTTTCACGCTTATCCGACGGGCTGTGTTCCCTGATCCTGACTATGATCATCGGCTTGCCATTCCTGTGGCCTGATATCAATGAAGGATGACTGGCACCACCTCTTCAAGAGCCATGGTAGCACTATTTTTGGACCTACGAGTGGCCATTGATGCCCTACAAGAACTCGTCTCTTCATACCGGTGAGTCTCCAAATGGATAAAGCAGTCTCCTGGACTCCCAGTTCCTAATCCCACTACTCCGTTCTGGTCAATTCTCATGTCACCCATCCAAAAAGACGGCCCGTCTGCAGCCCTGCCAACATGCGCTGATGAGCCTCCAGGCTCTGTACGCTCAGAATTCGTGGATTTTCTCTGCTAATTAATGTTGCTGTCCCTTTAACGGCCTCTCAGTAAACCAATAATTCCACACACGGCAATACCACTTTCACCCTACGGCAACTACTCTTCACGTGCTTTGTTAATCCATTCAATCTTGCCACGCATCATAATTGCTGTATTCCATCACGGCGCGGCTCCTTCGATCACAAATTGTCCTAAAACGGAATTAGCGCATCACTTCTCATAGCCTCATGGAAGCGCCAATCAATCACTTAATGAAATGACGTGATTGCCGCAGCCACTCATCCATCCAAGATATTTCGAGCACACGGCAACTACAGACCATGTTTTACTAAGGCTGTTACCTCGCCAAGACCTTGAAACAACATAAACCCAAGCATGCACCTCAGTATAAAAGCCATACCTCACCAGTCCGCAGCTAAACAGCACCATGTGATCCGTTCATCGCTCCATGAAACCATACGGGTTCACGACCATACGCGGCAATGTCGACAAGTTGCTGTTACTTTAGAAGACAAAGTACCATATGTTTCCTATGGATTCTAATAAGCCACGGCCTTACAGCCTGACTAAGTTGCGCATGATTACTCTATTTAAAATTTCATACTTGTAATATAAAAACTAACTAGAAAACATAGTTATGGGCAGTTCATCTCTAGTTGACCAGACTACATCAATACTTGTCACACTCTAGTCTAGTGACCGTAAACTACGTCTATTCACCGTTCTATGGCAATACACCGTTTGCCCCGCATATTCTCGTTTGCATGTCAACTCTTGAAAGCTCACCAGAGTTATTCACATGGTTTTTAACTGTGAAGAGTCCTTTTTGTTATGCGCTCTTTGCTCTTAACACTATTGGTGCACGCTCATATTGTGCCAATATGTGACCGCCATGCTATACCTCACCTCCGTTATCTTTTATAGGCCGACATCGTTTCACTTTCACACCATTGGAGTTTTTACAGTTTCACTTTCACCATCATTATCGTTGCCCACTTGGGTAGTCTCTGAGCAGACTTAGGATCAGTTTAGGACCAGTTTCAGCAAGTTTCATATAGTATCAGTCCCTCGAGTGGACTTGAAGGTTAGTTTGACATAGGATAGGATTGTTTCAGCACCAGACCAGTTTTCGACATCAACACAGTACTCTTGCATTGTATAGGACCAGTTTCATTGCCAGTTTTCGTAGCCCCACATTTTCTCTCACCAGTCTACCCCAGCACATTGTTTAACATTTTCTCTCGCCACACATTATCTCTACTACGTTTTCCCATCACCTCGTTCACCCATAGACTATTGCCGACCGTTTAGTCTCTCTACCATTATTCGCCCCACACAGATTAACATCCAGCAACGTTTTCTAGTCTCGTCGCACGTTTTCTCATACGGATTCGTGGTATTCACGTCATACCCGCTTCTGTTGATGAGCCTCCAGGCTCTGTACGCTCAGAATTCACGGATTTACCCATTCATCACCCAATATCTTCGAAACGACACCATTATAATCCCCACACACTCCATAACACTGTCAACACTCGATAATACCATGGATTTTCGCAGTATAAATCACCCAAACACAGATACAATCCTAAAACTGTGCCCTTCATACTCCTTCAATGCTCCGTTATCCTTCCCAGCTCGCCTCGCATCACAATTACTGTATCCCATCACAGGAAGGCACCTTTGATCGACAATCATCCAAAACAGGGTTGCTACATCACTCAGAAGCACCTAGTTGATGTGCCCATCAATCATTTAATTAAAGGACTGATTGACACGAATACACTTCCAGCTACGATAATTACAGCCATGGCAACTACAGACTGCATTTACTAAGGCTGTTACAGTGCCAAGACCTTGAATTATCATTGACCCAAGCATACACCTCAGCATGGCAACTGCAGCTTAGTAATCCGCAGCTAAACAGCACCTCATGATCCGCTCATCACTCAATAAAACCACATGGTTCACATCCATACACGCCAACGTCGAGGACTTGCTGTTACTTTAGAACCACAGATTCCATATGTTTACTACAGCTATTACAAAAGCCAAGGACTTACAGCCTTACTAAGGCTCCGAAGAATATTCTATTTATAAAATCATACTTGTAGTATAAAAACTAGGTAGATACCACATTTTTAGAGCTAGTTCTTACCCAGTTGACGAGACTACGGCATTCCAGTCAGCTACGGTTACTCCAAGTTATCCCTCACTGCTTGCTTTACTTTTAACATTGTTGGTTTGCTTTGTATATTGCACCAATACATGGAATCTTGCATCAATAACTTGCTTTTGTCTTTTAATGCTGCAACATCGCTTCACCTTCACCACATAGGATTCTTTCATCACTTTCACCTTCTACATCGATATCATTTTCATTGTCCAGTTCAGTATTGCCTCCATGTAGGCCCAGTTCAGCACCATTCTCCATAGGATCGCCCTCGTCTTTATCATTGTTCAGAGTTGCCATGCATCTATTGCTGCAGCACCCCACTCAGCACCCCAGTTGCTACGTTTTCTTCCATTTCCAAGGCAGTTTCCGCACATTAATTGCCATTGTTTTGACTCAGCATCATAGTACACCATCAGGACACAATTTCTAGTCCTTTCCCACGATTTCTAGCTCGTTGCTATGATTTCTAGAGCAATTTTCGTGCTCTTTAGCACATCCCCACGTTTTCTAGATTGTTTTATCGGTTTCTATCACGGTTTCTTGGTATTCAAGTCATACCAGATTCCGTCCCATCTCATTTATTGAGATCCTTCCCGGCTTACAGCCAACGTCTATTAGTACTCCTTGACCAAGAGTACTACTTCACTGACTGAAAAGTCGCAGTGTATCTTGTGTTATAGAGGAATTGACCGCACGGACATGCACCAAACCACTCGCAAACACATTGCCTTGATTGCTGTGTTGCTACGTTAATTGCCTAAGCTCTCCCCGAGTTTTGGGTGTTGCTGTTGCCATGGAAGTCTAGGCTCATCACCGTTCCCTCTCACTTCGAGAGATCCCTACCGGCTTATAGCCATTGCATCTAGTACTCGACTACCAAGCAGTACTACTTCGCAGACTTAAAGTCACAGTATATACTTGCGTATAGAGGAATTGATTTACTGCACGGAGGTGCCCCGAACCCACTCGCAAACACGATCACCTTGATTGCTGTGCTACTACATTAATTACCCAATCTCGTTCCAAGTTGGTGTTGCCATTGCCACGGAAGTCTAGGCTCATCAGCGCGGATGTTGTGATTATTGGGTCTGGGATGACAGGCACCGCGTTTGCATGTACGCTGCTTGATACGGATGGGTTGTGATGCTTGAAGCGAGAGATGCGTGTTCTGGGGCTACAGCAAGGAATGGGGAACATATCACACCACCACTATACCACAACTATCTCGATCTGAAGAAGAAACACGGCGCAGAGGCAGCGAAGCAGATCATTCAGTTCAGACTCTCACATCTGGATGAACTGATTAGTGTTGCAGAGGAGGAAGGCTTGACAGAAGAGGGTCAGTGTCGCAAGGTGGATACTTATGGTGTCTATTTTGACAAAGACGTATTTGAAGAAGCCAAGGAGAAGCTTGGGCGCTACTTGGAGGAGCTGCCAAGCAAGAAGGGTGGCTGGGGTATGATAGATGGGCCGGCGGGAATGCAGCTTGCAGATAGGGTGTGCGGGGTCATCTCGACAATGGGGGGCACAGTCGCAATGCATCGATATCAGCTCGTCATGGGCATCCTGTCAAGATTGCTCAAGACATACTCTTCATTCCACACACTCCCTGTCTCTCCATCCACGATGATATAGTCCACACACCCGTGGCAATATCTGCGCCAAACACACCATTCACAATACCAACGGATGGACATCCCACCTCCTCGTGCCGATGCAGGAAAAGATCGTTCGTATGTGGCCATATGACAGCACAGCACACAGGAACAGGCTTGGATGATGGATGGCTCGGTAGACGGTCATTTGTGCTCCTTTGGCCATGCACCTCCATCCCGGCTTGGGGCCAGCACATCACCACCGAAACCTGATTGTAGATCATGTCAATGATGCACGTCCTTGCCTGAATCCTGGACGCTTCTTTGATAGCCAAATCATGTGTAATTTGATGGCTTATTATCTGTGCTACTTATACCAGCACGACCCTTGACCCTCTTCCTTCCTCAATCGGTCATGGCATGCCCATCGTTGACAATGAAAAAGGCTATGCTGGGAGCAGTGATGAAGGCCACGATGCCCCCAAAGTCTGCCAGCAACCAACGGGCCTCAAGGTCTGTATTACAACCCCATCACCCAGGTAAGTCAAGTTGGTTTTCGAAGATTTTTGAATCTCTGACCTGTGCATAGGTCGCGATGCTGAGTGTGGTTTGCAACCTTTCTTGGCGGCTGTTTCAAATCGTGATTGTTCAATGCTCTAAATGGTCTGGGAGCTGGTGGTCAAGTTGATTCCAAGACCAACACCAACGCGAATCCAGCTCTATATTCAACGTTTACTGCCATGGGATTTTTCGCTAGGTGAATAAGTTTTGTTTTCTTCAGGTTTGGAGCACTTATCAATATGTTTCCTTAGATCAGTCAACAACATGCTTGGAGTGACACTCCTAATTGGCAGTATGGGTTACAGCTTGTACATCGGATCCTACCTGTGATTACTACCCTCTTATCCCTAGTTAATTGATGCTGATACTATTTCTAGAGCCATCAACATTCACTCCAATGCTGGTGACTTTGTCGTCGCCGTAGGAGCCATCCTTGGAAATGTACGCTGGTCTTTTATGGACCGCACAGGGCTCCTTGATGATGGCGTACCCTACCAAAACACAAAAGGGGAAATTCATCAGGAGATTCAGGTCTATTTCCAACCTCGCCGGTGTCGTCAGAGCGTCTGTTGCTGGGAGAAATTGGAAATCTACGGTAGGTGTTCGAGCATTTGTAACACACGACTGTGTGTTCATTCATGTTTACAGGCCAACACTGTTGATAATGGTGCATATGTGCATTAGCATTTTCACCCATCCTACTTTTTTGCTTAAACAATTGTCAAATTGGATTCCTTTATAGGTCTATTTGTGACGCTGAAGATTGATCTAATGATCATCCTTCTCTTCCCTCTGTTCTTCGCTTCAAACTGGTTCTACACATGGCGTCAGTATTCACCTCTCTTCTGTGAATTCATCTAACCAACGCTTTAATTTTATCCAGAATTCAGCAACTTCAATGGTGTCATCTTCAATATCTGTGTCCGAGGCTTGAACAATGTCTGCTACTGGTTCTCCCAAATCATCGGCTCCATCCTCATGGGTCTCCTCCTCAACCAAAAATCCATCAGTCATTGCATCTGTGCCTACACAGGATGGACTGTCCTCTCTCTAATTGTCTTCATCATCCACATCTGGGGTTCTACCAGAAGCAGTACACACACGAGAGTGTTGCACCAGAAACGGAAGAAACATAAAAAATGGATATTTACGATCATGGATACACCAGTAGAGTGTGGCTTTATAGCATTGCTCGTCAAGGGTAGAATGAGGACTGAACTATTGAGAAGTATAAGTGAAATCGGGAAGATTGGAAAAATGTCCAAACCTTCACTACCAGCACCATGTTAACAGTTATCTTCCACTAGTACCAGTGTGAACTGCCTCTTCATACTCCTAGACAATGAGTGAATTTACGGAGACGATTCAGGACTCGTCGTATCAACATTGACACGTACATTACATTCTACCATCCTTTGGAAGGCCCACAACGACGGATTACTCAGTGTGCAGGAGTGGGGACCAATTATTATCACGTATGTCACTTCTGGTCTTGTTAGAGCAGAATTTACACAAAGGAATGCAGACAAAGTCGAGATAACAAGCTCCACGTATGGCTTTGCATCCAGGAGATGCCAGGAATCGGAAGATCAGCAGCTCCATCTGAATCGCCCTCTGATACTCGACTGCCTTGACCTTTTGCAGGTTTTTGTTGATGCCCTTGCCGCCAAATGGCAGCAGAAGAGGCTTATTGTACTGGAACAAATTCTTACAGTTGCTTAGACCAATATTTGGTCCCTACTGTCATACAGTCAAGTTCACACTACAATAGGGAAGCAAGAAAGTAATGGCCCCATCTTTTTCACGGACAGGCATGGGAATTGGGCTACTGGTAATTGTTCTTTGTCGTGTATTCCAGCCCTACTCATTTGTATACAAGTATTTTAATTATCTGGGAACTGGGGGTTGTTGCCATCCGTGACGACAGCAGGGTTTGTGCTGTATGTGGATGGGATGGGACAGTATGACATCCTCTCCTTGCCTGCCTTTGCTTTCTTATGGATTTCTGTAGAATTCATCCCTATTCTGTCCCTAAGAACTCTGAAGTACCACATAGAAGGAAGCCACACTGTTGCCTTCACACGAACACTATCCATGTACCCGGTATTTTGTAGTGGACGGCTCCACCTTCGGCATAGCAATGGCTGCAGTTTATAAATTAAAGGGTTGGAAGCATTGTGCATAGTGCAGCCTCTTACCTAAATATTAAAGAAATAAGGGTACTCAATGAGGACAACCTTTTTCTCTGCGATGACCCCAGTATCAAACACATGACAATGACATTGAAGAGACTCTGTGTGCACAGGCTAGAAATGCAACAGTGTCGAAGACACTGATCACACCACACCCAACACTACACACACAAACCCTCAAGTTCTTGGGGGGATATTATGCAATAGAAGCGGATTGAAGCAAAACAACTAAACTCTCAGAATATACGATACACACGTATAGCAATCGCGCTCGTAGGGTATCTAGATCTCTCTAAGTCCAAAGGCTTTTATAACAAGAGGAGCGACAGATGTTGCTGGGCCTCAAGGCAAGGTGTACTACAATACACAACTCGTCGCCACACACCAACAAAACCCTCAATAAGTCTCGAGCGACATGCGGGGTGACCTCAAACGACTCAAAACACACTACACACAACTCAAAGCTTCACGCTCTAAGCAGAAACCCTTCACAAAACGTCCACTCAAGCCACAGGATTTGAACCTACGTGCTCAAGCTTCCAAACAGATCATAGACCCACGGGGTTCGAACCCGTGCAATCCAGAGACACAATAACCAAATAAACCCTGTCCAACAAGCCAAAGGGTTTGAACCTCTGCTGCTTGCGGAAATGAGAACCCTCAAGTGCATGCTAATCAGACCACAGGGTTTGAACCTCTGCTGCCTGTAACACCATGCGTACAATGAAGACCTCTGCACGAATACTAACCAGACCAAAGGGTTTGAACCTCTGCTGCCTGTAGCACCGCACGTCACAAGAAAACCTCAAAACTCAAGAGCACGTCCGCAATGACACAAATCTCTTATTCTCAGGTTAGAGCACAGTCAACCAATCACTCAAACAATACACAAGTCCCGCGTTAGCTTTCTAAGCCTCGCGTGCTACTCAAGTCACTCTGATGTTATCAATAAAGGTTCTATTCTCTCGCTCGAAGCTACAAACTGATCCCAAAGGTAGAGCGCTAAGCTGGAGGCTTGCGCGCGTCTACAGTGGGGGTCCGAAACTTGTACACTATTACTATACTACAGTATTTATATACTATGCGCTCTACATTTTAATACATCCTTAAATAGTAACTCTTGGCCTGCGGAACTTCCTTTCCTGGGTCCCGCACATGTTGCCATAATCACGCCATTGCTTGGCGCTTACTCAGAGCTCCGGCTTGGGGCCAGATCCTGGTCTCTCAGTTGTGCGACGTCGGTTATCACTGCTATTACACGTGTATTGACATCAGTTACCATATCCTTGGAGTTATAGCCTACCCCGTGACTCTCATTTCGCTTCCTAGTATTCTCATAGGAAATTCTATTGTAGTGAGGGCAATGTGCTCCTTATCTAGACCTCGTGCACGTCGGCCGAAGTCAGGAACTTCGGTCTTACTGCAATTCTATACATTCTGAGGTCTAGAGTGCTAGCTCCTGGCATGGCAGTGCCTTGCACATCATAGATCAAGGCTATGCGAAGTATTAATTATCTCCTGAGCTTCTCTGGTTCTATTCTTAGCGCACATTGTCTGTGCATTGTCGGCGCACTCAGTGTCAAGTGCTGGGACTTTATACTTAGTGTGACCCTTATGGTATCACTCTACAGTTAAGCCATGCACTCCACCGAATATCACTCAAGGTATTTCATTGCCCACACTTAGGACATTGCGCTCTAAGGTATATCTCATTGCCTTGGCATCCAGCTTTTATAAAATGTATGTATTGATACATTTCGCGAAATTACACGTGTAAATGCTTTCCAAGCGTGTCACCGCCCCATATGGTTTGACTGCGACTTGAACAACATCCAAGATTCACTGCACACCTCTGAAGCGATGGACCTCAAAATACGACAAGAAGTGGTGATTGATGGCCAGATCACCTCCAAGGGACTGCATATGGCCCCTAGGCACGTCTGGGATCTCTTTAGCAATAGGGTGGTGCCTTGGTGGGTTGCCTTGCACACACCATGGGGAATATCACATGCCTGGATGGATATCAGCCGTTGCAAAAACGTGGACACTCCCATTAATGGACATCAATGGCCTGTGCCCATCCCCGAAGATACCAACCTCGATCTCGTCCGTATTGAAATGCTGAATCTCGGAGTAGAGTATGCATGGCTGGATGTCCTCTGTTTGAGGCAGGAAGGGGGACAAAATGAGGATCTGCGTGCAGGGGAGTGGATGTTGGATGTGGCCAATATCGGAAATGCATATGTCTTGGGAAAGGTGGTTTGCTACTTCAACGGGCTTGGACGACCCTTGGAGCGCGGTTTCGATTCCGATAGTGCTCGGAGTTGGTTCAAGTGCACATGGACACTACAGGAGACGAGTTGCAACTGGACAATAGGCGGGGAAATGAGTGACAAGCTGTTGAATGAGGAAGCACAGAAAAGATTCAGATTGCAACTGTCATCTGTAGAACAGGCCGCGTTGGATGTGGTTCCCTTGCTACAACTGTTGCAAGATCGCATGTCTGAGAAGGACATGGATAAAGTTGCAGCACTGACATACTTTTTGGCATCCGACAGCAGACCAGCACACAATGAAACACGACCCACTACATCTATCACTCACAATTACACAAAAACCAGCCCCACTTCAAACGACACTTCCATTGGAACAGGTGACCCAACCTTGACCACAGCACCGGCATACTCTGAGCGGGAGTCTGCTGAAGATGCTTGGACAGCTCTGGCGAAGGTGATGACTTGGTATGATCATTCAGCATTACTGTTTTGTATCATGAACCCGGGCCCGACAAGAATGCATGGAGACCATCATGGCAGCAGGCTATGAACTGGGATATGCAAACTTTCTCAATGGATTCCAACCCCGTTGTTTTTTCAGATGTTAGATACAATATGAAGACGGGTACCTATTCATATAGGGGTCAGTGCATTCAATTGGCACAGGTGCAAGGGCTAGCCACACCAGGGGCGATACCTCGCAAAGGACACTTGATTGTCCAAACCCGGTCCTGGTACAGAAGGAAGCATCAATACCAAATTTCCGCTCACCATCAATACCCAATACCGGATGGTGAATATTCATTGTTCTGTGCCCCCAGCCTCCCTTTTGGATTTCATGAGACTGTATGTGTTGTCGGGAAACTGCTGCCCGATCAAACATTTCTAAAGACATCGGTGTTCAACATCATTGACCGGCGATGGAAGCTACCGAGGCCTTGGTGGAGTATAGGTGCTAAAAAGTTGCGTATTACTCTCGGTTGAAAATACTTAAATCAAAGTCATTTATAATTTCTGTATGCCCTTCGGGCAAGTGTCATTCTTCACACCATAAATTGCACTATGTATTGAATACTACCTCTAGAACCAAATCCACATTCATTCCTTTCATGTGCTGCTTTGATATCAGATGAATCAACCTTACAGACCTGTCGCAGCAAGCACAGGCTTGATGATTTATATCTTCAGGGCAAGCATGGAATTGTAAATGAATTCCTGGAGTTTGCGAAGGCCGCAGAGAGTCTCAAAAATGGCATTGAGGATGGGCTCACATTCAAGCTCCAGCCTGAGCCTCGGCTCACAGGCCATTCTACATACTTGCGAGAGGCCATCTCCCAACCATCTCCCCTGTCGTTGTCTCCTTCTTCTCTACCCACTCCTTCCAAACATTGACGGCTAATGTCGAGTACATACATACATCGAACATAATACAGCAGTATTCTCTTGGACATCAATTATATTCTCGAGATAAAGGGAGTTTCCTCCCACTATTTACAGCAGTAGGACTTGGTGGAACCGACAATTACCAAGCTTCAAGGTGGTGTTTCAACCCTACACATCCACAAAGCAAAGAGGATTCATTGGCAGACAATACTGTGTATCACCGGATACGTCTATTTCCCGAACATCAACAGCGAAGCAACAAGATCTTACCAGCACGTTGAGAAGGACGAGGAAGAGGTTAGTGTTCTTTCAACAGAGCTCGACAGAATGTCTCGTTCATCGTCTCTAGCAGAGAACAAATTCAACTGGGCAAGAATGGTAAAACAAATGATATGTATCTCCGGTACTCCTCTGTAACTGCGATAGCATATACAACGTTGTCCAACAGTATAATCTGTTGCTGGATGCACCCTGTAAAACGAGGTTAGAAGTAAGAAGAAAACAATGATAACAGTGATTTATAGCATCTCGGAGTTCGAGCCATCGCTTCCTCTTCGGCGATGCACCAACACAGCATCATGAGACGGCCGTCTAGTCTCACCGGCGACCCTTACCTCCTACTGAACGGCTCTTACTCTCCTTGTACCCTCTTGGCACCTTTCCTTACCACATCCAATGAACTCTGTCGTCCAAGGTATCATCAGCGAGCACTAAAACGAGAACGACTGCTTCGTCTCCAGTGTACATTCATCGGGACCACACATACGACACGTCGCTCTCCAGCAGAACCTGCTTATTGGACATTTGTTCAAATAGCTCGGCAGTATTGAGGTTTAATGCACGGCAAGCAATGCCAGTAACGGCTGAAGTGGAGATTTAGAAAGTTCTCGAGGAGTCGGTGGCCGAGGGTTGAAGCAGTGAATGTGAAGCAGAAGATAGATGTCGGCTTGAAGGGTAGACGGTCGAGGTAGACATATGATTCCGCCTCCCGTGTATGCAGTTGGAAGCACATCGGGCATGTAGGGGTAATGCAAGCCGATCTCATCAAGTCCAACACAAGATGGATGCAACAGCGCAGTGACAATCTCAGATTTGACGGCAAGGGTATATGATTTTGCTTTGTGTGTGGATGGAAACTATCAAGAGACGACAGCTTCAAAGGCACTGGTGAACGCCTGGCATTGAGTTAGTAAGAAAATCGAAGCAAAAAGGAGACCGTACCGATAGCGGATCGATACTCGCCCATCTCTCGTCCGCCCTGAGCTCCTTCTATGTTCCTCGGATGAACACTTCCAGTTCGCACTACTACCGCCTCTACTCCCTCACCCTCATATACGCCCTTGACAAAGGCAAAAGTCGTCCCATACTCCCCTTCAGGGTGCTTTGAGCGGTACAAAGCAAACATAGAGAGAAGATGTGTATAGGTGTCGACTATCGTGGGACCGGGAGGTCGCCGTGTGCTGGAAAAGCCGGAGATCATCAGATCGTAAGGAGGGCGAGAGTGTTTTGCTTGACGTTATATCCCGTGGCGATGGAGGTGATTGAAAAGGACTGTAGACGAGAAGTCGCAGGATGATCGGAAAAAAGGCGCGTGTCATCCGTTTTGCACAAGTCCTTCTTTCCCCTTCGCTTCATTACCACTGTTGGAATATTGAATCCCTTCCGGAAATGCAGGCACAGTACCTCCCAGGTTGAACAGACAATGTCGAAGAATTGGAGGTGAACATAGAGGGACGCACGCAGGCGGTGGAGTTGCTGATGGCGAGTCTATGGATGATTTGTTTAGCACGTCAGGGCACTGGTGGAGCCGCCGAGACGTGCACTTTCTTCCGTGCTACCGAAGTTATTCAATATCCGGCGTTAGATGCGCACCAATCAAAGCGGATTTCGGTAACGCCAGGGTCGGAACTGTTCATCCAATGTAATACGGCGGTGGATCCAGGCGCAAGACTCTGCATAGCGGTGACAGCGGAGCATCAGAATGTTCCCAACGAGTCCTTGGACACGGAGCCGTGGCACGAGCTGGATCAGGAGGTGTATGCGGGAAGGCGTCGGGCGTCTAGCAGACATGGTGAATCGACGGCGAACAGAAAAGCCAGCTGTAAATGAATCAACCGCAGTCGGTGGCAGGAGTCCGGGCAGGACCACTGCTCCCAATTAGGCAGGCCGTTGGTTGAATTCAATTGGCACGCTTCATCAGTACTTCTCGCAGTGAACCCCGGTCCATATGAGCGCGGAAGGGCAGGAAGATAGGGGCAAAAGGGCTCTTCACTGTTGAGATCTCCATCGATCAACTCTCATCTACCCTGTTACGTAACGGGTCTAAGAAAGACCTCTTCTTCGCGATGATACAGTGGTTCCGGTTCCTCTACCTATTGCACCTCGTCCGCAAACACAAGCCGATCCAACGAGCCCCCAGCGGCATGATCGTTGTCCTCAACGGCTTCCCCGGCACGGGAAAACACACCATCCTTAAACGACTCCGAGAGCTCCTGCCCGCCAACAAATCCTCCCGCCTGATGGACAACCACCTCCTGATCGACCCCGTGCAGGCGCTCTTCCCCGACCGAAGCGACAACCACCACGACCTCTGCCGTAGGATCCGAGACGTAGTCTTCCCGTGCATCAGCAAGCTCGCGCAGGAGGGCCACGTCGTCCTCATGACGGTGTGCCTGGCCGCCGACAACGATAAGGACGCTGCCTTCTTCCGCGAGCACCTCGCCCTGGTGCGCGGGACTGACGTGCCACTCTACTGGGTCAGCACGTTTTGCGACCAGCAGGCCCTGCTGGAGCGCGCCCAGAGCCCCGAGTGTGTCCAGTCAAGCAAGACGAAGCTGACGGGCCCGGATATCCTTCGGGGGCTGGTGAACACGCACCGCCTGCTTGAGCCGGGAGAGTTGAGTGGCGGATTGACGAACCTGGTCGTTCGTTCGTTGGACACGGATGGGGAGGCCGACGAATCAGCTCGACATCTGATGGAGATGGTTGGTCTGCCAAGTGGCGCCGTGGCTGGGCGACCTGTTGCGTGCAGCATGAGATAGTGAGTGTGACTCGACGTGTCAAGACTATTTCTTGTGCTCTTTTTCTTTTCTTACCCGTTTTCCTTGCACCCAGGTAATTCATAGGCCCTTGGGACCTTGTCGTGTTAAAGGTAGCGGGCCTTGCCGTTCGCCGGCCTTACTTATTTGAAACTCAGCCTGCTACAATTCTTCCATTCATCCATCGCAGTCTTCTTAAATTTCCGACTCTCTAAGCTATACGAGCAGACACGTATGCGCGCGTGCAATATTTGTTGGGTTGGGAGGCCACGGGAAGCTCCCGCCAATATGTGTCCGGGACAATGGCCCGCAGTTCACGAAAACCCCGGACCAGCCATTCGGCTGCCGTAGACGGGACCACTCTGGTTGCATTTGTAGCTGAGTGAAATCGGGAAGATCAAACGTTTCTTTCACCACCACCGTGCCATATTCTTCTTCTGGTATGACTACCCTCTTCATCTCTCTGAACGAGTAAACCCACCCTGGAGACGGTTCTGAACTCGCCGTATCGACGTCGACGCGTACGTTGCATCCTATATGCTCTTGGAAGGCCCACAACGACGGATCAAAGGAGTGGTGAAAAAACATGATCACGTACGTCGCTTTCGGTCTTGTTGGAAGCACAATTTACACAAGGGTTGCAGGTAATTAGCTCGCTTCACATATGGCTTCGCGTCGAGTAGCTCCCAGGAATCGGAGGATCAGCAGCTCTACCTGAATCGCCCGTTCCAGTATTCCGGTGCTCGATGGATGTGAATGCCTTGAACTATTGCAGGTTTTCGTTGATGCCAAATGACAGCGCAATAGGCTCGTCATCCAAGGACCAATCCAGTGAGGCTCTGATTGCACTCCCGAGTTTCAGAGGTATGATAGTGGTTCTATTCCCCCGGAACGGATTCTTACCGTTGGCCGATATTTGATTGTTTCCTTGACGCCCTCAAACATTCACAGGATCGGCCACTCTCCAATTCGTTCCGTCGAGGGAGAAGACTCCATGCCATCCATCACCCACACAGTACTCCTCCGCATCCTCGTTCCTCGGCGGAAAACCTCGACTTCACCCTATCCAAGCCGCCCAGGACAATCACCGCACTCGGCGCCGTTCGTGCACATCTGGACGTCGCTCACTTTTTCTGGCTCTCCTGTGATTATTGCAGGCAGGCCTTGGTCAGCGGCGCCATGCCGTATTTTTACGGATCCGTCGACGTAGGTTTCATGTTGGAGCTACCCTTTGGGCAGCTGCAGTCGTCCAGCGATCGTTGGTGTGGTGCTCAGGCAAAGGAGATGTCTATACCTGAAGTCATATCAAAGTACCTTCAGGAGATGGGACAGGTGGAAGAGTACAAGCTTCATGGACCCGAACTCAAGGATGTCACGCCCGTGACAGACAATATGCGACCTGCTTTCCTGCGTACTTTTCACATCGGAGACCTACACGTCCTTCGATCCATCCCCAAGCTGGAAGAGGTTCATGTCCAGCTATTCAAAAAAGAGTTCCGGGAAGTGAATGTTCCCGCCTTTCCGTTTCTAATTGAGCGATCTGGCTGCTCCTTACGCGAGATCACCCTTGAAGATTGTATTCTGGGGGTGAACAGACTCATTTCCTTTCTTCGGAATCGCCGAACCTTGAAGATCTCGCACTATGTTTCACCGTGTGGAACGATAGGATGAATTCCTGTCTTTTGGAGATTTGACCTTCTATGCACGGTCAACGGAGGAGAAGAGGGAGAGGGAGAAAATTTAGTGCTCCGCTTGACGGAACTCAACGTCAGCGTTCAATTCGCGCACGGTGCCTTCAATGTCGTTCCTGAGGGACACCTCGATTGACGCAGTCGAAAATCGGCGGAATCACCAGGTGGCGGGGGGTTCGCGAGCGTTGAGGTGCGGGATGCTGTTCTGGTTCAGGAGGATATGGTGGTTTCCCCTGTAGCAGGGAACGTGACTAGGTTGAAGGAGGAAGGAATGGAGGTGCTGTTCCAAGTGATTGGAGTAAGGCTGACGATGAGTCTCCTCTCGCCACCGTGCGTATGATGCGCATCGATCTGTATTCCAAGGGTCCTCCATATCTGCAAAGACAGCATGTCTGAGGAACTTCTGTGGTACGGGATGGAATGAAGGAATTTTTTTCCGAAACTGTAATCGCTCCTCGCTGATTACTGCTCATCAAATTTTATCAAAGGCCGTCAAATGTTACACGTAGATACAATGTGTATTACAACGGAAGCTTCGAAATACGTACGGAATGAATCTCAACCTGACGCCGTCCCATTGTAAACGAGTTCGCCATCTCCTCTAAATAAATAAGTTCTTCAAGTAATGCTCCAAAGGAGAACCCAAGCGCAAGAGCAGGGAAACCGCATGCCTTGAGAATTGAATATGGTCATTGGAAAGATCTCCTTCTGGGCAAAAAATTAGTGGGGCTGCACTTTTGCGACAGGACAGTCAGATCCTCTGAAAAAGGGCGGAAAAGGAGAATCGAGGATAGTGGGTTTCGGTTTTCTCGTGTTTGAAAGAGTGCTTGATAGATGATGGATGGATTATCGCAGATCAGTGTGAGGCAACGAAACGAAGGTTTTCGTCCTGGTTCTGCTGTTCAACTCGAGTGATGTTGCATGAAGATGATGCATTCCTTGCAGGTATACTTAGCGTTGTTAGCTTGACAGGACCCGGGGGCATCTAAAAAATTGGAGATCGCGATGGGGCTCGTATACACTGCGAGATACGTACAGGATGGATTGTACCAGACGATGGTATCTGCAATTCCACAAGCTTTCCATGCCGCGTACATGAGAGTGAGGAAGGGACGGGCGGTGGACCCCAATTACTTGAAGACTCGGATCCAGTGCCTTCCAGGCGTTTTGGTCCTTGCCCAACACTGATATATTTTGGTACGGTTCAGTTTGTATCCACCTAAAAATTATATACTTCGCCACTATAAACTGAACTTCAGTGTTTGTACGGTCGTCATGGTCGGAAACGGAGTTCATGATTAATGAAAATTTGACGCTTGCCCGACGGGCCTCCCGACAACGATCATCGTCAAGCCATTGATATCGTAGAAGGGCAACTAGTAGCACCTCTTCATGAGCTATGTTGGCAGTCATTGTTTTCGCTCCTACGAGTGGCTATCAACGCTCTACAAGAGACTGTTTCTTCATACCGGCGCGTCTCCAAGAGTCTCGTCGATCCCAGCATTGCCCATCCAAAAAGAAGGCTCATCTGAAACTCTGCCGGCATCCACGGACGTTGTGATTGTTGGGTCTGGGATAACAGGCACAGCATTTGCGCGTACTCTGCTTGATGCGGATGGGTCGATGGAGATTGTGATGTTGGAAGCGAGGGATGCGTGCTCTGGGGTCACAGCGCGGAACGGGGGACATATCACGCCACCGCTATACCACGACTACCTCGACTAAGAAGAAACACAACACGGCTCAGAGGCAGAAAGGCAGATCATCAAGTCCGGCTCTCGCATCTGGACGAGATGATTGGCGTTTCAGAGGAGGAGGGTCTGACGGAAGAGAGTCAGTGTCGCCAGGTGGATTCGTATGACGAGTCTTTCAACGAAGACGCGTCCGAAGGAGCCAAGGAGAAGCTAGGGCGCTACTTGGAGGAGCTGCTGAGCTAGAAGGGTGGCTGGGGTACGACAGATGGGCCGGCGAGAATGCAGCTTGCGGATGGGGTGTGCGGGGTCATCTCAACGACGGGTGGGGCGGTGCATCCATACTGACTCGTCGCAGGAATCCTCTCAAGGCTGCTCAAGACGTACTCCACATTCCGGCTGTACACGCACACTCCCTGTCTCTCTATCCACGATCGTCCACATGCCTCACGGCGACATTCGCGCCAAATATATCATCCACGCTACTAACGGATGGACGTCCCACCTCCTTGCGCTGATGCGGGAAAAGATCGTTCCCGTACGTGGACATATGACCGCACAGTGCGCTGGAACGGGCTTGGTCGACGGATGGCTAGTTTGTGGTGTACCCAGGCGCATCCGAGCAATGGGACTGCCTACCCAATAACTGCCTGGCTCGGCGACACTCGGCAAGAACCCACACGCGTTTATGTTTGGTGGTGGTATTGAGATGGACACCGCATCCTTCTTTGACGCTGTCGGATGTGCTGATGACATCTTGAATTTCGAGCGTCGGCATACCTTAGTGGGGTACTTTGCACGGGAATATGTTGCCAATTCAATCACTCCCGATGTCAACGGAGCAAAGTTCGTGATCCAAGGAAGTATTATATGTAAGTGTAACAGTGACATACACTGATTCAAGGTGATAACATTCTAGGTAGAACCGTGTTGCAACTAGTACAACCCCCCTGAGGTTCTCCTTGTATACATCTAGTAACCTGTAGTAACGGGATGAGCAGGGGCTGTATGTACCATCATTTTCCTTCCACATCAAGTCTCCGTACTGACTAGAGTTGCTAGGGCTTCACCGGCGACAACTTTGGATTCAAAACGAGGGCTATACAAATCCTGCGCGCAGAGACAACAAGGTACATAGCTATAAGATCCCATAGTAATGTGCTGAATAACACTACCACTGAGAAAGACATACTATTCAAGCCTCTCCGACGTCACTATCATCGCTCCCATTGAAGACGGTTTGTCGATCGAAGATATCAAAGTCCCAAATCAACGAGCCTATACAGGTTCAAAGCCCGTCATACCATCCTCTCTCGCTGATACCCCCAGCGCCAGCCTCGGCGTTGATGGACTGTTGGAAACGCTGAACAGCACTCTTGGCACTGGATACAACCTCACCCCTTCTCTGTCATCCCTTCTCAAATCGTACATCTCGAAGGGACATGACTTTGGCACTGCATACGGTTATCTCCGCCCTATATGGTTTGACTGCGACTTGAACATCATCCAAGATTCAATGCGCACCTCTGAAGAGGCAGACCTAGAAATACGACGAGAAGCGCTGGTTGATGACCAGATCACCGAGGAGGGACTGACCATGCCCCCTAGACGCGTCTGGGATCTCTTCAGCAATAGGGTGGTGCCTTGGTGGGTTGCCTTGCATACGCCATGGGGGATATCGCATGCCTGGCTGGATAACAGTCGTCGCAGAAATGTGCTCACTCTCATTAATGGACGTCAATGGCCCGTGCCCATCCCAGAAGATGCCAACCTTGATCTCGTTCGTATTGAAATGCTTAATCTCGGAGCAGAGTATGCATGGTTGGATGTCCTCTGTTTAAGGCAGGAAGGGGGACAAAATGAGGATCTGCGCGCAGGGGAGTGGATGTTGGATGTGCCCAATATCGGAAATGCATATGCAATGGGACCAGTGGTATGCTACTTCAACGGGATTGGGCGGCCCTTGGAGCATGGTTTCGATTTCGATGGTGTTCGGAGTTGGTTCAAACGCACATGGACGTTGCAGGAGACAAGTGAAAATTGGACAATAGGCGGGGATATGGGAGACGAGCTGTTGAATGAGGAAGTACGGGAAAGATTCAAGTCGCAACTGGTATCCGTAGAAGGGGCCGCCTTGGATGTGGTTCTCTTGCTACAACTGTTGCAAGATCGCACGTCCGAGAAGGACGTGGATAAAGTTGCAGCACTGACATATTTTTTGGCATCCAAAGACACACCAGCACACAAAGAAACACGACCCACCACGTCTACCACTCACGGTTACACAACGATCAACACCACTTCAAATGATAATTCCATAGGAACAGGTGATCCAACCTTGACCATAGCACCGGCATACTCTGAGCTAGAGTCTGCTGAAGATGCTTGGACAGTTCTGGTGAAGGTGATGATGTGGCATCATCGTTTACGGATGCTCTTTTTGTATCATGGACCCGGGCCCGAAAGGAATGTATGGAGACCATCATGGCAGCAGGCTATGAACTGGACTACGCGCACTTTCTCAATGGAACTCAGCTTACTTTCTTCGGGCCCCTCTGTTGAATACAATATGGAGACGCGTAATTATTTATACAATGGTCGGTGCATTCAATCGGCACAGGTGCAAGGGCTGGCCATGCCGGGGGCGGCGCCCCGCAAAGGACGCTTGACTGTCCAAACCTGGTCCTGGTACAAAAGGAAGCATCAATACAAAATTTCCGCTGACCATCAATACCCAATACCGGATGGTGAATATTCATTGCTATGTGCCCCGGGCCGACATTTCACAAACGGGACTCCATGCGTTGTCGGGAGAATGCTGCCCGATCAAACGTTTCTGAAGACATCGGTGTTCAAAATCATTGACTGGCGATGGAAGCTAGTGAGGCCTTGGGAAAGTGTGGGTGCTAAAAAGTTGCGTACTATTCTTGGTTGAAAGTACTTAAACCAAAGTCAATTATAGTTTCTATATGTTCTTCGGGAAAGTGTCGCTCCTCGGCGCTCGCACCATAAAATGCACCGTGTATTGAATACTACCTCTAGAACTAAATCCATGTTCATTCCCTTCATGCCACTTTGATATAAGACAAATTACTCTTACAGACCCGTCGCAGCTAGCACAGGCTTGATAAGTTGTATCTTCAGGGAAAGCAAGAGATTGTAAGTCAATTTGGAGCTTACAAAAGTTGCAGAGAGGCTCAAAAACGGCATCGAGGGTGGGCTCACATTCAAGCTCCAGCCTGAGTCTTGGCTCACAGGCCATGCCACATAAGTACTCGCGAGTGGCTATCTCCCCTGTCGTCGTCTCCGTCTTCTCTACTCACCCCTTCCAAACCTCAACGGCTAATGTCAACTACATACAACTGTGTAGCATCGAACATAACACAGCGCTATTCTCTTGGACATCAGTTATATTCTCGGGATGAGGTGAGTTTCCTCCCACTGTTTACATTGGTAGGACTTGGAATCAACAGATACCAAGCTTCGAGGCGGTATTTTAAGCCGACACGTCAGCGAAGCAAAAAGGATTATGATACTATGTATCACCAGATACGTCTATTACCTGGAGATCAACAGCGAAGCAACAGGATCTTACCAGCACGTCGAGAAGAACGAGGAAGAGGCTGGTATTCTTTTGACGGAACTCGACAGAACATCTCGTTCATCGTCTCTAGCAGAGAACAAATCCGACTGGGCAAGAATGGTAAAACTTATCGCCGGTACTTCTCTGTAACTGCCATAGCATATACCACGTTGTCCAACAGTATAATCTGTTGCTGGATGCATCCTGTGAAAATGAGGTTAGAAGTAAGAATAAAACAATGATAACGGTAATTTATACCATCTCAGAGTTCGAGCTATCGCTTCCTCTTCGGCAATATGCCAATACAGCATCATGAGACGGCCGTCTAGTCTCACTGGTGACCCTTACCTCCTACTGAATGGCTCTTACTCTCCGTGTACCCTCTTGGCGCCTTCTCTTACCACATACGATGAACTCTGTCGTCCAAGGTATCATCAGCGAGCACTAAAACGAGAACGACTGCTTCGTCTCCAGTGTACATTCGTCGGGACCACACATACGACACGTCGCTCTCCAGCAGAATCCGCTTATTGATCATTTGTTCAAGTAGCTCGGCAGTACTGAGGTTTAATGCATGGCAAGCAATGCCAGTAACGCTGAAGTGGAGATTTAGAAAGTTCTCGAGGAGTCGGTGGCTGAAGGTTGAAGCAGTGAATGTGAAGCAGAAGATAGATGTCGGCTTGAAGGGTAGACGGTCGAGATAGACATATGATTCCGCCTCCCGTGTATGCAGTTGGAAGCACATCGGGCATGTAGGGGTAATGCAAGCCGATCTCATCAAGTCCAACACAAGATGGATGCAACAGTGCAGTGACAATCTCAGATTTGACGGCAAGGGTATATGACTTTGCTTCGTGTCTGGATGGAAACTATCGAGAGACGACAGCTTCAAAGGCACTGGTGAACGCCTGGCGTTGAGTTAGTAAGAAAATCAAAGCAAAAAGGAGAACGTACCGATAACGAATCGATACTCGCCCGTCTCTCGTCCGCCCTGAGCTTCTTCTATGTTCCTCGCATGAACACTTCCAGCTCGCACTACTACCGCCTCTACTCCCTCACCCTCATATACGCCCTTGACAAAGGCAAAAGTCGTCCCATACTCCCCTTCAGGGTGCTTTGAGCGGTACAAAGCAAACGTAGAGAGAAGATGCGTATAGTTGTCGACTATCGTAGGACCGGGAGGTCGCCGCGTGCTGGAAAAGCCGGAGATCATCAGATCGCAAGGAGGGCGAGAGCGTTCTTCTGGACGTTATATCCCATGGCGATGGAGGTGATTGTAAAGGACCGTAGATGGGAAGTCGCAGGATGATCGGAAAAAAGGCGCGTGTCATCCGTTTTTGCACGAGTCCTTCTTTCCCCTTCGCTTCATTACCACTGTTGGAATATTGAATCCCTTCCGGAAATGCCGGCACAATGCCTCCCGGGTTGAACAGGCAATGTCGAAGAATTGGAGGTGAACATGGAGGGCAGGCGGTGAAGTTGCTGATGGCGAGTCTATTGACGATTTGTTTAGCACGTCAGGGCGCTGGTGGAGCTGCCGAGACGTGCACTTTCTTCGGTGTCATTGAAGTTATTCAATGTCCGGCGATGGATGTGCACCAACGAAAGTGGATATTGGTAACGCACGCATCTGTTTATCCAAGGTAATGCAGCAGTGGGTCCGGGCACTGGGAAGGGAGGAAACGTGGAAGATCCTGCATAGCCGTCAGGAGGCGTAAGCCTGGAGGCGTCGGGCGTCCAACAAATGTGGTGAATCGAAGGCGAATGGAAAAGCCATGTTCGGTTTGGAATGAGTATGATGATAATGATGAAGGTCTAGAATGAATGAGTATAAGATTTAGAAGAAAGTGCAAAGCTAACGCACTAGACCGAATGCTTTGACACCAATAGTCGCCAATTCTCCCGCCTGCACTATCGTTTACCCATACCTTTGGCGTCCCAAAGTCTTTGACGATAAGAGGGTCGGATATTTCCGACGCATGATCTTAGAGTAGAGACGCAATGTTTTCCTTTTTCCACTTTTGTTCTGTTATACGAGAGATCTAATCAACGCCTTTCCTCTGCAGCATATACGCCAACATGTTCTGTTCATCCAAGCATGGACCATTCCCTCACACAGATAGCCCCCTGCAATCCACTCTCGACACCTTTGAGGGAAAGCTGCCAACCCATGGCAGTCCATCTGCGGAGATGCCCAAAACGCCAGATTACGCTTTCTTCACGCGCCCTCTCCCAAACTGGTCGTCGGCGACAGACGGAATGAAAAGTACGACTTGAGGAGCCTTAAGAGGATCCCAGTGACCAGCCGATATGGATGCACCACCCCGCCTGTCGTCGAGATGACCCGTCTGCGAGCTGCATTCCCGCCGGTCTTTCCGTCGTACCCCAGCCACCCTTCTCACTCGGCAGCTCCTCCAAGTAGCGCCCCAGCTTCTCCTTGGCCCTATCAAACAACTTGATAATCTGCTTCCTCGCCTCCGCGCCAGGTTTCTTCTTCAAATTACCTTGCTGGAAGTAAGGTCTACCCCCAGTCACAGGTTTCCTCATCCGGCTCTGCAAAATGTAAATATGTGTAAATAATAGATCTCCGGCAGCAACGGCATTGGGCAAGCGTCGACAAGCATGCACTTCGGATTTGTCGTTTACTGTCTTCCATTACTTCACAATCACCAGGACAGTCGTCTGTCTTATTTCTATTGCTACTACACAGGGTTCGCCGGAAATCATTTCGAATACGTCCCCCCAAGACATCAATAGCTCTACAGCCCTCGAACGAGGCAGCCCAGACGAACTACTTACCCCCAAATGACTCACCGCTATACTGGACGTTATTCAGAGCGATTCTCATCACCATCAACCCCTGGTACGCCCAGTAGCGCGTCAGTCCGTTCCTCAGCACAATAGCTACCCGTACGAAATTCGCTCCAAACTACGATATTCAAGGCACGAAACCACGCCAGGGACATAACAGCATTGATAATTGGAAGAAATCTACGAGCGTTGGGCTGCATACACGCCCCGAAACACTACCAGGAGCTCAACGACAGTAGTGGCGGCGTGCTAAAGTGTCAGAGATGTTTGGGTGTGCATTAGTGGCGCTGGCCCCTAACGTGCGCATGAAAGGCTGGTATTGGGAGTAACGACACGAGACTACGAGCAGGAAGGCAGGAGAAAATATTCACATGCAAACGGCCAACGACGACGACAATGGCGCTCTTTTGGACCTAAAATTACCATCCAATGGTACGATGGATGCCCTAAGCAAATGGCAACATCTCCACCGACAGAGTTCCTGCTGCTGCCCCCTCGTCCAAGACCAAGATTAGACGCTCGGTCTCCGTAGCATCAACAACACTTTTACATTGGAGAAGTTGTCACGTCCCACCATGGGCATTGTATCTTGATCTCGAGTCGCACGAAAGCCTTCGATGAGATGCTAAGCTTAGATTCCGGCGTCAGACTCTTACCAGTTGGTGATAGGTGATGCCATAACCCTGCCAGTGGTATACATTACGACGAAACATGCGCAGTTGAACACTCCAGATATAATTTGGGTAAGTTTATGCTCGACTACATTCATCGTTATCGCCTATTTTCGGTCTAGGTTTCTTTGTTGTTCACGTATCAGCCCACGAACTACTTGAGGAGGACTCGACTTGCTATGGTTGCGATGACCCCCGCTTTATCAAGAAAGCATTGGGCTGCATACACGTCCAGAAACCCTACCAGTACGTTAGGTATATACTAGTCTTCCGTAGGCAGACTCTCAAATCAATGACAGTCGAGATTTGAGGTATATACGGTGAGTAACGGGTATCTATGTGCAAAATGGTATGTGGATGTTTGTTGAACTATACAATGTGGTTTCCCGAGACCAAGGTACCTGTGCATATCCGAAAACACTGCCCATCTACATACAACAATATCCAGCAAGGTCACCTCGCCCCGGCACGCGGCGAGCACTTGTCCAGATGTGTAATCATGGTATGGCGGTGGCGTGATACATCCCCTGTTCCGCGCTGTAGCCCCAGAGGACGCATCCCTCGCTTGCAACGTCACAACCTCCAAAAATCCATCCGCATCCAGCAGCGTACGGGCAAACACCCGTTACCCAGACCCAAGGATCACAATGTCGGCGCATGTAAGGATTAGGATGATTTTGACTGGGCCACTCTTTACGCGGTAGGGAAAACTAGTCGTGTGCACAAAGAGAGATAGTGGACAGTAACCCCCAGCCTGTGAAACAGATGGAACAGAGTGGAAAGAGTTATCGCGCATGGTCGAAGTAGATTGCAAAGCGGAGGTGGCGGCAATTTGAAACTCCGACTTGCCTTGCTCTTCCGTTGTGAACACTGTTATTTATTCAATGCTCCGCGTCGTCCTGTTGTCATGGTGGAACTTTTCCGACTCTCCATGCTCATAGAGCAGACCCACTTTCAAATATGTTAAGTTCGGACAAGGATCCGGCTTTCAAGATCTCAAAATAGCATTAAGCGAGTCGGACGTTGACACATTATGCGCTGACCCTCAAATATGCTTGGTCGGGACGAAGATTTCGTTTTTGGGTCTCAAATCTACTAATTTCAGGACAAACATTAGCGAGAGGTTCCTGTGCCGTTGATGGATTCACAGTCGAGTCAGCCGTTTCCTCATGGGTTTTCGAAAGACGAACCATGTTTAATTTGACAACGACTTATTTGAGCTGCTTATACTCGAATGCACCTCGTCCTTGGACTCCTTCCTTCCCTGGTCGCTCATAACGGAACAAGTTAATGATGGAAAGAAAGGCTCGGCAACAACGATCATGTCTACGAGCAGCCAATGGGACTCAAACATTACAATACTGTCACCCAGGCAAGTCAAGTTGGTTTTCGAAAATTTTAAGTGCTGACGTGCGTAGGTCATGATGCTGGGATTTGTTTGTTTCGTGAGACCAGTTAGGCAACATCCATCCCTCCTTGGCGGCTATTTAACGCCATCCCTGCACAAGATGGTTAAACGGACTTGGCGCCGGTGGTCAAGTCGATTCCAAGACCAACTCTAACTCAAATTCCGCTCTGTATTCGACGTTTGCCGCTATGGGATTCTTCACTAGGTGAATATATTCCTTCCTACGTTTAGGGCACTTATCTTTATGTTTCCTCAGATCGGTCAACACGATGCTCGGACCGAAACTTATGCTCCTGATTGGCAGTATGGATTACAGCTTGTACATTGGAACCTATTGTGATTATCACCCTCTTATCCCTAGTTAATCGACGCTGATATTATTTCTAGAATCATGAACATTCATTCCAACGCCGACTTCGTCGTCAGCCATCTTTTAGATGTGCAGTGGTTTCTTATAGACTGCTCAGGGCTCGTTGATGACTGCGCAATGCACAACGCGAAATTTCTGGGGATTTTCTTGTCTATTTTCCACTTCGGTTGTGTTGTCTTTTACTATTGGGAGAAACCGAAAATCAGCAGTAAGTGCGCGAGCTTTCGTAACACACGACTGCGTGCTCATTCGTGTTCACAGGTCAACACTGTTGATAATGGGACATACGTGCGTTAGTGTTTTTAATCATCCTACTTTCTGCTTAAATTGTTTTTAGATTGAATTCCCGTCCTTACACTCATCGGTGTTCTCGTTCCGATATTCTTGGCGACTCCTGACAGGATGACCCGTTCCGATGGAACTACCCCGACACCCCTCCTGGAAGACCGAAATTATAGGTCTCTTCGTGACGTTGACATTGATTCAACAATCGTCCTTCTCTTCCCTATGTTCTTCGCTTCCAACTGGTTCTACACATGGCGTCAGTGCCCACCTCCCTTCTCTGGATCCATCTAACCAACACTTTAATAGTATCCAGAATTCAGCGGCTTCAACAGCGCCATCTTCAACATCCGCGCCCGAGGCTCAAACAACGGCCGCTACTGGATCTTCCAAATCATCGGGTCCATACTTATTGGTCTTCTCCTCGACTGAAAATCTATCAGCTGTCGTATCCGTGCCTATGTGATACCTCTTGATGCTTCAAATAGGTACATGAATATGCTCATTTCGGAATAGGCTCTTTTTGTCGGAGTTATTGTGTTTGCGTGTCAAGGATTATAATGATCTAGACGATGAGGCCATGTCAGTTCATCTATCTCATTAACTTTGATGTTTTCTCATGGCCTTATTTCTAGCGCGCGGATGGATGATCAAATACAGATACGTCCAACTGAAGCTGCCACTGCTGAGATAAAGCTGCCCAGGCGTCTTTATGATTTTCATGTTGGTGATTAAGGACACTTCATGACTGACGACTTTATTCCAGTATATTCGTATTGAATACTACCCATTTTCGTACTTACCATTGTAACATGTGCTGATGAAAAAGAGGGTTGATATATTGTTGGACTAGCCGTCTTCTCTCGAGATTACCTGGTGGATCCGACCTCATTTCTGGTGTGAATGAATTAACCGCTGTCGGTGGCAGGAGTCCGTTGATTGAATTCAATTGGTGCGCTTCCTCGGTACTTCAACTTGTTCGTGCTTCGATCACTAGCCTGAGAGTCTTCGAATTTCTTTCGGTTCGATCTTACGCTCCATCTGCAGGCTCGATGAGGAAGTCGCGACTTTTCCGAAGATGCTACATGCATATCTATCGTTACGCGACTAAAGGGAGCTGGGATCTTGATTCTTGTCCTTGAGTTCTACGTGTATCAAGGTTATCTAGGCTTCGCTTCTGTGAGTGATTGATTTGACGTTCTCGCTGGGGTCTGAGTTTGGCCCTATTTTGCAGACAACCATGCCCCGCAAGCGTCTCTATCGCTGTGATTTCTTCGGTCCGGAGAAGCTCACGACGCGTTGACAGATGTGCTTGAGCCTTGAGCGTGCATTGCAGGAGCTACAAAGCATTTTCACAAAAGATATTTCAAGCAAGTTTCTGAAGAGCTGTTCGACAACAAGAGCCCCAACACTCTGCTTGGTCTTATCATGTAAGTCGACATCGTCAAGCTATCTGATGGTATATCAGACTCTTACGTTTTAACAGCATTGAGTGAGATCACACCGCTGACTTCGTCATTTCTGGAGCCCTTTCCCTCCGAAGCTTCAAACCACGATACGACGGTCCACTAGTACAAAACTACACCTTGTTTATCTACAGAGCTCATTTCTTCGTCTTCTGTCGAAGACAAAGACTTATGCCCGAATCCCGATATCACGAAGCAGCTCAGATCACTCCCAAGGTTTTGCAGGACCTCGACTACTTGCTGCATTCCATCAATATCAGAACGCAGCATCACAACAAGCGGGGCAATCTACGTAGGAATCTCTGTGGGAATCACGAAGGCAGTGCGCTCATGGTTGCATCCCGTGGATGGGCCAATGGGCCTATACCATCACTTGCATTCAACTATGATGTTACCCGATTCTACTCGCTGCGCTCGCAATCAGTTCAATTACTCTCGATGTCAACGGAGCATTTGTGATCCAAGGAAGTATTACATGTAATCGAAACAGTGACACACACTGATTCAACGCGATAACATCCGAGGTAGAACCTTGTTGCAACTAAACCCCCTGAGGTTCTCCTTGTATACATCTAATCGTAACAAGATGAGCAAGCGTCGTATGTGCCATCACTTTCCTTCCACTTCAAGTCTCCGTTCTGACTAGAATGGTTAGTCCCCCACTGGCGACATCATTTGATTCGAGAGTATGGCTATACAAATCCTGCGTGCAGAAACAACAAGGTGTGTAGCTGTAAAATCCCATAGAAATGTACTGAATAACACTATCATTGAGATAGACGTACTATTCAAACCTCTCCAATGTCACCATCATCGCTCCCCTTGAAGACGGTTTGTCGATCGAGGATATCAAAGTCCCAAATCAACGAGCCTATACGGGTAGAAAGCCCGTCATACCATCCTCCCTCGCTGATACCCCCAGCGCCAGCCTTGGCATCGATGGACTGTTGAAGACGTTGAACAGCACTCTTGGCACCGAATACGACCTCACCCCTTCTCTGTCATCCCTTCTTGAAGCGTACATCTCGGATGAATATGACTTTGGTACTATATATGGTTATCTCCGCCCCTTATGGTTTGACTGCGACCTGAACGTCATCCAAGATTCACTGCGCACCTCTGAAGCGATGGACCAAAAAATACGACAAGAAGCGGTGGTTGATGGCCAGATCACTGAGGAGGGACTTCGCATGCCCCCTAGGCGCGTCTGGGATCTCTTCAGCAATAGGGTGGTGCCGTGGTGGGTTGTCTTGCGTACACCATGGGGAATATCACATGCCTGGGTGGATAGAACCCGTCGCCGAAGTGTGCTCACTCCCATCAATGGACATGAATGGCCCGTGCCCATCCCAGAAGATGCCAATCTCGATCTCGTCCGTATTGAAATGCTGAATCTCGGAGCAGAGTATGCATGGCTGGACGTCCTCTGTTTGAGGCAGGAAGGGGGCCGACATGAGGATCTGCGTGCGAGGGAGTGGATGTTGGATGTGCCCACCATTGGAAATGGATATGTAGAGGAAAAGGTGGTTTGCTACTTCAATGGGCTTGGTCGGCCCTTGGAGCATGGTTTCGATTCCGATAGTGTTCGGAGTTGGTTCAAACGCACATGGACGTTGCAGGAGATGAGTGACAATTGGACGATAGGCGGAGATACGGGCGACGAGATATTGAACGACGAAGTACGGGAAAGATTCAAGTCACAACTGGTATCCATGGAAGGGGTCGTGTTGGATGTGGTTCGCTGGCTGTTGCTGTTGCGGGATCGCACATCCGAGAAGGATGTGGATAAAGTTGCAGCACTGACATACTTTTTGGCATCCAACGGCACACAAGCACACAATGAAACACGACCCACCACATCTACCACTCACGATTACACAAAGATCGACCCCATTTCAAACGATAATTCCATCGGAACAGATAATCCAACCTCAACCATAGCACCGGCATACTCTGAGCTGGAGTCTGCTGAAGATGCTTGGACTGCTCTAGTGATGGTGATGAATGGGTATTATCGTTCAAATATGCTCTTTTTGTATCATGAACCCGGGCCCGAAAAGAATGCATGGAGACCATCATGGCAGCAGGCTATGAACTGGGATACACTAAGTCTCTCTTCCGCTCTTTATGGGCTCGCTCATCACAATATGAAGACGGGTACCTATTCATACGATGGTTGGTGCATTGAATCGGTACAGGTGCAAGGATTGGCCACGCCGGTACCAGCGCCCCCGCCGCCCCGCAAAGGACACTTGATTGTCCAAACCCCGAACGGAGGGGAGCATCAATACGAAATTTCCGCTAGCCATCAATACTCAATACCGGATGGTGAATATTCACTGCTACTATGCGATACCTATATTTTGGATACAAATGAGACTCCATGCGTTGTCGGGAAAATGCTACCCGATCAAACGTTCATAAAGACATCGGTGTTCGAAATCATTGACTGGCCGGAGGATATAGCGAAGTGGGCGAGTCTGGGTGTTAAAGAGTCGAATACTGTTCTTCGTTGAACTACTTGAACCAAAGTCGATTATCATTTCTGTATATGCTTCGGAAAACCATCACTCCTCGCTCCATAAAATGATATACCTTGCCTTGAATACTACTTCTGGTGCTAAAACCATGTTCATTCCCTCCATGCTGCCTTATTATAAGATGAATAATCTTACAGACCTCCATTGCAGCAAGCACGCTCCTGATAAGTGGTACCTTTCAAGTTTCCGGTGAGTCCTTCTGTCTCGCAAACTATGGTGAAAACAAATGACAATGAAATTCGAAACACATTCTATATCGATGTGTTATACTAACTAACGGCGTCCAATGAGAATGGGAAACCACGCGCAGGAAGCAAAAAGACTTGGGATAGTACTACTTTGCTCAACCGAAGAGAAATGTTAACACCTTACACTAAAGGACAGCAGATGCCACCAACGATTCCTAACTTTGAGTACGGTGTTGCCTCCAACTATGTGAAATATCTTAGTCTACGGGAGGATATTATTGTTTCCTGCAGGGTGAAGAGAACGATGAACACAGCTTCAACCAAGTAATCGATGCTCTTACCTATGTCATCGTCCTCGGCTCCGTACCAGTATACATACTCACAAGGATATTGATTCGCAAGGTTGAGTCCGTCTTGTGACCTCTGCCTAGGAATGATGCGACGAGAAGGATATCAAACACAACGTGTGTTTTGATAGACGGCAAAACATCTCGGTGGGCGCGTTGAATTCAGGCGAGGGAGGCAGAATGAGACTATAGTCGTGATGGTGAAAGGGAGGGATACACCTCGCCGTAATGGGACCCAGTCGATGGAGGACAAGAGCATTGACGATGACTATAGTGATCATGGTCAACATCACATCATAGCTGCAGGACCAACTTTTGGCGCAACATATACTGACAAGACTAAGGAAAAACTCGATCAACACCCGGTGTAGTTACATATGATCCGGCGACAACGAGACTAGTGCTTGCAGATAGCAAGTCAGATTCTCTCAGCGCGTCGTCTCTCAACGTTCAACATTCAAGCGGCAATCGGATAGCTTGACGTATAGCTTTCCCAATCACCTTCTCGACTCGGTGATGCTATCAGCACTTTTACTAAATCTTGTTGGACGGCAGCATGCTGATCGGGAGAGGGAGATCGTGCAATGCGGTTGTTGCCGTCGGGTTGGGGGTGCATTGATTGACCCAGTCTCCGATTGTGGCCTCGTCAAGGGCAAAACGCGCACCTGTTGTCCAGTTGTCCATTGTGGGGTGGGGGGGCGGAGTGGTACCTACACGCATCGAGCCGGAACAACGAAGCGCCATTCGGAATCGAGAAAGAGAAAAGGTTGGCGTTTGGAATTCTAGCTTTCCACCCGTACCTGATTTCAAAAGCGGCGAGGTGATACGATTACACAAGTAGAAATGATAAAGGCGAGTCGCGAGAAGGAATGGAAGAAGTGCGCATTGTACGGTTGTATGGACAAAAACAAATATTAGATCACAATGGAGAGGGATGGTTCGTATTTTCACCCAGTCCGATGTTCTGCGGTCAAAAACCTGATTTCTCCTGTGGTCGTTCAAACTTCCACCATAAGAGAGGCCATTCAACAATGTCTCCACCCTTTTTCTTCTAATAATTTTCCGCACCACCCATCCGTAGATCCTGCCAGAGCTATTGCAGTTCCCTAGCTGCTACGGCTCCTGCTTTTGGGTTCCTCTTCCCTCGTCAAGCTGCGGCTCGTGAAAGTTTGCCTTGAATGGAACGCCGCCCGTAAGTAATTCTATCGATGGGTATTCCTCGAGTCGTTGTCGGAATAGAGACGTCGATACCACTAGTTTGTTGGTTGGCGGAGTGGATACCTCCTGCGCTGAAGTTCGATCCTTCATCACGGCCGCGCTAGCGATCAAGTAGCCAGGAGGGGATTCATGCTGGGTCCCTCTCATAGAGGGTGTGGAGCCGTGAAAAGAGAGGGGAGTTGTGAACCTCTTGTGTGAAATTCCACGGGCAGTTCATCGTCTCAGGCTCCTTTAAAGTACCATACGTGAGGGTTCCCTACCTCGTCGATAGGTTCCGGGGTGATATAGCGCAAGGTCTATCGAAGAGCTGCGACTCGTGAAAGTCTGCATTAAATGGAACGTCCCCCGAGAATGATGGGTATTCCTGAATCCTCGAGTGGTTCGCCAGAATAGAGCTTGGTTGGCGGCGGAGTGGAGGCATCTTACGCTGAGGACGACCCAACCCTCCATCATGGCAGCGCTAGCGATCAGGAGGGAAATTCCGGGGCAGCTCATCATCTCTGGCTCCGGATCCTTTAAAGTACGGTCGTCTGGTATACGTGAGGGCGTGGTAATATAGCGTAAGATTATTCGAATACGACGCGTCTCCCTGACTGAGAAGGTTTCTAACTCTTCAGTCGTTAGGTCGTTTTGCTGTCGTTCGAAGACGAATTAGCGTTGGGTTTCCCGACAGTCCAAGGTCGTCCGGTGGTATATTCCTGTGCTCCTCACTTAGCCCATTGAACGATTTTTTCAGGTGAGCAGCACTTGCCTCTTTCTGCTCGAGGAATGTAGTTTGAACCGTCCACCCAAGGGAAGTTCAACTATCCTGCTCGACCTGCATCAGGAAAGTTTCCTCGGTCGCTGGTTCTGTTGGCGGATAGAACTTGAAGGGTGTATGCACACAGGAGTGTGGAGCATAGATGTCGGATCTCCCCTCCCGCAGTCCATCCCTGCACACCCTCCCTCCATACCCACCTCGCTCATAGCTTGTGGCAGCGCTGAACGGACTTTGTAACCCCAAATCGAGGAGAGGTCTATAAAAGGGTTAACGCTTAGTGAAAGAATGGAGAAAACATAATTCGCCTGAATAAAATAACGCGTCTTCCTTAGTGCACATCCCAATGTGACTCCGAGTCTCCCTTGTACCCTTTTCGTTGTCATAGGCGGCTTGTTTGTAGAAAATCAATATGTGCAAAAAACACGACTGAAATATTGAGGTTGGATGTTGAGGCTATTAGCGTCATTAAGGACGAGAGCGGGCGTGAGCGACCCGAAGATCTACTTGAAGTCAGCCAAAGAGAAACATAACTATGAAGATATGACTCACTTTCAACTTCTAGCTTCTAGCTGCAACTTCATCCACCTTGTTCCACCCACCTTTCACAACCTGTACTTGCGCCTAGGGAATCTGGGTTAACTTATTCCTAGAAAAAAGATCACGTTAAAGCTGAAAACTGGTTGGACGTCGGTATAATTGTACCATGTCAGTATATACCCATGGCCCTGCTAAATTTACGGAGGTTTTCCCTCCGCCTGTTACGCTCGACAGTCTCGTTGAACTGTGTCTCGATAATGTTGGCTCGTACGATAGTCATGGTAAGAAATGGCGTTGATGACTAAATATGGAACGAAATTTTCACGCTTATCCGTCGGGCCGTGTTCCCTGATCCTGACGATGATCATCGGCAGCCGTTACAGTGGCCTGATATCGTCGCGGGAAACTGCTTGCCAGTGAAAACCCGAGGTGTATTTATCATCGACAACCTCTGATGGTAGCACTATTTTCGGTCCTACGAGTAGCTATCGATGCTCTACGAGAAATTGTCTCTTCGTATCGCCGCGTCTCCAAACGGATAAAACAGTCTCCTGGACTCCCAGTACCCAATCCCACTACTCCGTTCTGGTCGATCCCAGCATCGCCTATTCAAAAAGAAGGCTCGTCTGCATCTCTGCCAGTATGCGCGGACGTTGTGATTATCGGGTCTGGGATAACGGGCACGTCGTTTGCGCGTACGCTGCTTGATACGGACGGGTCTTTGGAGGTTGTGATGTTGGAAGCGAGGGATGCGTGCTCTGGTGCCACAGCACGGAATGGAGGACACATCACGCCGCCGCTATACCACGACTACCTCGATTTGAAGAAGAAACACGGCGCAGAGGCAGCGAAGCAGATCATCCAGTTCCGGCTCTCGCACCTTGACGAACTGATTAGCGTTGCAGAGGAGGAGGGCTTGACAGAGGAGAGCCAGTGTCGCAAGGTGGATACCTATGATGTCTATTTTGACAAAGCTGTGTTTGAGGGAGCCAAGGAGAAGTTGGGGCGCTATCTGGAGGAGCTGCCGAGCGAGGCGGGTGGCTGGGGTACGACGGAGGAACCGGCGGGGATGCAGCTTGCAGACGGGGTGTGCGGGGTCTTCTCGACGACGGGGAACACGGTCGCAATGCATCGATATCGGCTCTTCACGGGCATCCTGTCAAGACTGCTCAATACGTACTCATCATTCCAGCTGTACACGCACACTCCCTGTCTCTCCATCCACGACAATATAGTCCACACACCCCGCGGCGATATCCGCGCCAAACACATCGTCCATGCTACCAACGGATGGATATCCCACCTCCTCGCGCCAATGCGGGGAAGGATCGTTCCCGTGCGCGGTCATATGACGGCACAGCGCGTTGGAACGGGCTTGGACGGTGGATGACAGTCACTGGATGGCTCAGTAGACAGTCGTTAGTGCTCCTGTGGCCACGCACCTCCATCCCGGCCTGGGGCTAGCACATCGCCACCAGAAACCTGGTTGTGGATCATGCCAATGATGCAGGTCCTCGCTTGAATCCTGGACGCTTCTTCGATAGGCAAACCATGTGTAATTTGATGGCTACTTATCCGCGCTACTTATACCCGCACGACCCTCGACCCTTTTCCTTCCTCAATCGGTCACGGCACACCCGTCGTCGACATCGAGAAAGGCTACGCTGGGAGCTGTGATGAAGGCCACGATGCCCCAAAAGTCTCCCAGCAACCAAGGGTCTGTATTACAACCCCGTCACCCAGGTAAGTGAAGTTAGTTTTTGAAGATTTTTCAATCTCTGACCTGTGCATAGGTCGTGATGTTGGGTGTGGTTTGCTTCATGGAACCAGGTAGGCGACATCCAACCTTTCTTGGCGGCTATTTAAAATCATCCCTGTATAGGATTGTTCAACGTTCTAAACAAACTGGGAGCCGGCGGTCAAGTCGATTCCAAGACCAACTCCAACACGAATACCGCTCTGTATTCAACGTTTGCTGCATGGGATTCTTCGCTGGGTGCATAAGTTTTGTTTTCTTCACGTTTGGGACATTTATCCATATGTTTCCTTAGATCGGTCAACATGCTCGGACCAAGTATGGGTTACAGCTTATACGTCGGATCATACCTGTCATTACTACCCTCTTATCCCTAGTTAATCGACGCTGATACTATTTCTAGAGCCATCAACATTCACTCCGAGGCTGGTGGCTTTGTCGCCGCCGCAGGAGCCATCCTTGGAATGTGCGCTAGTCTTTTATGGACCGCACAGGGCTCCTTGATGATGGCGTACCCCACCGAAACGCAAAAGGGGAAGTTCATCGGGATTTTCTGGTCCATTTTCAACCTCGGCGGTGCCCCCGGAGCATCTGTTGCTGCTGGGAGAAATTGGAAATCTGCGGTAGGTGCCCGAGCTTTTGTAACACACGACTGCGTGTTCATTCGTGTTTACAGGCCAACGCTGTTGATAATGGGACATATGTGCGTTAGCGTTTTCACCCATCCTACTTTTTACTAGAACAGTTTTCAGATTGGATTCCTCGTCCTTACACTCATCGGCGTTCTCATTCCGATGCTAATGGTGAATCCCGACAAGATGATTCGTTCGGATTAAACAAAGGTTACGACGCCCCGACACCCCTCCTGGAAGACCGAAATTATAGTCTATTCGTGACGTTGAAGACAAATCCAATGATTATCCTTCTCCTCCCTATGTTCTTCGCTTCAAGCTGGTTCTACACACGGCGTTTCTGTGAATTCATCTAACCAACGCTTCAATGCTATACGGCGCCATCTTCAACATCTGTGCCCGAGGCTTGAACAATGTATGCTACTGGTTCTCCCAAATCATCGGCTCTGTCCTCATTGGTCTCCTCGATCGAAAATCCATTAGTCGTCGTATCCGCGCCTACACAGGATGGACCGTCCTCTTCCTAATGGTCTTCGTTGTCCACATCTGGGGATACTTCTACCAAAAGCAGTACACACGCGAGAGCATCGCACCAGAGACGGAAAAAATGGATATCTACGATCACGGATACGCCGACAGAGTGTGGTTTTATATCTTCTGTGGGATTCTCGGTGCGATGTGGCAGACGACGGCGTACTGGCTTATGGGTGCTATATCGAATGATCTGTCAAAGCTGGCATTCTTTGCTGGGTTCTACAAGTCGATCCAGTCAGCTGGAGCAGCAGGGATATGGCGTGCGGACGCTGTCAAGATTCCGTAAGTTTTCTCTGACACTTTATTGTGATCTCTCCTCATGACGCTTCACATAGGTACATGAATATGTTCATTTCCGAATGGGCTCTCCTTCTTGGAGGTCTCGTGTTTGCGTTACCCATGGTTATTCTCCATTTCAAGAATCATTCTGATCTAGATGACGAGACCATGTCAGTTCATCTATCTTATTAACTTTGATGGTTTCTCATGGCCTTACTTCTAGCGCGCGGATGGATGATAAAGGACATATACGTCCAACTGAAGCTGTCGCTGCAGAGATAAAAGCTACTCAGGCGTCTTTATGATTTTTATGTTGCTGATTAAGGACACTTCATGACTGATGACTTTATTCTAGTATATTTGTAAATACTACTCATTTTCGTGCTTGCCGTCGTACAATGTGCTGATGAAAAAGAGGGTTGATGTATTTTGGGCTAGTCATCTTCTCTCGGTGGATCATTTGTGCTGTAAATGAATTAACCGCAGTCGGTGGCAGGAGTCCGGGCAGGACCACTGCTCCTGATTAGGCAGGTCGTTGGTTTAATTCAATTATCGCGCTTCTTCAGTACTTCAACTTGTTCACGCTTCGGTCACTAGCCTGAGAGACTTCGAATTTCTTTTGCTTCATTCTTATGCTCCATCCGTGCTTGAAGAGGAGGTCGCTACTTTTCCGAAGACGCTACACGCATATCTATTGTTACGCGACCAAAGGGAGCCTGTGCTGAACCTTGTCCTTGAGTTCTACGCGTCTCGAGGTTATCTAGGCGCTTAGGTCACTTTTGCACCTGATCGATTTGAAGCTCTCGCCGGGGTCTGAGTTTGGCCTTATTTGCAGGAGTTATGTTTCCTGCATATATTGGTGGTGCGCAAGGTCCAAGCGGCTTGATCAAGTTCCCACGCACAGCCACGAAAGGTTGATTGGGACAATCTGTTGCTGACCGTATCTGCCTTCAATAAAATTCATAAATTCATAACAAAATTTGTATGGTGTTTTTTATATTATTGGGACACATTGGCCAGAGGAAATGATAAATGGCACACCCCTTCCGGTGTTTTTATGTATAATGCCATGTTTTTAGTCTATATCTCTGCTAGAAATTGAAGAATAATAAATCCCTCTGACTGTTTTGTTACAAGGAAATACTCTAACCATCCTGCATTGCTGCATCAAGATAATATTTAGATGCAGAGCTTATTGCAATTCCTCTGCCAAGAGGTTATGATGCCTTTGATAAATAAGCATCAACATCACGATCAAGAAGCGTCTCAACACGTGTACATGCATTTCAACACGTTCTACATGCTTATTTCAATATGTTCTGGCCTGTTGCATAGATAATTTATACCCAGTATCTCAGAGGTATGATAAATTAAATTTACAAGCACTCCTTATCATGGAATTGTTGCTCATGATACATCCTCTTTCTAGGAAGTTCTTTACGTGCTGTGCAACATGGCAACATCAAAAAATGACCATAAAACCCAAAGAATAATGCCGAGGCAGCGCGCTAACCTAGCCAATGCTCGCCGAAGTCGTCATCCTCCCCAGTCTGTCTCTGCACACCACGCGATTCTCTCTCAGCGCCGTTCTTCTCTCAAGCGCAAACTCAGCCATCGAAACTCTGAACGGTCATCTCAAAAAAAGGTTAAACGTCTAGAGAAAGAGCTGGAGTCAGCTAAGGAGCAGGCTACCTTTTTATCCTCAGAAAACAAAGACCAGCAACTCCGTATTCATGCGCTCGAGCAAGAGGTTGACTTCCTTTGTGAAGCTCTAAAATCTAGGGAGGAGGAGGTCACATACTGGGTGACTCGATTTCACACAAAAAGTCATGCTCTCCAGTGCTTGAACCACTGTATTATCTTTGTTTCCTCAGAGCTGGATGAGGCTCGCAAAGCAGAACTCCAGGCAAAGACTTCTGTCAATAATCTTGCTCAAGCCAACCATGAATCTGATGTACTCATATCCCAGCTTCGTCGACAGCTTGTAATCTCAGAAACAAAGATCTCCTATCTCTCTAGTCATGCTGCACAATCTCAGAAGAAGATACATGCATTGGAGACGAAGTATAGAAGGTCCATACGTGATCGTGCCAAAGTCGTCACCCGAGTTGAAGCACAGGCAAAGAAGCGGTATACTACCTGGACTCTATACCATAAAGGTGCCTATACACCAGTTGCATGGCGGCTAGCTTGGGTGCTGGTGAAATCCGGATGCTCGCAAGAGTCTGTTGGCCGTGTTATCCATGAAATTGGAGAGAGTGCTGGATTGACCGTGATTGGTGAAATGGATCGCAGGACTGTAGAAAGGACAATTATTGAAGGAGGAATTGCATCCCAAATTCAACTAGGACATGAAATGGCAGTAGCAAAACATTAGTCCCATTTATTTTTGCAACTGCACTATCTAACCGAAAAATGATCCCATAAGATTTTACATGCAGTGGAGATTCTACGACTCACCGAAGTATCAATTATAATTCGATGCACATAACCATATGTGCCCCATCAGATTACTCCAATCCTCATTCCAAACTGACACCCAAAACCCATCTCGTTGATGTCCGTGCTTCTGTAAATCACACCAGCGAAATGCAGGTCTCCGAATGGCGGGCGGTAATGACAGACATCTCCCTCACATTCCAGCATAGTCCCTTGGCACAACGTGAGCATCTTACTTTTTGTGTGGACAATTTCGCTCGAAAGCTTCGAGGTATGCTCAGTGATCATGCCAGCGATGTAAAAAAAACCTTCTGACTTCTGATGGAGTGGAAGCAGTATGTTATACGCACAGGTCTAGGCTTCGATAATATCCTTGATCTTGATCTCTCGGAGCTTTTGGTCATCCTTGATCCCACTGAAGAACAAATGATTGAAGAAGCTGGTGGACGAGTTAGCTGGACACAACTTTCAGATGTTGACCGGAGCTTACATCAATCAAAGATGATGGAAAGGCTTGCCTATGAGGTTGGGGCACGGCTATTTGATGAGAAACCCGAGGAGGAGAGGCATGATCTGGAGCTCATGTTTTGGGGAGGATGCGTGGCACATAAAGATATGAATGTTGCAAAGGGAGGATGCGCAAGGATGGCTGCTGCCTGGGAGAAATCTGAGTTGGACCCACCTGTTTCCCTGCCAAACAAGAATAACGATGCGGCAATCCATCTCTCAGAGGTTACGGATGGGACTTCTGCTGTGGTACGACGTGCCTTAGATGTTTCATCTCGTGGAGGCATAAAGCTAACATCGATTGCTGGCTCCCTATTCAACCACAAAGATGAGAAGAAAGGGCAGCAAGATACTCAGCTCTATCATCGCCAGCATTGAAACGGCTACCGCCCCACTCAATTTCCAAACACATCTAGTGTGCGATACCAAAGCCATCTCCTGGCAGCCACAGATCTTATAATAAACGACAAATATTACGACCAATACGTCGAGGATATCATTGCATTCTCAAAGGAGAAGCCTGGACTCAATCATCTAGAGCAAAACTTTCAGAAGGGGATACGGGATAGTGCAACAAAGGTTGAACTCACTGTGATGGGACTTTACTCTGAGATCTTCAGCATCCCCTACATCAGATACATCCAAGGCACTACACAGGGAGTTGTCAACCACCTAACTTTGAAAGACTATCATGAAACTGTCAAGGCTCACCATCGTCATATCCTTGCTTCTCTGGACATGGTCATCAGTCCTTCTATCGCTTACACAACCAATACTTTGGATGGACAGCCTTGGGAGCACCCCAAATTCATCTACAAAGCAATATATCTTATGCCTCAAATGCCAAATCTGCAGGTTATCTTTGCCGAGTTTGTTGAAGGAGCGTTGGAGACCTGGGACCGTTTCACATCAGAATACGCTGTTGGAGGACTCATTGACACCGCATCTGATGAAGTCTTAGACTCAGCATTCATGCCTGCAACAAATGATGCGAACGAGGGTGCACTTGGATCAGTCATACAAGTTACCGCACGAAATAACCCCTCTCTGACAATAGCCCACACAGCGCAGCTCGCATCTTTTTTCCGAAATGAAACACAAACTCACATGGATCGTCACTACACCCCAGAGGACCACCGTTATATCATGGCTGCTGCACGAAAGCTGGATGCTAGTGGGATTGAGCAGCAACGACGGGATGCCCTTGTCAACGCGAACTTGGAGAAAGTGAAGATGAATAAGGAGAAGCAAGAGAAGACTAGGGCAAGAGTGGAAGCTATCAGGAACCGCCTAGCCGATACAGCAGTGATTTTGAAGCGGGACAACCTCTTTTCCCTCGGCATCGATGCCCTGAATGATCAAATTGATCTCCACCGGCAGGCAGAACGCGAGGCCAATGTTACAGATTGCGCAACTCCTGCAAAGAGCAAAATGACATGCAAAGTCTACAAGCTATCGGCTCTGCATGCAGCCCTCACGAAGCTTGATGGATCAACAGTTGTGGATGGAGAGCTTGGACCTGCAAAGGTGAAGGAATATATGCCGGGATCAGTCCTAGTGCGGGAGAATGACATCCAGGAGGATGAAGAGATGCTATCTCAATGATTATCCCATTGCTCCCTTCCAGTAAAATTTTATATCATGCTTAGACTGATTTTTTTGTGTCTGAGACACTTCACTTTCTTCAAATGCCTTAGTAGTAAGACAAGTATGCCATTATTTCGGAGCAAAATTCATTAGATATGTACCTACGAGGTATAATTACATATCCATATAATTGTTGATGTGTGTGCTGGTGGGGGAGCACAGTTTCGAGGCAGGAGGAATGCAGCGACATGTCTTTTCGCCAAATGGTAGTGTGGGAAATTTACATAAGCGCACATGACACGCATGGGCATTGCGCACCACCACATATATAAACCAGAAAGTGCCTTGGCCACGATGCAACCATGTTCCGCAAGCGTATATATTGCAGTGATCTCTTCAGTCCGGAGAAGCTCACATCAACGGATGCGCTTGAGTGTGCGTTGCAGGAGCTTCAAAGTATCCTTACAAAAGATAATTTCAAGCATGTTTTCCAAGAGCTGTTTGACAACGAGAGCCCTGATACTATACTCTTGGTCTTCTCATGTAAGTCGACATCGTCAAGCTATCTGATGGTATATCAGACTCTTACATCTTCACAGCATTGAGTGAGACTACATCGTTGACTTCATGGTTTCTGGAGTCCTTTCCTTCAGAAGCTGCAGACTACAATGTAACCGTCCACTACAAGACTATATTGTGGCTATCTACGGAGCTCCTTTCCTCCCCATTTGTTGCAGATAAAGATTTATGTGCCCGATATCATGAAGCAGCTCAGATCGCTCCCAAGGTTTTGCAGTACCTTGACTCCTTCCTGTGTTCCGTCGATATCAGAACGCAGCATCATAACAAGAAGGGCAAGGTGAAACCATCCCAATGGAAGCTCCCGCAAGTCAAACAAGACGACGGTGCCTCGACTTTGGTCGAAAAGTATTTTGATGTCCTAAACATCAATATCCCTAAAACATTGAGCCAAGCAGCCATCCTTGTGGATCATATTTTACAAAGTCAACGGGATACTCTGAAGGTAAGTGTCGCTCTATCTGCAGGCTACTCATTGAAAGTTCAGGCGCGCCCAGTTTTATTTAAAGCTCCTCCGGCATCCTGAGATATCTACATCTCTCAAGGAATGCTTTATCGTCTCTGCATCTCCAACAGAGCTGGAGAAGAGCACTTCGGGGATTGTGGCCAAGTTGCCCTCTGCATATCCGATTGTCCAACTGATGAAGTCGTACGTCTTCATATTCTTTTACGAAATGATCTTACCTGTCTATCAAGGGCGTTGTACTTTGATACTGCTGATGGCTTTGGCGACTGGACGGTTGTCATATCCATGAATGCAGACAAATTTCTGCGGAGAGCCCACAAGAAGAATCTCTCCGCGTTTAACGCTTTCGTAGAGAAGATAAAGTACGTGTCGTATTTCATGCATGTATCACCCACGCTTATCGGAACTACAGGGAACTCTCTTGTGGTCATTTTACTGACGACAATCAGAAGCGTTTGTGTGGAAGTGCGACTGAGGTTCCCGTCTTCTCGGCAAAGATATCTCGCAGTCTGAGACTCGTTGTAAGAAATCGGTTTCTTATCAATCTTGGATATCACTCATGCCCCCTTGTAGTATCAAATAGATATAATCCCAGATGATGATGTACGTTCGAAAGATAAATTGTAAAACAAATTACTAAACTACCTTGAATCATTGGCAGAAAGAGACACAGGGTAAGTTAATGTTCATGTCTCTTTGCTTTCTCCTCACAGTCCTTCAAGCCGTCAAAGTTTTCGGTATCTATACCCATGCTCAGATCGACAATCGTCTCTGGAGTTTGATCAGTAGTCAGCTGCGAAAAAAAGGAAAGGAATACCAGAGGAGGTATCGTTTTCTCGCCTCAGTCTAAACGCATGTAGCCTTAACACAATGATGTAGATGTGCGGTCAGGGGACATGCAGATCAAGCTCCAAAGGACATTTTCACTCCGACGTTCTTCCCTTTGCTACCTGAAGTGTCACCTTCAGAGACTGAAGATATACCGGATCTACGTCCCGACGAAAAAGCCCAGGTTAACTTCACATTTTTTATTCCTTTGAAACAAACATTGACCGCTGTTCCTCTCAGAATCATGCGAGACTCATGTAAGCTGTATAGAGGGGTGCCCAGTGCCAATCGCTAACCCCCCTACAGCATTGAGAAATATGTCACACTCTCACAGGTATGTTTTGGTACTTATTTGCAGATTGACCGTTTAACCATGAAGGCAGCCCTTTTTGGATAGTATGTACCTGTGTGATACCATCCAAAAAAGTCGTATCTGATTCGTCTTGGTAGCTATCCTAGCAGATGTTGATGCTACTTTCCCTTATATGGTTTCATGTGCCACCATCTTTGGCTCTCCGTATTCATTTATGGATAGCATGTATCCACAGCACTCAAGAGAAACGTATTATAGAGCATCCGAAGTCCTGCTACGTTATAGGCCGCAGCGGCACAGGGTATGCGCAAACAGTTCGTTGGTTTCATTCTCTTGTTCACGCCTATTTAACATAGGAAAACTACAACCATGCTGTTCAAGATATTGCTCATCGAGCGGACATCCCAACCCATGGCGTCGGATTTACCTCGCCCTCATCAAGTCTTCGTCACGAAGTCTAGAATGCTTGCTATGAAAGTGCAAGAATACTTTGCGAAGTTGGCCGGCTCCTTGGCAATGGCATCACGGACGCCTACTGACGTGCCAGCAGCTCCTCAGTACCAAGCTGATTTAGGGCTGGTTGATGCAGATGACATTGTAGATTGGCGGACTGATTTGCCAGCCAAGTACAGTGAACTCGAGGAGAAACATTTCCTGCTATTTATCACGTTTGATGGTGTAAGCAGCAGCTCTTTTTTAATCCAAGGTTCTCATTCTTGCTGATTATAGCTTTGCGACATGTTGGAAGCCGACATGGATGCTCAAACTTTGACCGCCAGGCCTAAGTGCCATAGGGGCATCATTACGTATGAGTCCTTTCTCGAGTCCTACTGGTCTCATTTCCCTGAGCCGTTGATCAAAGGATTAGGTTTCTGCTTCTCTCTTTGTCTGTGCACTGGTATTGAAACTGTGTTTGTCCAGATCCTGCCTTGGTATTCAGTGAAATTATAGGTAACACACCTATATTTTTGTAAGGCTCAGAGAGCTTGACTGGAGTCTCTGTTCAGGTGTCATCAACGGGTCAACAGAGACGCTGAGTGAAGGGAAGCGGTATCTTAGCAGAGACACTTACCTTGGTCTCAGTAAACACCGGCAATCTACATTTGCTGGCCAGAGGTGCGAGATATACAAACTGTTTGAGTTGTATATGCGCAAGAAGAAGTTGTGAGGAGAGTACGACACTGGTGATCGGTAAGGTTTCCATTGAAGTACATCGGATGGAAGTTAATCTGGGTCTAGAACCTATGGTATCCTGAAGCATTTCACCGAGCAAGGCATTCCAAGACAAGGGCTCGACCATTTGTGAGTCCTATGCTCATGCGCTTTATCTGTTATCAATGTTGTTACAGATATGTTGATGAAGTACAGGATAACATGCTCATTGACACTATGGGTAAATTTCATCCCTCTTATTTGTCTCATACGGACCATGATCAGCTAACTGGCTCACCATCTAGTCTTGAGGGCACTATGTAGCAACCCAAATGGCCTCTTCTGGGCAGGTGACACTGTGCAGACCATTTCCATTGGAAGTTCTTTCCATTTCAATGCTTTGAAGGCATTTCAGTGGAATATTGAGGTATCAGTTATTCGGAATCATTCTCATGCATGAACTAATTAGACGAGCAGGACCAATACCAAAGGAAACACAGGCTTGGAGCACAACAGCCACCTGAAATGTTTCAACTCGCTGTCAACTATAGGTCCCATGCTGGGATTGTTGATTGCGTGCATTCCATCATTGACCTTATTACAATGTTTTGGGAGGATTCCATTGATTGTCTTTCTCCAGAGATGGGCATCGTAGATGGGGTCAAACCTGTCTTCTTTAAGAATGAAGATTGTGCTCAGTTGAAGCAGTTTATCTTTGGTGATCTTGGCAAACCTATTGAGTTTGGTGCCCAGCAATGTTAGTCTCCTGTTATCTGTGTCAAAGATGGCTGACTCTGAATTGCTGTGCATAGGTATCATTGTCAGAAACGAAACAGCAAGAGAGAAACTCCAACAGCAAGTTGGTGAAGTTGGTCTAGTGCTGTTCGAGCTTTTTATTGCTACGTTAACAAAGCCGCTGATACCCAACATTGTAGCACCATATACAAAAGCAAAGGACTGGAATTCAATGATGTAGATCAATGTGCTATGTTATGAGATGATTTTTTCACTCTCGCATTGCCTCCCTTCAGGTTCTGCTTTATAACTTCTTTGCTGATTTAACAACCAGTCTCGCACAATGGTGTGTCATACTGAATGGCATTGAAAAGAGCAAGCAGGACCCTTGGCATCCTCCGCCTCAATTTGACAATCTTTATCATGTCAGTATCTGTAATGAGGTGAGTATATCGGCAAACTGTTGGTTAGCATTGAATTAATGATGCTGTCCAGCTAAAATCATTGTATGTTGCAATCACAAGAGCCCATGAACATGTCTGGATTGCAGATGGATCTGAGATAGGAGAACCCATGAGAGTAAGTTGCTGCTATCCTGGCCAATCAGTGTTCTTATCAGATCATCAAGGTCTTTTGGTCAAACAAAGATTTGATTAACAATTGCACTCCGGGATCTGATACTCTTCATCTTGCATCTTCATCAACACAAGAAGAATGGGCTGCCGAAGGACATGAACTTTTCAATGCAAAGCACTTTTCACAGGCCAAGTACTGTTTTGATAAGGCCAAGCTTCCCTTCCAAGCATCCATTTCAGATGCCTATGATTTGCGAGCAAAGGCCCGTAAAGTCATTGGTACATCAAAACAAAATGTCCTCGAACAACGCTCTTGTTTTGTGAAGGCAGCTGTTTCATTTGAGAAATGTGCACATGCCAGTAGTAAGGCACACTCAAAAGATTCTATGACCTACCTCAGGATCTGCGGTGAATGCTTTGAACAAGCTGACCAGAAGGATCGTGCTGCCGGGGTGTTTTTAAAGGCTAAGGAGTACACCCATGCTGCAGAGCTCTATAGAGACATCGGCAAATTTGACAAGGCAATTGAGATTGTGAAGGCTTATGAAAATGAAATGTCACCAATGGTCGTTGAAAAGATCATCAAGCTTGCAAGACTAGCATACTTTTCTAACCACCAAATGATGTATGTCTTTTCCTGAGGTGTGTTGGTCAATTATTCTTATCTTCCTGAACAGAAAAGCCTGTGAAATATTTGACTCAGTCAAAGAAGAAGTAGAGTGCCTAGAAGAGAAGGATCTTGATGTTGCTCTTGCAGATGTATTGGTGGGAGAAGGACAATTCAGTGAACCCACTGAATTGCACTATTCTGAAGGTCACAAAGAACAGGCTATTGAGCTTTTCCTCCATCAAACTGAAAACTATGGAATACAAGACTGGTACACTCCAGTCATATGTATAGCTAATATATGTGTATGTGTGTATATTTGTTCTTACTATACATAGTAGTAGGACCTCAGACACATTGATTTTGCTATATTAATACATATATACAATTGTAACTAAGATGCATGCATCTGTGACTGTGCTTAAATATTGGCATTTATTATGAGTCTGAGTTTATGAGGATTTGTCCTTATGCATTGCATTTCAATCCAGGACCCTTACTTTTAAGTTTTACCTTAGAATCTAATATGTGCAAACAATCACCTTTTATGGTAATCACCTAGTGATTTTTTTACAGACCATCTCCTGGCCATTTTTGCGAGTTGCTGGCTCACTGTCTACACCTGCAATTATGTTGCATCTACTATCAATGTATAGACATCTCATTTATAAATCACGCTCAGTAGCTGTGCCTTAACAAAATGCAATTTCTATCACAAGAATAAATTCTTTGCCAACATAGGATGTCTGTAACTATTGATGACCAATCATAACATCTGCTGCGATGTGCCTTTCCTTCTAAGGATCAGTCCTGATACCAAAGTTGGGTGTTGTCATGCTTTCCAGCCACAACAGGCATCTGACTCTGGAGCTTTGGAAGGGCCTATCATGTCCTTGCAAAGGTGAGCCTTATCATTCATCTCTACATTGCTTATTCAAAGGTTTGCTGTCATTTTCAGATTGAATGGCCCAAATGATGATGAGCCTCCAGGCTCTGTATGATCAGAATTTGCAGATTTATCCATTTATCACCCAATACCTTCAAAATGACTCCATTATAATCCCCACATACTCCATAACACTGCCAACTCTCAATAATACCACAGATTTTCACATTATATGCCACCCACACACAGATACAATCTCAAAACCATGACATCTATACTCCTTCAACACTTTGTTATCCTTCCTAGCTTGCTGCACATCACAATTACCGTATCCCATTACAGCAAGGCACCATTGATCACCAATCATCCCAATACAGAGTTGCCACATCACTGTATACTGTGTTATGTACATGCCACGGACCTCCGCTCCACACCAACTTTAAGCATGGACTTCATCTTAGAAAGTCATGATATCAGACCTCCATGGCCTCTGGCCACTAACCATTTACCTTACTCCATTTGATATTTCATTTCTGTTTCATTTACTACTTCACATATTAAATCTAGAATCCAAATTTGATAGTGAACAGACCTCTGTCAGATTCCATTGGACTCTGACTCAGATTACTTACTTGTATATATACTGTAGAACTACTTGTAGATACTCAGTTCAAATATCAACTTGGACTAGCCAAATTCCTCTCTGACTCTAAGTCCAAACTCTATCATTCTCAAGTCCATGGCCTCTGCTCTGTTGGATTATCTCTTACTCTATCTAAACCTTCGCTCTCCATGGACTCCGCTCCACAATCTATTCTCAGGGCTTCGGCTCAAGGGTGACATTGCTAATAGCTTTGTCAATGCCTATGCACTCTGCAGACCTCCGCTTGTGTGAGTTATCTTATTCATATTGGCACATTCCTAACACACTGCCACATTAACGTGTCTCTTGATCACTTAATGAATTGACATGATCAACATTAACTCGCCTCCAGTTAAAGATATTTCAAGCATATGGCAACTATAGACCATGTTTATTGAAGCTGTTACAATGCCAAGATCTTGAATTACTATTGACACAAGTATACACCTCAGCACAGCAACTGCAGCTCAGTAATCCACAGCTAAACAGCACCTCATGATCCACTCATCACTCAATAAAACCACATGGTTTTCATCCATACATGACAATGTCAAGGAGTTGCTGTTACTTTAGAACCATAGAATCCATATGTTTACTATGGCTTTTATAAAGCCAAGGACTTACAGCCTTACTAAGGCTCCAATGAATATTCTATATATAAAACCATACTTGTAGTATAAAAACTAGGTAGATACCACATTTTTAGAGTGAGTTCTTACCTAGTTGACCAGACTATGGTATTTCCAGTCAGCTACAGTTACTCCAAGTTATCCCCCACTGCTTGCTTTACTCTTAATGTTGTTGGTTGGCTTTGTATATTGCACTAATACATGAAATATTGCATCAATAACTTGCTTTTGTCTTTTAATGCTGCAACATTGCTTCACTTTCACCACATAGGATTGTTTCATTGCTTTCATCTTCTACATCACTATCGTTTTCATTGCCCAGTTCAGTATTGCCTCCATGTAGGCCCAGTTCAGCATCATTCTCCATAGGATCACTCTCATCTTTATCATTGTTCAGAGTTGCCATGCATCTATTGCCACAACACCCCACTCAGCACCTCAGTTACCATGTTTTCTCCCAGTTTCAAGGCAGTTTCCATACATTTTTTACCATTGTTTCAACTCACATTATTAGGTACACCCTCTAGCCACATTTACTAGGCTATTTTGATGTTTTCTAGTCTATTGCTACGATTTCTAGCATATAGCCATGGTTTCTAGAGCTATTTTCATGCTCTTTAGCCCATTGCCATGTTTTTTAGACCATTTTAATGGTTTCTTGGTATTCAAGTCATACCAGAATCCATTCCATCTTGTTTATCAAGATCCCTCCTGGCTTACAGCCAACATCTACTAGTACTCATTGACCAAGGGTACTACTTCGCTGACTGAAAAGTCACAGTGTATCTTGTGTTATAGAGGAATTGACTGCATGGAGGTGCACCGAACCACTTGCACACACAACACCTTGATTACTGTGTTCCTACATTAATTTCCTAAGCTCTCTTAGAGTTTTGGGTGTTGCCATTGCCATGGAAGTCTAGGCTCATCAATGAACTACTGGCCCTCCTGAAAAATACGAAACTTGGGACAGGCCATTCATCCTTCAATCAAGACTTGCTGGAAGCCCGTAGCCATGGGGCAACACTAGAACACTCAGCTCACACAACATGCAAGGAATGAGCTCGATATTTGTGATACGAAGGTACTGGTGGTGGTAGACTAGAGAGCCATGACATGACGATACAAGGTATGTACGTCACACCGGCAATAGCCGAGGTAACCGGCATCTGGGTTACACTTGCCACTTCTCTGGCCCAATTTCTGATTTGTCACTGAGAAAATGCAAAGGAATCATCATTTACATTCATGGTGAGCCATGGAAGGAGCTGTTCAATTATGCCATGCAGTCCTTAGATTTGTTCCTGACATTGTTATCTTCTCCAACATGACTATAATGCTCTAGTAGACACCAAAATGCAAAACAGCAGCATACTGGCTCACTTGTTTTTGAGCATCCTGCCAACAATGGGCAAAGATCCAGATAGAGAAGGAGAGCATAGTGATTACATAGCTGAGTTGATGTTCTATAGGTGAGCACTGAAAAGTATGATAGATTTCTCTTTCACTGAAATTTCACCCAGGTAATATTGCTTTGACTGCATAATTGCATACAGGTGCATATGCAGATGCCTGTCAATATCCATGCCCCTCATGGGATGCTTCTCCAATACTGGTAAGTTCAATATGTGTATTGTGGTGGCAGAAGCTTGTGGTTGCTTTGTATCATATGCCTTGGATATGCAACCTTTTGAAGCCAGCACCATCAATGAGCACCAGTAGTCCTAGTGTCACCCCCTTTGAGTCTATGGAGTCATCTCACCATAAGCAAAGGCATCCTTGAATAATCCAGTCCTACCTACTCTTACCATTTGTGCCAACTCATAAATATTCTTTCTACATCGTGCCAGTTCCCGGCTACAAAATGCAGCATCGTGGGTCTGTGGGGTGCCAGTTATGGGTGATGACATCATCATTGAACACCTTGCCATACACACACCAACATCCAAATGCAACCTTTTTACCTAGGCCAAAGTGAAAGAATATGACTTAGGTACAGGCTTATTGGTATATGCAGATGTATCTTGTGACACAATATCTCAGAGTGGTTGTGAAGGAAAGGCCATCAATGGAAGGAAGATTGACTTGTTGAAACTTAGATGGTCTGAGATTCAGTAGTGTTAGTGAAGTGGATAGAGAACGGCAGGGCAAGGACATGATGTTGAATGTTTCTCTAGGCTGTTTTCTCTGAGTAACATAGTCTAGGCTGGGGACTAGCACTATCATCTTCTCACAATGGCATTTTTGTCGGACTGTCTTCACATGTCCTCAGCGCTGGCCATTGCTCATTTCCAAGCATTCAACCAACCAGCAATGATAAGGAAAGAACCAGATTGAGAAGGGGAATGATATAGCAATATTCCCAAGATTTTTTGGAAATCAGTACCAATAATACTGGCATCTGCAAATACACTCCAGCTCACTCTTGCCATTTCCACTAGCCTTGCAGATATTCCTACTGCATCATAGGTTTATCACTCCATGCATGATCACAGGTTGCTAACAGCTCTCACCTAACCTCAGAGCACCTGCCCATCCTCAAGATGATCCAGCTGAACACACCTTTTATGGATGAATCTGCACCAGGTATCCCCATCATCCACGCCTTTTTTGCATTGGCAATCTTGATTTGTCTTTCTTAATCTTGATTTTGAGGGTTACGAGTATGTGCTGTTAATTCCACTGTCACTTTGTCATGCCAAGTGGAGACATCTCAGGACATCTCACTGGCTCAAGTTGGTCCTACTTTGTTGGCTAGCATGGAGACAGTAGATGCTGTTGGGATTCTCAGAACTTTTGTCCCTGCTTGAGGATATGTTGTTGGAGCAAGGTATGGCAAGCTCACACTTCATGATGTTCTCTAAACACTTCGTGCTGACTGTTTTTAAGGTTAAATTCAAGCAACAATCTGACATCAATGACAGGCTGCAAAAGATATTATTGAGGGGGTCAAAGGCAAGCTGATACCCCTATGGATAATGCAGGTCTGTCCCATTATTTTATCTACATTCATTGAAACTCACAAGGTGTGCAGGAATAAGCTATATGACCAAGCCTATACCATCTTGGTTGATGTTATCCAAAAAACCTTTGTGGTCAACCTCAGTTCAGCTCTTATAGAAACCTTATAAAGGGACTATTCATGGAACACTCTCACACGCAGGTTCATCCAATTTGACTCTAGCCTATTGACAGTCATGCTGCCCATCCTTGCTTGGATGTTGTCTCCAACATGTCAGGAAGACTTGTGATCCTGGACATACAGTTAGCCATCAATCTTCAGAACTGTGTCTCCTTATCGTTTCATGGTGTGCTCTTCAGGCCAAGGCATCCTCCAGCAAATGTGCTCTTTCTTGTTCACATTGCAGGACATGAAGGGCAATATCTTGGGATAGACATGGATAGTGGTACCTGGTCATTCTTCTGAGATTCTCCTTGCAATGTCTTGTTCCAGTTTGTGCCCCACCTCTTCCACAACATTGAAACAAACCTGAACAAAGCAGAAAGAAGTGATAACAGCAGCATTATCTTCCCAAATGGAGGCTAATACTGACAAACTTCATATGGACACCAGGAATATAGAAACTGGCTACTAGTAGCACTTAATACTACTTTGCGACTGAGTTGCTTTAGTAGAGGAAATCTACCCTCTGGTAGTGGGTGAAATGTAATGTTAAGGCTCTCTAATGAAGCCATCTTATAAGAAGCCAAACATTCATCCAGTCTCATCCACAGGTTGTCCCAATTGAAAGTGGGGTGTCTTTCCAGATAAGGTGGCCCTGTCACTATGATCTTGAAGATAATAGAATGAATGGCACAGCATTTTTTCACCACTGATGGCTTGATCTTATGATCACCCTCTTAATATTCAATTCAAAGCTTCTAGGGAGGAGTTGGATACTGCCAGTACTAGTGTATTGGAATTGCTGCTCAGTGAAAACACACATTGGTGTTCAGTGAATCTATCTCATATGTCTTTCCACCTTCCCACTTTGGCACACCAGTGGAGTGCATACCCCAGGCTTGCATCTTGCAATCTCTCAATGGAACTATGAGAAGGAGGGTTAGTCAATGAGATATGGGCCTTTGAGTTAGCAACAAGCCTTATTCATTGGACATCTTTAGGCCTTGGTCCTTCCACCTCTGTCTTCCATCCTTTTATGCATCTCACACTTTTCACGGATATTTGTGAAGAAATTACTATCAAGAACATTGAGAGGATCCTCATGTCACTATCTAAAGCGAACAGCTTAGAAAAGGTAGAGATGCAATACTTTTGCAGAGTGGGAGACAGACAATACCAGTCAAAAACTGTATTGCTACCTTGGGTAACTCATTTTAGAGTCGGATGCAAGTCCATCATGGACTTGGTGATCTTGCTTACCCTGAAGACACTGTTTACAGAACCCATTTGCCTTAGTTGGACTGACTTTGCTAATATGGATTTGGAACTGGATACTCTGGCCTTAGTTTTTGACTTCCTACAATGCTCACAGTGCCAAGTGACCCTGCATTCATTGGAGTTCCACAATGTCCATCTTATGTTTGACATCATAGCAGGCATAGCTGTAATTTTAGCCCTACAGGTCATGGATATATCCATTGATCCTCTAGCCTACAGCATGGATATTATCCATGGAGCTGAAAGGCAGCAAAAATGGCTTTTTCAGATAGCATTTAGGGCTCATTTGGGCAGCCATGGTGATTAGTTCTAGATATCATTTATTGGGCCTAGCTGGGCAGATAGTTTTTGCTAGCATATGGATGTGCTTATATAATACTCTCAGCACACTGCCACTGCGGAAATTGGCTGGCCTGGCACTGGTGTGACTGGCATCTTAATTCCCACTCTCCTGCTCATCATTTGGTCCCAAAAAAATTGTGTGGCTCTAAAAAATATGTTTGATTGCATTTTTGGCCTCTCTCTGCATGTGCGCAGCATATTTTGGCTGGATGGGTCAGGGCAAATGTTATGTGCATGCTGTGGACCTCCACTTCACACTGACTTCAAGCATAGACTTCAACTTAACAGATCACACTATTGGACCTCTGTAGTCTGTGGCCACTCACCATTTACTTTGCCCCATTTAATATTTCATTTCTGTTTCATTTTACTATTTCATATATTAAATCTAGAACCCGAATCTGGTAGCAAACAGACCTCCATCAGATTCCATTGGACTCAGACTCAGACTACCTACTCCTATATATACTGTAGAATTACTTGTGGTTACTCAGTTTGAATATCAACTTGGTTTAGCTAAATCTCTCTCTGACTCTAAGTCTAAACTCTATTGCTCTCAAGTCTGCAGCCTCCACTCTGTTGGACTATCTTTACTCTATCCAACCTTCACTCTTTGCGGACTCTGCTCTGAAATCTAATCTTAGGGCTTTGGCTCAAGGGTGACATTGCTAATAGCTTTGCCAAAGCCCATGCACTCTGCAGACCTCCACTCGTGCAAGTTACCTTGTCTATTTGGCATGTCTCTAACAGTATATTTGAACTCAACCCCTTAAGTCAAAATTTTCTCTAAATCATGTCAACTATACATACTTATCCCCCAGAAACAGCTAAAGGCCACAAACAAAAAACACCGATATTCTTCATAGAAGGTATAGTGGCATTTGCATCCAAGGAGAATCTGGAACTTTTCAGATCGGCCTCCATCAGAGGACAACTGTCCTGTAGGGAAACCTACAGGCACTCCAGTTTCACTGCCTGACAATCCAACCATTATGGTTCTCCTAATTCCTTTGGTACTCCTTCACCAGATGACCTCTCACATCACTGGAGAACAAGGATACTGGAAAGATTCAAATCCATACACCCCAGCACCTCAACTCACATTCAATGGGGGGCAACCTGACAAATCAGAACCCAATGATTCCAGAAATGAAACTGATACACCCACTTATTCCTCAAATCGACACAACCAGGGTGATGACAGATCTGACTCCCAACCTGGTAGCCCAAATGGACCTGGCAGCCCTGATGGACCAAGAGGACCAGGTGGACCTGGAGGTCTCAGTGGCTCAGGAGGTCCTGGCAACAATATTCCCAATGAGCAAGATTTCTTGTGAGAATTCATGAACCTGTTGCACAGGGTTTCTACTTTGCTAAACAATCCTCAACCCAACAACATCCACACCAAGGTCAAGGAACCTAACACTTTTGATGGCTCTGACCTGCAGAAACTTAAGGCTTTTATTTTTTCTCTTTAGTTGAACTTTAATGACAGACCCACTGCATTTGCGGCAGATATCAATAAAGTCAACTATGCCATCTCTTTCCTTTCCAGCACTGCTCTTGACTGGTTTGAACCAGATATCCTCTGTCCAAATCTGTGGAATATGCCGGCATGGCAATACTCTTATGTTGCATTTCTGGATGAACTCCAAATCAATTTCAGCCCCTTTGATGCTATCAGAGATGCTGAGGATCCTCTGGAACATCTCCAGATGCACAACAGAGACCAAATCATGAAGTATATGGTTCAGTTCAATCAATATGCCTCCCAAGTTGGTTATGGTGACAACTCCCTCTGCCATGCCTTCTACTGTGGACTTTGCACTCTCATCAAGAATGATATGGCTCACCACAGAAAGCCTAACAATCTCTGTGACATGTGTTTCCTAGCCCAAGAACTCAATACTCACTATTGGACCCAGAGGACTGAGATATCCTGTGGAAAGCTGGAAAAATAAGTCCCCCAGCTCATACTCCAACAACCCTAAATCCAAGGGTTCCAACTCTAACTCCAACTCTTTGGTCTCTGGTTCAACTCCAAAGTCTTCAGATTCCAATTCATCGGGATCTGCTGAAGAGACTCTGTGTGCACAGGCTAGAAATGCAACAGCATCAAAGACACTGATCACACCCACACCCAACACTACACACACAAACCCTCAAGTTCTTGGGGGGATATTATGCGATAGAAGCAGATTGAAGCAAAACAACTAAACTCTCAGAATATACAATACACACATATAGCAATAGCACTCATAGGATATCTAGATCTCTCTAAGTCCAAAGGCTTTTCTAACAAGAGGAGTGACAAATGTTGCTGGGCCTCAAGGCAAAGGTGTACTACAATACACAACACATTACCACACACCAACAAAACCCTCAATAAGTCTCGCACGACACACACAGATGACCACAAACAACTTAAACACACTCTAGACACAATTCAAAACTTATGCTCTAAGCAGAAACCCTTCACAAAATGTCCACTCAAGCCACAGGATTTGAACCTACATGCTCAAGCTTCCAAACTGATCGTAGACCCACAGGGTTCAAACCTATGTGATCCAGAGACACAATAACCAAATAAACCCCATCTGACAAGCCAAAGGGTTTGAACCTCTGCCATTTGCAGAAATGAGAACTCTCAAGCATGCATTAATCAGACCACAGAGTTTGAACCTGTGCTGCCTGTAGCACCACATGTTACAAAGAAGGCCTCTGCATGAACACTAACCAGACCAAAGGGTTTGAACCTCTGCTACCTGTAGTATCTTGCACAACAAGAAACACCACCCACAAGCCAAAGTGTTTGAACCTCTGCCACCTGTAGCACCTTGTGTCACAAGAAAACCTCAAAACTCAAGAGCATGTCTGCAATGACACAAATCTCTTATTCTCAGGTTAGAGTGCAAGTCAACCAATCACTCAAACAGTACACAAGTGCTGCATTAGCTTTCTACACCTCACACGCTACTCAAGTCACTCAAATGTTATCAATAAAAGGTCTATTCTCTCACTCAAAGCTACAAACTAATCCCAGAGCTAGAGCACTGAGCTGAGGGCTTTTGTGCTTCAACAAGGGGGGTTCAAAACTTGTATACTATTACTACACTATGGTATTTATATACTATGCACTCTACAAATTAATACAACCTTAAATAGTAACTCTTAGCTTGTGGACTTCCTTTCTTGGGTCCTGTGCATGTCGCCATAATCACACCATTGCTTGGTGCTTACTCTGAGCTCTGGCTTGGGGCCAGATCCTGGTCTCTCAGTGGCACGACATTGGTTAGCCATGCTATCCACATGTATTGACATCACCTAGTATCTCCTCGGAGTTGTAGCCTACTATGCAACTCGCATTTCTGGTAATAATATCTTCAAGTGATTTCTATGGTCTTCTAGGACCACCAGCTTCTAGTCTAGGCTTCATGCGCTGATGAGCCTATGACTTCTGTGGCAACGGCAACACCAACTCAGAACAAGATTGGGTAATTAATGTAGTAGCATGGCAATTAAGGCGATTGTGTGTGTGAGTGGTGGGTTCGGGGCACCTCTGTGCAGTAAATCAATTCCTCTATATGCAAGTATACACTGCGACTTTAAGTCTGTGAAGTAGTACTGCTTGGTAGTTGAGTACTAGATGCAATGGCTATAAGCCGGTAGGGGTCTCTCGAAGTGAGAGGGAATGGAAGCAGGTATGATGTGAATACCACGAATCTGTATTAGAAAACATGTGACGAGACTAGAAAATGTTGCTGGATGGTAATCTGGGTGGAGTGAACAATGGGATATAGACCAAACAGTCAGCAATAGTCTATGGGCGAACAAGGCAATGAGAAAACGCAGTGGAGATGACGTGCGTCGAAAGAAAACATGGAACAAGGTGCTGAGGGTGGAGTGTCGAGAGAAAATGTGGGGCTACGAAAAATAGTGGTGCTGCTGATCCTATACAGCGCGATAATGCTGAAGTCAATGTCGAAACTGGTCTGGTACTGAAACAATCCTATCCTATGTCAAACTAACCTTCAAGTCCACTCGAGGGACTGATACTATATGAAAACTGGCTGAAACTGGTCCTATACTGATCCTAAGTCTGCTTGGAGACTACCCAAGTGGGCGATGATAACTATGGCAAAAGAGAAACTGTAAAAACTCCAATGGTGTGAAAGTGAAATGATGATGGCCTATAAAAGATAACAGGGCGAGGTATGGCACGGCGATCACGTATTGGCACAATATGAGCATGCACCAATAGTGTTAAGAGTGAAGAGTGAGTGTCAAGAGACTCTTCACAATTAAAAACCATGGAATAACTCTGGTGAGTTCGAGAGTTGATGTGCAATCGAGAATATGCTGTAGAACGGTGAATAAACGTGGTTTAATGTCGCTAGACTAGAGGGTGACAAGAATTGACGTAGTCTGGTCAACTAGAGATGAACTGAACTCCTGAACTACATTTTCTAGCTAGTTTTTATACTACAAGTACGAAATCAAAATAGAGTAATCATGTGTGACTTAGTCAGGCTGTAAGGCCATGGCTTAGTAAAATTCGTAGGAAACATATGGTACTTTGTCTTCTAAAGTAACAGCAACTTGTCAATGTTGCCACATATGGATGTGAGCCATATGGTTTTATTGAGCGATGAACAGATCATTAGGTGCTGTTTAGCTGTGGACTGGTGAGGTATGGTTTTTATACTGAGGTGCACACTTGGGTCTATGTCGTTTCAAGGTCTTGGTGAGGTAACAGCCTTAGTAAAATGCTGTCTGTAGTTGCTGTGTGCTTGAAATATCTTGGATGGATGAGTGGCCGCAGCAATCACATCATTTCATTAAGTGATTGATTGGCACTTCCATGAGGCTATGGGAAGTGATGCGATAATTCTGTTTTAGGACAATTTGCGATCAAAGGTGCCTTGCTGTGAGGAATACGGCAATTATGATGCGTAATGAGATGGGATGGATAACAAAGCATGTTGATGTGCTCGATAACGGCGAGTGGTAAACGGACTAGTGGCTGGCAATGAACACCAACAAACACTAAACCTATCACAAACTCTACACTCATCACCAATGTATTGAATTCAGGTGTTTCGAGTACGATAGAAGCACTCTGCAGACTTCAATAATCAAGGAAAGTTGTTTTTAAAGACTTTTTATTCGTTACTAGTGAGTTATACCAGCGTACTACTCGCACTAGCGGGGTTGGTAAGACACAATTGGGTGAATAGTGACTTGGTTTGAGCTACTGCGCTTGCTCTGACTGGGACTGCTTTGAACTAGTGGCTCTCTTGGCCCTATACTGCTTCCTACAAGTGATAGACACTTGACTAGTTGCACTCTGGGCTGACTAGTGGCGCTCTTGGCCTAAGAATAATACTTTAAACTTTGAGAACTTGCTTGAACTAACTTTGAAACACTCTTGGCCCTTGCAGGACATGAAAGATTGCTCTAAGACACTTCAATTCACTCTATGCTATGGGTAACTTAGCAACTAGTCACCGCTTCATCAAGGTTAAGCACAAAAGCCTTTAATTGGGGCACTAGGTACTGACTAGTAGATCACAATCACGGGGATGGCTTGCCTGGGCCATGCGTGAGCCTATTCTACTACTTATACACTAACAATCAAGGTACAATCAAGATATAAATAACTGACTAGAGGGGTATTATTGATAAGGATTTCTTGGCTAGTCATGAATAATGGTGAATAATCATGCAATAGTCGGTCTAGAAACGGTCACTTGCTGACTAGTGAGCCTAGGAGCTCCACTAGTGGTGGTATTCCATACCCTTGGCGCAGCAATGCTCTGCTGGTGTCAAGGATAAATGACTAGGCCGATGAAGGTGCCTGTAGCAGCTGTCAATTGTGATCGAAGGCGCAGTCCGGCTATACTAGTGCCAATCGTAATAGATCTGTATCATGCTAGTAGGATCTGCTGCAAGGTTAATCCATTGCTAATTCATTTCTAAGTCCTGCTTCAAGATTGCCATGTGACTAGTTAACCTGACTTAGGTGTTTGTGCCCAGATTGGTCCGCTAGTGACTGAACTTCATGAGATTTGTGTCCTCTGCCTCTTGTTGGGTGTGCTAGTCGTGTTACTTGTCCGCTAGTGGCCCTATTTATTTAGCCCTGCTAGCATTCAAGTCACTAGTATGGTCGGTGATGAGCCTCCAGGCTCTGTACGCTCAGAATTTGCGGATTTACCCATTCATCACCCAATATCTTTGAAATGACACCATTATAATCCCCACACACTCCATAACACTGTCAACACTCGATAATACCACGGATTTTCGCAGTATAAATCACCCAAACACAGATACAATCCTAAAACCGTGCCCTTCATACTCCTTCAATGCTCCGTTATCCTTCCCAGCTCGCCACACATCATAATTACTGTACCCCATCACGGCAAGGCACCTTTGATTGCCAATCATCCAAAACAGGGTTGCTACATCACTCAGAAGCACCTAATTGAAGTGCCCATCAATCATTCAATTAAATGATGTGATTGACACGAATACCCTTCCAGCTACGATAATTACAGCCACGGCAACTACAGACCGCATTTACTAAGGCTGTTACAGTGCCAAGACCTCAAATTATCATTGACCCAAGTGTACACCTCAGTATGGCAACTGCAGCTCAGAATTCCGCAGCTAAACAGCACCTCATGATCCGCTCATTGCTCAATAAAACCACACGGTTCACATCCATACATGGCAACGTCGAGGACTTGCTGTTACTTTAGAACCACAGATTCCATATGTTTACTATGGCTATTACAAAAGCCAAGGACTTACAGCCTTACTAAGGCTCCAATGAATATTCTATTTATAAAAACCAGACTTGTAGTATAAAAACTAGGTAGATACCGCATTTTTAAAGCTAGTTCTTACCCAGTTGATGAGACTATGGCATTCTAGTCAGCTACGGTTACTCCAAGTTATCCCTCACTGCTTGCTTTACTTTTAACGTTGTTGGTTCGCTTTGTATATTGCACCAATACATGGAATCTTGCATCAATAACTTGCTTTTGTCTTTTAATGCCGCAACATCGCTTCACCTTCACCACATAGGATTCTTTCATCGCTTTCACCTTCTACATTGCTATCATTTTCATTGTCCAGTTCAGTATTGCCTCCATGTAGGCCCAGTTCAGCACCATTCTCCATAGGATCACCCTCATCTTTATCATTGTTCAGAGTTGCCGTGCATCTATTGCCACAACACCCCACTCAGCACCACAGTTGCTATGTTTTCTTCCATTTCCAAGGCAGTTTCAGCATGTTAATTGCCATTATTTTGACTCAGCATCACAGTACACCGCCAGGACACATTTTCTAGTCCTTCCTCACGATTTCTAGCTTGTTGCTACAATTTCTAGAGCATTGCTACGGTTACTAGAGCTATTTTTGTGCTCTTTAGCCCATCCCCACGTTTTATAGACCGTTTTATCGGTTTCTATCACGGTTTCTTGGTATCCACGTCATACCAGATTCTGTTCCATCTCGTTTATCGAGATCCTTCCCAGCTTACAGCCAACGTCTACTAGTACTCATTGACCAAGAGTACTACTTCGCTGACTGAAAAGTCACAGTGTATCTTGTGTTATAGAGGAATTGACTGCACGGAGGTGCACTGAACCACTCGCAAACACATTGCCTTGATTGCTGTGTTGCTATGTTAATTGCCTAAGCTCTCCCCAAGTTTTGGGTGTTGCCGTTGCCACGGAAGTCTAGGCTCATCATCGGCTGGTAGATTTGACCCACTAGTGGTGTCGCATCTAAGTCCTGGCTCTACTAGTCGCCTACTAGTCTAACTATCAGCTTGAAGCCTCAGCTATAGTCCTCTTTGTATCACTAATGTAAGGTAGATATGCAATAGTATTTATATAAAATCACAAAATCTAGGTGTGAATGCATAGACGGTGTATCAGCATGAGGAGTGGTTGCCATAGTATGAAAGTAGTATCAATGTGTGTGCAATATTTGGTTTGCTGAAAGGCCGTTAAAGGGACGGCAACGTTAATTAGCAGGGAAAATCCGTGAATTCTGAGCATACAGAGCCTGGAGGCTCATCAGCGCATCAGCCAAAGTTAGAGACATTGGTCTTATTCCAATTCTAAACACTCTGAGGTCTAGAGCACTAGCTCCTGGCATTGCAGTGCCTTGTGCATCATAGATCAAGGTTGCACAAAGTATCAATTATCTCCTGAGCTTCACTAGTTCTATTCTTAGCATGCATTGTCTGTGCATTGTCAGTGCACTCAGTGCCAAGTGCTGGGACTTTATACTTAGTGTGACCCTTATAGTATCACTCTACAGTTAAGCCATGTGCTTCACTGAACATCACTCAAAGTATTTCATTGCCCACACTTAGAACATTGCACTCTAAGGTATATCTCATTGCCTTGGTATCCAGGTTTTATAAAATGTATGTATTGATACATTTCGCAAAATTACATGTGCGAACACTTTCCAAGCATGTCACCACTTCCAATCCTAAGCCTTATGCTGATAAGCTAGGCAAAGACAGCCATCTTACTCAAGAAGAAAAGGATCACCACTGGAAGAACAATTTCTGTATGTTCTGTGGAAGCAAGCACAAGACTGAGGATTGCAACAAATGCAAGGCCATGCTGCAGAAGTTGATAATCCTGCTCCTGCCTCTAAGAATCCAGCTCTGTCAGAGCCAGAAAATTAGAGGGCAGCCCTGTATCCTCCATGTGAGATCAGGGTTGCATTGACTGTAATTGCACATTGGAGGTTGTCACCCTCAATACCACTACTCTTTCCAACCACTCACTCACTGCATCACTCTCTTCTGAAGTCAGCTCTGGTACAGAGTCTGACAGTTCTCCAATCATTACCATTCTTCATTTCCTTGCTTTGGTTGACTCTGGTTCTAGCCATTGCTTTGTCAACTCAAAATACATTGAGGATCACAACCTTCCTACCAAACCTATTCCTCCTGTCCAACTTCGGCTCCTTGATGGCTCTGCTGGATCTCATATCTCTCAATCAATTACCCTTCCAGTCTGTTTCCCTTCTGGAAACATCATCCCTATTGACTTCTACATCACTTGTCTAGATTCATCCTGTAACATTGTTCTGGGATACAACTGGCTTTCCTGCTGCAATCTGTTAATTGACTGAGTAAAGCACAGTATCACTTTCTGTTCACTATTACTAGGTGTTTCTTCCCCTGCAAGTGCTTCCATGGCTTCTGATGCAACTGCATCTAACCACATGGACATTCCCCATCCAACCTCTATTCCTATTCCAATCTCAGCTTCCAAGCCAACTCTGAGATCCGGATGGACTCCACCACCATATGAATCTATTTATTCCTACCCTACCATTCCTTCCTTTTCTGCAATGGTTACCCCCAAGATATCTATCATCTCCATAGCTGCTTTTGTCCAAGCATGTGCTGAAGATGAAGCTTAACAATATACCCTCCAATCTTCTGCACCTAGCATTAGTGGTATGGCTGGCTCTGTGGCTCTGCCAGATATGACAGATATACCAGCAGAATATCACAAATTTGCTCATGTATTCAGTGACTCCTTGATGAGCCTCTAGGCTCTGTGTGCTCTGAAATCATAGACACCACTCACAATTTATTGCCTATCTCCCTCACACGGACTTTCAGTAAACCAAACATTGCAAGTCCAGCAGAGGTCGAATCATATTAAATCTCCCACTCCATGTGAACTTTCACTTTGATATCTATGAGTCATTGTGCCTCAAGACACATTGATTGTCAATCCTTCCACAGTAAATTAAGCATGCATCATTATTCTAGGCCTTCGCACATAGACAAAGCTATATGGTCACATGACTACACATATGCTATGCAAGGCTATGGATTCTCAAGCTATATATGGATGTGTCTTATTTTGTTAAGACTTTAGTAAGAATCTATATAATAAGAGAGGTGGATGATGACATATGACATAATAAGGCAGACTTTGAATTTTCTGGCCATTGCCTTCCCATGGCAAAATCTGGCTGAGTTTCAATGTCACTGCACTGCTATCACTGCTGCCTCTCTGCAGCAATGAGCTTCAATTTTGCTGCCTTTGTCATACCTCTCTCTACCAATGTTCTACCCTCCCTGGCATGTCTGGCATCCTGTATTAATACAGATTTGATACAAATCCACTGATTATGCATGCTGTAGGCTACAGAGTATTCAGCAATGAGCCAACAATAAGCATCAAATGACAAATTAGCAGGTATGATTAGGGGCCAGGAGACCATTCAAGGACAGGTAACACATATACATGTACTGACTATGCCATAATTTGCTTATTACAAGCTTTCCCCCAGCAGGTAGAAATGACAAGGAGACTATTTATGCAAGAATACGTGCTATGCTCACCCTTTCTCTGTCTGTTGAAAGGTGCTGAGTGCCTATGAAGATGCGACGTGCTACACACACCACACTACACTAAACACTCAGTAATTGTGGCTCGAAGGGAGGTATGTTATACCAGGTTACGATGCTTTGCACTGTAAGATACAAGTTCTGGGTGCAATGAATGTGATTGTTTTAAAGAATTATTGCGGTTTCCACTCTAAGTTCGACGTGTCACTAAACACAAACTTAAACTGATATAGAATAACTGCCTGGTGCAGTTTCAATACTGATACTTTGTGCCTAGTTGCGACTTAAAACACACTGACTGGTTCTGAACTGTTTCTCAGGTCTGACTTTCTGTTTCTAGCTTAATACTGTTTGCTTGCTGTCTGTTCTTGCACACACAAAGTGACCAGGTCACAATCTTTCTATTCCAGGTGAGTCTATGACTCAAAGCTCTTAACCAATAAAACCTGTACTATTCGCCTGGTAGCATTCCAGGGGGTCAGAAACCTGCTTCCCCACTAGATACATGACCTGTTTTTATACTATCCTACTGATACACTATTATCAATCCTTTTTACTACTGACTAATATGCTTGCTGACCCAGCCTGGTGAGGATAAATGCTCTACCTGGCAGATATTATCTCATCTGCAGCTACCAGGTCGATCAATCACTTGCAAAATCTGGAGATCACCTATCGGTGCCTGCTGGGAAGCCAAATCTGACTATACCAGGTGGACCAGGTAGCCTAGACTATTGGCTACCAGGTAGAATCCCTGTGCTTTGTTCTTGGTTTTTATATGTCTTGCTCAGGATTCCCGGGAAACCTTCTTGTTGCTAGTGGTACTTACTGCTGGTTTCTTACTTATTGTAGTTAGATAAACTTGCTTGAATTAAATTACTGTGAACTTTATACATGATTTTCAGAGGTGTACGCCAGGCAGGCATATCACTGTGTAGAGCAATAAGCTGATAATATTACCTGTAAGAATATATGCTATGAGATGTAAGTAAGGCAATAAATACAAGAAATACAGAACAGCTCACCTCACTGCTCAGCCTTTCTCTGTCCATATAGAGCAACAAGCTGAGGTGATGAGTACAAATACAAGGTATACATACTACTTTAAAATCTGAGAAAGCAAGGAACATAAGTAGGGATGTGCATCATACCTGTAGTATGGTGGTTATGTACAGTGTATATGGATATGAGTCTGTACTGTGGCCGACTTTAAGACCTAAAATACAGCTGTATTCATATGGTTTGAATATAGTCATTGAGGGAGGGACAGATGACTATCTTATGCCATAAAGGTTAGTACCTATGACCTAAAAGAAGGACATAATACTCATCCTTTGGCACCCAATATCCATATATAGATAACTGTATGGACATGATATGGATATGACATCAACCATACCATACCATGGCCAATAATTTTTACATGGTCTACAGTTGTATTGCTACAGTCATATCTGTAATGGTATGATACACATCCCTAAACATAATAACTAAAACATGGAAATGAACTAATAGTCATAATGTCCAAGAAGGGGATTGTGTTAGAATAATAACAGCTATACACTGCATGATGGCTTTGATATGTGAGGCTGAAATATTGAAATTAAAAGATATTTATTTTTAGCTAGTTTTTAGATTAAAATATTAAAGAAATATGCACAGTATCTTTTCCATATTTGTGATTTTATCCAGTTTTAAGGTGATTTTCATAAATATAGAAAAAATATTGTGCATATTTCTTTGATATTTTAAGCTAAAAACTAGCTAAAAATAAATATTCTTCAATTTCAATATTTCAGCCTCACATATCAAAGTCATCATGCAGTGATAAGACGTAGTATGAAACAAGTAATTGTGGATAATAGAAACAATATATGCACCTCAGTCAGTCACACATAGTCATAGTGAACAGCTGAGGTGCAAAGAGGGGTGAAACGAAAGGTATATGTGATGGTACCAGGGGTAACATTCTAAATATAGCAGGTAAGATTGAAGCAAGTAAGAACAAGTACCAGTTGGGGTAGGCTGAATCCTCAATAGATTGTTGCAATGGCAAGCAAGAAGATGGGATGACAGCATGTAAGGTGCTCCAGAGGGCTTTGACTTTAACAATTCAGCTATGACATTCTTACCCAGTTACCATGTCATAAGCAGCTATTGCCATACTATGGTGCAAGCCAGGTAAGTTTCAATTTTGCTGCCTCTACCAAGCCTCTACTCTCCCACAGCAAATAATTGGTGTGACTGGCTCTTAACTGAGTTTCAACCGAGACTACTTATCTATGCTATAACAACAGCACAAGTATCAAGCAATGAGCAATGATTAAGCAACAAGTTGACAATGAGCATTGAATGTCAATAGATATAAGTCTTATAGAAATTAAAAATTATGACCATAGCAGCCCACCATGTCAGATATCTGAGTCAGAGACATAAGAACCAGAATATATATATCTCTCTCTCTCCTGTGAGTAATGACAGCTATTAAGAATGATCACCCAAATCATGAGAGTCCCTACCTGTCTATTACATGACTTACAGAAGTAAGAGAACAAAGCTTTATGGCACTCATAAAAAGGATTTTGCTTTATTGCAGTGGCTCTAAACAAATAATAGAGATTCAATAACATATGTTAGTAAAAAGCCGGGTTTGGGGTGGGCCCCAACAAGCCAAAGCCCTGTGTTGCAGTCAGGTTGCCAGGACCCGAGGTACGAGGGACCAGCAATCATGACGAAGACATGGGGCATAGGCTTGTTAGTGATATGTTAACTATAGATGATTAAGTAATCAGTAAATTAGTAACCTTCCATAGTCTAGTTAACTACGCAAACTTTTAATATGCAATGCACAGTAGGATAACACATAGCACAGTGGACTACAGTTACAAATAGTTTGCTATGCTCACTAATTGTGTACTGTGGTTACCAAGCCCAAGCAAAAAGTTTGCTTACTTAGCAAGTAGAATTCTGTAGTATAAAAGACAAAGGCTTGTAGATAGAAGAACAACAATTCCCCTAGAGGATACATACACCACACATATCACCCAATACACTTAAATTAAAAGTTAATATCTCTATATTCATAAGAGATACAACACTTTGCAAGCTTTCAAAAGACTTGCTAATTACCAAGTGTTAAATAACTTGATTCACATCCTCTCATCCAAAACACAAGCAAGGATAATCTAAAAAAGACCACCTTGTTTGTCATTCTCATCTCATAAATTCACATACCTGAAGACTTCAAAGAAGTAATCTGTAGCTAGGATTCTGAGCCTTTAGTCTCTAAACAACAACAGCCTACTGTTCCTATAAGAGACAATACTAATTCAAGTTTCTCTAGTGAAACCAGCTCCATCTTTGCCTTTCTCTAGGAAAGAATGTGAGTATAGGAGAAGATCTTCTACTGAAACTGTAGTCAGGATTCTGACACCACATAGTTCACACTGCATCTAGGTTGCCCCCACTCAGCATACATCCATATTTACACATCCCTTCCCTTCCAGAAAAGTTTGCATACATACCTTGAGCCTCTGAACAGCCTTCAGAGAATCATAACAAAGCATAGCAATACTTTGCTACACCACCAGGAAGCTATAGTCACTGCACAGGTGCAAGACTAGACTCGCTAGAACCTGCCTTCAGATTCTGTGTTTGGTCACACTTGCCGTTACAGGTCTTGTGTTTTCTGCCCACAGGAGTCCATAGGTTCATTATCGCTCTCCAAGAAACTCCCCAAGCATAGACCATACAACCTCAAGATCAATATTGAGAAAGGAACATCTCTCCTGCTTGGACCAATTTACTCCCTCTTGGAGTCTGAACTCAAAGCTCCATGAGTTTATTGACGCTAATCTCCATAGTGGATTCATCACACCCTCATGTTCTCCCCATGGAGCTCTGGTTCTCTTTGTCAAGAAAAAGACCAGAGAACTCTGTCTTTGTGTCAATTTCTGTGGCTTAAATAAGATATCCAAGAAAGACTGTCATCCTCTTTCACTCATTTCTGATCTCCTTGACTCTGCATGCTCTGCTCACATCTGTACCAAACTCAATATTTGACATGCTTATCATCTCATATGCATAGCCAAAGGTGATGAATGGAAAACAGCCTTCCAGACCCATTACGGCTCCTTTGAGTGGTGTGTCATACCTTACGGACTCATCAATGCTTCATGAATGATATTTTCGCTGACATGCTTGACATTTCTATAGTCATATACCTTGACAACATTCTCATTTACTCCAACAATCCCATGGAGCATCGGGAAAATGTATGCAAAGTTCTATGCAGATTAAGAGCAAACGGGCTCTACTGCAAAGGATCCAAATGTGAGTTTCACTGGGACTCCATGGAATATCTAGGCTACATTCTATCACTGGAGGGCCTCCACATGTCCAAAGACAAGGTCAAGGCCATTTTAGATTGGCCAGTTTTGTGGAAAGTTAAGGATATTCAATCCTTCCTTGGCTTTGCCAATTTCTACTGCTGTTTCATCCATGAGTATAGTGACATCATTATTCCTTTAACTCACCTCACATGCAAAGGAACTCTGTGGAAATTCAACAACAAGTGCATCACTGCTTTCAATGAACTAAAGCAAGTCTTCACTCACACTCCTATCCTCACCCATTGGGTCCTTGACTGGCAATTAGTGGTGGAGACCAACACCTCTGACTATGCTATTGCTGCTATCCTCTCTATCTATCTTGAAGATGGCAAAATCCACCCCATTGCTTTCCTATCCTGAAGCCTCCACAATGCTGAACTCAACTACAACACCCATGATAAAGAACTTTCAGCTATCTTTGAAGCCTTTAAATACTGGTGTCACTACCTTGAAGGCTCCACGGATCCGATTGTCATTGTTACAGACCACAAGAATCTTGAATATTTTTCTACCACCAAGATTCTTACCTGGCAGCAAGTCCAGTGGTCTGAATATCTATCCCAATTCAATCTAGTAATCCACTTTTGCCCAGGAAAACTCAGAGGAAAACTGGATGCACTCACTAGACAATGGGACGTCTATCTAAAAGAGGGGGATAGTCAATATGCAGCAGTCAATTCTCATAATTTCTGTCCTGTATTCACTCAAGAACAATTCTCCACATCTCTCCACACTACTTTCCTTGAAGGCCCTACCTTCCATGCTAGTGCTATAATGGATATTGACAAGCTCCATTTAGATATCAAGCAAGCACAACCATCTGACTCCATGGCCACCAAAGGTTTCCAGCAGGCAAAATCCTCCACTTCCAATTTTCCCTCTTGGTGGTCTGTAGATGAATCAGACATTCTCCGTCTTGATAGTCATATCTATTGTTAGGAATAGACATCAGCAGGCACAAAGGACATGATGGAGATGGCTTGAATGAAAGTATATTGGTGGACAGATATGTAGGTGATGGTGGTACAAAGCCAAGTGTAAGCCATGCTTACAACGCACAGTGACGTGTACTGACCATGGACACCAATCTGACATACTGATTCCACAGCATGATCAACTTGATGGACCTATATCTCACTGGAGGCTATCTGCTTGTAGCTATAGGCATTGTGGTGCCACATTTCTTCTATATATACTGTATGTACATGTAGACATGTTCCTTCTTCTTCCCCATCACCATCACCCCTGCATTGTTGCATAGCTCTCCCCACATTTCTCACCTCCTTCCATCCTCCTACATACTATAGTTTCCCTTTCAATTGGAGTTTGTTCCTGTTCGTTCTCATGTGCTTGTGAGTCCCTTCCAGTGTTGGCCGCTCTCAGAAGAGAGCAGCCTTTCACCAAGAAGCAGTAGTGATTGATATGAAAATCAAATAATGTAAAACAAAAGATGGCTACACTGTCAGCCCAGTGGCTGTGAAAGCATAATCCTCAACATCTATGTCCTGGACTCCAAGGATCTCTGTCTCCATGTCCTACAAAATAATCATGATCACATCTTGGCAGGTCATTTTGGCCAAAATCAGACCTTGGAATTAGTCCAATGGAACTATACCTGGCCACAGATGTGTGAATATGTTCACCACTATGTCAAATCTTGTACAGTTTGCAGTCGCAACAAGACACCTAGACATCACCCTTATGGTTTACTTAAACCCTTGCCAGTTCCAGAACATCTGTGGGATTCCATTTCAATGGATTTCATTGAACAGTTACCAGACTCCGATGGATTTACCACTATCCTTGTAGTAATCAACTGTGCAAGCAAGCAAGCTATCTTTATCCCTACTCACAACACCATTAATTCCAAAGAACTTCCCTGGTTATTCATTATTCATGTTTTCTCCAAGCCTGGTGTTCCTAACCATATCACCTCTGACCACGGCTCTGAGTTTGTCTCCCAATTCATGTGTGCCCTTGCTAAAGCCCTTGACATGGAACTCCACTTCACTTCCGGATACCATCCAGAGGCCGATGGACAAACTGAATGTGCAAACCAAACCTTGGAACAGTACATCTGCATCTATTGTTCTTATCAACAGGACAACTGGGATTTATTACTACCTATTGCAGAATTTGCATACAACAATGCTCTGAACACCTCCACTAGAATGTCTCCATTCTTTGCCAACAAAGGTCATCACCCTAATATCACTGTTCACCCTGAATGTGATATTGCCTCTGCTCAGGCAGGGACCTTACCAATTCTTTTCAAAATAGGTGACCAAAATCATTTTTGACTCAAGATGACTCACGATGTCTCGAGATGTAAAGTAATGGATATTTATACAGATATACATAATATAATGTCCTACATGAAGACATCTTGAGACATTGTACAAGATGAGACAGTGCAAGATGAGATCACTGTCTTAATCCATCTCCAGGCCCAAGATATCTCAAGCTGAAGATACCTGTGAAACAATCATTAATAAAATATTCTCGTTGAATGCAGGCAAATACATACCACTTGTGGTTCCATAGCCACATCACTTGAAACAGTATGCGGCACACACATCAATGACTTGCCATCATGTACTCGCTGGAGATGCACTGCAAGCAGCTCTCCCTCAGGGCAGTGATGAGCCTAGACTTCCATGGCAACAGCAATACCAACTCGGAACGAGATTGGGTAATTAACATAGTAGCATGACAATCAAGGCGATCGTGTGTGCGAGTGGGTTCGGGGCACCTCCATGCAGTAAATCAATTCCTCTATATGCAAGTATACACTGCAACTTTTAAGTCTGTGAAGTAGTACTGCTTGGTAGTCAAGTACTAGATGCAATGGCTATAAGCCGGTAGGGATCTCTCAAAGTGAGAGGGAACGGTGATGAGCCTCCAGGCTCTGTACGCTCAGAATTCGCGGATTTTATCTGCTAATTAATGCTACTAGCCCTCCAACGGCCTTTCAGTAAACCAATAATTACACACACAGCAATACCACTTTCACCCTATGGCAACTACTCTTCGCGCACTTTGTTAATCCATTCCATCTTGCCACGCATCATAATTGCCGTATTCCATCACGGTGCAGCTCCTTCGATCACAAACCGTCCTAAAACGGAATTAGCGCATCACTTCTCATAGCCTCATGGAAGTGCCAATCAATCACTTAATGAAATGACGTGATTGCCACGGCCACTCATCCGTCCAAGATATTTCGAGCACACAGCAACTACAGACCGCGTTTTACTAAGGCTGTTACCTCGCCAAGACCTTGAAACAACATAGACCCAAGCGTGCACCTCAGTATAAAAACCATACCTCACCAGTCCGCAGCTAAACAGCACCGTGCGATCCGTTCATTGCTCCATGAAACCATACGGGTTCGCGACCATACGCGGCAACGTCGACAAGTTGCTGTTACTTTAGAAGACAAAGTACCATATGTTTCCTATGGATTCTAATAAGCCACGGCCTTAAAGCCTGACTAAGTTGCACATGATTACTCTATTTATAATTTTGTACTTGTAGTATAAAAAACTAACTAGAAAACGTAGTTACGGGAGTTCATCTCTAGTTGACCAGTCTACGTCAATTCTCGTCACACTCTAGTCTATCACCAGTAACCACGTTTATTCACCATTTCTACGGCAATATACCGTTTCACTAGCATATTCTCGATTGCACATCAACCCTTGAGCTCACCAGAGTTATTCCATGGTTTTTAACTGTGAAGAGTCTCTTGACATCCGCTCTTCACTCTTAACACTATTGGTACATGCCCGTATTGTGCCAATACGTGATCGCTGCGCTCTATCTCATCCCCGTTATCTTTTATAGGCCGACATCGTTTCACTTTCACACCATTGGAGTTTTTACAGTTTCACTTTTGCCATCGTTAATCGTCGCCCACTTGGGTAGTCTCCGAGCAGACTTAGGATCAGTTTAGGACCAGTTTCAGCAAGTTTCGTATAGTATCAGTCCCTCAAGTGGACTTGAAGGTTAGTTTGACATAGGATAGGATTGTTTCAGCACCAGACCAGTTTTCGACATCGACACAGTACTCTCGCATCGTATAGGACCAGTTTCATTGCCAGTTTTCGTAGCCCCATGTTTTCTCTCACCAGTCTACCCCAGCACATCGTTTAATGTTTTCTCTTGCCACCCGTTATCTCTACTACGTTTTCCCATCGCCTCATTCACCCATAGACTATTGCCGACTGTTTAGTCATTCTACCATCGTTCACCCAGCACAGATTAACGTCTAGCAGCGTTTTCTAGTCTCGTCGCACGTTTTCTCATATGGATTCGTGGTATTCACGTCATACCCACTTCCGTTCCCTCTCACTTCGAGAGATCCCTACCGGCTTATAGCTATTGCATCTAGTACTCAACTACCAAGCAGTACTACTTCGCAGACTTAAAAGTCGCAGTGTATACTTGCATATAGAGGAATTGATTTACTGCACGGAGGTGCCCCAAACCCACTCGCACACATGATCGCCTTGATTGCCGTGCTACTACATTAATTACCCAATCTCGTTCCGAGTTGGTGTTGCTGTTGCCATGGAAGTCTAGGCTCATCAACGGAAGATGAGTATGACGTGAATACCATGAATCCATATGAGAAAACGTGCGATGAGACTAGAAAACGTCGCTGGACGTTAATCTGAGCAGGGTGAACGATGGTAGAGAGACTAAACGGTTGGCAATAGTCTATGGGTGAACGAGGTGATGAGAAAACGTAGTGGAGATGGCGTGTGCTGAAAGAAAATGTGAAACAAGGTGCTGAGGGTGTAGTATCGAGAGAAAATGTGGGGTTATGAAAACTAGTGGTGCTGCTGATCCTATATGGTGCGATAATGTCGAAGTCGATGTCGAAACTGGTCTGGTACTAAAACAATCCTATCCTATGTCAAACTAACCTTCAAGTCCACTTGAGGGACTGATACTATACAAAAACTGGCTGAAACTGGTCTTATACTGATCCTAAGTCTGCTTGGAGACTACCCAAGTGGGTGACAATAACGATGGTGAAAGCGAAACTGTAAAAACTCCAATGTTGTGAAAGTGAGATGATGACGGCCTATAAAAGATAACGGGGACAAGGTAGAGCGCAGCAATCATGTATTGGCATGATATGAGCATGTACCAACAGTGTTAAGAGCGAAGAGCGAATGTCAAGAGACTCTTCACAGTTAAAAACCATGGAATAACTCTGGTGAGCTCAAGAGTTGACGTGCAATCAAGAATATGCTGGTGAAACGGTATATTGCCATAGAATGGCGAATAAACGTGGTTACTGGCAATAGACTAGAGTGTGACAAGAATTGACATAGACTAGTCAACTAGAGATGAACTCCTCTGTAACTACGTTTTCTAGTTAGTTTTTATACTACAAGTACAAAATTATAAATAGAGTAATCATGCGTGACTTAGTCAGGCTGTAAGGCTGTGGCTTAGTAAAATCCATAGGAAACATATGGTACTTTGTCTTCTAAAGTAACAGCAACTTGTCGACATTGCCGTGTATGGATGCGAACCCATATGGTTTCATGGAGCGATGAACAGATCGCACGGTGCTGTTTAGCTGTGGACTGGTGAGGTATGGCTTTTGTACCGAGGTGTATGCTTGGGTCTACATTGTTTTGAGGTCTTGGCAAGGTAACAGCCTTAGTAAAACGTGGTCTGTAGTTGCCGTGTGCTTGGAATATCTTGGATGGATGAGTGGCCATGGCAATCACGTTATTTCATTAAGTGATTGATTAGCGCTTCCATGAGGCTATGAGAAGTGATGCGCTAATTCCGTTTTAGGACGGTTTGTGATCGAAGGAGCTGTGTCATGATGGAATACAGCAATTATGATGCGTGGCAAGATGGAATGGATTAACAAAGCATGTGAAGAGTAGTTGCCATAGGGTGAAAGTGGTATTGCTGTGTGTGGAATTATTGGTTTACTGAGAGGCCATTGGAGGGCTAGTAGCGTTAATTAGCAGATAAAATCCATGAATTCTGAGCATACAGAGCCTGGAGGCTCATCAGCGGCAAAGTAGATGACCATATCCAGCCTCTTTGATGTGTTGTACCATCCTTTGGGCCATCTCCTCAAACATAGCCACATGCTCCCTAGCAAATGCAATCTGACCAATCTTATCTGGACTTGTGGACAGATACCTATCTGCCAACTGCTTCCACACAATGCTCTCTGCAGTGAAGCTTCACATGCACCAGAGCAATTTGCTCTGCTTCTGCTCATGAGCTTCTTGCCACTGTTGCGTCTCAGCCTCGCAGTGAAACCATTGAACATGGTTACCTATTATGCCAGTTAGTGCAACTCAATCAGTTAAGAGACTGCATGTATCACCTTCATCAATCCATTCCTGGATGTCTCCTGCATCTATATGACCTCTCTCTTCTAAAGTATAGATCCAACTAGGCTTCATTTGATTGTCTTCTTCAGCTGGATGGACTTTGTTGTTGTTGTTGTTGTCATTGTTGTATGTGACCAGGCCTGTTCCTGAGGTGGAGGAGCCTGAATTTCCATTCTTTGCCCTCTTCACCAGTCTTCCTGTGTGCTCATCAGGCATTATCCATGATGCAGGGCATATGTGTTTTCAATGCTCTCGAGGGTGATCAATGCACTGCAGTGGGCATTGAAGTCCGCAATGCCAAGATTCTGCTGGAATTTCATCCACTGTATCTTCTCATTGGCTTTGGTATTTGGGCCATAATACTTGACATTCTTCTTTTTCTCTCATGTCAAAGCAAGCAGGTGATTGGCACTTAGCAGCACAGCATGCAGTGTGTCATAGGTGGCACCCTCCCATAGTATTGTTTCAGAGTTGAGTATGACTCGCAAGCGATCACGGTCATTGTCCTGCAGCTTAACATAGACTGAAGAGGGTAGACCTAAGTTCCAATCTTCTGCATTGCCACTTGATTTGTAATGAGGTTTTGGTTGCTTCTTCTTCTTCTTCATAGGTGCAGGGGTGGCAGCATCATTGCTCTCCACTCTCATAGGCAGATCCATAATGTGCATAAGAATTCCCAAGAATTTAGGCTGACTCTCCATCCAGTTGCTGATGGATGCCTCAAGAGACTTGTGTTTGTGGTGAATGGTCTCTGTGTCCATTTCATTTGGGTATTTGGCCTCTTTTGCAACCAGCATGCAAATGTGACGTCTAGGGAAGGCCAGGAGATAATGTTAGGATCAGCTAGATAATGGATTGGAATAATAACTTACTGTGCTTTTTTGAAAGCCAGGCCTTCGCTCAGAAACCACGTTGTCAGACTGGATATCACCCAGTAAGGGTAACCTGACTGGCACATCGAGGAGCGTGTCAATAGTGCTATCAAGGGATGGAACTTTGGCATATCATCAGACTGAGAGATGGATGCAGCAGGCCAGGGACTAACTTTTTCCTCTATGGTGTTTGTATGGGCTAATGAACTCTTTATCCTTCCCAGTAATTGTCGTTATCATCTTCTTCACTGTCTTGTTCTTTGTGACACGCATGCGTTTCTTCCTTTTTGCAGTCTTTAATTGAGTGCCTTGGTCATTATCTACCATCTCCTCCTTCCCCACTGAAACCAAAGTGTCATTGATTGTCACAGTCTCATTACTGCACACATCAGCTTCTTCCACATTCATTATTTGTAGTACCGAGGCTTTGCAAGGCCAATTGTTCCACTCAGTGACCTGAGTGGGATCCAGGCTCTCAGTCAAACATCTGAAGTAAGCTCTATTATCTTCATACTGCTTTCAGGTGTATAAGACATCTTTATGCAGCTGATTTGCTATGGAAATAACATCAGATTTAAAACACGATATGGGACCTATGTACTCACACAGATTCATGAGCTTGCAATAGTTCCAGTCATTTCCATAATGGAAGTAGGTCTCATGTCCATGTTCCAAATTCATTTGATGGATTTGAGGTGTGAGAGCATTCGAGAAGGCTCAGAAATGCTCACATATTTCTCCATGAAAGTGGCAGCCCCACTGCTTGTATGTAGTGTTGAATTCAATATGGCATTCCTCGACATGACCAGGAAGATGATTTAAAGGGATGGTTTTTATGGCTTGCACCACATGTCACCGTGTTGATTTCAGAGAAGGGATTGAGAATTGCTTGGCCAAATGAACACTGTACTGACAATTGACATCATATGAAAATTGAAGGAGAACACTATCGGCATCCTCATGCTCCATGCTAGCCAGGAGGAGTGCACGGTGAAGACAGTTGTCCATGGTCTTTTGACTACAAGGTATAATAGTTAGTAACTTTCAGCCAAATAACAACACTATAACCTACTCTTCACCCTTCTCAAAATCTGCAGTAGAATATACAAATACATGACTACATGTCACTTGGGCAACACCCATATATTCACAGTTCTTGAAGTGTGCATTTTGACTGACAACTGCTTTATGGTTGTTGCAAGGGACTTTCTGTATGCACGATCAGTAAAGGGTATATCAGACAACAACAAGCACCTACTTTTTTATTTCCAGCTGGTTTGAGCTCTTTGAGATACACCTCCCAGTCAGAGCACAAAGGGTGAAATCCATGTTCCTTCACCAATGTGATATCATCTGGATCAGTGTTTGACATGTGCTTATTGATATGGAAGTTTCTGTCTCTAGCAAATTCGGTCTTGTTAGTATGTCTACAAACTAAATGAGCAAGTCTTTTACCAGAGAACTGAGTCATGCCTCACCAAAATGCTTCAGAAATGAATGCAGAATCTATTTCTAAATTCCACCCAGGGTATGGGCAGGCAGGACAGAAAACGAGTAGATTTCTAGCAGATCGACTAGATAGTGCCTTGCACACATCAGTCACACATCCAGCATGGCATTCTGCTTTCATGAAACACCAAAAGCGGTACACGCATTGCAGCTGCTTTGATATGTCCTGTAAACACCAGCTGGAATCAGTTTGCGATCACCTCTTCTTGGGGAGTTACATGCACCGCGACCCTCAAATAATACTTATTATTGGTCAATCTAGCCAACACTCCTGCCATATCATGGATATTTGTTGCACACTCACCGTGTAGGAGCTGGATCTGCCTCAACAACTGGAATGAGAACACCATAGCAGGGCATGCCAGAGTCACAGGAAAGAATTGAGCCTCCATCAGTTGTTTCACCCAGTCTGGGGAGGGACTGTTGCACTGGCAAAAGTGAAGTTTGGTATCATGAATGCCGTTGACATCTGCAATGATCACTTTCACTGTGCTATGAGGAACAGAACAAGGACAACCATGGTGTCCAATCTGCAGCTGATAGCCCAATGAGTGGATATCCTGGCAAACAAAAAATCTGCAATTGTCCCAGGTCTGTGCCCAATGTGTCCAGGTATTTCTATGCTGCCCGATGTAGCAGTTCACACAACAGAGACGATGTGCAATGCAGTCTCTGCAACATGTCGTTTGTGTGCCCATCCCACAGTCACATGGCATATTCAGTTCAGGATCGGCTTTGTGATCCATCAGGTAGTCATGTAATTTGGGTAGGTGGTTCAAAAATGATTGTAGTACCTCACAAGTCTGGGAACCATGCTTGTTAGCACAATCCTAGACCATATACATGAAACATACCTCTGTGGGTTGAAAGGGTTGTGTTGGAGCCACTGTTGGTGTGTTATTTTCAGCAACATCAGGCATAGATGGCAATGGCAGCGAAGGTGCTTCAAGGCTTGCAGATCCTGGTAGCGAGGACAGCTGTAGCATGGGCTTTGCAGTGGTTTGTAGCTGACCATTCAGACCGATGCAGGTAAAGTGGTGTTCAGCAAGGATTCTGGCCATCGATTGTGTGAGTGCACCACTAGCCTTAGCGTGAGTCGTTTTTGCGAGATTCTTGAGGGCACATTTTGATGACATGCTACAGGGTGTAGGATGAGTGAGAGGAAATTTGCAACCAATGATCTCGAGAATAATGTGCTTACAGAGTGTTGAAAACAATAAGACCAGCCTCTGACATCCAACAGCGCCCCATCTATATAGTCCTGCATCACAATGCCACTGATCTTAGATTTTCGATACCTAACACCAACAAATAGATGGGATGAATGTGATAAATTGCAACTTCTGTATTGACGACCTTGCTAATTATACATAATTATACAGACTGTCGTGCTGCACGACTCCCATAACTTGTCAAGGTGTGCTTTCAGTGATATTAGCAGGTCAAAGGTATTGAGGACTTACCTTGTACATGAAGTATACTCAGCTTCATTCCCCCAATATGCACCTCACCCACATAGATGCCATTTAGGATGAGAGTGACAAGAGGCAAAAGCATTATATCATCATCACGTAGCATGGAAAGGCCTGTCCGAAACTGGACTCTGAGATGTCTGAAAATCTACTCCGGTTAACTCAGAGTCCAGTTTCGGATGAGCCTTTCCACACATTGTGATGATGATGTAATCTTTTTGCCTTTACCAACAAACTACTGTTGATATCAGCAACCTTGATCCAGTGGTGGCTAACATAGCACATGAAGGCTTACCCTTTATCCAATCATATTCTCTCATTTTATTTGCTGTTGAAGTATACATTCAGACAAAACTGCATATCACTTGGTGCGCTGGTAATGTTAAGTTCATCAGGCAAGATACTAGAGGTATGTCATTTAGCGCAGATCAATTGAAAGTAAATTTCATGTCTGAATAAAAGGGAAATTCCTTCTTCAGTGATGAGATAACTATTGACAATGATGAAGAACATGAGGGGTCTGAAGATTCAGAGACTGGGCTAGGTTTGTCAGTGGTATCAGGCTGTCCCCACACAACTAATGTCTATTTAGATGCTGGTAAAGACTGGCAGCTGTCATCCAAAGCTCTTTCTACAATGATGGTGCTGCTATCAGAGACAGAAACAGAACAATGCAAAATGACTATGCCCCGGGAATGGTATTTCATGAAAGGGGATTTCATCATGGCTGGGTCACAGGTCGGAGTGGTTCACAAGATTGATCGTGCTGGTGTTGAAATAGAGCTGGAAGGCACCTTCGCTTTTCAATTCCATCGTTGGCAAGATGTTGTCAAGCTATTCAACATCAGAGATTTTGTTCAAGTGGTGGGTGGGGAATTTATAGGTTGTTCTGGGTTTGTGCAAGATAACACAGATGAGATCTATATAGAGATCTTTGATGAAATAGGTTGACAAGGCATAGACATACGTGTTTGTAGAATCATCTACCATTCTGCTGACATATATCATTCAGGAATTCTGAGTGCATCACAATAGTCTTCATTGAACAGTACCATCTGAACTGAATTTGTGTCCTGGACCTTTACCTTATGAGCTATCTGGTCAAGAGCATACAGGGCCAGTGCCTTGGTGAGGCCTTCAAGTACTCATTCTCTCCATGAAGACTAGACATTCGAGCCTGGATCACCTTCGCTCGAGGTGGCTGGAGAGTTGCAGAGAATGTTCCAATGCTAGCTTGCATAAAGGAAAGAAAGGCATGGTTCAAGATATCCTTCTCCATCAGCCAACAGCTAGTGGATTGAAGGTCTGTGTCTGACTCAATCAAAATTATGGACCAACAATTCTGGGACTAGATCTCTGGTTTAACTATAACAGCATCATGGAAGCAACATAGGTTAAGGATTCTTAAACAATACACCTTGAACTAATAACAGCACTAATGTAGAACTGGGCTGCCACTTTGGTTATACCAACCTTTAACATCACACCAATCCACTTTCCTCCCCAGCAAGGAGTACCTTTGCTTGAATACCGAGCATGGCATTGCTAGCCATGGGTGACTATTGGCCATGGAGACCAACCGAAACTCATTCACAGAATCCCCTCCCCAAGCATCCACTCCACCTGCCATTGTCATGTCGGAGGATGTGCACAGCAAGAATGTGTGGGATCCAATGTTGCCAGACCCTATAGATTGCACTTCCAGAGACTCACTTCCCTCGCCTGAGTTGTTTCTTCACTGGAGCCAGCATCCATGACTTGCAGGATGTAAACTCTGTGTCAATATTTCTGGAAAGTCCCAGCCGCAAAAGGTGACATTGAACATGAAGTCTGGGTCAGAATGTACTATGTTTCTAGAGTTTTGTACTACCTCCACTCTTATCGGCGACATCTCCACTGTTACTCCAGTTGAACCTACTGTCTGTGATTACCATTGCTGGATAGTGATCCAAGGGTCTTATGTAGGAAGTCATGTGCGGGGGATCAGATACATTCAGGGTTCTAAACCCATTTTGTGGACAGTGCAGAGAGTCAAGACTAATGCCTAAGATTTGGATAGTCTGACTGGGAAGTCATTTGAAGTTGAATCTTCAGATCTCTGTCAAGCTGTTGACAGCGACAAATCATATTGCAGCAATTTTCATTGGGCACAGAGTATTTGCAAGGTTATACCACAGAGGAGGATAAAATAGGCTTCTGGTTCCTTTGATTTTGCCATACTTGTATCAATATATTTTGCAGTAGACAGTACTTTAGTGATAACCTGAATAGAGGTTTAGAGGGTTTTCTATGTGCCTGAACTTGGGGAACTCAGACTCCAGTTTTGGCAGGACTTACCTTTTCAGCCTTGACTATTTGTAAGCTTTCCTGCTTGTTGGATTGCTTCCCTCATGTTGATACGCTGATGGAAATGCCACTCAAACTTATTCTCTTTTGTCTATCTTAATTGGAACAATAAATGCATGACCGGCAGAGAATGTTATAAGCCTGACTGTCAGTAAGTTCACAAGTTATCATTTCTCCACTATGCCTAAAGGAGTGTCTTCGAAACAGCAACAAATGGGCAGCACACCAACAATGGACAAGAATCCAGTGCACAAGGATGTTCAAGATGACACATCCACTGCTCTCATCACTGAAGGATTGAAGGAAATCCGACCTGATGACTTGCCTGTTACGATTTATTCATTTTCCTTATCTAAGCGCCTCTTATCTTATCTTATTTTTGGCGCTTATCTTATCTCATCTTTAGATCCGCGACTCCACGGAGCCTTCGTAAATCTTCACATCATCACGCCATCATCGCATGTCATCGCGTCGTCATACTTACTCCAGACTCGCTCTGCGTGTGTTTTATCTCGCTCACCGTGTATTCCGCTTATTCACTTTCTAACACGGTGTACCTATTATTGAACCTTCGTTCTAGTATATAAGTAGTCTACTCAAAGCTGTATATTCCCTAGCTTTGAGCTAACGTTTAATCACACCAAAACATTCCACTTCTCGCTAAGCGCTAAAGCCTTAGTCTTGACACTTGAACTCTCCAGGACTTAGCAGTGATCGTATCAACTCGTTACACCTATGTATTTACCCTTGTTCAGATGTCGGGTCTAACAATTAGCTCAAAGCTTTTCTTTAGATCTCTAAACAAGATCTTCCATGTCTACCGGTACCGCCCAAGACCTAGCCATTGCTCTTGGAATTCCCAGCGCTACCATCGTCTCTATCGTTCTCATTCTCACGCTCAGGACTCTCTGTAGGCCGCCGTGAAGAGTTGCGAACACATCCCCCGTCATCCCCACGATCCCCGTCACCTCCACAGTCTCTACCACCCCTACCCTCTCCGACAATGTCAATGCCATTCCGCTCGAGCAGCACTCACCCCGAATCTTCGCACCCATACCACTCCGACCGATCCCACTCAACGAGCTCGCTCGGGGAGGGGTCGACGAAGAAGAGGAAGTCGTTCCTGAGTCGATTCATCCCATCGTCTCGGAAAGAGCAGCTGCTCCCCCTGCCGGAGGAGCTACGTTCATCCACCCCTCCATCCCTCCCGCACCCGAATATATCCCCTATGTCCCTCGAACCCCCTCTCCCGGCACATACGCCCGATTCGCCACACGAGTCGGGGGATTCGACGTGGGCCGCAACATTGGACCCGTCGCCCCCGTCACCAATTACGATACTTGGGCAGATAGGTACCCCACTCCACCACCCGCAGCCGGTATCCCTTCAGAGGAGTTTTGGGACAATGTCGATATCCCCTACAGCGCCTTCTTCCCCGATCCCCGTCCAGACTCGCCAGAGCATCGATCCCCTCCCCCGTCCGGATATGGGACTCAGTACAGACACTGGGACCAGCACGTCCAGAATCGGCCGTACTCACCCCCATCTCCCGAAGAACCCGTCGCCGGCCCCTCCTCCCACCTCTATCCCCCAGCACGCTGAGGCCAGCGGAGCCGGGACACGCACTGGCAACGACTCGCCCGATGCTTCCAAGACTTCCAGCAGCAGCAACTCGAGTTGAGCGCCTCGGAGACCGTCGTTGAGCCGCAGCGGCCGCCCCGACCCCCCACCCCGTACCCGATCATCAGGATCGATGGAAGGCCTCAGTCGCCCACCGAGTCGTCGGGCGAGCGTACGCCCCAGCCCCCCTCCGATGAGTCTAGCAGACGCGATTAGGTTTTATGAGGAGACGATTGATGACCCAAATATGGTAATACCGGCTGCTTTAAGACAATCTAACTACACAGACATTTTTACTTACTTTGCTTATGAACTTCCCTTTGACCGGACCTGGGGACAATCCCAGGCCGGGAATGACTATTTTATGAAGAAGAACAGAGGACTCCCAGCTGACGACATACTCCAATACGAAGCAGAGCGAAACGCTCGCTTCCTATGGAACGATATACATCGAGACGCTCCCATGGAGGAGCTCCCTGATTACGAAGAAGAAGCTGCCGAAATCGAGGTCCAGGAACCAGCGCCACCCGAGCCAATAGCACCATCCCTTACGGGATCGACCTTCTCCTACACTAGGGGATCGATAGCGTCAGGAGCTTACCAGACTGGCTACATACCATTCAACCAGCCGTTCGCTGGTGGCGGCCATGGAGCCCCCGGTGGAGGAGGTGGAGGCGCACAGCCACCGCAACCTCCTGTTCCCCCAGTGCCACTAGTAAGGTACGCACTCCCTCTCTTTCCCGCGCCACCACCTCTCCCCGATCCACCAGTACCCTGGCAGCTAGTCGACGGAGCCGTCGCCCCCTATGATGAGTTTAAACCAAAACTCCTCAAAGAGGTCGAGGACTTCACGGGTGATTCTACCAACATCACCCGATTCTTCCTAAAGTGCGAACTGCACTTTGAAGCATTCAACCGACACTTCCGCCACCCCCCTCATAAAGTCCTCTTCTGCGTCTCTCGACTCGCAGGGGACGCCGAGAAATGGTGGGAGTTAGGCACGCAAGTAATGGGAAGGGATCAAGCAACGGAAGCCCAGCTCTATCCATCTTACGATGATTTCAAGAAAGAGCTACGTGCGAGGTTCTGGAAGGATGCTGATGCGCAGCTAAAGTACGCCAAGTGGGAGAAACTTAGGCAGTCGGAGAACAAGGACAGCGACAAATTCTTCCAGGAATTTGAAGAACTAGCCTACCATGCCGGAGTACGCGACAACGAGCAAGTCATGCTCCACCAAATCAAGAAGGCCGCCCGCCAGTCGAGTAAAAATACTATATACTCGGCTGACGCAGAAGTGCCCACCACGTACAAAAGCTGGAAGACTCGCCTCCTCCGCATCGACTACAACTGGCGCCTAAAACAGGCAGAAGGATCTATGGCAACACCCACGAGAACATTGCCACAGAAGACGACCACACCTGCTAAGGGTGGTCAAACAGCAGTTCCTACGCCGTCAACAAAGACAGCGTCGGGAACGACTTACAGGGGACGCGGCGCGCCAATGGATGTTGACGCAGCCAGGGCAGCATCAGTATGCTTCCGTTGTGGCAAGAAAGGCCACTTCAAGCGCGACTGCCCCAATGCGCCCAAATCACGGGAGGAAAGCTTGCGACGCGCCAATGCATATTGGGATTCCCAGGAAACGCCGCTTGCCTCAATCGAAGAAGTAAAAGAGAGCGCCGAGAAGTAAATGATTCGACTTACTCGGCAAAGGACTTAGTTTTGGCTGGTACGCCTATCGCGACTTATCAATGTACTTATATACCTGTTGTAGTTACCCCCACGCATTCGAATATACCCGCGACTTCGCAATCAGACCAGAAACTAAGCAAGAATCAACTCTCTCTCCCAGGCCCGGATGTCGCGGTAGTTAGACTACCGGCGACTAAGTGTTCAGCAAGTAACCCATTGCGGGCGAAAGCATCGGACGATAAGTCACCTACCATAGTGACACCCCTTACCACGGCGTTGTTACCACCTAGCAACTTCATTGAAGTGTGCGCTGGGGTGTGGACACGACCGGAGGGGACAGACGAGGCACTTAGTGCCGACTCTGCTAACGCCATCTTACACGACTGTGAGGCGTCTCTACGGAGCCCCAGCCTCGCTGGCGGTTTAGAGGGAATAGCTACGGCGAAACCTCCTCTGGTAAAAGAGATCTTCGTAAGGCTGCCAAAGTCTAAATCCCTTATACACCAAGGGGCTTTGGGAACAGCCATAAGCGCCCAGGAGATGGCCGACCAGAAAGCCGCAGAGCAGGAAGCTGCTAGCGCCCAGGCAGTGCAAAGGGGGCATCAGGTAGCTTTCATTGAAGAAATACCTGACGACGAGGACATTACCAGTTTCATGATGAACAAGAAGACTAATTTATCCCCTTTAGAAACTGCGGTGACCTCGCCAACGGTAGTCGAGCCCTCACGGGTCGACGCGAAGGCTAAGGAGGCCCCACAACTCTCGTGCACTTACATTAGTGGCGAGACCTACAGCGAGTGGTGGCTCAAACCATTCGAGGCTGAGTGGACTCTGCGTGGCGTAATACAAGCCAAGACAGAGGAGGAGGCAAAGGCGATCTTAATGAATTGGATTCATAAGACGCGCACAGGAGAAGTAGTCGACACAATGCTCGAGGCAATAAGGGGGATGGAATGAAGCAACGCACTTGAATGGCTCGAAGAACTACGACAGCCAAAATGATATATCAGCGCACTAAGCAACGAAGGGAAGGACCTGGTTCTACCTGTCGAAATCGGGATACCAGAAACCCTTGCCCGAATTGCCACAAAAGCGTTGGTAGATAGCGGGTGCACCAGTAGCGCCATCAATAAGACGTTCGTCGAAAAGTACAACATCCCGACTCATGCCACAGCAGCGCCAATCCCGGTCTATAATGCCGACGGAACCAGGAACCAGGGAGGATCAATTACCAAATACGCCGAGATCAGTCTTAAAATCGGAGATCATTCGGAACGAATCGATCTAGCCGTAACAGATCTCGACGATAAAGCGATCTTCCTTGGCCACGATTGGTTAGCCCGGCATAATCCGATCATCAATTGGAAGACAGGAGGATTAACGTTTGCACGGTGCGGATGCCGCAAAAACCCATTCGTACTACCCGATGCGGATCCCGACGATAGGTGGGACGAAGAGCTGGAGGAGGGAGATACAATTCTTGCAATAGACTTCACGCGGGCTATACTCATACGTGCTCATCACGCTAATGACTTAGCTGCTGCGGCCAACGCAGACAAGAAGACGAAGACGTTCAAAGAAATGGTCCCAGAATGGTGTCGGGATTTCAGCGATCTATTTGACAAAGATAGTTTCGATGAACTTCCTGAACCAAAGACGTGGGACCATGCAATCGAGCTTATTCCAAATGCGAACGCCAATCTCGACTGCAAGGTCTACCCTCTCAATCGGAACGAACAGGCGGAACTCGACAAGTTCCTGGACGAGAACCTCTCAAGTGGACGAATAAGGCCCTCTAAGTCGCCCATGGCTTCGCCTTTCTTCTTCGTCAAAAAGAAGGATGGCAAGCTGCGACCAGTACAAGATTACCGTAAGCTCAACGAGATGACGATCAAGAATCGATACCCGCTTCCACTCATCTCGGAGCTGATGGATAAACTACGGGGTGCCAAGTACTTTTCTAAACTTGACGTTCGATGGGGATACAACAACGTGCGCATCAAGACTGGCGACGAATGGAAGGCGGCATTCAGAACTAATCAAGGGTTATTCGAACCTACGGTTATGTTCTTCGGGCTTACCAATTCGCCCGCCACCTTCCAGTGGATGATGAATGACATTTTCAAAAACCTCATTGCATCAGGCGCCGTTACAGTCTACCTCGATGATATCTTAATCATGTCCAAAACCAAGGCAGAACATCGTCGCATTACGCGCGAGGTTCTCAAGGTCTTACGAGAGAACAAGCTATTCCTTAAAGCGGAAAAATGCGAGTTCGAGACCTTAGAAACCGAATACCTTGGTGTTATCATCAGTGAGGGAAGCATTCGCATGGACCCAGTCAAAATCGCAGGAATAGCGGAGTGGCCCGTTCCAACCAAGAAGAAGCAGCTTCAGTCGTTCCTAGGCTTTACCAACTTCTACAGACGTTTCATCAAAGGATATAGCAAAGTCGTCAAGCCTATGACACAGCTAACAGGAAACGATCCATGGAAGTGGGGAAAAGCGCAGCAGGACGCATTCCAAGAGTTGAAGAGACTACTAGCCGAAGAAGTGGTACTGGCAATACCCACAGAAGGAGGCAAGTTCCGCGTAGAGGCGGACGCAAGCGAGGGAGCGATCGGTGCTGTATTATCGCAAGAGCAGGATGGAAAATGGCGCCCAGTCGCATTTCTGTCCAAGTCCCTAACAGTTACAGAACGAAATTACAAAATTTACGACAAAGAACTGCTGGCCATCATGCTAGCCCTGGACGAGTGGAGACACTACCTAATGGGAGCGGCGCAGGACTTTGAGATATGGACAGATCATCAAAATCTGCAATATTTCCGAAAGCCCCAGAAACTCAACCGACGTCAAGCGCGTTGGGTAACTGAGCTTGCCGAGTACCATTTCTCGCTACATCACAAGCCAGGGACAGCAAACAAGAAAGCCGACTTACTCAGTCGACGAGCGGATCACGAGCAAGGACAGGAGGACAACGATGAGGTTATCATCCTCAAACCCGAGCACTTCCAGGCAATGGTCATGCCCACGATCGAGGAAGTCCATACCAAAATCAAGCAAGCCACGCTTGACCACCACCGATGGGACAAGAACGTAGCCGCGTCTCTCAACCATGACCGAGGGATGTCTCTAGATGACGGTTTGATCTTCTATGATCACCGTATCTATATTCCCCAAGATCATGCGTTACAAGGGGAAATTATCGTGATGCATCACGACCATAGGACAGTGGGACACCCTGGCGTTGAAAAGACCAAAGAACTCGTTCTACGAGAATACTGGTGGCCCAGGATGAAGAAAGACATAGAGGCCTATGTCCGTGCTTGCGAGACGTGCCAACGAACCAAGTCGAGCACTCAAGCAAAAGCGGCGCCTCTCCATCCGAACGCCATACCCTCCCAACCATGGACTCATATTTCCGTCGACATGGTCACTGGTTTACCTAAGTGCAACGGTCAAGACGCTATCTTAATGATCGTCGATCGATTCTCTAAGGAAATCATACCGATAGCATGTACGACAGAGCTGTCATCGGAAGGGTGGGCCAAAATCTTACACGACGAAGTTTACGCCAAGCACGGAATGCCTCAGGTAGTCATCTCTGACCGAGGCTCCGTGTTTGTCTCCAAGTTCATGAAAGACCTCTATGACTTGCTACAGATCAAGGCAAACATATCTACCGCCTATCACCCACAGACAGATGGACAGACAGAACGCGTCAATCAAGAGGTTGAAAAGTACCTTCGCATTTTCATCAACCATCTCCAAGACGACTGGGTAGAATGGCTTTCTCTCGTGGCTTTCGCTCATAACAACCACGTCCACTCTGCTACGGGCAAAAGCCCCTTCGAGGTTAACTACGGCTATAACGCTGACCTCCTCCCTGGCGCAATACCCCGAGCACCCTTCAGAACACCGGCCTCAACCACATTCGTTTCACAGATGCAGAAAATCCATGCTGAAGCAAAGCAAGCTCTGGAAAAAGCCGCCGACCAAATGAAAGCCCAATACGACAAAAAGAAGCGACCTGCAGTCGAGTACCAAGTAGGAGACAAGGTGTGGCTCGACACGACCAACCTTTCTTTACCATGTCCCAAAAAGAAACTCGCAGACAAACGAACAGGTCCCTTCCCAATCATCGCAAAAGTCGGAGCATCAGCATACAAACTGAAGCTCCCGACGGGCTGGCGCATCCATCCAGTATTCAACGAATCACTCCTCACCCCATACATACCACCAGCATTCCCAAACCAAGAACAACCACCTGCGCCGCCGCCAGATCTCATCGATGGCGAAGAACATTATGAAGTCGAACAAGTCCTCGACCATAGAGAGCGCAAAGTCAGGGGAAAATCAGGGGAACCGGCACGTTGGGTTACGGACTACTTCGTCAAATGGAAAGGCTACGGACCAGAATCAAACAGCTGGGTAAAAGAAAATGACATGGCCTCGGACGAGTTAATAGACGATTACCTTGCCGAGCGATTAAACAGATCAGAAACGCCGCAATTCGAAGACTGGCAATCTTACACAGACCCATTCACGGGACGAAAAGTCTGGTACGACCAAGAATTACTCTGGGACACCTTTGGAGGGTGCGATAGCCCTTCACAAGACACCAAAGGACCGGACAAACCAACGGAATTCCCTTGAAAAGGGGAAGACCAAGTCTACTAGCAGTTGGGACACCTGCCCTAAAGGGGGGGTAATGTTACGATTTATTCATTTTCCTTATCTAAGCGCCTCTTATCTTATCTTATCTTTGGCGCTTATCTTATCTCATCTTTAGATCCGTGACTCCACGGAGCCTTCGTAAATCTTCACATCATCACGCCGTCATCGCATGTCATCGCGTCGTCATACTTACTCCAGACTCACTCCGCGTGTGTTTTATCTCGCTCACCGTGTATTCCGCTTATTCACTTTCTAACACGGTGTACCTATTATTGAACCTTCGTTCTAGTATATAAGTAGTCTACTCAAAGCTGTATATTCCCTAGCTTTGAGCTAACGTTTAATCACACCAAAACATTCCACTTCTCGCTAAGCGCTAAAGCCTTAGTCTTGACACTTGAACTCTCCAGGACTTAGCAGTGATCGTATCAACTCGTTACACCTGTGTATTTACCCTTGTTCAGATGTTGGGTCTAACATTGCCTCAACAGATGCGACCCTGTGCTAGGGGCAGCATGTGCAATGGGTCCATAGTCATTCTCCAAACTGGCAAAACAAAGAAGATTTGCTCGATTACCAATGATTCTGATATTGGGAGGTTTTTTCAATTGGTGCATTACTTGAACTTTTGGCATAACTAACCCTGACAGTGACCGTTTTCTCCAAGTGTCTCCATGCAGGTGTGCAACAGAAGAAATGGCAAGGTTACATAACATCGGCCATCTCTCCTGCCCTTCTGCAAGTGAATGAAAAAATTCAGATAGAAATGGCAGCACAGCAAGTCCTTCATGGCATCAGCGACAATGATACCTCTACTGTGGCTTCAATGAGCACCCCAGCTATGTCACAGTCCATTACCTCTTCAATTTCATTGGGACACAGGAAGAGACCTCCATGAGGCCTCAACAGTGGCTCAGCTTCATTGTTATCCTCTTCATCACCTCCACCTTTGTTGCCTACATCTGGCATTCACAAGCTGGCTCACCGATCTCAGGCCAAGTTTCCCCATTTAGAAGCCCTAACCAATGACAATGACAATGATGAGGTCATCATCATTGACTGAAGGCCTTCTGTAACGCGCAATTTTGAAAGGCCATTTGCCCACATTATATGGTGGATGGAGGTATGTCACTACTTATCAAGGTTCGACATCTGATATATTTCTCAAATAGGATGGCATCAAGCCAAAACACACATTGTTACCAATCAATTCATCGAGGAAAGTTGTGTTGGAGGAACATCGTGTTCATTTGGGTGAGCAAGGTATTGAGAAAGTAGCCTCTTTCAGCCAATATCCTCCTGAAGCTCACACTTGGAAATCACGACCTTGGGACAGAGCATTTGGTATTGGGGATAACAGCAACCAGGCCATCATTCTACAATGCAATGGAGTTACAGACTTGAAGGGTTGGGATCTGTATACTATTTTAATTTGATTGGCACTGTAGTTACAATGTAATGAGTATTCCCTCTGTTTGCAGAATTCCTGGAAAATAAGTCAAGTCTTGGTGGCCTAGAATCCAGTAAGTTCCATTGTATGCTTCTTCAGTCGTTGAAAGCAAACTCATCTCAGGTATTTAGATAGGGAACAAATGGTCACTGATAGCACATTGCGTCACTTCATTGTGCAAAGTAACCCTAGACAATTATTGTTCCCATTGTATCAATAAATTAAATGCCACTGTGACAACATAGTTTGGTGTTAGACAGGCCTCCTAGGTTAACTTTGAGTGCCACCTACTAGTCATTTTTTTTGCCTTTTGACCATGATATTCTCATGGACTTCAAAATCAATATCAATGCCACAGACCCATGGGCCAAAGATACATGGCATTTTGATGAGCTGCCTTTGGACAAAGTACAGCACGTAACAGCCCAGTATTGAATTCCCATGACTGATGAAAATATTACTGTCATGCATCGTCTACTTCCTCTGTGGATACAATGCGTCAAAAAATAGACCGGACATCCCAAAGAGAAGAAGAGGCTCACTGAATGGAGATCTGCTGTGACCGACACGGTGTTGAAGCACACAAGTTTCAAATGTTTCATTGATGATAATGACTGGGATCTCAATCACAAGAAACAGGCACACAGGGAGTATTCTAAGGTGTGTATCATGATCTCTTCAAACTAGAATAGTCACTGATGTTCAGCTGACAGGTTGTCACCAAGTTTTTCAAGAACTACAAAAATCATGCACTTGACAAAACCTCTGCAAAACCCACCCCATCAAGCCAGACTCGCGTCAAAACAGACCATGCCAGCGAGCATTCAAAGAATGTGATATCCTGACAAGAGTACTATAACCTCAAAGGGCTATTGAAGTTCTCGGGCCTAGTCAGTGGTCAGAAAATCTTCAAGGAGTCTAATGCCACTGCTATTCAAATGCATGCTGCAGAGTTATTATCAACTGGGGCCATGAAGAACGACAACCGTGGTGGAGCCAATCACAAAGCCATATCCCAGCTCTGGAACAAACGGTCTGATGCGAACCATGATCAGTACGATGAGCTTGCTTTGTACACCAAGAATGACAGGCTAATGTATGTCTCTATATGTGTATGCTGGATCTATTTATCTGACTTTTATCTTTTGCAGGCTTCAAAAGGAGCTACCTGGCCTGTTTCTTGATCTGTTGAAGGAAACAGAGGAACTTCTTGGTCCTGTGGGCTTCACCCTCTGCTATGCCTTTCGAGATGAAGTTGACGGCATTGATTCTGGAATGTAAGTGACATACTCATCAATTTAATTCACTTGCTGATTTTCTTGTAGCCTGAATGTCTGTACCGATGGTATTGAGAAGCTGAGTGATGCATTTTCGGAAAATGCACAAGATTCATTGATGGCCTGGGCTGAAGTGCACATACCACATACGTCTTCAACTAATTTTGTTGTGAACACTGCTAAATTACACATAGGTCAATCACGCAATGAACTCTCTAATCACTTTCACAAGAATAGTGAAGGAGTACCTCATTTTCCTCCTGTTGACTTGGATAACACAACACCGTTGCAGCTGAAAGTACTTGTCGACGAGTTCTTCTTTACGTTGTGGGGTATGTATTTTGCTTACAACTACAAAGACATTCTGACTTGAATAATGTAGCATATGTTCAAGGCCAGGAGTCTGAAGTTCCATATGTGGAGCTAATCAAGAGCCCAGGAGGATTTTATGATATGTCCAAGTGGCAATCAATGCCACTGCTGACATGTGCGCCCAAAGATATGAGCCATGTACAGATTATTGGACTTGTCGAATATCTCAAGAGTCATTCAGGTACGGGGGTAGATGACCTGTTTGTGTTCTGGAAAGGTCGACTTCCGCCTCCACTGCCTCCACCTGCTTGGTCACCGACTCCGCTGATTGCTACTCGCTCACCTTCGCCTCCACCACTGCCTGCACAGTCACCAACTCCGCCAATTCCTACTCGCTCGCCTTCACCTCCACCATGACCTGCCCAGTCACCAACTCCACCAGTTCCTCCTTGCTCACCTATTTTGTCTCTGCCTCCACCTCTGTCCCTACCAATTCCTGCTCGCTCACCTCCAATTCCGCCTCCGCCTGCGTCCCCTCCAATTCCTTCTCGTTCGCCTATTCCACCTCCTGCAAGTAAACATGCTCGGAGAGCCTTAGCCACCAACAATGACCTGCCTCGACAATCATCTCGCAATCAACCTCCACCTGGACCACAGACTCACAACAAGGGCAAACGAGGAGCCTTGCTTGAAGACCAGTCATCGAAGCCAGTATCCAAGCGTCAGCGGTACATGTTTTCCATAATTGCGTGATCACTGTGACTCAAGAATCTTGATAGAAAAAAATGAACAGTGGGGATTGGTGGTCTCAAGACATCTTCAGATCTGTCTGGGTTCAAGATGTCTCCAGCTCAAGATGTCTCAAGATGTCCTCATATAGGACATGGTGTTATGTATATCTGTATGAATATCCATTATTTTACATCTCAAGACATTGTGAGTCATCTTGAGTCAAAAATGATTTTGGTCAGTCTGTCTTGAGACCAATGGGTCAGGTTTCTTCGGCTAGCACCACACATCCGCTACCGTCTCTGCTCCCTCACCCTCATATATGCCCTTGACAAAGTCAAAATCCGTCTCATACTCCACTTCAGGGTACTTTGAACGATATAGAGCAAACACAGAAAGAAAATACATATAAGTGTCGACTGTCGTGGACTGGGAGCTCACCGCATGCTGGAAAAGTCGGAGGTCATCGGGTCGTGAGGAGGGCGAGAGCGTTTTGTTTGGGGTTCTTTACCATGGCGATGGAGGTGATTGTAGAAGACCGTAGACGGGAAATTGCAGCATGGAAGTATCGGGAAAAAAGGCATGTGGCGTCCATTTTTGTACGAGTCCTTCTTTCCCCCTCATTTCAATACTATAGCTACTGTCGGAGCATTGAATCCCGTCCGGAAATGCCGGCACAATACCTCTCGAGTTCAAGAGACAACGTCGAGGAGTAACTGTTTATCCAAGGTGATGCAGCGGTGGGTCCGGGCTCTGGGAAGGGAGGAAACATGGAAGATTCTGCATAGCCGTGACGGCCAAGCATCACAGCGTGTTCTTGGACACGGAGTCGTGGCACGAGCTGGATCAGGAGGTGGGATGCACGGGAATAAGCTGGGACACGTCGGGCATCCAGCATATGGGCGAAAGGAAAAGCCACCTTCACAACGTCACGCCAAATATAAACTCTGCATGGGGCTTCTCGCCGAGTCTAGTAGTAGGGTTGGGCGGCTGCTGGGTATGATAGTCCCGTCGATCCTTAGACGTGCTTGGGTATAAACAAACGAGTGCATTCCAGCGCGCAGTGCAGGCATATGTCCACGCACGGGATGGATTTTTCCCCCCCATCGGTGCGAGAAGGTAAGACCTCCATGCATTGGTAGTGTGGACTATGTGTTTAACGTGAATGTCGGGGGTATGAATGATGCTGTGTTAGGGAAGTGTGGACGATGTTATCGTGGATGGAGAGACAGGGAGTATGTGCGTGTAGCGTGGACGACGTGTTTGCGTGTATAGCCGGAATGACGAGTACACCCTGAGCAGTCTTGACAGGATTCCCGCGACAAGTCGATATGGATGTACCGCCCTGTCCGTTGTCGAGATGACCCGTCTGCGAGCTGCATTCCCACCGATCCCTCCATTCCAAGTAGCGTCCCAGCTTCTCCTTAGCTCTATCAAACCACCTAATAGTCCGCTTTCCTTCTTCAAATCAAGATATTGGTGGTGTCGCAGCGGCATGATTCCAGCAGCGTATGTGCAAACACCGCGCCCGTTATCCCAGACCCAATGTCGATGCATGTAAAGATTCAGATGATTTCAAAATGAGCCAATCTTTACGCGATAGGAGCAAGTAGTAGCCGTATGCACAAAGAGAAATAGTGAACAGAGTAACACCCAGACTGAGGAACAGAGTGGAAAGAATTTTTGCGCATGACGGTCATCTAGGAGGTGACGGCAATTTGAAACTCCGACTTGCCTTCTGCGTTCAAGTTATAATATTTATTAAACACATCCATATCACCGCGTCCTCTCATCGTCATGTCGAACCTTTCCGACCCTCCGTGCTCTACGAGCAGAAACACTCTGGATGTGTTCGCAATCGATTAAGCCATTACCTTGTGGTTCCTTTGATAGACAATTCATGCCATCCAACTTGATGGCTACCCATCTGCCTTATACTCGAATACACCTCATCGTTGAGGTCTTTCTTCCTTCCCCAGTCGGGCAAATTGGAACCAGTCGTTTACAGAAAGAACGGGTACGCCATAAATGTCACCCGAGTTGGTCTTGAAGATTTTCAAGTTCTGACGTGCGTAGGTCGCAACGCTGGGATCTGTTTGTTTCATGGATGATGGAATGAGGTAGGCGACATCTACTCCCCTTCTTGACAGCTGTTTAACACTATCCCTGCATAGGATTGTTAAACAGAGTGGTCAAGCTGATTCCCAGACCAATTACAACGTGAATAGCGCTCTGTATTCGATGTTTGCTGCTATGGGATTCTTCGCTAGGTGAATATCTTTTGTTTTCTTCTACGTTTGGGGCACTTATCTATATATTTCCCTAGATCGGTAACAACATGTTCGGACCAAAAGGCATGCTCCTGATTGGCAGGATGGGCTACGGCCTGTACAATGGATCCCATTGTGGTTACTGCCCTCTTATCCCTAGTTAATCGACGCTGATACTATTTCTAGAGCCACGAACATTCACTCCAACGCCGACCTCGTCGCTAGCCATGTTTTAGATGTGCGCTGGTTTCTCATGGACCAGACAGGGCTCGTTGATGGCAGCATACCCCACCGCTACGGGAAACGGGAAATTTCTCGGAAATTTCTTGTCTATTTTCCACCTCGGCAGTGTCGTCTGTTACTGCTGGGAGAAACCAGAAGTCCACAGTAGGTGCCTGAGCTTTCATAACAGACGACTGCATGTTCATTCGTGTTTACAGGTCAACGCTGTTGATGATGGGACATACGTACGTTGGTGTTTTCAACCATCCTACTTTTCGCTTAAATCAATTTCAGGTTGGATTCCTAGTCCTTACTTCTCATTCCGATGCTAACAGCGAATCCCGACATAAAATTCCCAGGAATTAGGGCTGTAGCAACTGCGCGTATGGTATCAGGTGCGGCGTTATTCGTTGCTTCGGTCACTAGCCTGAGAGACTTCGAATTTCTTTCGGTTCGATCTTACGCTCCATCCGCTGGCTTGACGAAGAAGTCGCAACTTTTCTGAAGATGCTACGCACATACCTATTGTTACGCGACTAAAGGGATCTGGGATCTTGATTCCTGTCCTTGAGTTCTGCGTGTCTCGAGGTTATCTAGGCGCTTAGGTCGCTTCTGTGAGTAATTGATTTGAAGCTCTCATCGGGGTCTGAGTTTGGCCCTATTTTGCAGGCAACCATTGTCCTGCAAGTGCCTCTATTGCAGTGATCTCTTTGGCCCAGAGAAACTCACGTCGACGGATGCGCTTGAGCGTGCATTGCAGGAGCTACAATGCATCTTCACAAAGGATAATTTCAAGCACGTTTCTCAAAAGCTGTTCGACAATGAGAGCCCTAACACTCTGCTTGGTCTTATCATGTAAGTCGACATCGTCGCGCTATCGGATGGTATATCAGACTCTTACATCTTAACAGCATTGAGTGAGATCACACCGCTGACTTTGTGATCTCTGGAGTCCTTTCCCTCCAAAGCTTCAAACCACAATACGACGGTCCACTAGTCCAAAACTATATCTTGTTTATCTGCCGAGTTCGTTTCTTCATCTTTTGTCGAAGGTGAAGACTTATGCCCATATCCCAATATCACAAAGCAGCTCCCAAGGGTTTGCAGGACCTCGACTACTTGCTGCGTTCCATCAATATCAGAACGCAGCATCACAACAAGCAGGGATCTACATAGGAAACTCTGTGGGAATCACGAGGGCAGCGCGCTCATGGTTGCATCCCGTGGATGGGCCTATGCCGTCACTTGCATTCAACTATGGTGTTACCCAATTCTACTCGCTGCTCTCGCAATCAATTCAATTACTCCCGATATCAACGGAGCATTTGTGATCCAAGAAAATATTACATGTAAACGAAACAGTGACACACACTAATTCAACGCAATAGCATTCGAGGTAGAACCTTGTTGCAACTACACTTTGACTACACTCCCCTGAGGCTCTCCTTGTATACATCTAGTAATAACGGGATGAACAGGCATCGTATGTACCATCCTTTTCCTTCCACATCAAGTCTCCGTGCTAACTAGAGTGGTTAGAGCTCCACTGGCGACAACGTTGGATTCAACGGGATGGCTATACAAATCCTTCATACAGAGGCAACAAGGTATGTAGCTATAAATCCAATACAAATGCATTGAATAACACTATCACTGAGACAGACATACCATTCAAACCTCTCCAACGTCCGTATCACCGCTCCCGTTGAAGATGGCTTGTGGATCCAAGATATCAAAGTCCCAAATCAACGAGCCTATACAGGTTCAAAGCCCGTCATACCCTCCTCTCTCGCTGACACCTCCAGTGCCAGCCTCGACGTTGATGAGTTGTTGAAGATGCTGAACAGTACTCTTGGCACCAAATACGACCTCACCCCTTCTCTGTCATCCATTCTTGAAGCATACATCTCGGATGAATATGACTTCGGCACCGTATATGGCTACCTCCGCCCCATATGGTTTAGATGCAAGTTGAATAACATCCAAGATTCACTGCGCACCTCTGAAGCGGAGGACCTAGAAATACGACGAGAAGCGTTGGTTGATGGCCACATCACCGAGGAGGGACTGTGCGTGGCCCCTAGGCGCGTCTGGGATCTCTTCAGCAATAGGGTGGTGCCGTGGTGGGTTGCCTTGCACACACCATGGGGAATATCACATGCCTGGCTGGATAAAAACCATCGCAAAAATGTGCTCACTCCCATCAATGGACGTCAATGGCCCGTGCCCATCCCAAAAGATGCCAATCTCGATCGTATCCGTATCGAAATGCTGAATCTCGGAGCAGAGTATGCATGGCTGGATGTCCTCTGTTTAAGGCAGGAAGGGGGACAAAATGAGCATCTGCGTGCGGGGGAGTGGATGTTGGATGTGCCCAATATCGGAAACGCATATGTCTTGAAAAAGGTAGTTTGTTACTTCAACGGGCTTGGACGACCCTTGGAACATGGTTTCGATTATGATAGTGCTCGGAGTTGGTTCAAACGCACATGGACGTTACAGGAGACAAGTCGCAACTGGACAATAGGCGGGGATACGGGCGACGAGATGTTGAATGAGGAAGTACGAGAAAGATTCGAGTCGCAACTGGTATCCGTGGAAGGGTTCTTGGATGTGGTTCGCTGGCTATCGCTGTTGCGGGATCGCACGTCCGAGAAGGATGTGGATAAAGTTGCAGCCCTGACATACTTTTTGGCAATCGACAGCTCACCTGCACACAATGAGACACGACCCTCCGAGTCCACATCTACCACTCACAGTTGCCCGATCATCGACCCCACTCCAAAAGATAATCCCACCGGAACAGGTGATCCAACCTTGACCATAGCACCGGCATACTCTGAGCTGGAGTCTGCTGAAGATGCTTGGACAACGCTGGTGAAGATGATGGCGTGGCATCATCGTTCAGAGATGCTCTTTTCGTATCATGAACCCGGGCCCGAAAAGAATGCATGGAGACCATCATGGCAGCAGGCTATGAACTGGGATACGCGACGTTTCTCAACGGATCGCAACCAGGGCCTTTTCGGGATCGTTTTTTACAATATGGAGACGGGTACCCATTCATACTATGGTTGGTGCTTTGAATCGGTACAGGTGCAAGGGTTGGCCATGCCGGTAGCAGCACCCCGCAATGGACATCTGATTATCCAGACCCTGAACAGAGAGGATCATCGATACGAAATTTCCACTGGCCATCAATACGCAATACCAGACGGTGTATATTCAATGCTAGGTGGCCGACGAATAGGATCAAATTATTCAAATATTCCATGCGTTGTTGGAAAAATGCTACCCGATCGAACATTCATAAAGACATCAGTGTTCGAAATCATTGACCGGCCGAAGGATTGGGAATGGGAGAGTCTGGGTTTTAAAAAGTTGAATACTGTTCTTGGTTGAACTACTTAAACCAAAGTCGATTATAGTTTCTGCATACGCTTCGGAAAACCATTACTCCCCGCTCCATAAAATGATGCTCCTTGTATTGAATACTACTTCTGGTATTAAAACCACATTCATTCCCTTCATGCGACCTTGATATAAGATATATAATCTTACAGATCTCACACCATCGCAGCAAGCACACTCCTGATAGGTTACTTTTCCGGCGAGTCCCTGTCTCACAAACCATACTTATGTATGGCGAAAAAGAATGATGTTTCATATTCAATAATACTTCGTATCCTTGAGAGTTCTACTCTAATGAGCAAATTGAGATGTAAGAGACCCCTTCGCCTGTGCGAATATAACCCCAACGGAGCTTCGTTCCGCCCATCTTAGTATCACTCGTAGTGGGCAGTGATGTTCGCGCAAGGATGCGGGAACTAAGGGCCATATCTTCTTCCACTCTGCAATCAATAGCTCGATTTCTCCTTCGGACGGCCGAACTTGCATCATAAGAGAGGCTATCTAGCAATGTCTTTACCCCTTCTCTTCCAGCGATCTTCCGCATCAGCCCTAGCTGGTTTCCTCTTCCGTCAGCTGCGATTGATGAGTACGTATGCATCAAGTGAACACTGGAATAGGGCTTGGTTGGCGGCGGAGTCGATGCATCCTGGGGTTGAAGTTGAACCCTTCAACATCACAGCGATCAGGAGGGAATTCGTGCTGGGTCCCTCTCAGGGAAGGTTTGAGGATGCGAAAAAGAGGCAAATTGTGAACATCTTGGCATAGAATTTCCAACGTACGTAGAATGCGAGGGATAGTATCTAATGCGAGTTGAGAGAATTGTTAAGTGACACAGAGCGATTAAAGCATTTTGCTGACTCACACGCGTTAAATCCCTCCAGTCTCGATGACCATCTGTCCGAGCCGTTTGGTCCTTGATAAGATCATATCCTTCAAATGGACGATGGTCCAAGACGTTGAGTATTTAGCCTGACCTAAGTAAACCGATCCTATGTTGAGCATGGTTGTCGGAGTAGTAAGTGCTATTATTTCTTCTTCCATCCGCGGTCAAGAGCTCGCTTTCTCCTGTCATCGACATCGTAAGAAAGGCCATTTAACAGCCTCTCCACCCCTTCTCTTCCACACCGGTTCCGCCGCGCACTAGTTCCTGATTTTGGGACCCTCTTCCCTGAGGCTCGTGAAATCCCGCCTTGAATGGAGCGTCGCCCGCAAATAATGAGTATTCCTCAAGTAGTCGCCTAAATAGAGCTAACGAAGACGTCGGTACCGCCAGTTCCATGCTGGTTTGGCGGTGGAGTGGTCGTGTCCTAGGCTGAGCCAACACATTGTTGTGGCTGCGCATGGATGAAGCTGAGTCCCTCTCGTTCAGCGAGAGAAGGTTTAGAGCCGCGAAAAGAGGGATGTTGTGCGAAATTCCGAGGCAGGGTCCGGGACAATTCATCGTCTTGGGCTCCCATACCGTGGTGGACGAGGGTGCACTATCTCGTCGAGAGTGTCCTAGCAGGGATAAAGCAAGGTGCACCGAAGACGGCGCGTCTCTCTGATTGTCTGAAGATGAGAAGGATTTCAACTCTTCTGTCGTTGGATATTTATACGCGGATTGCTGTCATTCGACGACGGATCAAGGACGTAAGATATGGAGTAGGTCTCCGTCCTTTCCTCTGCTGGTATGCTCCTGCTTGCTCTGTGAATATGCCTGTTGAACCATTTTTAGGTCGAGCCTTCACGAAGAAAGGTGCTCACGAACGTTCCCTGAATCATCACAAGGGAAGACCGACTCTCTCAGTCTATCCTTCTCGACTTCCATCAGGACGGTGGTGCGTCTTCTGGGTTTCGATGTTTCTGTTGCAGGTGACGATGAGGAGGAGGGCGCGTTTATGGTAGTGTCGGCAGATAGAACTTGAAGAAGGCGGTGTATACGCAGGAGTGTAGAGCATGGATGACCGGGGGTACCCAAAGAGAATCTCGCCTTCCGCAGGCCTCGTCGGGAATTGATACCTTGCGGCAGCCCTGAACAGAGTTTGTCACCCCAAATCGAGGACCACGAAAGATTGGGAAAACGAGGTCAACTTGAGGTGGAACGGGCTACACAAGGGTTAACACTGGTCAAAAACTTGAGAAAGTATAATTCACCTGAATAAAATAGCGTGCCTTCCTTGGTCTTGCGTCCTGTTACCTGATGTCGTTGGTTTGTTTGCAGGAAAGCGATATGCCATCTCCGTGCAAAGCGCGTGACGTCAATATCGAAATTGAATGTTGAGGCACGGGAGGTGTGAGCGAGCGGAGGATCGACTTGGCATCATCCCAGCCAGGAAGAAAAGCATGAAGATACGATTCCCTTTCAAGCTTCAAATTCATTCACATTGTTCCTCACAATTTGATACCCAACTGTCTCAAAAGGGGGCGTTCTTACCATGCATTAGTCTTAATTTGATTTGTTCCTAGAGAAGAAAGCACGTTAAAGCTGAAAACTGGTGGGATGTCGGTATTAATCGTACCATGTCAGTATATGCCCATGGGCCTGCCAAATTTATGAGGAATTTCGCTTCGCCTGTTACACCCGACAGTCCCGTCAAACTGTGTCCTGATGTTGGCTCGTACGACAGTCATGGTCACAAATGGTGTTGATGACTAAATATGGAACGACAATTTTCACGCTTATCCGTCGGGCCGTGTTTCCTGATCCTGACGATGATCATCGGCGAGCCGTTACAGTGGCCTGATATCGTCGCGGGAAACTGCTTGCCAGTGAAAACCCGAGGCTCAGGTTTATTCATCATCGACAACCTCTGATGGTAGCACTATTTTCAGTCCTACGAGTAGCTATCGACGCTCTACGAGAAGTCGTCTCTTCGTATCGCCGCGTCTCCAAACGGATAAAGCAATCTCCTGGACTCCCAGTTCCCAATCCCACTACTCCGTTCTGGTCGATCCCGGCGTCGCCCATCCAAAAAGAAGGCTCGTCTGCATCTCTGCCAGCATGCGCGGACGTTGTGATTATCGGGTCTGGGATAACAGGCACGTCGTTTGCGCGTACGCTGCTTGATACGGACGGGTCTTTGGAAGTTGTGATGCTTGAAGCAAGAGATGCGTGCTCTGGTGCCACAGCACGGAATGGAGGACACATCACGCCGCCGCTGTACCACGATTACCTCGACTTGAAGAAGAAACACGGCGCAAAGGCTGCGAAGCAGATTATCCAGTTCCGGCTCTCGCACCTTGACGAACTGATAAGCGTTGCAGAGGAGGAGGGCTTGACGGAAGAGAGCCAGTGTCGCAAGGTGGATACTTATGATGTCTATTTTGACAAAGACGTATTTGAAGGCGCGAGGGAGAAGCTAGAACGCTATCTGGAGGAGCTGCCGAACGAGAAGGGTGGCTGGGGTACAACAGAGGGACCGGCGGGGATGCAGCTTGCGGACGGGGTGTGCGGGGTCATCTCGACGACGGGCGGGGCGGTGCATCCGTATCGGCTCGTCACGGGGATCCTGTCAAGGCTACTCAAGACGTACTCTTCGTTCCGGCTATACACGCACACTCCCTGTCTTTCTATCCACGACAACATCGTCCACACGCTCCGCGGCGACATCCGCGCCAAACACATCGTTCACGCTACTAATGGATGGACGTCCCACCTCCTCGCGCCAATGCGGGAAAAGATCGTTCCCGTGCGAGGCCATATGACGGCACAGCGCGCTGGAACTGGCTTGGACGATGGATGGCTCGGAACGCGCTCTTTTGTTTTATACCCAAGCGCGTCCGAGGATCGATGGGACTATCTCACCCAGCAGCCGCTCAGCCCTGTGACACTTGGAGAGAAACCTCACGCAGAGTTTATGTTTGGCGGTGGTATCGAGATGGGCACCCAATCCTTCTTTGACGCTGTCGGATGTGCCGACGACAGCCAAGTCGAATTTCGAGTGTCTGCATACCTTGGTGGAGCACTGGCGGCGTATTTCGGGAAATGGTGGGGAGGCGAGTCGGCCGATGTGGATGATGATCTCTTTGAGAGAGGGCGCGTGAAGAAGGCGTGGTCTGGTGTTCTGGGTATCTCCGCGGATGGACTGCCGTGGGTTGGTAGCCTTCCTTCAAAGGTGTCTGGCAGGTCAGAAGGACGAGAGTGGATTGCGGCGGGTTACTCGGGCGAGGGAATGGTCCATGCCTGGATGAGCGGAAAGGCTTTGGCGTACATGGTACTGGGGAAAGATGTTGATTGGCTCCCTTCTCCATTTCGCGTCACAGAAAAAAGGTGGAAAAAGGCAAACATCGCATCTCTGCTATAACCATACTGCTTGTAAGTATACCAAAAATTATGCTTCGGAAATATCCGAACATTTCTTCCCTCTTTATTTATTCCTCTGACGCTGGATTCAAAACCTCAGCACACGATTCAATTCTTCGCTCAAAGAGAATGAGAAACCGCGTTTGGCCGTCCAGTCCTCATTTAGTGACTCACTTGCACATGACTACCAAATACAACGCAGCTGCACCATATGGGACGAAGTCAATCTCGGGAAATCTGAATTACCCTCCTCACTCTCAGATGAATCAGGAGTCGTCTTCTTGTGTCCATGCACAGAGATTCGTTTTGTGGTAACGCGCGCGCGTTGAGAGATCGTCATCAAAATACTTATTCCACACAAGCCTCACCGTCTTCCGTGGGCCTATCTTGACAATCGCGGATCTTGTCGTGTGAGAGGGACGCAAGGATGAATTGTTGGAATGTACTGTGGGTCACGTCGATCAATCCTTGGGAATGAAGAGGACTAGGTCAAGATAGACCATGGCCCGACAGCCATGCTCCACACTGCATCTCCGTAGTCAAGATCCAATCAGACTGCACCCAATAGCCAAAGACGAGTCCGCATTCCTTTGCGGCACAATGGATCAATGGTACATCGTCTCCAACTTATTTCAAGACCACAAACCAACGTTATACTGTAGGAGAAAATCACGGTTCGAATCCATGTTGTGGCACCGGTGCTTTCTGAGAGCGATTCTTTTGTCCCTTCACAACTAAAAGAAACCTACACGGCGATGGGCATTGAATAATACCAAATAACAAGGAATGTTCGTCGAGGTGGTCGTAGCTACACATAACCAGTGCTTCATATATTTCTCTTGCAGGTTATACGAAAAATTCATGTCGGAAATATCCGTGCAGTCCTTCCCTCTTACTATCACTCTGGATTCGAGACACTGGCGCGCTATTTGATCAATTATTCGCTGTTCCTGCCGCTGGACAGTTTTCCTGCACAACATGGCGAATGCTCTCTTATCCTCCTTCGAATACCCCAACGCACGCTTGATGGATGGACAAAGTCGAAGAGAATATGTTTCGCCATCCGGTTCTCGTTTTGTGAACGGGCGAGGATAATACTATATAAATTCGAGTCGTCGTGACGTCAAACAACGAAGAGGACCCGTACGATGTCTGCCGCCACCTGTGCTAGGGAAAGATAGACTCGGAGGAACACGAAAAATTACGTGTCGGAAATATCTGCCGTCGTTCCCTCTTACCATCACGAACATTTGAGTGCTATTTGATCAATTCTTCGCTGTTCCCTGCCATGTTGGATGATTCTCCTGCTTACTTCGTCCTGGATTCAAGACCTCGATACACTGTTCAATTCTTCGCTGTCATAGATACTGCGCATGCTGGGCGATTATACGATGGTATAAATAAAGAGATCATCTCCAAGGTCAATGGTGCCGTCTTTTGACTGTCTATTACCAGAGCATGGCAGACTCAATGTCAAGCTATGTCACGTCAATTCGCACTTTGCCTCTCCCCATGCACTCGCATCAAGTCGATAGCCGGTAATTCGTATTATCGCGCGTAGCCCTTAACGATGCCACGGCCGGAGACTGGGCGAATTGATGCACTATCTCTCTTGCGAGACGAACATTTGCCACTAGTTGGACTGACTCGAGTAAATGTGCCTATCCTGTCACTGAGATCGTGTAACCGATGCCGTTTACTTTGCCAGTCTCGACTCTCGAGTACAGCCATCATTTCAAAGTACATATGATTATAAGGCATCCATGAGCTCTGGATCGTTGGTATCATGGTGGGGAGGTGCACACTTCAAGCACCACAGACACGCTGATTGTCTAATGATTTAGTTATGAGCTCGATCACGTACAGGGCATGTTTGAGAAGAATTTATGTGTACAACGTCATTTATCAAAGGGGAACTATATCAGACTATATACAGATCAGCATGCGAACCATCAGTGCATTAGTAGTAAATACAAGTCAACGTCGAATTTTGAGTGCCAGTTTTGTACGAGTACCTGCGGGTGAGCGTTCAGTTACAATTCCTTTGTGAGTGAGGCGTAGGTCATCCGATAAATTCAAGGATGTCCTGAAAGGGAGAGACGAAACCAGGCCGATGGCCTCTTCAACTAGTTTCTTGAGTTCCTTGCTGTCGCAACGCTCGTGGAACATGGAACAAGGACCGAGTTGCTGTTGTAGTTTGACCGCAGCCTTGTGTGCCTTGCTGTTGAACAAGTGAGGAGTTGTATCAGTTATCGTCAGTAGAAGGAGTGGTAGTGCGTACGTGGTCTGTATTAATTGGTCGTCGAGTACATCGTACTCGCTATGACTACACGCTTTAAGCTTGTCTTGCGTCTCCTTCCTCTGGCTCAGTGTATCGATACGAACTGTCTCAAGACAGACTAAAATGTGCGGCAGTAGTCCCAGAAACAAGTAAAGATATCGCCCGGGATTGTCACCGAGCCGGGATATTTCTTTGGTGCACGAGGCATAAATTTCAGCGTGCAGGGCCGCTTTTCCTCTCTTAGCAGCAACTCGACGACGACGGCGGAGGATTTTCCTGTATACTCGCTGGATTAGAGACGCAGCGGCAATCTCCTTTTCCGTGGGTTCCCGGGCTGTCATATCTCGTATTGGAAAGACATCGACGATGCCTTTCATTTCATCGACAAATTCTTCTTCCCAACGAACAGTCTCCTCTTCTGAAAGCCATGGATAAGTCCCAGACGTCGCAGCCAGAGGATCAGGTAGGATGGAGGAACCACTGCGGCGGATGTACATGGGCGGAGTGCGTGCATTGAGATATGCCACATTTCCAAGATAATCCGCTTGGCTTTGGTCGAAAATGAGGGCCAAAGTAGTCGCCCGCATCACGACCATTCGGTAAGTCGTATTGGGATAAAACGCCCGTCTGTAGGTAAGCGTTCGCACCCAATCTTTGACGACGTTCACTGCTCTGGCAGCTTCCGGGATTGTGGAAAGATCAAGATCGGAGATGGAACCGAATACATGGTAGAGCGGATGAACAGCCTCGTAAAGACGGTCAAGCCAGAAGCTATACCAAAAAAAAACATGAACTGGTGTCATTAGATAATTATAGGACAACGTACTGGCTGAAGTTCTCCCCAGTGAGTGACTGCAAAATCAAGATTTGTTGCAAGTGCAAGCGGACGCGCATGTTATAGTACTCAGCATCTACCACAGAAGCTGATACATGAGCTCCTGGACAGTCAGGTCGTCTACAAAATCCAAGTACGGCGAAAACCTGGCAAGGCCGAAAAGCCTCAGTGCCTCTCGCACATTCATCATTCTGAGTGTATATCCTCTGCTGGAGACGCAATCTAAGAAAACGCTGGAATATGCCACGCAGTTCTGGCGCTGACAGAGTGAAGCCAGAATCACTGGCCTCGCTCTTGGGTTGAAAACGTTGGACTTGAAGAGCTGTCGTGTGTAACCACGTGTTTCGGGGCACAAGAAACCCGTTCTCGGCGGTGCGTTGGAAACTGAACAATGTAGCAGTTGACATGTCTTGGCATGGGTCTATTCGGTATGCGGTAGTGGAGAGTAGGTTCACGTAGATATGGAACAGGCTGAGCTCCTCAACGGCGTCAACGAGGTCCATATTCTGGATTCGAAAAGCCCGAGAAAAGTGTTGATCGAGGCATAGTAGAGCGGCGGAACTATGGCCCATCTTGTAAAATTCCAACGCCAGTTCACGCAGTCGAGATGCCTGATCCTGCAAAATGGCAGTAAACATGGACAGCTGGGAATGCACTTCTGTAAGCTGTGATATGAGGGCATCCAATTGAAACGTACCTCGGCAGCTTTTCTCTGCCCCATGAAAGTCGTATCAAGTCGCGAAGCAAAGCGCATCAACCGCAACACGACGGGATCTGAGCATATAGCATGAGAGTCCACACCAAAGGATATCCTACGCCAAAGCTCTTCGAGGATACATTCTTCAGCACGGGGCAAAGCATCTTTGTTGTCTGTTTCGCGAAGGAATAGCTCGATGGCTGCTTCTCTGCGACCCATGGAATAATGCAGTTCAGCAGCTTCACTGAATCGCCCCATTGTTTCCAGAAGGACCGCACGAGCATTGTCAAGAGCTCTTTCTTCCAGATACTCCAATTCTTCTTCGAGTGAGTCAAATAGTTGGTGCGCCTTTCTGTGGGAAGAATGAGAATGACCAGTCTTGCATGCGTCAAAGGGGGACTTACTTCATTTGGCGCTTAGAGAAGTATGTTAGTCTGGCAAGTTTGATGACATTGTCGACGACCTTCGATGACATTTCGTCTTCGTGATCCTTCACGATCGCCACTGCTTCATCAAATTTTCCGAGATCTCTGTACAGTTCTGCAGCACGGGTGTACTCCTGGGCCCGGAAAAACATTTGGGCAGCTTGATACTTCTGGTCAGCTTGTTCGAAGCAATCGCCGCTGATCCTGAAATAGGTCAAGGAATCTTTTGAGTTCGAGGTGGTGTTAGCACATTCTGCGAATGAGAAGGCTGCCTCCGTGAAAAAAGAACTCCGTTCGAGCACTTTTGATTTCGACGAGCCGACGACTTTTCGAGCCTTTGCCCGCAAATCATATGCACCTGCAATGGATGCCAGAATAGGAAGGTTGGCCCTGATATAGCAGTGCTTGGCATGCGAAAATTGCTTCCGGTAGAAAAGCCCACGTCCCTCTGCAGCCCATTCTTCTGGCGTCAATGAAGATGCAAGCCGAGGAGCATTAGATCCCAGAGTATAATTTTGGATCAAATCTTTGCTCGTCCAAAAGGTCTTGATTGTTTACGGTGAGAATGCTGTTTGGACAGGATAATGCCAACTTACTCTCATCGGTTCTCCCGCCTCGGATCCATCTACGATCCAAATGTTTTCACGCGCTCTGGTAATTGCAACGTAGAGTGATTTTAGCTACAGTGGTATCATTCCTTTGATGCTAAGTGGTGCCGTGCTATTTCACACTCACCTCGTTACAAATGCTGGCATGACGAATATGATCGAATTGAGGAGGAGGATTCCTAGGGTCCTGTTTGCTCTCCTCGACGGCGTTCAGCACCACACGCCATTGTGCGAGACCAGCCAGTGAATCGGCAAAGAAGTTATAAAGCAGGACCTGAAGGGATGCAATATCGCACTGGTGAATAAAAAAAACTTGTAAAAGAGCATCTAACCAACGTTGTTGAATTTAAGCCCCTTGCTTTCGTATATGGTACTATAATACTGGCCATCAGTTGCTTGGTCGACCTAAAGAGAAAGACGCTCGAACAGGACAAGGCTAACTTCACCAACTTGCTGTCGGAGTCTCTCTCTTGCCACTTCATTCCTGACGATGATGCCTATGCACGTAAATTCTGAGTCAGCTAGCTTTGATGTAGATAACAGAAGACTAACATTGCTGGGCACCGAACTCAATAGGTTTACCGCAGTCACCAAAGATAAACCGCTTCAACTGAGCATGATCTTTGTTGTTAAAGAAGACAGGCTTGACCCCATCTACAATGCCCATCTCTGGAGAAAGACGATCAATGGAATCCTCCCAAAACATCGTGATAAGGTCAATGATGGAATGCGCGCAATCAACAATGCCTGCATGGGACCTATAGTTGACAGTAAGTTGAAACGTCTCAGGTGGCTGCTGAGTTGCAAGACTAGGCTTCCTCCGATACTGGTCCTACACGCCTGATTAGATTCGCATACAAGAATTATTTTGAGAAAATCCTACTTCAATATTCCACTGAAATGACTTTAGAGTGCTGATGCTGAAAGAACTTCCAACGGAAATGGCATGTGCAGTGTCACCTGCCCATAAGAGACCATTGGCATTGCTACATAATGCTCTCAAAACTAAATGACGAGTAAGTTGGTTGTCCATGGTGTTCGTGCGAGATAAGGATGATTACCCATAGTGTCAATGAGCATATGATCCTGTACTTCGTTAACATATCTGTAACGGCATTGATAACATATAGAGATTATGGGCGGAAGACGTACAAATGATCGAGTCCTTGATGTGGGGTGCCGTGCTCCGTAAAATACTTCAAGATACTGTGGGTTCTAGACTCCAATTATCTTCTGCTCGTGATATTTCGACGAAGCCCTTACCGATCACTGGCGTCGTACTCTCCCCGCAGCTTCTTCTTGCGCATATACAACTCAAAGAGTTTGTACACCTTGCATCTCTGGTCTGCACTGAATGCAGATTGCCGGTGTTTAAAGAGGTCGAGGTAAGCGGCTTTGCTAAGATGCCGATTTTCTTCTCTCAGTGTCTCTGTAGATCCTTTGATGATACCTGAACAGATAATCAGGTCGAGCCCTTGAAAACAACATAGATACATTACCTATTATCTCGCTGAATACGAAAGCAGGGTCTGGAGAACACTGTTTCAGTGCCAGGGCTTAGACAGAGAAGAGAAGTGGAAACCTAAACCCTTGACCAATGACACGGGAAAATGAGGCCAGTAGGACTCGCGAAATGACTCAAAAGTAATGACGCCCATGTGAGACTCATTGCGCTTGCTGCTAATAGGACTCGTGGTGGTCAATGTTTGAGCGCCCATGTCGGCTTCCAACATATCGCAAAGCTATCATCGGAAAAAATGAGAAGCATGGATGAAAAAAGTGCTGTTGCTTACACCGTCAAACGTGATAAATAGAGGGAAATGTTTCTCCTCAAGTTCACTGTACTTGCGCGGCAAGTCCGTCCGCCAATCTACAACATCATCCACATCGATAACTCCTAAATCAGTTTGGTACTGAGGGGCTCTCGTTAAGTTCGTGGGGTCAACAGACAGTTGTGACGCCACTGCTAAAGAGTTGGACAGCTTTGCAAAGTACTCTTGTGCTTTCTTAGCAAGTATTCTAGATTTGGTGATAAAAATTTGGCGAGGATGAGGTAAACCAGACTCCGTGACTTGAAACGTCCGCTCGATGAGTAACATCTTGAATAAGATAGTAGTTCTTTTCCTACATCAAATATACATGAGCAAAAGCATCAAGTCGGCGAACTGCTCATGCATACCCTGTGCCGCTACAGCCTATGACGTAGCAAGACTTAGGATGCTCTATAATACGTTTCTGCTGAGTTCTACGAATACACATTGTCAGCAAATGAAGAAGGAGAGTTAAAGCAGTGGCGCACGAAACCATATAAGGGAAAGTCGCATCTACATCTGCTAGGATGGCTATCAAAATGAATCAGATACGGCTTTGTCGGGCAGTATCACACAGGCACATACTATTCAAAAACGGCTGCACGTCTTCATGGTTAAATCGTCAGTGGCAGATAATTCCCACAAGAACATACCTGCGAGAATGTGACATATTTCTCCACGCTGTAGGGAGCGTTAGCGGCTAGAACGAGTCGACTCCTCTTGATATGACTTACACGGGTCTTGAATGAATCTGAGTGGAATGATCAATGTTCGGTTTGGAGGAACAAAGATTGCGAAGCCAACCTGGGCCGTTTTGTCGGGACGTATATCCGGTAAGTATTCAATCTTTGATGGCAATACTTCAGGTAGTGGAGGGAAGAATGCTGGAATAAAAGTAGAGGCTTGATTTGCGCGCTTCCTGACTGCGCATCTGTATCATCACATTTATGTCACAAGCATTCACGCTACAGTGAAAAAGTGATACCTCTCCCGGTACTCCTTTCCCTTTTTTCGAAGCTGACTACTGATAGAACTCCAGAGACGATGGTCGATTTGATCATGGGTATAGATACCGAAAATTTTAATAGCTTCAACGAGCTGTAAGGAGCAAGCAAAGAGATCCGAACATCAACCTACCTTGCTGTTCAGTAGCCTGGATTACGAAATTATCCTCCGAACGTACATCGTCCCCCGGGATTATATCAATTTGATACTGCAAGGCGGCGTCAGCAATATCCGAGATTATATAAGAAACAGATCTCCTACGATAAGTCTAAGGCTGCGAGACACTTCAGCCTCGAAGACAGGAACTTCAGTCGCGCTCCCACTCAAACACTTCTGATTGTTGTCCGTAAAGTGGCCGCACGAGAGTTCCCTACAGTGTATTCTGATAAGAATACTTGATATATACCGTACCGACACGTACTTAATCTTCTCTACAATAGCGTTAAACGCGGTGAGATTCTTCTTGTGGGCTCTCCGTAAAAGCTTGTCCGCATTTGTGGATATGACGACCGTCCATTCTCCAAAGCCTTCGGCGGTATCAAAGTATAACGCCCTTGGTAGATATCAATGTAATATCGTTTCGTGAAAGGACGCGAGGACATACGACATCATCGGCTGAACGATCGGATACGCAAATGGCTCCACCGCAGATCCCGAAGCATGCTTCCCATCGTTTGTGGGGAACGCAGAAACGATACAATGTTCCTTGAGAGATAGAGATATCCCAGGACGACAGAGCAGCTCTAGATAGAACTAGACACGCCTCAATTTTGAATGAATAGCAACGCAGATAGAGTGAAACCTACCTTCAGACTTTCCTTTTGACTTTTTAAAACATGATCCACTAGGGCGGATGCTTCGCCCGAAGTTTCAGGCATATCAACGTTCAGGACATCAAAATACTTTTTGACCGAAGTTGTGACGCCGTCTGCTCGCTTGACCTCTCGAGGCTTCCTCTGAGTCTGTTTGGCCTTGCCCTTCCTATAATGACGTTCCGATCCGGTATCGATGGGATGGAGGAAGGAGACGAGGTATTGCAAGACCTTGGGCGCGATCTCTGCTATTTTGTGGTATCTGGCGCATAATTCTTTATCTTCAACGAAATTGGAGGAGATAAGCTCTGTAGAGAGGCAAGATATAGCTTTGTAGTGAACAGTCGCCTCGTAGTTCGTAGCTTCGGCGGGAAAGGACTCCAGCAGCCACGAAATTAACGACGTAGTCTCACCCAATGCTGTGAAAATGTAAGGGCTTGATATACCATCAGAATAGCTTGACAATGTCAACTTACATGACAAGACCAAGACCAGAGTGCGGGGGATCTCGTTATCGATCAGTTCTTGTAAGATATACTTGAAATTATCCTTTTTGATGAAGCTTTGGAGCTCCTCCACGGCAGACTCAAGCGCATCCCTCGATGTGAGCTGCTCAGCGCTGAAGAGATCACTCCGATAGAGGCGCTTGCGGGACATGGTTGCACCATGGCCAAGGTGATTTCTGGTTTATATAGGCACGAAAGCATACTACCTGCAAAATAAAGCCAAACTCAGACCCCGGCGAGAGGTTCGAATCAATCACTCACAGAAGCAATCTAAGCGCCTAGATAATCTCGAGACGCGTAAAACTCAAGGACAAGATCCAGCACGCGCTCCCTTTGGTCGCGTAACAATAGATATGCGCGTAGCAGCATCGGGAAAGTGGCGACTCCCTCGTCAAACCAGCGGATGGAGAGCAAAATCGAACCGAAAGAAATTTGATGTCTCTCAGGCTAGTGACCGAAACGTGAACAGCTTGAAGGACCGAAGAAGGGTGCCAATTGAATTCAACCAACGAATTGCCTAATCGGGAGCACTGGTCCTGCCCGGACTCCTGCCACCGACTGCGGTTACAGCAGAAATGAAGTCGGATCCGCTAGGTAACCTTGAGAGAAGACGACTAGCCCAAAATAAATCAACCCTCTTTTTCATCAGTACATGTTACGATGCAAGCACGAAGTGAGTAGTATTTACAGACATACTAGAATAAACGTCATCAGTCATGAAGTGTCCTTAATCACCGACATAAGTAAAAATTATGAAGAGGCCTGTGTAGCTTTCATCTCAGCAGCCGCCAGTGACAGCTTCAGTTGGACATATATGCCATTTATCATCCATCCGGGTGCTAGAACAAAGGTCATGAGAAACCATCGAAGTCAATAAGATAGACGCACTAACATGGTCTCGTCGTCCAGATCAATATGATTCTTGATACGGAGGATGACCATAGGCAATGCGAACACGAGACCTCCGACAAGGAGAGCCCATTCCGAGATGAACATATCCATGTACCTATGTGAAGCGTCAAGAGGCGTCACAATAAAGTGTCAGAAGAAACTTACGGAGGAACAGCGCCCGCATGCCATATTCCAGCTGCCCCAACTGAATGGGTCGACTTGTAGAACTCAGCAAAGAATGCCAGCTTTGACGGATCATTCGACATCGCACTCATGAGCCAGTACGCCGTCGTCTGCCACATCGCGTCGGGAATTCCACAGCAGATATAAACCACACTCTGCCGGTGTATCCGTGATCGTAGACATCCACTTCTTCCGTTTCTAGTGCGACGCTTTTGCGTGTGCACTGCTTTTAGTAGAAGCACCCCCAGGTGTAGACGACGAAGAGCATTAGGAAAAGGAAGGTCCTTCCTGCGTAGGCGCAGATGCGACGACTGATGGATTTTCGGTAGAGGACGGAGCCAATGATTTGGGAGATCCAGTAGCACACGTTGTTCAAGCCTCGGGTGGGGGTGTTGAAAATGGCGCCGTTGAAGCCGCTGAATTGTGAATTGGAAGCAAAGAACTGATCGATTGGATCAGTCTCCAGCGTTACGAACGGACCCAGAATTTTAGTCTTCCAGGAGGGGTGTCAGGACGTCGTAACCTTTCGTTCAATCGGAACGGATTATCTTGCCGAGTTCGCAATTAGCATCGAAGTAAATGTAAGGACGATTAATCCAATCTGAAAATGTTTGAGCGAAAGTAAGATGATTGAAATACCAACGCACGTACGTCCCATCCTGTCAGTGAACGGCAGCAAAGGACACTGGCGAAGATACAGTCCTTCTCTGATCGCCGTATTTCCATCCCAGGCGAGAGTCCTGTTTGTTGTCCTCCTTTTGTACTGTGAATCTGAGTCGCAAAGGTTACTGCGAATCATCGTGATTTTTCCCTCAAAATTGATAGCGGCTCGTACTTGTAGCTAGCCTCGCGATTCTATTGCTGAAGAGCGTTTGCTATGAGACTGTAGCATATTAGGAAGTCAAGGCAATGTTGATGTATAGATGATGGTGGTCACAAATGATGGACCAACGATCGCTTACGCCTTAATACATCCGACCACCACATTCCGAGCATTATCTATTTCTGCTTCGCACAAATTCATCCAACATCCATCCTTTCCCGAGACGGACAAGCACCAGGATGTCCACTGTTAACCTGGATCGAATCTTTCGAACGCCGCAAGTCCCGAAGCCAATTCTGACCAAGGAATTTTGAAGGGAAAGGCCTGTAGCTGAAAAGTTGCAGCTGGATCGTCTGGGTCCGTATGTGTTGCCAAAGGTGCGTATTCTACTGTGCTGCAGCTGACGAGGAGTAATAGATCTGGAAGACTGCAATACCGGAGCGGTATCTGTGACCTGCAATTCTATCTCGGTCCTACACTTTTGGAGACGTGGGGCCTGATACACCAGGGACAGGAGAATTATTGGCAAACTTTATCGAGCCACAGGAGCATCTGCGACTATTAAAATCAACGCGCAAGGTTATCTGTCACCGTGACTCCCTTCGCTGGACACTGCCGTATAATGTTACCTACCTACCAGGTGCATTCATTCTGCGGTAGCGGTACTACTACGACATCACAAGCCTTAACACGGTTCGCCTTTGACCGCCAAGGATGGCGTTAACCCTGTCAAGCATATGTAACTCACCTCCAGATGATCATGGTTGATTTATCGGACTTGCAGGACGAATAATTCAAGTGCACATGCCGCTTGGGTATCGTCAGACGCTAGACCTGTGACCGATCCCCGTACATGAGCAAGCGTCGATATAGGGGACCTGTACAGCTGACTTTGAATTCCCTTTGATGCGTTTAGGGATTTGCCGAATCCTAAAAAGGTCAGAACGCGGATACCATATTTGGGTTTTGGTGGTGCACCGCGCCAGCGACAACGTGTTTTGGCATGAGTGCTTCATGGATTCCTTTAGAAATTGTGCTTTCATCATAATTTACAATACCTGCCCCAATGACATGCTATTCGGACCGTTGTAATAAGTGATATGTTGTTAGGCATCAACACTCAAAACCAGTACTTGTTGAATGATCTTTTAAACTTTACGGATGATTTCAGCAGCAATGCATGATGCTATCAGTACTGAGAGGTGAATGTATACTTAGAAGAAGACAAACGACGCTCGTAAGCCAAGAAGCTGCTTAGAAACGCGTTGTCGCTGTCGCGGTGCACCACCAAAACCCAAATATGGTATCCGCGTTCTGACCTTTTTAGGATTCGGCAAATCCCTAAACGCATCAAAGGGAATTCAAAGTCAGATTTACAGGTCCCTACCATCGACGCTTGCTCATGGAGGGACCAGTCACAGGTCTAGTCAGACGCCGCTTAGCGCTATTCTATTTTATGTTATTTATTATAATCCAGATATAATAAGATGAAAGATTGATGTACCTGAAATGTATTTGCCTCGAGGCGCGAACGCACCTCTGCTGGTCCTTTCTCGAACCGTCAGTCGTTGACCTTGAAGGAAGAATTTCCAGATATTTCTAGGGCTTTCTCTGCACCGAGTCATAGGTCTGCTGCCTATTTGTTTTTACATCAGCTCGCTCACTTGAATTACAGGACTTGACAACTCGCAACCTGATCCTGTCTTTCTGTCAGTTTCAAAACATTCTTTGAAGATGTCGATCGAATTGAACAAAGTAATCGAGGAAATGAAAGAATGGGAGAGACGTGGTATCATCATACCCCTTTCCAACATGTTCACAAATCTTCTTAAGAGGGAGAATTCAAAACAACCCGCCTTCATAAATGAGATGCCTACGGAAATACTACTTGATATCTTTTCTCAGGCCATACCTTCTTCTGCTATCAATCCGTTCGACACCACCGCCGGTCCTTGGGCACTCAGTAAAGTGTGTAAGAAATGGAATTCCATCATCACCACATACGCACCTCTATGGACGAACATCACCATCGACACCAGTTCTAAGGCTATCGATGTCTCGAAACCATATGGCAAACGCCTCCTCGACGTCCTTAAGCATTCAGAAGACCAGCCGCTCTCCATTCGTTTCGTCGAGGGAAAAGACTCCGTGCCTTCCGACACTCACATACTCCTCCGCATCCTCGTGAAGCACGCTCCTCGTTGGAAAAAACTCGACTTCACCTTTTCCAATCCCGAGACGATCGCCGTATTGGATGCCATTCGTGGACGTCTGGACTGTTTGGAGTCGCTCAAAATCTCTGGCTCTCCAGGGATTATTGCGGATATGCCTTGGTCAGCCACACCATGCCATATTTTTGCGGATACGCCAAAGCTGAGATCCGTCGACGTGTCTTTGGGAGGCTTCACGTTAGAGTTGCCCTTTGGGCAGCTTAAGTCGTTCAACGATCATTGGCGTGGTGCTCGGGCAAGGGAGATGTCCATACCCGAAGGCATATCGAAGTACCTTCAGGAGATGGGACAGGTGGAAGAGTACAAGCTCCACGGACGCGAACTTGAGAACGTCACACCCACGATGGACGATATACGACTTCCTTTTCTACGTGCCCTTTACGCTGGAGACCCACGTATCCTTCGATCCATCATCGCGCCTAAACTGGAAGAGGTCCATGTCCAGCTGTTCAACAAGGAGTTCCGGGAGGCGAATCTTTCGGCCCTTCTGCTTCAAATCGAGCGATCTGGCTGCGCCTTGCGCAAAATCACCCTCGGAGATTGTATTCTGGTGGTGAACGAATTCATTTCAATTCTTCGGGCCTCGCCAACTCTTGAAGAGCTCATTTTAACTTTCACCGGGTGGAACGATAGGGTGAATTCCTGTTTTTTGGAGATTTTACCTTCTCTCCACATCAAAGGAGGGGAAGAGGGAGAAGGAGGAGTGTTGGTGCCCCGCTTGACGAAACTCAACGTCATCGTTCAACACAAACACAAGTCACGCTCGGTGCCGTCAATGTCGTTCTTGAAGGACACCTTGATTGAAGCTGTCGAAAATCGGCGGAATCACCAGGTGTCGGGGGTGGCTAAGCTCGCAAGCGTTCAGGTATGGGTTGCTGTTCTAGTGGAGCTCGATATGGTGGTTTCCCCTGGAGCGGGGAATGTGGAGAGATGGAATAGATTGAAGGAGGGAGGAATGGGGGCGCTGTTTTATGTGACTGGGGGTAAGGCAGATGATGAGTGTCTGCCTCACATCTCATGCACGGTACGCGTCAATTCGTATCCCAAGAGTCCTGCGTATCTGCAAAGACAGTACGTCTGAGGAAATGGGATGAGATGAAGGAATTTTTTCTGATATCGTACTGTTAGCCTAGTATGGGGAGTCCTCTGTGATACTTACCTTTTCATCAAATTCTATCACAAAGGCCGTAAAACATTAAACGTAGATAAGTACAATGTACGTTACAACAGAGGCTGCGAAACATATACTGAAGAATCTCGACCTGACGTCGTCTCATTGTGAATGAATTCGTCATCTCCTCTGAATGGGAAAGTTCTACGCGCGCATGCCGCCTCTTTTTAAATACCTGCCGATGTAGCTACCGCTAAATATCCTCCTACTCAGTGCGAATGGTTCACATCCCGCTCCTTCAATAGAAAATCTTGCTGCTGTGGAAACGACCGGCATCAGACAACCGTCACCGCCCAGGGAGTACGACATGTGCCTTTCGAGATTCCTCAATCTGCAAGTATTTCGAGTGGAACTACTGTATAATTTCGACCAAGTGTTCAGTAACGGGTAACGCTCCCAAAAAAAACAGTTGGTACTAATAATTTTCTTTCGATTTTTCCGATTTCTTTTGTATTTTTTTCGACCAAATTTTCCAAATTTATGAACACTTGGTTGATGATGATGATGATGTTATCCCGTTTATAGTATTTACGCCCTTTAGGGCGTATGTATACATCTGGTGACTGTCTATACACTACGTATTGTGGCTGCTTTGACTGGTGTTCGGTAAACTATTTGTATCTGCTGTAACTATCTGTAAGCTAATCGTGAGAAGTGAGGGTTGGCGCAAAGGAAGGTGTTGCTAGGGCGTGCTGTCTGCTTGGGCGAGATGAGTTGGTGGTCGTTTAAGGACCCGTGATGGTGGAGATGTGTAGGTGGGGATCGCGTCGTAGTCGTAGGAGGGATTGCTCGTATTTGGGTAGCACTTGAGGGGTGGTATCTTATTAGTACCTGAGTCCATGAAAATGAGGGGAAATAGACTATCCTCCGTAGTGGAGGTGGGAGGAGAGTGTCTGCGAAACACGCTCCTCCCCCTCGCATGCCCTAGGCACAGCTGGTCCGTCGGGCTACATTCCACGGGGAGGAGGCTATACTTGAGTAGTTGCTTGGTGCTTGGTTTGCATCGTCGAGGGAGTAGGTTGTATTAGTAATTTGAAGGGTAGAATGTGAGAGGGGACTTTCCTCCACCGTAGAGGTGGGAGGAAACAAGCCAGAGGCTGTAGAATTATACTGTATACCTTTGATCACCGAGAAATATGCTTCGGAAATATCCGAAAATTTCCCTTCCCTCTTACCATCACTCTGGATTCGAGACGCCGGCGCGCTATTTGATCAATATTTCTTCGCTATTCCTGCCATGTTGCAGGCGGAGTCGATCGACTGTCATCAACCGAAGTGGGGACTCTAATGTTGGACGTCAATTCCCCTGCACAACTGGGAAGACGTCTTCAGGCGAATGTTCTCTTATCCTCCTTCGAATACCCCAACTCACGAACCGCCGCTTGATGGATGGAGAAAGTCGAAGAGAATGAGGAATTGTGTGTACCGAGCTCTTGAATCTAGAGCGAAGCCGTGATGGTAAGAGAGATAGATAGTTCTCAGCTGTCGCCGACTCTGATTCATAGTAACTGGTGTGTAGGGGAACCTCCGAATGGTATAAGAAGGCGGGATCAAAGAATGGGACTCAGGGGGCAAGGGTTAATGAGAAGGGCGCAAGTATCGATAGAGCAGATATGGTATGAGTAACGAGGTGTTAGTTGCGTGTTCTGAAGGGGGTGGAAGGGATGCTAAGGAGAACGAACAAATGATGTAGGCGCTTTCATAAGCCGGTGTAGTAGGGTAAAATGCAAGTAAGGGGGGAGGATGGCATTCGGCTGTAGAGATATCCACTGATTAAGCCCGTGTAGAAGTGATCTCGACAGGCAACATACAGTGGTGGCGGAGGTCCTGTCAAATCCTGAGGCGGCGACTCGAATTCATGCAGTATTTCTCCTCGCCTATCTAAAAAACGAGAACCGGATAGCGAAACCATTCAATTCTTCGCTGTCATAGATACCGCGCATACTTTGTGATTGTATGATGGTATAAACCAAGAGATCACTTCCAAGATCAACTGTGCTATCCTTCGATTGCCTACAATGGCCTGCCGCCGCGCATACCTTGAGCCCTGCACGTCCTCAGCGTCGGGGGGAACGATATCACCCAATGATCCCACCCGAGTAAGGCCGCCGTACGGGATGGGATCCGCACCTTTCTTTCTTGGACTACACGATATTCGTTCGGGTGGACTCTTCATCTCGTCTGTCCTCGACGTTCCTTACGCTCAATGCAACGTCTTCTTCTTCAAGACGTCGCCATGAGCACATACACGGCCAATATCTTGCTGATCACACTCTTGTTCGGCTCCAGTCGCACATTAATCGAAGCCGGTCGGGAGCACAAGTAGGACGAAGGCCTTCCTTCCTTCAACCGCCTTGGGTCACACCAAATCTGCGCTATCGAGCTCCCTTTCGAATGAGCTGAGATTTCGGCGTGCTTGGGAGTATGTCATGTGGCATCTTCCAAATCTGCATTGTTTCGGGTCAAACTAAGTTGTTGCGGTCATCCCTTCCTTATGTGATGGGTCATTCGGCAGCGTTGCCTCGGTCTTTGCTGCGCACCGTGAATCAAAAGCTCTAATACCGACATCTCAGCTAATGGTGTATAAAGGTTGGCAGGCGGCCAGTCTTGAGCATGGAACCCAGACGGAAGGGACGACTCAGATCACTGGTGGTAACTAGTTAAGATCGATGTGAGGAATTTTTGTACAAGGCAGCATGTTTGACTAGTCTCCATCATATACAACTAGCCCATTACTTTGTAGCGCTTGCCAACGCGAAGCCAGTGAAGGATCGTCGAATGTCAAAGGTTCATCTAGGTAAACCTCTTCTAGCATTGTTAACTCGATCATACCTTCCTCCTGTTCGCCATCCCCCGTTTGACCCTTCATACGCGATTCCACCATCTCTAATAGTATCATGTGATCAGGAATCGTGTCCGACGCTCGTAAATCGAAGGTACGGAGCTGGGGAAGGATGTCGTCATCATTCCCCGAACGTGTAAGCGCAGAAAGCAGTTCTTTGTCGACAATCTTGGCTGAAACGGTGAGGTGTTGCATGTTTGTGATGTGGGTCAGTACTTTGATTAGCCTGGTTTTTCCAATCTTGCTCCTGGGTGCGAGCACTGTCAATTCTACTATTTCATGACAGTGATGGTGAGGCAGAATCTCTGGAAATACGAGAACAGTGCTGGCGCTTTCCTCGTTGTCCAGACTGAAATACAAGTTGGACAGTGCAGGAAGCTCCAGAGATTCGAAAAGATGGGCAATGGAACAGGATGCCGCGCCATTCCATTCCAAAATCTCCAGAGTGGTTAGCTTGGGCATCATGATAGGGGAACCTAGGCGTTCGAAAGGCTTCGAATTCTGGATGCACAGCTGGAGTTTTTCAATGTTAGGCGTGTTGCCCAAAAGGAGGAACATGTCCTTAATAAACCGTCCATAAATTGCTAGGTCTGTTAGGCCCTTTCCGCCATGAGGGAGACAGATGTGACGGCATAACTTCGAGCTGATGTTCAGAACGCGAAGGCCGTGAGCCATCTCAAAGGTGTGGATGGGTACTAAATTGGCTTGGTCCTGCTGTGGCTGTTTCAGCTCGAGGTAGTGAAGTGATTTGAGGTATCCTCGATAGGTTGAGAACACTTCAAGGGACTTAGTGGGGATACGTGCACGCAAGTGCTTCCAATAAGACATGGATGACAGGAGCACGGGCATGGAGACGTGAGAGGATATGTCCTTGGTGCTCGACAATCTGATCGTCAGCTGGCAGTGACGTGCTCTTTGAATGTACAGACTAAGCATAAACAGGTGCAGGTGTACATCCCCAGGCTCGCGGTAGAGCTCAAAATCCAGGGAGATACATCTCCACAGAGATGGGGCAGATAAAGCTACTCTCCGCCACGAACGACAGACTTGAGACAGTGTCCATGGTGGTTTGCGCGAGTCAAGGGAGTTGGGTGCGTCCTTCTCCTTGAGAAGGTCGTAGACCTCATGCACGCAAAATGAAAAGATGTAGCTGAGTACGTCATCGGGAACCGAACGAATGGGGTGCAGCAATGCTTTTGCGGCCAACAGATTTCCCATAACATTGGCTTGACCATCAAGGAGCGTCTTTAGCATTTGCTGAACATTGTCAATCTTCTCCTTCAAAACCGAAAGTAGCTCCAAGGATGAGGATTCGACGGCAAGCAGGGATAGCCGCTCTGCTTCTAGTGGGGAGTCATTGCATTTTAGTAACGCTTGGATTCGTGGATCGTCTGAAAGTGACTTTGGAATACCAGGACACGAATGCAAAGAGCAGACCGAGGATATCGGAGGAGAAGGACAAGGTGCCATGAAAGAAATTCTGGACGCAGGCTATTAAATTATTGTCGAGTCAGAATCGCATGGAATACATACGTGTGCTGAAAATGATGTTCGATCTAGCGCAATTTTAACGCAAACAAGGGGGTTATCTTGAAAGATTTTTGCAGATGTCTATCAGATTGATTAAAAAGCCACTTGAGCGCAAAATTCTACGGCAGGTTCAACGAGCAACGCACGTCACGGTGTCTGAAGGACCTCAGGCAGCGGCCCTCGACTGAGTCGACTCAAACCCTTGCTGTCGTAGAGCCGTGATAGACTCAGCGTTGCTGTCGGAGTCACCAGAGTAGTAAGACCTTTGAGTTCGCACGACTCTGCGGACGGTAGCGAATAGAACAGGATGTTGGAATGAAGGAAAGAAAAACTTGTGTCACAATGATCGGCAAATACCCACGTGATTGTGTGATAGTCGCGTCGCGTGGGACGCGTGAGACGGTCGCGTCAGTCAATGTCATGTCAATTACAATGCCCTGCCCCAATTCCCGGTCTTTCCCAGCGTCGCCCTGGACCTTGGCCGGCCCCTCAACTTGAAGTAAGCAGGTACGCGATCCTCAATATATTACCCGTGTAACCGGGGACACCGGTTATCTACCGGAGGTAGCCGGATAACCTAGATAGGTAGCTACGTACGTTTCCTTCTCTTCAGTTGACCACCACCTGTATCGTTTCGATATCCGTATAGAGCTCGTTCCTTGCACTTCGTGTGATCTGAGTTCGTAGTGTTGCCCCGTGGTTACGGGCTTCCAACCCGCCCCTCAAAATATTGTAAGCCAGTCACGCAAGGTCTTGTAGTAGTCAGACCTTACGTTCCGACACTGGACATTGATTGGTTCACCATCCCATTTGTGCTCACACAGAAGAGACGCCGCAGGAAAAGGGGAAAAAAATCACCTCTTAGCTGCAAGAATCTTCCTATGTTTATCTCGTAGATATTCAAGATTACCCGTTGAACAATCCTTTTCCCTCTTACATATCACAACCTCACGCCGGATTCAAGACCTCCGGACACAGCTCAATTCTTAGCCACTCCCTGCTATAGACCGTGCTTTATTGAGCTGCAGCTGGCCGAAGAGATGGTGCGTTGACTATAGGACATCGCATGAATCAGAGTGGGACCATCTAGGATTTTGACACATCAAACATTATCGAGGACCCATGTATGTTCAACCCGAAGGCGTATTTTATATGCAATATTGACAAATTTCACAGACGTAATTCTAACAAAGGAGAATCATATTACAGAGTACAGATCAATAGGCGAAGAATCAGGAATACATGCCATTGCCATTAAGCCTCGACTTTTTTGTGTGTACTTGCAGATGAGCGTTCGGTTACAATCCCTTTGATAGCTAAGTGCAGGTCATCCGATAAGTCCGAGGAGGTTTTGAAAGGGAGAGAAGAAACCAGGTCGTTGGCCTCTTCCACTAGTTTCCCGAGTTCCTTGCCGTCGCAACGTTCGTGGAACGCTGAAATTGGGTTGAGTTTCTTTTGTAGTTTAATTGCAGCCTGGTTCGCATTGCTGTTACGATTGGATAATTGTGTCAGTTATCGTCGGTAAAAGTAACAAGTAATACATACTTGATCTGGGTCCACAAGTCATGAAGTGCGTCTTTCTCATCAGGACTACACTTTTTAAGCCTTTTATTCGTCTTCTTCCTCTGGCTGCGTGTTTCATTACAGACTCTCTCCAGACAGACTAAAATGTGTGGCAGTGGACCGAGAAAAAAGCGAAGATATAGTCCTGGGTCGTCGCCAAGCCGAGATACTTCTTTAGTGCATGATGCGTATATTTGGGCTGCTACCCCTCTCTTGGCTACGTCTCGTCGATGACAGAGGACTTTCCTATATGCGCGCTGAATTAAGGACGCGGCGGCTACCTCTTTTTCTGATGGTGACCAATCTTGTCCACCAACCGTATCATGGGTGTCATCAACAAAGTCTTCATCGTCACTCACGGTCTCCGCAGGAGGAAGACACACCGCTTGCTTCCCTCTCGTCGTCTGATCTCTGCGCACCGGCTGACACGCCTCCAGGACAATAGATTCGACTTGATCCCATCCTTTTCCTCCACTAATCGAAATAAGGAAAGGGAAAATCCCATCCAGATAACGAGCTACGCTTGCGAAGCGCGAAACACTTGTATTGGGGGACGAGAAAAAGCGTAATTTGTGAGAAAACGGGTCATGATCATCCCGGAGCGGGGCGTTATCACTGGGAAATGTGATGGGCATGGAAAGCTCGCTCAGAAGAGGACAGCATTTTGCTAGAGTGCATAACGCCTCGTAAGTCGGACAAGGTCCCTGGACAACCGGGATATTAAAGACTCTGATCTCTGGCCATGCAGGTGCGAGGAGAAGATCGACGACACCGGTTTCCAGGGTGGGCATGGGATTGTAAGTGAATTCCTGGAGTTTACAAAGGCCACACAGAGGCTCGAAAATGACCAGTGTGGATTCCCGGGACTGCTGTGTCAGCTGTCCGTTACATTTCCGATAATTTATAGACAAATTCAAAAGAGAAGGAAATCGTGAAACAATCTCTGTGTGGAAATCTTGCATAAATTGTCCGATCTCATTATAAGACTGGCTATGATCATCGATATGTACCAGGGAGGTGAGGGATCCCGAGCGAATCAACCGAAGAACACGAGACATTAATGAAACGGGAGTTGTGATGTGTAGAGATACGAGGGATCGGAATCCTCCATCGACTTTCCAACTGTCGGTGGGCAGGCTTTGGGAGATGACGATCTGAAGGTGTGAAAGGTCCGGAAGTGAGGAAAGCTGGACTAAAAAGTGGACGTCGGCGGAATGCGAGTCAATTTTTAGTTTACGCAGCTTACGAAGACCAGAGAAGTTGGTGAAAGGGCATATCGTTTCTAAAGGTCGAGGCTTGGACCCTCCTTGTCGTATGGAGGATATAGTGAATGAATGAAGCATGGGCACCTTCCAGCCGAGTGTCCGTACGGAGGTGGAGGCCATAACAGTCTCTGCATTGGAAGGAAAAGCGATTTTAACATCGTCCAGCCGAGGGCTGGCCAAAAAGAGAAGTATTGAAATATCGGCAGCGAAGATCATGTCGACACTCAGTTTCTGTAAGTTGGGGAAGAGAGGTTCCTGTCTCTCAGCAAGGCGCAGGAATATGGTGGATGAATGTAAAGTGCGCAATTGTGCGTCGAGAGTGATGGAACGGATGCGGCGCGAGTACCGTTCGAACCGAACCCATGTATCATCTGATATGACATCGGGGAGTATCTACAAATTTAGATCAGGACTTATATGGAGCGAAAGTGGAGGGCGACATACACCTGGATCATTATCCGATGAGAGGCCACGAGGAAAGAGATACAGGAGCGGTTTCATCCCACATATTTCGTGCCAGAGACAATCAAGCGCTATCTCAGAGACGACATGGCATGTCAATGCCAGGGAGAGGAGAGAACTAATGCGTATTCCGTTCACAAAGCGTCCAGGCGCTTGCTCGATATCCCACAGATCCTTACAAACGAAACCAAGCAGGTCGGCATTGTAGAGCACTGCCGTAATCGGATTGTCAGCGATTAGGCCTGCCATGTTTCAAGATGAGAGACGGGGCGGAGAGGTAGGAGTGAAAAGGTATCTGGCGTGGCACTGAGGTTGAAGGAGTAAGTCAGGGAAATAACACGCCGTGTGACTGTCGTGATGCATCATGGCTGAGTGTGAGAAATAGAAGCCGTGAAAGTAAAAATACCGTCTACGCCGTGTAGGCTTTGATTCCTGTATCACAATTGCAGATCATCGTATTTCAACGAGGTTTATGCAAAGTGAATCAGTAAAGTATGTCTTATGATCATCGGAGAATTCACTACAACTGCCGGAAAGAAGTAAGACCCTTGGACAATTGTTGAGCTGACCTTGAAATGGTGCACAAATCCAAAGCGCCCCTATACAATGAACCTAAAAGCCGCTCGAATTCTCATTCCGTCCGCGTTTTCACTGGATAGGCACATGCGAGACGGAAAGAACTTGGATCCATCAAGTCTAACGCGACATCCGCACTTCAGGTCCCCGCTTGACACTTTTGACGATGGAGCACCGATAGGACGGCCAATCTTAATCAACCTTCAAGAAAAATCATAAAATCAATGCAAGCATCGAATATGAAAAAACAAGTAGAAACTTTCGTACACGCGCTTGTGAGGAAACATTGCCTAAAACGCGTCTGTGCAGTGTGTACAAAGGTCCTCGAGGCAACCTTGGAGTCCAAGTTGTTCTCCGAAAACAGGTACATATGAGGAAGGCAAATCCATCGAACCGGTGCCGCGCACTTCTTTGGTCTTCTGGTCCTATAGAAGCAAGGCTGATAGCTGCGAGTGTGCATCATAGTAGCGTGTCATGAGTGGCCGTGCAGTTTAGCAGAAAGATACCCTGGGAAGGGGTATTGCTGTAAGAGCGCCCAAACTTTTGTTACGCGCACTTTGATGGCGTGCCACATATGAACAAGGAACAATCTCAGCCGATGGAATCGTACCGGCGATAAAATAGAGTTGAAACGGGCCAATGAGGAGAGGCCGAATTCGAGATGGATAAATCATACGCGCTTTAAATTCGCGGCACCCGTAGTAGCTCCTAGGGACTAGGAATTTGTCGCGCTGATGACGGAAGGCTTATCATTGCCGCCATATACTTCTCTTTGTCTTTTTCCAAAATGTCGGGCAATTCCAATGATCAATGAATCAGACATTGAATCAGAAAGTCACCTTTCGACAGGGAATATTTTCTGATTATGGCGTTAAACGGGTGGACTGGAAGAGCAGAGCGCGTCGCCTAATCAGCACCGGCCTTGCACATAACATCGAAGAGACTCACTGGAGACAAGCGGTGTTAGATGTCCATGCCGATTTTCCACGTCGGTCCCGCAATTGTCTTTCGCAGGAAGGTCCTACTTTCTTGTGGAAGAGCGAAAAAAGCGTCGTGCCCCTACCGGGCCGTACCTCCGTCCCCCCAAATCTCACGGTCCGAAAATAACGGTCCGATATGTTTTTCTCTTTGAGACATTCCCGTGCCTTTAGGCGTCGGCCCACAATCATCGTTTTCAGCCATGTGTATGCTCCCTGGAACCTAGCCTGGCCTGGTCCCACAGAATGGGAAAATAGAAACAAGGTGCGAGTTCCTAAAGGCAGCGACAAGGTTGGTTCCCACCGTCAATACCACCTTGGCATCCTGGAGCTTCTTTCATTCATAGAGAATCAGAAACTGATAACCTAGCCGTTTGACGGAACAAAAAGCTCAATAAACGATGCGGACCCGATGTCAAGTAACACGTCACTGCAGGGCGCGAACGTTCTCGTGCAACTTGACAACCTGAAGGGTAAGATTTGGCTATGAAGGCCTAGTAGGTGCGTCCTCAAGGGTGCATACACAGAGGGATATAAAGCATACCAACCTCTGCGTTCAGGGTTGCCAGCCTTGTTAACGGAGCCAATACCTTGATGGAGGGACAGAACATTCGTACAATTTTGGGGGATATGTCTGCTAGTCCCATTCCGGCCCGAGTTTCCGAAAAAGGAGGTACTTAAGCGTCGTTCACCGACTCGACCCACCCCAACAATGGACTCCCTCGTCTCATCCCTCGTTCTACACGGCCCACGCGACCTTCGTCCTACCCGCCGTCCTCTCCCACCACCTCCCCCTCATCACGTCCAAATCGCCGTTCTCTCCACCGGGCTCTGCGGCTCCGACCTGCACTATTATCTTCACGCGCGTAATGGCGCCTTTGCTCTACAAGCACCTCTCGTCCTTGGCCACGAATCAGCAGGAATCATCACCGCTGTTGGGCCTCTCGTCACGCATCTCCGTCCCGGACAGCACGTCGCCATCGAAGCCGGGATTCCTTGTGGATCATGCGAGTGGTGCAGATCCAACCGGTATAACCTCTGCGAAGGGATGCGTTTCCGGAGTAGTGCCAAAACGTTCCCCCATCTCGACGGTACGATGCAGACGAGGATCAATCATCCGGCGAAACATGTGCATGTGTTGCCTCGCGGGGTATCGTGTGAGCAGGGAGCACTCGCGGAGCCTTTGTCTGTTGTATTGCAAGCATCGAGACGGGCAGGAGTCTCGAGAAACACACGCAAAGTACTTGTATTTGGGGCTGGAACTATCGGGATGCTGGCTGCTGGACTCGCGCGTTCAAGGGGCGTGCCTGTCGAAGCAATCGCTATGGTTGACATTAACCAGCAGCGGCTGGCATTTGCAAAATCCCGTGGGCTTGTGGGAAAGATCTTTTGTCTAACGCCGCAGGCCCCAGCGAAGGGCGTTGACGGTCTCGAACGGAGTAGAGCCCAAGCGGAGGTATTTGGCGGAGGATATGATGTCGTATATGAATGTACTGGTGCAGAACCGTGTATTCAAATGGCTGTCTATGTGGGTACCTCTTCTTTTCCGGGTTTCTCGAATTCTTGCTAATGTTTATCAGAATGCTAAAAGCGGGGGGAAAGTCCTTCTCATAGGAATGGGCACCTCGAACGCTTTGATACCCATAAGCAATGCTGCTACGCGGGAGGTCGACATAATAGGGAGCTTTCGGTATGCCGATACTTACAAGGAGGCTCTTGAGCTACTCGCTAGCAGTAAGCACTCTCATATTCACGATGTATGTATCTGACATTTTGTTTCAGACTCAATACCACCAATAATGGATCTCGTAACTCACCGTGTGCCGTTCAATGTCGACGCAGTAAAGAAGGCATTTGAGGCTATGGCCAAGGGGAAAGATGAGAAAGGACAGCTGGTGATCAAAATCATCATTGACAATGAATCATTGACATAGAGTATGGAAGACGGACCTGTGTAATAGTGATGTAATTATTTTGATATGACGACGTATCCCTTAGTACGCGAGCTCTTATCCATTTCTTTGCGACTTCTTCTAGAATATGATTGCCGGAGATCGACACCCGCACCTTGACCACTATAGACACCCCATGATCTCTTTCAATGATATACCTCGAGTAGTAGCCAGAGAGCTTGATCTGTAACATGCGGCATATTCATTGTGCTCTTCAAATCGGAGAGATTGAAGGAAATTTTGAACCCAGACAATCTAACACAGGAGCATTCAATGTACGAACGTTCCATATCAAGGACAAGGGCGATATGCGTAGATTTGCGGATGACCGCCCCGTACAACCGAGCATCACACGGGCCGATCATACCGTCCGAGCCTCGAACATTGAACCAAGGAAATTTTCGACATCCGTTGTCGTCGTAGTGTTGCAAGCAAGTCGATATGATCCAACTTGAACTGTATTATACATGAAACTGACAAGGTACGTTAGTCGCTGCAAGTAAATAACGGTTAAGACTGACTTGCGCTATTGGATACAAATGAACTAACATTACATTCCGTAGGTTCAGCAGATGTTCAAAATCTGTGTGTCAAGGCACAATATAGATCAGACTTGCCTCAACTGCTGGTTCCTACAGGTCCTTAGCTTCAAACAGTTCCCACCCAAGCGCCGAATTCCCCTCCTCCTAAGACACGCCAACAGCGCATAGCCGAGTTGAGCGTAAATGAAAATACCCCCGCCCAGACGATAGGGTGGGATTACAAACTGTATTATTATTATCATCAGACAGAGAAATACAAAACATGTTCAACGTACCAAGGTATTACTATTCCTAAGCCGTTGAAGCTTGAAGACGGGGCACCACAAGTTCCGGGTCTATACCTCGAAACACATCGGTCCTTTGTATGTGGAATGATGCATCTCAACAAACCTACACATCCTACGAAGGAAAGAGGTCCTCCTGGGGATGTAGGATAGGCACCGGAATACGTAAGCTTGAGCAGCCAAGAAGGGCATAGTCTTAGTTCTACGTCGAGTCAAGTCTTGAAGAGAGGATGTCAGATCCATTCCCCATGAAATTGAAACAATATAGACCATCAGGAAAAGTGGGGCAGTCGATATCTTGGGCCTTCAACGCCAGATGCAAGCCGTCAGCTGGGCGACTAGCGCGCCTATAGCGTGTCCCGAACCGAGTTACCTGTCCTTTTTCAGTATGATGAATTCTGAGGCCGAGGAATTAAAACAGGCAGTGCAAATTTGGGGTTATAGCTGGCAGTGTCTTGGCTGTGAGAGTTGCCAGTGGGAGTGGAGGTATTTTGATGTGTTATAGCCATGATGGAAGTTGGAGAAAAAGAGCGACGCCCAGAATTTCCCACGCTTTACTTTCCCTTACGACGGCGATGCATATCGATGGGCTCGTGTAACTTTTAAGTACTTGTGCCTCAATCACCGCCAGCCTGATGACGGATGTGACGTTCTTACATGAGCGCTGTCATTGGGATAGGCGCACCCCTAATAATTGCAATTGCAAATTATTCATTTTTTCGATGTCGCCTCGTTTTCTCTCCTCGACTGACCTCTCATGCCTCCAATCAAAAATCTGAATCAGTCTCCCTTTGATCGAATATTAGGCTTTCCTGATGCTCCCGACATCGAGACGCGCACAGCGGATTGGTGGACGGTAATGGACCGACATACCAAAGCACGTTACGACCCCAAGGCCCCTTTACCATCCCACCACTTCCGTTCGCAGTCCGCCTCGGTCTTCGAAGAAACGACAAACGAAGACGTCGTTCTCGAGTTCATTCACTTCCGTCGTTTCACATCTAGCAATCAGCTCCGACGATCATGTCGCATCGTCGACGATATAACCGAGGAGGATTTTGAGAAAAAATGGCTTGCACTCTCAGCGGAGGAGCGGGAGAAGCATTTTTTGGCCGGTCTGCGTGCGGCAGAGAAAAACACGACCTACGTCACGTTTATCAGGAGCAAGGCAGATTGTCCGGAGCTGAATAGAGACGAAGTTACGCGGGATGGTGGACAGGGCTTCCTCGATCTTATGCGCCAGCTTGTGCTCCCAGATAACACAAATGTCCCAACGCAGCCTCACGTTATGGTCAACTCGCGGTTCGACAAAATGATTGGGTTCAAAGAGGATGATCCTCACAAGGCACGCCTAGCACAACTTTCAATGGCAAGGATGATCAGATCAGAGTATATTGGTGCGTGTATATACATGACTGTGTTTGACAGCTATCTAACATTACCCAGCAAGCTTTGTCATGGCTGTTCTCATGTCATACAAAGGTATAACGCCTGAGATCACTGTCTTCACCACCGAACACTCGAAAACCAAATCCACACTCAAAAATAACTCGAAAATGTTCGATGAAATGATGGGAAAGACTGCAAGCAAGCAGTTTAAGAAGGACGAAGTTAAACGCCGCAAAGAGATGAAGCTTCACTGTCAGCGCTGTCTCAAGGTCGAAGACAAGGAGAAGGACGGTAAAATGACGGTCTGCTCTCGGTGTAAATCCATTGGGCGCGAGATTCGGTATTGCGGCCGTGACTGCCAAGTGGCCGATTGGAAACAGCATAAGATGGGGTGCGGCAAGCCTTTGGGTACGAGAAGCCATTTCGTCCATGGCTATTCATTCACTAATTTCTGATAGATATTTCTGCCGCATTCAACGACATTCACATCGGAGGTAGCGAAAGCAACACCAAAAGACCTGACATCCCACCGTGCCCACCTGGCCATCGACGGTCACCACATGTCGTCCGCCTCATCGAGTACCTCGAGAAGACCACGAAGCACGATTACGTTGTCGAAACAACACTTGGCAAAAACGACATCTTCGGTATCAAGCTCGACGAGGTCCCTGGCGCGGTCGCATTTATTCATATGCGGAACATGCTGTTTACCTCGTCTGGCCCTGGCGTTGAAGGAGCCCTGCTCTACGTTTACCGCGTGCTGCAGACGTATGCTCAAGGTGGCTCTAGAGAACATTCCGTACAGGAGCAGCTTAAGCGCGAGTACGGGGAACCTCTATGGAATCGAATGCAGGCTCTTGTTAGACAGGGCCCACCATTCACTATACCCGAAGTATCTCGCAAAGACGTCGACGCTACCATCAAAGCTTTTAGGCAATTAAAACGCTTTACTACAGAGCTTCGGTCATATACTATCGGTACCGGAACAATAGCTAACCTTGGACTTCAAGTCGGACCGAAGAAGGATATCTGTGTGATCGTACGCTTCCCGGAGGACGCAATGCCTCCACCGTGCATACTCGTCCCCATCCCCAATGCAGCACCTAAAGTGCCCGCCCGGAACGCCGTCGGGCCCAACTTCAACCTACCTGAGCCGAGGCATTTCGAGGACTTTAACTATCACGACTACGTCGACCTGGCTCAGCAGAAAAAGTACCTTCAGCTCTGCCCGCATGCAGATTACATCCTCTGGGGTAGCAACGGGGTACCGCTTGCATTTACATATACCGATATGCGATTCGCCATGGCGTTCCTACACTATCGGCACCGTTTATTCGAAAATGGGCCGTACGACCATGACGCGTTGGCGTACTTGATCATGGCTTTGCGACCTGCTGTGCGTGGGAAGAGGATCCCCGAGGCGGTGCTTTTAGCGCAGCTGGAGAGGGAGTACCATCCGGGGTATGTGGAGACCGTGAAGGCGTGTATCAAGGCGCGCCCGTCCGATGGGAAAGAGGTATACCATCGAAGGGATGGTAAGGTGTTTGAACTTGGAGAGATCCCGGCGGATAAAACGCTTATGGGAAAGATCATGGTGCAACTCAAGGAAAGCGGGAGGTTTGGGGATCTTTTGGGACGCGTCTCGCTTGATCGGTAGTGTAAGTGCATTCTACGTTTCTCATTCTGCAGTTAAAGAAAGTTTTTTTAAATACTAGAACACTTTGTTGCATAAAGATCGAAGATCCGGCACCAAGGAATCTGCCGTACTCCCCTGTTCATATTATGCGATATTTCGTTTATTTTTCAAACCAATCTAAAAGCAATCTTAAAGTATGGCGCCAGTACTATGCTCCATACCTGAACGTCTCCCATTCTCCTATGTCTTGAGGATTTTGAATAAATGACACTAGGAAGCCAGTCGATGAAGGGATAATAATCTGGACAGTGTTAGACCAATGTCTCGAAACAAATGGCGCTCATTTGATGACCGGCTCTTTCGCACATATTTGCTTAGAACTGCTCCTCGTTTACCTACTTGATTGGTTCGTGCTCGCATTCATATATGGATGTGCTTCTCTCAAATATTTTCTAGAATGTCCTTTTTGACGACAGTACTAAACTCTCAACACAGAAATGTCACAGAATGACTCTCATATGTACAGTAAAGTCGTATTTCGTCGTTGCTGTTTTCCCTCGTGGAATATAATTTATATTGCTAGTAGGCTACTATCCGAACAAGTAGAAACGGTCAGAGCCCGGCGTTCAGCGATCCAAGTTCTAGTACCGGTGCATATAGGATGGCTTTCTTCTGCATCTTATGACGTGTTAATATGTGCTGGTACCTTGATGCAACCACGTGCCTTGAACCTCGACACCTTGAACATAACACGTATCTATCCAACGCTAGGTCCTACCGGGAATTTGTCAAGCGTAAGTACAGCTGATCATCACCGTTTTGTGTTCTAATTCAAGCTATGCCCAGTAAAAACCAAAGTTGCTGTATACAACTGCCAGTAGATGTCCCGTAGGACCAAGTTCCGTGAATCACTAGAAGATGTGAGTAATCATGTCGAAAATCAAGTGGACAGCAGTATATAATAGATTTCAGGATCGGCCGGAGGTAAATTACCCCGAAGTTACGATATCCTCTCAGACAGAAATTGGGCAAACGGAAGAATCCGTAGAGGTTCCAGATCAACGGACGTACACTGATAAAAAGCCCGTAATATCTTCCTCCCTCGCCAACACTCCCTGCTCTAGCCTTGGCATTGAGGGCCTCTTGGATTTACTCAACACCACGCTCGCAACCTCATACACATTAGATGGTACCCCATCCCTCTCTCCAGTTCTCAAAGACTGCATTTCACAGAACTACGACTTTGGAGCTGCATATGGACGTCTGCGCTTCGCATGGTGCGACCACATCGCTGACATTCAAATGGAGCTTCGGGAACGTGAAGTGGAAGACATAAATCAGCGAAGAAACGCACTCGATGGTAGCCGGATAGTCAAGCCGTCCATGGAACCTCGGCGAATCTGGGATCTATATAGCAATCGTGTGGTCCCGTGGTGGAGCTGCGGGCTGGCCTTCCAGAAAACACATTTTTCTCCCGAAAGGCCAGCACCAATATCACATGCTTGGGTGGATGAGGTGGATCGCGTCGACATATTGACCCCCATCAATGGCTGCGAATGGCCTGTGCCCATCCCGAAAGGTGTCAACCTCGACCTTATCCGTATTGAGATGCTGAACCTAGGAGTGGAATACGCATGGTTGGATGTTCTCTGCTTGAGGCAGAGAGGAGGGCAGAGGGAGGATCTGCGTGGGGAAGAGTGGAAACTGGATGTGCCTACCATCGGAGCGATATATAAACATGCAGTCGTGGTGTACTATTTGAGCGGGTTGGGGAGGTCTTTGAGTTTGAAGGAGGGCGACTTGGAGAGTGATCGATGCTGGTTTAGGCGCGCGTGGACAGCACAGGAGGTCGGCGCGGACAGGATAATTGCCGGGGACACACCGGATGGGCCATTGAATGCCAAGACAATAGACGAGGCGGAAAACTACGAGGATGAGATATTAGCAAAATTTCACAAGCAGCTCAAGTCTGCAGACATTCCGTCAACCAGTCTATATGGCCCGCTATCCATGATGCAGGATCGGATATCAACCAATCCCGTTGACAAGGTTGCCGGACTAGCATTTTCTCTGGAGACACACTCAATACCAGCATATTATGAGAGCCAATCTCTGGAGGACGCATGGACGGCACTTATAAATGAGATGGACTCATTCTATCGGAGTTTACTGTTCTTCACCTATCCTGAACCTGGGACTTCACACAGAAAATGGAGACCGTCGTGGGAGCAGGTCATGACCAAGCCTCTGCCCAAAGATAGTTGGGGTCGGGTTGCTGATGTCAAGAGGGATAATGACGCAGATGACTGGTGTGAAGAGCTCCACATTGAAAGGGGGTTCGTGCGCGCATTGGCTGTGGGAGGTGTAGAAGGGATCGATCGATGCGGAGAGTTGGTTGTTGAAGATGCAGACGGGATAGCGCATTCATTCAAGATCCTTGTCAATCACCAGTACCCGATACCTGAAGACACGTACACACTGCTCGGCAGCGATCCATTTACATGGACCGGCGAAATACGTTCGCTGCAACATTGGGTTGTCGGGCGACGAGGGCCAAGGAAGAGGTTCGAGAAAATGTCCGTGTTTAAAATGACTGACTCAAATGAAATAAGCCAGCTACTAGGTTTAGCTGAAGTGTCTCGTACTGTTCTTGCTTGATTGTGAATGCCCGCATTTCGATGCCTTTTGTACACAATTCACTCTTCTCTTCGCATCCTAATAGCCTCCTCCACCTTTTCATAGATCCCATCCGCTTCCTTGTCGTCCAGTGCTTCGTGTGTCGTAGTCCGTATTGGTTGTTATTGTACCTAGAATAGCCACAGGGAGTCTGTACCGCGCTAATGTCATCGCCGGATAATACTACAGACGTGTACTAGGCTCCGTACAATGGCTCGAATGAATGCCGATGGAAAGTAGCAGAAGACTTGACTGGGGAAAAGGCGACATGGCATGGCCATTGGTTGACCTAAATCAACGGAATTGAGGAAGAGAGCATCGTCGTCGTCATCGTATACAAGTTACCCTGGATACTCAATATGGTTAATTATTTAATTAATTGCTGTATTTAATTAATTTACTTTCCCTCTGGCCTCCGGCATTAGCCTACGACATTGTTCTCAGCAAGTAAAAAGTATGTCGGAGATCGTTTTGCTTAGCATTACCTGATTACTGAAATAATGGGGAACGCGATTGAGCGACATGGAACGAACGGCTCAAATTTGTGGGGCATTCCTTTTTGCCTTCAAGAACAGCTGCCATTGGTCGTATCAGAGCCTGTGGTGCCTTCCCCATCTGTTGAACATCGATCACACTCCGAACTGAGGGAGTACCATTCCGGGTACGTGGTGACAGCGAAGGCAGGCATGTATCAAAGTGCGCGCGCCCGATGGGAAGGAGGTGTACTTACCATCCCTTCGCTGTTTAACTTAGAGAAGTCCCGGCGAATAAATCGCTTATGGGACAGACCATGGTGCAGCTCAAAGAAAGTGGGAGGTTCGAGGATCCTTTGGGACGCGTCTCCCTGGATCGGTAGTGTACGTGCATTCTATATTTTTTTTCATTCTACAGCTAAACAAAGTCTTCTGTAGACTAGAGTACTATGTTGCATGAAATCGAAGATCCGCTTCGATCCGCGGCCTGTCTTTTGACGACGCTACATTTTTGCTTTTTATACACTCTAAAAGCAACCTCGAAGTATGGCGGCAGTACTATGTCTTATGCCTGACTGAACCTCTGCCATTGTCCCACCCCTCGACGATTTCGACCGCAAACGACACTAGGAAGCCGGTTGATGAAGGGATAACAATCCGGGCAGCACCAAACCACCATCTCAAAAATGAATGACGCTCGTTCGATTGCCGGCTCTTTCGCCTGTCTCTAGCGCCCCTAAAATGCATGTCTTTTACTTCGAACTGCTCCGTAGTTGGTGTCGTTCAAGTCCAGCCATGGAGATTACGGCACAATGGTCAAATGAAGAAACATGAAACAAGATATTACCGTGACACACCTTGCTTAGTCCGGGTTTCTTAGTGTTCATTTCCCATACTTGATCGTTTCCTTACCGACACCCTGTCGCTGCAGATCGAGACTCATGTTTGGTTGGGACGCAGATGCATTGATCATCGCCTCCAAACTACATATCGCGGGCTTCAGACCGAAAATTTCACCAAGACCCCTGCACTCTCCGATGTTCATGGGCCATTTACCGATTATTTCGCATTCTCTCTGTCACTCAAGGCTCCCCAATGCCGGATTCTGACTCATGCCTCCATATTTCGGGAACTGGGAGCGCCCAAGCCCGCGTCCTGGTCAGTCAGCTTTGACTGTCGCCCGTATATCTCTTCCGACCATGGCCTATAAAAGCATCTCCCGCCGAAGTACAATAATCTGCAATAACAACGATGCACTTCCTTCCTCTGCTCCTCTCCCTCTTTGCCTTCCCAGCTCTCATCTTAGCTGGCACTGGTACTATCACCTCGCCGGCCAATGGGACAGTCATCTTGCCAGGACAGAGCTTTGCCTTCTCGTACAGTCCCAAGGCAGACTACAGCGTGTCTACCTATAACTATACCGTCTTCCTCCTTACGGAGCTCCCCACCTCTCTTTACTCGTCTAATGAGTGGTCGAGCGGGCACTACTTCGGTCGCTTCGATTATCCCAACTACCCAGGTCAGTCATGCTAGATGTTTATACAGCTCCCACTAAATACATTTGCTTAGCTGTTCCGTACCCCACCCACCCCGCTCCGGCTAATCTTACCATGCCGGACTTTTCACAACGCGTTGGGAGCGGGTTTGGTGGCGGCATCAACATCACCGACGCTAAAGTTTATTTGGCGGTTTTGGAGGAATGGGCTACCGGAACGGTGAGTGTCAGCAAATTTGGTAATGCACGCGTGTGCTGATACTTCTTCCGACACAGAACAATTTCGGATTGACAATAAGCCTAGCAATCAACGAACTCATTTACAACGGGACGGCGTCAGGTTGAGATTCATTTTTAAATACATATTTCGAAGCCTCTATTATAACATACATTGTATCTACCTTTTCATGTTTTATGACATTTAATGATTTTTGGATAAATATCACCGAGGAACGCGTAGGTAATTAATAGTACAGTGAGAAATTTCCTTCATTCCGTCCGATTTCCTCAGACATACTCTCTTTGCAGATACGTACGACTGTAAGGATCCGGATCGACACGCAGCATACGCGAGTTGGCAGGCGGACACTCATTGTCTTCCTTACCCCAAGCACGTGAAACAGAGCCTCCATTCCTCCCTCCTTCAATCTATTCCACCTCTCCACATTCCCCACTCCCGGTGAAACCACCATATCCTCCTTAACCAGAACAGTCGCCCGCACCTCGACGCTCGCGAGCTTAGCCACCCCCGCCACCTGGTGAATCCGCCTATTTTCGACTGCGTCAATCAGGGTGTCCCTCAGGAACGACATAGACGGCACCGTGCGCGACGTGTGTTTGTGTTGAACGAGGATGTTGAGTTTCGCCAAGCGGGGCATCAAAGTTCCTCCCTCTTCCCCTCCTTTGACGTGGATAGAAGGCAAAATTTCCAAAAGACAGGAATCCATCCGATCGTCCCACTCAGTGAAACTTAACGCGAGCTCTTCAAGGGTCGGCGACACCCGAAGAAGGGAGATGAATTTGTTCACCGCCGGAATACAATCTCCGAGGATGATCTTGCGCAAGGAGCAGCCAGATCGCTCGATTAGAAACAGAAGGACGGGAAGGTTTACCTCCCGGAACTCTTTGTTGAACGGCTGGACATGGACTTCTTCTAGCCTGGGCGTGATGATGGATCGAAGGACGCGTGGGTCTCCAGCGTAAAGGGTACGCAGAAAAGGGAGTCGTATATTATCCGCCATGGGCGTGACGTTCTTGAGTTCGGGTCCATAGAGTTTGTACGTTTCCACCTGTCCCATCTCCTGCAGGTACTTCGTTATACCTTCTGGTATGGTCATCTCCTTCGCCCGAGCACCACACCAATGATCGCCGAACGACTTCAGCTGCGCAAAGGGCAGCTCCAACGTGAAGCCTCCCACAGACACGACAGCAGATCTCAGCTTTGGCGCATCCGCAAAAATACGGCATGGCGTCGCTGACCAAGGCATGTCCGCGATAATCCCAGGAGAGGCGGAAAACGTGAGCGACTCTAAAGAGTTCAGACGTCCACGGACGGCGTCTAATACAGCGATCGTCTCGGGGTTGGAAAAGGTGAAGTCGAGTTTTCTCCACCGAGGAGCGTGCTTCATGAGGATGCGGAGGAGTGTGTGGGTCACGTATGGCAAGGAGTCTTCTCCCTCGACGAAACGAATGGAGAGCGGCTGGTCCTGTGAACGTTTGAGGATGTCGAGGAGGCATCTGTATGGGTTCAAGACGTTGATTGCCTTAGGGCTGGTGTCGATGGTGATGTTCGTCCATAGAGGTGCGTATGCGGTGATGATGGAGTCCCATTTCTTACACACTTTACTGAGCGCCTGGCAAGGGCCGGCAGTGGTGTTGAACGGATTGATATCAGTAGAAGGTATGGCCTGAGAAAAGATATCAAGCAATATTTCCGTAGGCATCTCGTTTATGAAGGCGTGTTGTTTCGGTTTCTCTTCATTGATCCCGGGATGAAGACTTGTGGTCATGAAAGAGGGAAACAAGCTGGAAAGTTCCTGACGGTGTTTGATACAGTACTCCACATATTCCTTCGATTCATATTGAGCTTTTGTTATAGGCGGTTCGCGGAAGAACATCTTCGAAGAGTGGCTGTCAGAAGGATACAATCAGGTTGTGAGTAGACAGAGAAGGGCCCGCCACGTACAAACGACGATGCTTGCTTTGAGAAGACTTGGGGAGTTTTTCAATGCCAAGTCCTGTCATTCAAGTAAGCGAGTGCATATTTAAAGAGGAATACCAGGAAACCTATGACTCAATGCAAGAGAAAGCCCTGGAAATATCTGGAAATTCTTCTTTCAAGTTCGACGACAGATGATTCGAGAAAGGACCAGCAGATTGTGGCGGCACCCGGTGCCTTCGCGCCTCGAGGCGAAGACATATCAGGTCCATCAATCATTCATCGCATTTCTGGATTAACGCCAAATAGAATAGCACTAAGTGGCGTCTGACGATACCCAAACGGAAAACATGGATGATTCGTCCTGCAAGTCCGACAAACCGTTACCGACCATGATCATCTGGAGGTAAATTACATATGCTTGACAGGGTAAACGGCCATATGTCCTTGGCGGTCAAAGCCGATCCAGGTGAAGGGTGGTGTTTGCGAGCGCAGCGAGTAGAATTGGCTAACGTGTGAGATACCAGTCCGGTGTGGTATGTCAAATGTCATGGTCCCCGATAATTTTTGACTTCGTCCTCGTCGTTTCTCGTCGCGTCATATCTATCTCGTTCTTCTTGTATCGCTTTGAGTATCGACAGTATTGTTTTCACTCGTATAAGGAGTGTTTGTCTTGCTTTTCAACCGGTGAAATTTGAAAATGGGTACGTTATCGTCTTTCTGCTCCTTGCTGCTGCCGGTATTGTCCGCCCTTGGCTTGTTCATCTGGATTTAGTACCGTCTACACCTAAAAGTCTCCAGTTGTCTCCAGTCATGCATATTGTACTCGTCTGCACTCGCAAAATGTGGGTACACCCACGATCCGTTTTAGTAAATACCGATGCTACGGCGTGGCACTTGGAATGAGTCGCCGTACAGATAGCTTCACGCGCACAGTAACTCGATGAAATTTGCTGGAAATTCTGTTGTCACTTTCCAGTGTGTATCAGGCCCCAGTATCTCGCCTCGAAAGTAAAACACCAAGATAGATATTGAAGATCACAGATAGCGCTCGTATTGCAAATTTCCAGGCAGATCTATCGCTCCCCGTCAGCCATTCCACCGCAGCACAGTAGGACACACACCTTTTACAACACATATAGGCACGGGAAGCACATTTCTATATGGTTCAGCTACATGCCTTTTCCTTTGTTTCAGCTGGACTTCAAGAATCGGTATCGCAGCGACAAAGACAAGTGATGCTCTGTCGAAAGATTCAATCCTAGGCAACAGTGGACATTGTGGTACTTGTTCATCTCGAAATTGTGCGAAGTAGAAATAGATAACGCTCGTGGTGGTCATCCGGCGTCCGCCTCCTTCCCCCACGCGCACCACGTGATCCAGTAGCGGCGGAAGCCGTGTCCCCGATTCATTCCTTTTTCAAACTAGCGGTCGTCGGTCGACGACTTTCATACCTTGCTTGAGCGGTGTTCGTGCAGTTTTCTTTACATGTATTTCCGAGTACAACATGCCATTTCATGGGTCAACGATACACTACCAATATCCGATGATGAAGGCATTGTCGACTCAAGCTCAACCAGTGACAACCACATTACACAGCCTGAGTGCCACTCCTGGCATCCATCAACCTTTCTTCAGAAGATAACGAAGAATGTTGCTCATTGTGCATAGATAGGACAAAGACAGGATCTTTGAACGCATGAATGCAGTGGTTCATCTGGTGCTCTTGAAGAGGAGAGGTCGAAAGAAACCGTATCACTTCTAGTTCACAGCTTGGGCAGTGTACGGCCTTGATAACAACTTTTGCACCATTTCAAATGCATGTTCCTCGAAAAGATCGTTGTGCTGGAGTGTATGAAGGTCATCAATGTGCTGTACAATGTAAACAACAACACATACTAGCCCGGCATTCAGACAGAGAGCATCGTCTCCATGTGATAAGCGCGCCCTTGTCGAGGACGGAAGTCTCATTTGGAGCTAGCACGGATCGCGCAACAGCAAGGCAAAGAAATCGAATTGAATGATGATAATCAGACTGTGGACAAATGAGAGCTGATAGCAGCTGAATTGAATCTCTCCGGTGATACCATGAGGAAACTGGGTTGGTCCACTCTCGGTAAACCCAAAGGCAGCCAAACGGAGGCCGTTCAATCACATCGTTCTGTTGGGACTGCGGCCAATCGTGGGGAAGTAAATGAACAAAGGGCGAGAGAGATTCAGATTCAAATGGAAGAGGAACAGGCATGTTTAGCCCTTGAAAAGCAGCGAGCAGAAGAGGAGGCCCACAAGCGTGTCATTGCCAGGAGGAATACTGAATCGGACATTCAGAGCACTCGGGGATATTTGGCCAGGGAATGGCAAAAACTGGAGCACTCCGAAAACATTGATACCGAGCTCTTGTAGACTCTTCTTTGATTTGGTCTGGTCATGGCAAAGTCAGTGTCGATGTTAGTGGTGACCTTCTGATTGTTAGAACTCAGAAGCCTTCATAGAGTTGGTATCAGACACTTCGGGAGTAGCAGAGGCATTGGACATCACGTAGCATTGGTGGTGGAACAAAGGGAAAATATATAATTATATAAATTGAATTACTAAGCTATGACATTCGGATTACATCATATCACATGCAGCTTATGGCTTGGTAAGCAAAGATTTTAGACCTTGAGAGACCTTGACAAGCAAGGTAACTAGCGGTCGTCGGTCGACAACTTTCATACCTTGCTTGAGCGGTGCTCAAGTCTTTTCCTTTCAAGTACGACAACCTGATTTTATGGATCAACAATACGCCACCAATATTTGAGGACAGAGATTCACAAGACATGAAGAAGGGAGTGTGGTACTCCATACTTAGACAATTTGAGCAGGTCATCCCAGGTGGAGAGAACTAGAGGAGAGAACAACCTTGGAAGTACTGGGTGCACTCACCCTCCACAGTGGACTTCATCATGTTCGCTGAAAACTGATAGGAATAACATAGGTGGTACTATCGATCGACCAGAAGTGTCAATCCAAATGACCAAAGTGGCTCGTTTCCTCAATTTTGAGGATGTACATGAGAAATAGCTGCTGCGGGCACACAAGTGGTCAATTTTGGCAGGGAAGTGTCAACCTTGATCGGTGCGCGCTGGCAAAAATCCTGATTATTTATTTGGAGCAAGACACACCAGATAAGTAGATGGAATGGTGAAGGACAGTACATAATAGATATCCTAGAAAAAAATCCGAGGTAAAACGGGAAAAATTGCGACCGCTAGAAGGACACTTCTGGTGAACTCAAGGTGAACTCGACATTTCCGGTCAATTATTGTGACAATGCATGACGGAGTATTATGCTGCTATTACATCACATCATGTGATAATTTACGCTTGGTAATCACGGTTTTTAGACCCACAGAGACCTTGACAAGCAAGGTAATATCGACAATTATTGGCTTACTTGCGCCCTTTTTTTGCTGCAGCATGTAGTTACTAAGTAGGTCATTGCTACACATGCTATATCTTTAAAGGGTAAAATCAGCATTTTCTCACTCGGCTTTTTAATTATTCAATTAAAGAATACCATATTCATTCATAACCTTAGGCTAACACAAGATATAGGATGAAAGAAGATGGGCAAGTCAACAAGGCAGGCGCCTCAAAGGTAGTGTGCTGCTCTCTAAAGGGAAGATGTCCAGCCTGACTATTAATGAGAAGGAGACAGATTCATGGAATGAAGTCTTATGAAAAGGACGAATATTCCTGCGAAGAGACCCATGCTAGCGATAAGTACCAAAGCCATAGGTACTCTTCTCATAAGCAACCTAACCAATAGGGAGAAATCGGAAAGAGAGAAATTTTCAGCCACATCGGCCATCATCTTCAGCCACCCGGCATGCCAGCCGAAGCCTGCCGGATGCTCGCCAATCACCGCAAATTAGCTAAGCCAACCCGGAGTATAGCCCCTGTCCAGACAGTTTGGCACTACTCATGACCAGTTACTCTGTCGTTTCCTCATTCTTCGGAAAGAATCGGGGATGTGCAAAAACATGGCGATGCTTCCCAGGAACAAATGGAGCGGCGGTCGAATAGTAATAGTTTCTCTTCAGAAGAGTACTCTTGTTTGTGTAGTGTGTTTGAACCTCATTGAGTGCTCGTATTCTTTACGTATTCTTTGAGTAATACTGCTTTTTGTTTTCAAACTGATTCGCTTCGGCGTCGAACTTCGAGGTTGTGCACGAAACTTCCTCGGAGGTAAGTAAGCGTCTGTAATTAACTTACCCCCAGGAGGGGTAGTTTGCTACGGTAAATACAGTGTGATGTACAAGGGTTGTTGTCGTCCGTAAGGCCTAGGTGATTGTTGGTCCCATCACTTCAAATTGTGACCCACCATCATCTATACGCCAGATTACCTTGACTCTCTAATAAAGCTTGGTAGGGCCCACATCAGGGGTAAGGCCTGTGACTGCTACGTTTACCACTAATCTAGAAACAAAAATTAAAATTATGAAATTGAAATTATATAAATTGTGCAGAACGATCCAAAGAAATGAACGTTGGGTGCTGTTCGAAAATGACTCGCTCGGTGGCGGCGAGGCCGCCACGAGCTCACATTTTCTCTCAGGAAATCCAGTCTACAGTGTATCATATTCAGTCGGCTTCCTAGATTGCCTAGTAGCACAGTGGACATAAGTACCATAAAGGTCTTTCAATGACCGTAGGAAAGACGTCTTGTTTTGCGTAGACAAAGCTCGTCTTTTGAGAGGCTACCATTGCGGAGAAATCCTTCCTGTCTTTCGGCCGAGGAAGTCCGTAGAGGAGTGTGATGGTGACATGCCAAGCACCGAGCAACAAAAAAGAATGAATGAATGAATAAGTCATGTTTTAAGTAACCTAAGGCCCTATGGAGCCTATGCGTACATCTTGCGCTTTATAACACTATATTGTAGCTAATTGTATGTAAAGGTATCGGTATTATGGGTGATCTTGGGGTCGTTGAGATGTCTCTATTCGTGTTGAGCTGGGGTGGATGCCTATGCGTGCATGGTTGTGTGCGTCTTGGTGCAGATGGAGATCTCTGAGTGGAAGAAGTGACCGTGACGTGGACGGTCGTTGAGTGGGTGAATGATGGGGGATCGCGGCGGAATGAATGGGTTTATGTCGCAATGTTGCCTGGGGCATTGGGTTGAGCTGCTTTACTGGGTTAAGACATATTAGCGAGAGCGAAAATGTTCATGAATGGGTACTCTCCTCCATGGTGGAGGTGGGAGGACAGTCTGCGAACTGTTCCTCCCCCTCGCATGCCCAAGCGTGGCACAGAGAATATCAGTGGCCGTCCGTCTTGAGCTACATTCCTATGGGGGAGGACCGCCTTTGATGGTAGGGAAATCTGGGAAGCGTTTTGTGCGTTGCATGTATGCGAGGGTAGCAAAGGTGTGTCGGGAAGGGATAGATAGTAAGTGTCTGAGCTGAAGGTTGCCCAGTCTTGTTCGGTGGCGGAGGGCTTGGCGTTCCTCGGAATAGCGGCGGCATACTAGTAAGAAGTGGGTTACTGTTTCTGGAACGTTACAATGGGGGCAGTTTGGGGATAGTGCTGCTCTGGAGCGGAAGAGATAGGCGTTTAGAGGTATATGGCCTGTTCGTAACTGGGTAAACATGCTGGCTTCTGCTCTTGACATGTTTTTGAACGTTCGTTGGACTTTGGGAGATGGTGAGGACTGATCGAAGGATTTCGTGAAGCTGCCCTTGGCTGAGGTGAGCCAGTGCTCTGCCCATCGCTTCTGTGCACGCTGTGTGAAATCTGCTTTTGCCGCGGCTTTGCTTCGTGGGAGTTGGCTGGCGAGAACTGTGTGTTTGTCGAACAAGGTGGTTGAGGATCCTTGCGCTGCAAGCTTCGCTTCTGCGTCAACCATTTCGTTTCCATGGATACCAATGTGTCCTGGTACCCATTGAATGCGGATTCGGAGGGAACGTCGCTTTGTCTGGAGGCGCCGTGCTTGCCGGTGGAACTCGCTGACTAGGTAACGACCTGATTTCGTCTGGCCTGATAGGAGTGCAAGGATGGCAGCTTGGGAATCAATGAGGATGGTAGCCTTGACCAGTCTGGGGGTGCTTTTGATGATGTCCAGGGCCAGGATAGCACCTATCAGTTCTGCTTCAAAGACTGTGTGATGAGTATCTGGACCAAGGTAGAGGTGGCGGTAGACTTCCCCATGCGGGGCGTTTTCGTTAGTCTGCGACCATGCAGCCGCCCCGATCCCTGCTTTGAAACCTGATCCATCAGCAAAAATGAGGTGATCTCCTCGCGGAGTCTTCGCTACACTTTGTTCTGCCTGATCTTTGTTTGGAGCGATGTCGAATTTGATGCAGTTTGCTCTTTGGATGGGGTTCGGGTCGATCTGTTCCCATTCTTCTTGGAAGTCGGAGAGGGAGTTGAGGAGGTGGTGAATTGGAGATCGGTGGAATCGTGGTTGGCGTTTGCACCTCCGGACTGTTTTGAAGAGTGGGTGACTAGCAGGGAGCGTGCATAGACGTGCTGCAAACTTGTAAGCGACCAAGTTCAGACGCAGGTGAGTGGGAAGTACGTTGGCATGGTAGTCTAGGGCGTCTGTTGACGTGGACCTAAGACCACCAGCCATCACCTTGCACGCTAGACGCTGGGGTTTGCTCAGCTTTTTCGCAACTCCTACTGCTCCACTTCTCCTCCCTTCGCCTTCCTTGACTGGGTTGTACCACACCGGGAGGGCATATTCCATCCTTGGTGCAACAAGTCCGATGAAAAGTCGACGGATATACTTGTGCGGCATGCCGATCTTTGTGTTTGCTAGCCGTGTGAGTGCTACCGAGGCTTTGACTCCTTTTCCCACTGCGTACTCAATGTGTTCCTTGAAATTCAGGCGTCTGTCGATATGGACTCCGAGGTATTTTGCACTCTCTCTGGGTTTGATGGTACGTCCTGCCACTGTCAACATTCTGTTCTGGTCCGCTATTGGATCAGAGCGACGTGTATGGTGGACAAGCTGATACTTAGCGACGTCGAAGGATGATGCTGAGTCCCCTGCCCATTCGAGTCCTTCCTCTGCGAGGCCTTGGAGTTTGCATATGTTCTCTTCCACGGTGTCTGAGACTGCCACTAGTGCCGTGTCGTCAATGAATCCGAAGATTTTGTCATTCTTCTCCTTGATCGTTTCTCCAATTTCCAGTAGGCTTGAGCTGTAGATGAGGTAAAGGATCACGCTAAGCGGAGATCCCTGTGGTACGCCTGTAGGGACATGAACAGGGTCAGAGATGTAGTCATCAAATGCGAGAGTGGTGGTTCTATCTGTCAGGAAGGATTCCGTCCAGTTCACCACTTCACTACTGAGCCCCATCCCTTCCATCCGTTCCAGTAGATGTTCATGCGCTACGTTAGGGAAGGCTTGAGAGACGTCCAAGTACAGGACACTCGTCACCTGTTTCCTCCTCCAGCCATCTTTGATGGTCTGCGTTAGTTGAAGCAACGGATCCACTGTACATCTACCTGCCCTTCCACCATAGTGGTGTTCTGGCAGGCGCCCATCACCGAGCAACAAAGCAGCAGCCACACCGGATTTTTGACTCAGAAAGGAATTTATCTCTGAAATGCCGCAAGAAATTACTATGTTAAGTATATCTCGTGACTATCGGGACGGCCTCCGGAAAAAATCTCAGAAACCCGGATGATCCCTCTACTACTAACGTAGCAGGAATATATCTCGCTCTCATGGCAAATGTTCTCCAGTAATCGAATCGCTAGGCCAGCTACAAGTAATGCAATGGAACCGCTATCGTATTTGAGGGAAAACTACGATGGCTTGGAGTAAACCCTTTGCGACTCAGAATCATAATACGAAAGGAGGACGACAGACAGGACTCAGCTGCTGCATGCCAATAAGGGCACGCTGAAGCCTTAGGTGTACTTGGTTGATCCTTCACATTGGCTTGAATAGCACCTCTAGGTTGGAACCGCCACTATATGCAAGATAATCGTTCCTTCCGAGATCTCTCGCCTCTCGGGGCATTTTCGTTCCATCTTATCCCCAACAATGTCAAGAGGTGTATTTGCGATTGGATGATGCCATTTTGAATATGCATCCATGCCTGTGAGTTTCGGTGGTTCTTTACCTGACCCCGAGTCCCTCACCAGTCGAGCAGGTACTGGGTATATCTATCATATTACCTTTTCTCGGATAAAGTCTTCTTTTAGTCGCTCTCACATGCCCACCCTCGTGTTGTCTTTAGAAGCGCGACCACCAGTACCGTTTCTATCGCAATTCTCACAGGTATCCAGTTGGAACGCCTCTCTTATACCCCACAATCTCAAGAGGGATCGAGGTTGACGTTGAGCTCGTGGCTATATCATTTGGGCTCACGCTTACGACGGCAATGGTGCAGCTAGAAATATGCAATTGTCAACGACTATATCTTACTCGCCAGCATCCAAATTTCGCTCTGCTGCCGTTCGCTGACCTCTTCAGAAGCCACGCCGCGTGGCGTGTCCAATGGCAATGGGCCACCGAATTTCGTCGACATGATCGAGGATCTTCAGCCTCAAACGCGACTCGTGTACGTGTCAGGGCCTCGCTGGAAATCTTGAAGACCTGCGCCTAAAATTATCATTGCTAGATCCTGCGACATCTCAGGCTATATCTCTCCTCCTCACTTGAGGTACCAAAGGGACACGCATGCCATCAGATAGCCCTTCTACTTCGATTCGCACTCCCACTGCAGTGCCCGATCATACAGGAAATTGCTGGTGAAGCATGGGTCAACGTTCACGTGAAGTGGTTGGCGCTGAGAAGCACTCGTTGATCGTATTCCTCTCACAGGAGATACCAAATGCTGAGTTACAATTGGTGCGTTATAAAGTATCTGATCGAGATCCAATCAGTGGCGCTCGAAGCCAATCGCGAAATTAAGGCTTTTGCAGCCAGAGGTGAGGCAATTTACCTACCGCAAGGTCAAAAGCGTCTATGTGGTCCGTATCGGAATTCGAAATCCTCATATCAGATGACACCATCGGATTCATCTTAAAAGCCAGCGTCGATGCTCTCCCGTTTCTCAGTCTTTTCCCGCCACTTCAATTCATTCTCACCCACCATGTCTGTCAAGAACTTTGTTGAAGTACGCCATCTCCCACCCGCTACTTGCCGTGGATCTTACACGATTCTATTCAGGAGACTATCAGCTCGCACAAGATAACGGTCTTCTCGAAATCTTCCTGTCCTTACTGTCGGCGCGCGAAGACGTTGTTCAAGGATAAATACCCCGATGCGGACATTGGTATCATCGAGTTCGTCATTCCCTTGAACCAATGATGACAATTGCTTACCTTCGTATCCGCAGGCTCGATGAACGTGCTGACGGAAGCGACATTCAGGAGTATCTCCGTCAAAAGACGGGTCAAGGCACCGTGCCCAATGTATTCATTAGTGAGTCCCACAGCGACACATCCAATTGACCTATCCGAGTCTGACATATTGCCCAGATCAAGAGCACATCGGTGGATGCGATGACACGATGGCATTACAGAGATCCGGACAGCTTGCTGGAAAGATTGCAGCGTAAGCGAAGGAAGCTTCATTAGCAGACACAAGAAATCTTTAGAAGTAAAATTTGTAACCTTGCATAAGAATCTATGTATACTGTTATCTCTCCGCAAACAAGTGAAGCAGACTATACCGCTGCAGGACTCTTCTCCGCCTCGGGTTCTGCTCCACTCCCGTCATCGAACACGACAGCTTTGAGGCCTAAGCACATCATCATCTCCAACCCCGCAACCCCAACGAGAACCCAACAGCCCCGCTGCCACGCGCCCACATACGCACCAACAACAGCCTGCCGTTCTGGCCCGCCTCCAGGAAGTCGCGAAAGCGTATCAACGACGGAGTTTGGGTTCAAACTTGTTATCTCTCTGAGAAGTACGGCGACCTAACGAGAATATCGCGAAAAGCGTTGTTGATCACTACCCGAAAAAAGAATCATAGACTGGGGGAGACGCGGGGGAGAATGATCCATACCATTTCCGACTATTGCTACGCCAAGAACACCACCCAGGGTAGGCGCAGTGCCAACCAAGGCTGTCACAGTTGACAGATAATCAGCAGGTAGGCCGATCTGCGCAATGTCCATCGTCATCTGTGTTCCCTACAAATTACGTTCAGTGCGACACACAAAAGTTAGAAGACAAAACATACGGAACCAAAGCCCACACCACAAATCAACGAATAACCTACAATACGACCGATACTACTGCCTTCATTCAACGTTGACATGAGACCCTATCGAATCACGTTATTCCTGCCTTGCCGGTATGAACCAGATACGACTACTTACCATACCACCAGCCAAAATTGCCAAAGGTATGACGAACAAAGCCTTCAACGCACCCCATTTGGGCGCAAGCCAGCTCGTAGCAGTACTGGAGATTGCTGCCATGATCAGGAATGGGATGATCAATGCAGACGAGACTACCGAAGACATTGCAATTACTTGAAGAAACACTGAGACGAACGAGTTAATTGGCCTTAGGTCTTCAAGATTGGATACGTGAGAAACAAACCAGGAAGATAGAACACCTAGACACGAACCTATCAGGCTGTCAAAGAGAGTGGATGATATGGACACAACTAACCAGTGCAAATATATGGAAGAACGATAATGTTCGTACAGCTACGGCACTTTGCTCAGATACCCAAAACTCTCACCGGGATAGAGAAATCCGTACCAGTCATAATGCTCACATTCCTCCATTTCCACGTCGAAAACAGCTCAACCGGAAGAACAGGCATCTCCGCCTTTGTTTCTACGGCGATAAAAGCCAGAAAGCTTGCCCCCGCTCCTGCGAAGCAGCCTATCACCACCGAAGAGTTCCAAGGTAGATCTTGGCCGCCCATGTTGAGTGCGACGACAAGACAACTGAGGGACACCACGATGAGGAGCATCCCTATCAGGTCGATCTTGGCGAGGGCTTCTCGGAATGTCCGGATTCGTGATGCTGGCGGTGGTATACGGAGCGTTGCCCACAAGAAGATGGTAACTGGCGTGTATCAAGTCAGCACAGACGATAACATTCCGACGCGGGAAACAAAACTGACTAACAGGCCCAAATGGCGCGGTGAATAAGAATCTACAAGAGCTGTCAGGTTCACAGACCTCGAAAGACATAACAAACTCACATCCAGCGCCATTGACCGGCGTTTGCGAGGGCTCCACCAGCAATGGGCCCGATCGAATCCGATAAGATGAAGACGATGTTGAAAATATTCATGTATGCTCCCCGCTGCTTTTCGTGGGTTAATTCTAGCCGAGACGCATTGATGAAACAAGAAAAAGAGGTTCTACGGAGATGTACGCACGAGCAATGATTATACCAGTCAGACTCAGCAATCCGGCGCCACCGATACCACTGATCAGACGCCCGATGATCATCTGCAAAAGGCCGCGACTTGTTCCAGCGATGATGTTGCCAGCGATGAATACCCATAGTTCCAGAAAGACGAGCGGTTTGACGCCAACAGCGTCCTGGTTTCTCAATTATGAGGAGGGCCGTATAGAAATAGATAACACTCACAGCGATTCGTCCTGTGATGGGCTGAATAACAGTCGTCGTGAGCAGGTAGGATGTCGTTATCCATGATAGCGAGCCTTTGATATCGAGTTCAGCACCAATGGTAGAAACCGAAGTCGCCACGATAGTCTCATCTATCTCATTATAACAGTCACGCACAGAGTTCCAAAATGATTGAGAGACGCACCGATAGCAAAGAGAAACAATACCAGACCAAGACTAGAATCGAGTTGAATGAGCACTTTGATACATAGAGTGCAACGAAAATTTCTGAGGACCTTAACAACAGAACGGACACTTGAACGAGAGACATATCATTGACTTTGGGGAATGGATCGCTGGGTTGGACGGCTACATCTTCCTGCTCTCCAAGTGTGCGACGCTGTGAGGTTATCGACCGACGGCGCTCTGACTGGATTTCCGCAGATTCACGACTTGGAGGCATCGCTCTTTACTTCGATGGGTTGTTATGCATTATATAGGACCTTTGAGCAGAAGGACTTACTTACAATAATGCCGCCGAAGGAATGTGTCGATAAGATCACGCGGTCCAATGTTGCATTGATGGCTTGTAGGGTCGGATTCTTTGAGCGTTATTCTTGTGGCCCACGAGACGGTAGCAGCTGTAACTGTTGTGCGTATCCATCCATAAACAAGAGAAACGGCACGATTTAGTATAGCGTGGGTAGCACTGGTTCAAGGTTGGGACCAGATCGGCCCGGGGACGCGTCGCGGGACCCCTGCCGCGGCATGTTGCCGCGCCAATTGGCTTACTATTTTCTGAGAAATTTTATCGCGTCTTCTCATGATGCACATGCTACGGCTAGCGCTCAAAGCTCAAGGTCTGGTGCTATATTCATACCCTTCTGATAGAAACAACTCGAGGTCATTCGATACTCTACCGATAGGCATCCAAGGTACCCGAGTCTACACCGTGACGCGTGCTCCCCATGCACAAAGTATCTAAATAGTACCGACGGGCATTGGTGAAACGCCGGTTTCCGCAGTATAAAAAATGTTAATCCTAACAAACGGTAACGACCAGTCTCTTAAACCAGACTCAACAATCTGTGTGAAGATAAGTCGTTCAATGGATGTAGAGCACTAATGTCCAGTTCATGTCAGTGCTGATTTTTTCCATCTTGTATCTTACCTCGCTCATGTTCTGTAACATTGAGATTTCTTGCAGCTTGCATAAAGCCCGAATCTACCATGTGCCGCCATTTCTTCTCTTTACCGCCTCAAGCCTTGTCATGATATTTCATTACGGCCACCTGATCAAAGCTTCTGGAATTTAGCAATGTCAAAACTTTAGATACTAAGAGAAGTACTACGACCGCAGCCATAGGAAAACCTCACCAGCGCTCAAGCCACATTGGATTGTCTCCTACGAGGACGGCACCAAGAGCTAGCAACAAAACCGCCAACGCTAAAACCTTGCCGTATCCCCATATACAAACCCGCGACGGTGTCGTTGATGCCGTTCGACCCTAGCCGATGTCATACAGTCTCTGCGTTCTCTGCGGTCTTTCGTGTTTTATCCCTTCTAACAGATGGTACGAGCCCACAACCTCCCTAAACGCTATCACGAGTCAACTGCGAATGGAGAGGGTCGCATAATCCACAGAGCCTCTAGTTCTTGTCAGCTCTCTAGTATCTCCGGAACATAGGACATTGTGCGGTACTGTCACCTGTTACAAAGGATATGCATTCATACAGTTTGTACGTTTACTCGAGTTCTTAATCGTCCCCGGGGTGCATGTTTTGTACCCCTCGCAACAAAACTTGTTACGGACCCCCTCATGTTCTCCGCGTACACAGGCCTCGGGCTCGAGCATGTCATTCACAGAAGCTCTTTCAGCTGACTTCCTTGTTGAAGACTCTTATCTCCATGGTTGCAGAATAAGATGGCGCGAAGCGTTATCCAGCATCCGCACTCGCCGCTCAGTATTTCAAATTCCCCTCTCTGTCAACGCACACCCCATTGTACAGTAAGGAGGATTGAATGACTTGAGGAACGCAATGAAAGGGGCATGGTAGACAACATCCTTACGCATCACCAATGCTACACGGTCTACGATAGTCTTGATAGTCTGGCATGAAGGCGGACGATCGTGCCCGGTTGGTCACCTACTGTTGACTCCGATGGCCTGCTGGGGTTATTACAAAGTTTATTGAAAGCGGCGATTTCTTTGCTGACAGGCGATAAGCGTTGCAATCAAAGAACTAGGCGCTACCACCGCCGGTGGGGCAAAGAATTGTCGCGATGAATTGAATATTCATAGGAGCAGGATGGGCTCACGTATCGGAGGAAGACCTCCGACCCGTACAGACGGAGAGGAGACTCTCGTACGATCTCGAGTCGATTGCCATTCTTAGCTCAGAGATATAATTGTTCGAAAAAGAAAGGAAAAAATTCGTCGCAGTCAGAATGTTGGGGCAGAAGAAATGGGGCTCACTCACTTTCTTGACAGGGGCGTGCCTGCGACCGACCGCGCTTGAGCAAATCGGGCAGGGCAGGCAAACCTGACTGCGATGTGCTCATGGGCCGGAGGAAGATGTCGATGAGCGCCTGCTACATTATCCTGGGACTTGTTGACAGATATCCAATCGTGGCGATAATAATAGCTCGGAGGCTTTAGTGTTGACAGAGAATGAAGCGGTCAACCTCCGGCGCGCTCGTGAAAGCTGCTTTCAATTTTGTGACGGGTTGCGGAAACTAATGGACTTGTGGGAACCACGTTCCTCTTTTGTAAGTAGGTTCCTTCTCTGTTGTGGTGCCTCGACCTAAGCTCGTTCCCGTTTCACGCTATGTGATCATTATGTTTCAGCAAGTACTGACCCACTTCCACAAGGTATCGGAACTTGGTTAAACCCTTTCACCAGGCAATTCAGCGCGACTGACTGACGCGCCACCTTCCAGACACGAGACTCTGGACTCTACTATTCCGTCAATTTGATTATATTGCCGAAGAAACGTAGAATGCTCACTGCTCCCGAATTATACAAGCCGTTCCTGCAGGTTCCTGCCCCTCTCAAATGTCAATTTACGCCAAGAACGCGTTCCGGTCCGATGTCTCTTTAGTGGAGACGGGGTGTACTTATCATGCACATGTACTTAGGACAGTTGTGGCCGTCATGCTAAGTCATTGCTATAAAGCGTTAGAATAAGAACAAATATAGTACAGTCACCGGTGTGACCTTTGCAATCTCTAGAAGAGAGACGATGAAAAACAATGGTCCTGTGGTTGATGCTCACTAAAGCACCTCGAAACTTCCAAGTGTCGAATTCAGTGTCGAGTTCTAGTCTTGGAAGGTAATGCCGTAGAGCCGATTACGACGGCCGATTACAGCTGTCGTCTAGATCAAAGCGTAGTAGTAACATGACAGCCTGCTTTGCACGCCTAGGACATACGTACATCGTAATATGAGGAAAAACATCCTGTCTATGTTAACTGCGCATGAAAGAAAATACACTTCCAAGTCAGATGTGCGGTGAAGATCGAGCAATGATTTCGAAATCCGTTGTGCAGCGTCAGCAAATCACAATAGTGTAAGGCGGAGGAACAACAGTAGGCAGATGTACAACCGTTGTCTGAACATAAATGACGCGCCATCAGCATCGGGGTTTGAGAGCTTCTGGGGCTCCTACCCAAAAGCAGCTAGTGCTTGTGGGTAAGGAAACCCATGTCAGACCGGAGTTGTCGAAATGTCTCCATTGTGGCGAGGATTGAATATTGAAGCTCGAAGAAATGCATCGATTTTAAGATTTTAACTTGATCGTAAGGAGAATCAAGAAAGACAGTACCAGTAGGCCGCGTATTATGGTGAAATCGCCATCGTTCGGAAGCACATAATGGAAGCAGGCTTCTCGAAGAGCAGGTGATATCTAGGCGAGTCGCAGCGTACAACCTCGCTTTGTGATATCGACGCGTTCTTCCATGTAGAACAAAGATTCTTGTAGGGATCTGTTGGTCCCCTTGTGGCCCCCTGAGGTGAGAGAGCGCTGATAAGTAGATAGCTGGCTGGCAACCAATTAGATCCCGGCTACAGACCGGTCATCTTGGATGGTTACGAGAGAACGGACGGCCGCTTCAAGGTACCGAGACCGACAACACCTGGGACGATTTCTTCAATAGACGGCGTTCCCTGAGCGGATCAAGAACAGAACGAGCAGCCATCGTACAGTGAGGTAATCACCAAGAGGAAGAACCATGGAGAAAGATAATCTCGAGTTCCAGGAATACTGACAAGAGACGCGCACTCCGTTGAGCCGGCCAAGATTTGGTGGCGAGACTTGATGTAGGGACTGGTCCTTTCTTGAGGAAACACGGAAAAATACGCAAGTTCGGGGAAAAGCGTGACGCTGTGACGGCGGGACCACGTGGCTGTACTATTTGGCCGTGATTATTGATTGTGGCTCCCAGCAACTGATTTGCACCGTCGCTGTCGTCGTTGTTGCCATCGACCAGCACCCGTGTACATTCTCAGCGGCTCTCGTCGCCGTTGCCGACGTTCTCTACGACCATCCTGCCGTCGTGCTCGATCCCTACTAACACTCAAAAGCGGTGCGTTACGTTTCCCATTCGCATCATTGAATCCCACTGACACGCGAAACGATTATCCTCGTCCTATTTCCTCTTCCTCCCTCTCCTTCACTGCTCGTATTGTGCTCATTGCGTCGGATTTCTTTCATTTATTCAGAAGAACGGGACCTGCTTTTTGCGGTCAAAGTCGATGGCCGTTCTCGCACCTTCAGATTGGCAGAATCCTCTGAGAGAATCGACAATGGACGTTCCTTCTTCCAACTCGAAACAGCGCTCGCCGCCTGCAAATGACCATTCACCGTCACAGATGACCACCACGCACAATCAGCAGCAGGGCGGCTACCATCAGCCGCAGCAGCTCTCACAGCCTTATCCGTATCCCGTCCAACAGCAACCGCAGGGCGCTTGGACGCCGTCTATCTCGGCCCAGCCATTTTATCCGGCTTTCTATCAAAATCAGCAGCAGCAACAACCCTATCCTCAGATACCCCAGCAGGCCCCCTACTTCGACCCCGCCAACGCACAGCTCGCGGCACAATGGGCGTATCACAACATGCTGATTGCTCAACACTCCCCACAGAATTTCCCACACGTCTCGCCTCCCCAACAACATCATTCGTCTTCTTCGCAAAGAAACGGGCCCGCCTCTTCCTCTTCCAATGACTACTTTGCCCAAAATCAAATTAACAACGTGTTCAATCCATTTCCTAGCGGTACCCCTCCGCCTCATTCGAACCATAGAAGTGGCGCTGGCGACCATCCACAGCAACAGCAGCAACAGCAGCAGCCGAATGGACAATACCCTGGTTTCCATCCATACCGACGCCCAAGTCGGCAACAATCACAAACCAGTGAGCCCAGTGACTGGCGGTCCGGTGGGGTTCCGAATCCTCCATATGCTAGGCCAGATGCATCAGGATCAACTTCCTCCGTCAATTCGTCGCACAGTTCACGCCAGCGGACAAACAGCAATCAGAGTGGTCACAGCGGGCATAACGTGCCGTCTGCGAACGGGAGCGTCCGTAGTAGGAATGGTTCCTCGGCGGCCTCAGCCCCAAACTCTGCACGGTCGTCTCCCTCAACATCGACATCGCCGCCGGCGTCCGGACCTCAGCGCGGACCACCTCACAATCGCACATCTTCCTCATCTTCCGCCTCATCTTCTAATCGTCCCGGTTCCAGCAATTCAGCTACATCCCCCACAACCGCAACGTCGTCAGCAGCGTCACCGAGCACGCCACGTCCCGCTCGACCGTCTCCTTTATCACAGGGAACGTTTACCGCGTCCGAGAAACGCATGTCCCGTGATGATAGTGACTTGGGAACCATGCTTGATCCTACACCTAGCGCTAGCATGCTACGTAGTGGGGGACTCAAGGGTCGACTGCGACGGGCGCTGTCTTTCAATGCCGCGCAAGCTTTGAAAGAGGAGGAGGAGGAGGAAGATGCAGCGGCGCAGGCTTCATCTCGGGGTAGTAGCTCAAAACTCAAGCCCAAGACGCCTATTCTTATCGATGCTGCTGTGAGCAAACCCGGAGGTGGTACGCGTAGTCCAGATAGTCCTGGTGACGATGTTTCGACAAGAGCTCCTTCAACGGTACAGACGAAGAAGAAGAGCCGGGCGGCTTCCTTATTCAATTCACGGTTGAACGCGAGTACGGACAACATATCATTATCGTCTACTGTCAGTAGCGCGAGTGTAATGATCCGGAAGCTGGGATCAATGGGGAGACTGGCGAGGCGGAACTCATTAGCTGGGATCACGTCTTTGTTCAAAGACAAAGAGAAGGACAAGGACGGGGACAAGAAAGGGAAGAAAAAGGACAAGAAGGGCAGCGCAAAAGGAGAGGCGAGTGAGGCAAGCGTCTCGCATGTCACCGCGGAGTTGGACAGGAGCAGCAGTGACTGGAATGTTGCAGGGGAGATGAGTGGGCTGAGTCCGGCGGCCAAGCTAGCACGGCAGCATACGCTAAAAAGCAACGCGGAAGCAGCTGCGAAGGCCAAAGCTCAGCAAGAAGCGGAGGCTGCGGCCAATGCGAATGCGAATGCGGTCAAGGTGAACGGAAGCAGCGGTGTAGCAGCCTGGGAGAAGAATACGACGACACGACAGGGATCAACATCGCCTGTAAAGGGAGCAGGGATGCGGGTAAACGAAGATGGCACAAAGGTTCTAGTGGAGGAAGATGAAGAGGACAGTGAAGATGGCCATTATGGTCGTCAGGCTGGCCCTAGTGATCATATAGAAGGTTGGGAGGATGACGATGATTGGGGTGAGGGCGAGGAGGAGGAGGACGTGACAATACGGCAAGGACTCGAACGCGTGAGCATGGATGATGAGTATGAGTATCAGGAGGATCCCGAACCTTGGGCAGTCGATGTGAGACGTAGTGTTGAGCGGACACGGACGCCAGCCAAAGGTATACTGAAGTGTGAGTGGGACTCGCCGCCCAAATTCTTCCACTCACTTTCTTCGACCATTCACAGATGCAGCCTCTTATGATCAACAAGCGTATCTCGCTGAGCAGGCGCTACCGAACCGGGTACGGTCAAACTCATACAATTCACCTCCGCAAACGGAGTTGGGCCCGCTGGCTCGGATACCTTCGCCGGATCCCGATCATATTGATGGCCTTCATAGACATCCATCGCACTCATCGGCGCATGGACAATTGCCGTCAGCTCCCCTACTTCCGCCTTTGACTTTCGAGTCGTCTGGTCGAATGAGCCTTGATTCGCCCAGAGAGATGTCCCCATCGCCCCAGCCCCACGCTCCCATACCTGAAAAGGCATCAGCGATATTCAACCATCCTAATCTCAACTCGTCAGCGCCTGCTTTGTCGACCATGACATCTGCAGCGCCTACCTTAACGCATCGGTCTGCGACAGCACCTACCAGCAAGCGGTTAGCTTTTGCCAGTAATCTGTCGGTATACGATACGTTTTCTGCTTCTGTCTACGATCGACGGAGTGAACCTGCCACATGGAGCCGGCTCACGCCCGCACTAGCGCAGCGGATTAAGGAGGAGCTTAATTCATACAAGATGGAGGAGATGGAAGTTCATGCCGCCAGTCGGATCCAGTATGTTCTTTTCCCTAGTCTTCCACGCAAGATGCTGATACGTGTCGTTTTAGCACACAGTTCTTTGTTTGAGTTATAAATTTTTGATTCGCTACGACTACCTATACACATAAAACGCTCATTTCCCGATCTACGAAGCCACGACCATCTCACCATCTGCCCTTGAAACGAACTACCACCTTCTTACCAGATCCGGATTCACACAACACATCTCTCGAAATCGTCATTAACAGTGTTCTCATATATACCCTCCTCACGTGTAATAATTTTATCGCGCAAGGCTCCGGCGCTTTTCCTTCACGTTCGCACTTGGTCAGATAACTCACACTCGCTATTAACTAGTATGTACGCTGTAGTCGTGCCTTATTCTCTCATTTCATTTTTGGACGGACATTCTGATATAATGCAAACCCAACGCCACACGCACTCACCATCGTTCCCCACCCAGCCATCCCATATATAAACTAACTGTTTTCATTTGTGTTATCCTTTCATGCTTTTTATTCACTGTTCCTCGTCGTTGTTTGATTTTAATTCAGTAAAGAATTTTAAAACAGGGATTAGATTACTGCGTGGATGTAATAATCGAGCAGACTAGGTGTAAAATTTATCTCATTTTCTCACAAATATGAAGCGAGCGCTGCGTATAGCTTGAAGCTTGAACCCCGACGACATCCTTAGCTTACTATGTATCCGTTAGCTACGGTAAATTTTGCAATCCCCGAACGCCTTTGTCACGGTAACAAAGTTGAAGACCATCTGGACAGCATCAAACGATGTATGTAACTTGTCGCTGCCTTCGGCCTGAATATCGGAGAACACATCAACTTCGGGATAAAACTTCACGCATTCAAAAGTAGTCATGTTGGATCTACATGCTAGTACTCGCTCAAGAATGGTAGAGCACTCGTAAAGGGCGCTAAAAAAAGCGGAATGCAATGTCCTCGTGTTTCTCGGTTCAGTTTACTCTTGTCCAACACAGACGTGTCCGAGACTTAGACTCGAGTTCAATTCTACGTCCGGGTCATTGATGAACTTTACTGTCTACTGTTTGGCTCTCACTATGCCTTGCCGCCACCGACCATATGGTACTAAGTACCCCCATTTACACCCCAAAACTCAGTCCCGGCCGATTACCGCAATTCAGCTCGTCTTTCCACTTGTTGAAAGCGTGCAGGGGTGTTCTCAACTCTCCATACTACCCAGAACCTTGGTCTTCAATGAGGTAAGTACGTTAATCATCTCAATACAATTCAATGCTAAAAGACTAAAAGGTAAACGGTTATCATGAATGAGAGACGTCTCTCGTGGAGACTCGAACGCGCAAGTTACGTGGCGACAGTCAGTTCCGTCACGGTCGTATTTCGGCGGCGTCACCATCTCTACAGATACATGTGCTATGTCTGATTCTGATGTGAGTGGATACAATCTCGGAGTAATCTTCTGACTTTCTTTTTAGCTTTGATCACGATTCTGACATACTGTCGCAATTGAATTAAGGACTCAGTAAGTATAAACCAAATTTATATTGGTGGTCCTCGGAACCGGTATGCTTGAATGTGCCGGTATTCAGCAAACGTACACCTGAAAGGTCCGATTTTTGCAAACGCTGTTAGGGACGTCGTCGCTTGGCTGAAGTAGACAGATCTGCTTTGATCCTGTCATCATTCGCTTACTTGGTATGAAAGTACATTACATTTTCACCCTAACTGGCGCTAAGTCCCCTGGAGAGTGGGAGTCAATGGATGACAAGAAGCTCGGTCATATCTCTTGGATGATTCACGGCAACACGGATCAGTGGTTTGCTAGAGAGGCGAGGCAGGCCTGTGGATTCCAGCTTCCGTGAGATGCTAAAGAGAAGGAAGAAGCTGAAAAAGAAAAGAAAGAGATTATGGAGGAAGAACCGCAGGAAGGGTATTCCGATGATGAATTTGGGCCACCGGGTCCTGGAGATTGCAACCACCAGTGATGTCACTTTGCTATTGGGGACCGAATCCTCCTGCTGTATCTGCCGTGGTGTCGCTAGAGCTAACCTCTGTGAAACATCCCTCGTACTTGTTATTACTTTTGAGCAAGCCCAGAATTAATGATTGCTTATCCGGAATGTTATCCTTTGTAGAGATCTCGTAGTCCATCCCGACCGCAGCCAAGACAACTCGGACAGTGCGAATCAGCTCTTCCTGTCGCTTGACCTGCCCTTCCTTGTCATCGTGTTGCAAATCTGGTAGGGGGCCAAACAGAGCTTCGTGCAAGTCGAGTACGGGTAGAGATCACATCCTCTCGTCTCAACGCGTTTGAACCTAGGCCCGAAATTGCTTCCTCCCATGCGATCCCAAGTACCTATGTTCACAAGGATTGATAGATGTACGTTCAGCTGCGACATAACGGCTTACCCCAGAATATGCTGCGCCAGCCGTTATAGTATGTTCGAGAGACCACCATTGACATCTTCCTTGAGCATCTTTAGGTCCAAATCAGCAGGAACTGTGTTGGCCGGAGTGTTGGGAATGCGCGTAGTATAGATCTTGTAGCCGACGCTGATATACCATTCAACCTCGTAATATCGCATGCGGGAGTGATATTGGAGATGACCATCGATGTACGTAGGCGTACACAGCGAATAGAGTCGCGCCATGGCGTCAACAGTTCGGGGCTGAAAAAATGGGATTAAAAAAATAATTCTCGAATATGAGGCCATACTTACATTGTACGATTCCTCAAACGCTGCGTTGCACCACAACACTTTGCAGCCCTTCTGCGGACTCTGGGAAGGGAGCTGCAGCTCCCCTTCGAGTTCGCGCATAGTACGACGAATGGAGCACAGAAAATAGATACTGTCGTTGAATACGTCCCATTCGTCGCCGTCGCTCTCCGGTGACTCGTATCCAGGCTTCTCAGCCTTTCTGTCTCTCAAACGTTTTTTGTCTGCTGCAGCACGATTCCCCGCATAAGCTCTCCATCGCGCTGGGGTCGAGGGTACGGTAAGGGTACGGGGCGGTGCGAACGGAATCCCTTCGTCGCTTTATCTAGAAATGATACAACTGGAGCAGGCTACGCGTCGGGGGGATCTGCTATACTAGAAGCCGTTAGCCGCGTCGGTAGCCTCAAGAAATTTTGAAGCACGCAAAATTAGAGAATTATTACTTTGAATTTCAAATAGACATCTAATCTCGGCTTCCCGGTCCGTAGATCCTTAGTACCCGACCACCATAGCGGATGAGCCTATATATCTCGCTGAAGACGAGCCCGCCCTACGGAAACTCAGAAACTCCTTCTTGAAATCAGAATCCTGGCCTTATATCACACATGACTCTTTGGCAATCCAGTATTGTCCCCATCCTGAGTTCTGGTGTTTCAACGCCGTCAACGACGACGGAACAACGAGCATAATCAACGACGATATCTTTAGATTGGTGCGTCTCGACGCTTTTTTCTCACCGTGGAAGGCTTCTTCACGGTAAGGTGTGCTTTTGTGGACGTATCGCAGACTACTCACAGCCATTTAAAGGGTCAATCAGACCTTTCAGGGAGAAACCCTCATGTCAGTGATCGAGGATCTCCTCATAGAGCCAATTTAAATGCTTCCGTAGCGATTCTCTTATATTGAGCCTCTCTGGTCGTTGCTGCGTTCGGATATGGATAAACTTATTCCATCGGCTGTTGAATCTTTTGTGACTTGGGAGGATTTTCCTGGGGAGACAGGAACCTCCATGGTATGTCATGAAAGACCCAGCACTCTGGGAGGGCTTCCGGTCCAGGTGGCTTTTACCTAGTCAAGGTGAAGGATTCGGATTTGTGCTACGCAACTACAGTAAGTACTTGGGTCCACTGCGTCGCTCGTATTGTCTCACTGGGAGGTTAGACAGGGTCTCAAAAGCAATGGCCCTGTGCGATTATCAACCTTGGTTACAAACGTTACGGCTCTTGGACCTCCCGGTTGAGCTGCTAGATTTAATTTTTCATTGGGCAGATTGTGCAGAAACTGCGCGGCGCCTGTCTGCAACATGTTATCGGATGCGTGACGTATCCCTCCCCTATATTTATCAAGTGAAGTCACATTTCTTGCATGATCAATCGGGTACTGATACCTTGAAGTCGCGTTCACTAGGACTATTCTATTCTGGCTGTTTTTTGGGTAACAGCGTAGAATTACGACAAAGACTTGTCATAGAACCTTTCGCCAAGGCCTGCGCTGATTGCATCTCCGAGTACCACTTCCTCCGTGATCGCCCCGATATAACAGGAAGGATGGAACGAGTTCGTATCACAAATGAATGGTCAGAGCACCTGGAAGACAGTTTCCCCGGTGGATTCAGTGTCACACTCATATGCCTGGTATTGTGGGACTACTGTGTGCCACACTTGGACTTGGAAAAGCTCTCACCAGTATCAGGATGTCCTTCGTCGACATTGACATAAATTTCGTTGAAACGTTTTCGGTTCTCCCTCGTCTTCACACATTGCAACTTTACGCTTGTCGCCTTTTCCGCGAGGGAATGGATGGTCGCAGATTAGAAAACATCAAAAATCTGACTCTTACAGTCTTTCCCCAAATGGCGTCACTCTGGGATATTCTTGCGCGAGTTCCCAACGTAGTCGATCTTACTCTTTTCGACAGAACGGAGACAATAATGGGTGTTCCAGCGGACGTGATTCCTTTCGGCAACTTTTGCAACCTGACGCGCTTTTCGATGGGCACCGTGGCTGACAGCCTCAACAGACCCGCCATCGAGGACGTCGTGGACTGGCTAACCATGGCGACCGAGCATCACCTAACACACTTCAAACTCTCAATTCAGAATCCCACCCCAGATTCCACTTTCGTACTTCTTCTAAACGCCTTACAGCCATTTCCTTTAGAGGAGTTGGTCTTCGACGGATTACTGGATGGACAACCATTTATCTTTCAGGAAATAGCCCGATATCTTCCTCGCTTACGATCTCTCTGTCTATTCCGCCGCGGAAGCGACCGACAGCAGACAACCAGTCGGTGCATTTGGCCATCGCCGCCTTGGGAGTATGCTGTGCGTCTTCCGGGGCTCGTCAACCTGCAATATTTCGGGTGGAACTATAACTTTGATCAAGGGGAAATTTATCCTTGGTCTATCCTATTGCTCGAAGAAGCGGCTGAATCAGATGTCGCGGTCATCCCTTATGACTGCTGGAATGAAGGACTTCTCGGCAACGACGATGATATCCATTTATTCGCTTCAGTATTTTCCGCATGTAGTCCTTCTTTGCGAACCGTGGCGTCGTACAGCTCTGAGACCGACCTCTCGGCAAATGGGATATGGGATATTCGAAGGGTTGACGGGAGAACGGTCATTGGTAAAGTGAGTACCCATGAAGTGATGAAGAGGAGAGCATGGAACCCGGACATGTGGGACGACTCAGAAAACAGGTGGTGATTCTGGTCAAGAAAAATGTGGATCTTATTGGATTTTCGTACAACGGAACACGTTCAGCTATCTAGTATCCATAATTCGCAAATGAGCCCGCTTCTCAAGAGTGATTGCCAACATGAAGCCCGTGAAGAATCGTCAAATGTCAAAGGTGCATCCAGGTAAAGCTCTTGTAGCTTTCTTAACCTGGCTACACCTTCCCCCTGTTGTGTCTGACGCGATTCCACCATTTCCAAGAGCATTTTAGGTTCGGGAATCGATTCCGAGTTTAAATCGAAAATAATAAGCCGAGGAAGGATGTCGTCATCATTGTTCGAACGTGTAAATGCAGAAAACAGGTCTCCGTCGACAACCTTAGCTGAAATGCCGAGGTATCCCAGGTTTGTGATATGGGTCAGAAAGTCGATAAGACCGGCTTTTCCAACCTTGCTCCTGGGTGTATTCACTGTGAATGCCGTTATTCCGCGACAATGATGATAAGGCAGAATCTCTGGAAATACGAAAATAGTGCTGTCGCTGTCCAGATTGTCCAGATTGAAACCCAACATGGGCAGTGCGGGAAGCTCCAGAGATTCGAAAAGATGGGCAATAGAAGAGGGCGCCGCGCCATCCCATTCCGAAATGATCAGATTGGTCACTTTGGGTATCATAATAGGGGAGTTTAGGCGTTCGAAAGGTTTTGACGAATGAAAGTGCACCTTGAGTATTTCGATGTTGGGCGTATTACCCAAAAGGGAGAATATGTGTTTAACAAACGGTCCATGAATTGTGAGGTTTGTTAGGTCCTTTCCGTCGTCAGGGAGACAGACATCACTACATAATGCTGAGGTGATGTCCAGGACGCGAACACCGTGTGCCATCTCAAAGGTGCGAATAGGTAACTTGACTTGTTCTTGTGGTGGTCGTAAGATTAATCTGAGAGAGTGAAGTGAGTCGAAATATCCTCGATAAGTAGAAAGCACTTCAAGAGATTTGATAGGGATACGCGCATGCAAGTGCTTCCAATAAGGCGTGGATGATAGGAGCATGGGTATGAAGACGTGAGAGGAGATGTCTTTTATGCTCGACAATCTGATCGTCAGCTGGCAGTGACGCGCTCTCTGAAGGTGTAAACCGAGCATAAATGGGTGCAGATGTACATTCTCTGGTTCGCGGTACTGTGAAAAATCCAGGGAGATGCATTTCCACAGAGATGCGGTAGACAATGCTACCCTCCGCCAAGAACGACAGACTTGAGACAGTGTCCATGGCGGCTGGCGCGAATCAAGGGAATTGGATACAACGTCCTCCTCGAGGAGGTCGTAGACCTCATACACGCAAAATGAAAAGATGTAGCTGAGTACGTCATCGGGAACGGAACGAATGGGCTGCAGCAATGCTTTAGCGGCCCGCAGATTTTCCGTGACCTTTGCTTGACCGTCAAGGAGGGCCTCTAGCATTTGCTGGACATTGCCAATCTTCTCTTTCAAAACCACAAGCAGGTCCGAGGATGAGTATTCGGTGGCAAGCAGGGATAGCCGCTCTGCTTCTAGCGGGGGATCATTGCTTTCTAATAATCCTTTGATTGTCTGAGATGGATTCCGGGATATCAGGGCTCGAGTGCAAAGAGCATGCATCACAGGTCGAGGATGTCAAAGGAGGACGTGGCGGCATGGAGAACGTGATGAAAGGGATTCTGGACGCAGTTACTAAGTTACCGTCATTTTTGAACAGCATGATGGGAACACATACTTGTGTTGAAGTCAGTCCAAAATTTCGTACGATCTAGCGCGATTCAGCGTAAAATAGGGATCAGTTATCTTGAAGGAGTCTGCAGATGTTTCACCAGATTAATCAACTTGAAGCAGTCGCTTGGGGCCTGGGCGCTAAGTTCTAAACGCGCACCACGGTTTCTGAAAGAGTAGAGCGAAGAAGATCAATCACTTGTTATCGTATAGTTGTGATAAGCTGTTGCTGTCGGTAGAGGATCAAGATTCAAGATGCTCGAGTTCAACCGAGGTGATGGAACTTGGAAAAAGAGTCGCGCCTGCGGCAACCGGGGAATTTGGTCAGGTGACTAAGTGACAGTCGCGTCAATTCTTGTCACACACTAATATTGGCCCGTACCTTTGAACGACTCATCTTCAAGCGGATCGTTGTCTGGTTTACGAGACTAGCCCGTTCTCTCATTCCCTTCAACCTGGGGGGAGGGATACGCTCTTCAAGTTTGCGTTGGAATAACCATGATTCTTTCGAAAGACGGAGAAACTCAGGTGGCTTCATTCGGAGGTGAAGTTTGAACGTTGGTAGTGTATGTTCCATACGTTGAGCATCTCGGTCCCCCCGGGCCCGAATGATTTCAAGAGACCGCGGGAACTCCCGACGGGGATGTTTTGGTTCACACTTCTATTCAAGTCCCCGTTGTGGCCCATCACTGGCCATGCATCCGGGCGCTTATCGATACATGAGGTAAGCATGAGGCAAAGAAAAAAAAAGTATATTTCGTTGCGTTTTGAGAGACGGCATCTTTCCAACAGTCCATCATAATGGTCTTTCCGGACTCACCTACAAACAAACTTCTCGACTATATCAATGAAAATTGGTACTATCAGGCAACGAAGAGGGCACGGTGGATGGATCTGATAGGAGACTACGCTGGCGATGAGCCTTTCATTATCGACGGTAAGTTATCACGATTTCTTCGTGACAAGACGCCGACTAGTTCTTTTCGGTGGCATAGGGGAATCCCTCATACAAAGTGTCCTAGATGATCCTCTTCTCGCCATTGGGCGCAACAATGGCATGTTTTCTGAAAGGTTTTCTTATTAGGAAACGCTGACTGACACGCTTACAGACACCGGTTTCCAGGCTCTACACGCTATTTACAGCCTCGAGAATACCCTGAAAAGTTTCATCTCGCGAAAAGCTAATGTTGAGATTGTTTTCTGGCGCAGTGAGTAGCGGTCTAAAGTCAAAGACACACTTCTTTATAACAACTGGTAGATAACATTCACGCTACAATTACACCGGGACAGACACCTTTCGTACACTCGTCGCGGTATTTGGCGCGACAAATTCTTCTCAAGCATCTGCAGCAACTTTCTCATATCGTCCCGATGCATCAGTTCGAAGACCTGCGAGATAAATCTTGGAAGAGGTATGAAGCCTCGAGAAAGGTACGCGGCACGTATATCACCCCTTGTGCTCTGCCCTAAAATCACCTTTCAGCCTATGTTTGTGCTCATCAGCGACAGCGTCCCCGACCGCGGCGATCCTGCTGATGATCTTCACCCTGCCTACATCGCGTGTCAACGAAATTTTATATTTGAGATCCTGTCCTTTGGCCTGCCCGTAGCTTTATTCAACGGGTTAGAATTCAGAGACTCCAAGGTATGGGGATGCCTTTGTTATGGGAACGTTAACTAACTTATCAACACCCAGATCTTATCCTTCGTCATCGAAAGGACATCTGCTACTAGAGACTCGGACCCTCCTTGGTCCTCAGTCGCTCCGATATATAATCAAATGGATTTGGTTAACCAGAAACATGGCGTCTCAGAGAGATTTCAGTGTTCTGGACCACTGTCTTGTGCGCGCGAAGTTCTCGAAAAGATTTGCCAGCTATTCTTCGCTGAAGATCCATTCTTTGGGTCCATGATCTCATCTCATAAACCCTTAATGGAAGAGCTTCTAGCTGCCTTTCTTCTTCACGTCCTCGGCCTTCCGGAACTGTCTATCAAGGCTCGAATCCAATCCCCTATCGAAGTCCCATCGGATTTGCAGGACACTTTGCGACAGTCTTTCCTCCCTCGACTTTTCTTTGCGGCCTCTGCCGTTCTCCAAAAGGCCACTATTGGTCTGGACATCGATCTTCACGTCTTCTTCGCGCTCCTTCAGTATCTTGGCCATGGCACGCTTTTGGCTTCAGCCGTTCACGCTGATATCATCGTACAGGCAAAGAAGATTTGGCCTGGTGAACATTTTCCTGATCACTTCCCGTGTCTGGAGGCTTTCACCTTTGTACGGCCTGATCCGCCATCGCCGGAGTCCCTGTCTTTACTGATGTTAAGCAATGGGGGTATCCCGCAGTCTTCCACAATCCTATCTTCTATCGCAAGTACAACAAGTGACAGCGACGAAGAAGACGATTGGGAGAAGGATTCAGATCTGGAGGTATGGGATGCATCTGACTCCGAATCCAAAACGAACCCTCAGGAGCCCGTTCCGATACCCACACCCCAGACGCAAACTCAACTCCTACCATTCTCCCACCCCGTCTTTGACAAGGCACTCTCCTCAATCAAAATCTCCACAGCCACTGACGATCGGCCGCTCAAATCCAGCGAGTTCCTCAACTTTTCCGTATTGTTTACGGATACACGTCACTGGCATAATAGCAGGAAGATCATTACTCCTGGTGAGAAGGTCCCCGTTGCGAATTGGCGTGTTCTCCGTTCCAATCAGCGGTACATTGCCAATCTGCAACGGCAAGCAGAAACATTGACGGGGGCGTCGGGAAGAGGGCTTCAACAGATTACTATTACCGCTGATTCTGCGGCGCCGAAGAAGCCCGAAAAGGGTCATAACCTGCAGGTTCGTGATTTTTTTGCTCATGTCCGTTCCAGGCTAAGGTTTCACGTATTTAGAAGATTCAAAAGACGACAAAACCTGTCAAACTCACGAAGAAAGAGCAGCTGAAGAAGGACATCCAGGACAAGAAAGATGCCGAGAAGGAGAGTCAAACGCGACAATGGTTTCTTAATCAGCTAGGCTCTATGTCCGACAAGTCAGCTGAGCAGAGGCTCTATCTACTAGAGCAACTGACTCGTAGCCCCCGCATGACCGACCCTTGGGTCGCCGTCGAACATCTCATTTACAAGACTCATCTTCTCCTCAAGGTTTGGATTGAAGATCCTGATCACGAAAAGGACGCTGTTCGGGATCGTTGCACCGTAACAATCATGCGACTGGTGAAAGATATATGTGACAAAGGTGCCACAACGCCAGCCCGAGGGAAAGCGTTATCTGCAGTCTTGACTAGTCTTGGTTTCTCGGATTTCATTGATGAGTTCGTTACGGTAGCGGAGCCGCTAACACCAGTTCCGTTGGCCTTTGACTTTGTTAAACTTGTTCGATCAAAGGGAGACGTTCTTTATCCCTGGATGAAGATAGCCGAGCATCCTATTCTCTGGCAGCTGCGACTCTTTGGACCATATATGGACCGTTCTATGGATGGCGGTTCGGATAGGCGCGTCAATTTCGATCCCGATGCCTGGCAAAAGAATGCTCTCGATTGCATCGATGATCCCAACCATTCTATGCTTGTCGTTGGTAAGTGCCATCTCTATATTCGCTCCCCCACCGTCTCATTGACCGATCCAACATCTAGCTCCAACTAGTGCCGGAAAGACGTTTATCTCGTTCTACGCGATGGAGAAGGTGTTGCGCGAGTCAAACGATGGCATTTTGGTCTATATAGCGCCAACAAAGGCGCTCGTCACTCAGATTGCTGCCGAGGTTTACGCTCGTTTCAGCAAAAAGGTTCCCAATGGTATGCTTTTCACATACATTTCCTATTCGTAGTTCATGTAGTTTCTAGGGACTTTATGGGCGGTTCATACACGGGACTACCGTATCAACGAACCGCACAACTGCCAGATTCTTATCACCGTGCCTGAAATGCTTTCTATTATGTTGTTGTCTCCTCCGCTTGCTTCCAAATGGACGCCTCGAATTAAAAGGTATGTTTACGTCCACCGACTCTATCATCGGCCTTATCATATTTCTGAGCAGAATCATTCTCGACGAAATTCATTGCATCGGCCAGCAAGAAGGAGGCGCCGTTTGGGAGCAAATCATCCTTCTAGCACCATGTCCAATTATGTAAGTCTTCATTATGCTTAGACGTGTCTTATGCTCATTCTGTGCTAGTGGACTGTCGGCGACCGTTGGAGAACCAGAGACCTTCAATGACTGGCTTGCTTCTGTATCGCGGGCGCATGGATACAAGCACACATTCATTCAGCACAAGCACCGGTACTCACACCTTCGGAAATTCTTCTATCGTCTGGATGGGTTGAAGAGCCTACTGCCATTCCAAGGACATGAATCATACAAGCCGACATCTAGGATGAGATTCCTCCATCCATTGTCAACGCTGGCCTTTGGTCCACGGGCTCTGCCGGAGGATTTATCGCTCGAGCCCGCGGACACGCTGTCACTATATAACGCAATGAGCCGACACAAGGGCCTCTCCAGTACCTTGGTCAAGCTTGACCCAGTCGTGTTCTTTTCCTCTGTCAAAGGATTTTTGAGGCAGAAAGACATTCTGCGATATGAAACTGATCTAAAAAATCTTCTTATGGATCTGTCGCCGTCATCTCTGAATGAAGTTATCCATAATCTTGCAGACAAGGACATCCCGCAAGGCGCAAATGATAAGGAACCCAGTCGCAAGAGCTTTGAAACAGGACTTTTACCGCTCGTAGCTGACCTTCATGCTCGCGGGGAACTGGTACGCATTAATACTACACAACTCCGTTAATTATACCGTTGATGCACCCTGTTTCTAGCCTGCCATCCTATTCAATTTCGACCGAGCCGACTGTGAAGATGTTGCTGGATTGCTTCTTCGAGGACTCCTGAAAGCTGAAATTGCTTGGAAATCAAGTAGCCCAGAGTGGCAGAGAAAATGTCAGCAATGGCAGAAGTGGCAAGATAGCTCCAAGGCTCGCATCCGTGAAGAGAACAGGGCGAAGAAATCAAAGCGTAAACCCGATCCTGATGACGTTGAACCTTCGGCCGCAACAGAAGCCCCAGCATGGGAAAGCACCTTTGACCCTGATGCGCCGCTGGACAATTTCTCATTTGCGGGCCATTACTCTGCCGAAGATTTGGACGAAGCAATCGACGATGTCTGGTCGGAGTACTGGAAATCTAAACCTGTACTCTTAGCTGCACTTCAGCGGGGAATAGCAGTCCATCACGCCGGCCTGAATAAGGGTTATCGAAGCTTAGTTGAGAAGTATGTCTATCCTTTTATAAACTCTTCTCGTCGTATTTAGTAATGGATTTTATAGCCTATTCCGACGAGGATACATCCGAGTTATGATTTCAACCGGTGCAGTACATCTCTGATACCATGCTTATGGACTCTGACACATGTCAATAGGGACACTTGCCCTTGGGATCAATGCACCTACGAGGACTTCGGTGTTCTGTGGCGACTCACCTTTTCTTACGGCTCTTATGGTTAGTTCCACTATTGTTCAGTTGCTGATTAGATGTACTCATGGTAACATCATAGTTTCGCCAATGTGCAGGTCGTGCAGGTCGCCGAGGATATGATCTACTAGGCAACGTCGTCTTTTATGGGCTTACTCTTGATCGGGTACAACGTCTTGTACTATCCAAATTGCCTTCTCTAGGAGGAACATTCCCATTAACCCCGACACTGACATTACGACTATTCAACCTCCTGGACGGCTCGAACAGTGCAAAAGTGGCCGTAAATGCTATCGAGAGTTTGATGAAGCTACCACAAGTCAGCTTTGGGTCACAGACTGGACAAAATCAACTACTTCACCACCTACGCTTCAATATCGAGTATCTTCGTCGAACACATCTTCTGGATAGGGATGGAAAACCCGTCAATCTCTATGCAGTCTCGGCGCACCTCTATGTAAGTAATAGTGACATATATTTGTTACTGCGGTTTCTGACAACGGCTGTACAGTACACTGAACCGAGCAACTTTGCGTTGCCGATCCTTCTTCGTGGAGGAATACTACATCGGATATGCGCAGGACCATCACCAAAGTACCACTTTATTCTCCTTATGTGCCACCTTTTCGGTCGTCGATACTTGGCCAGCGCAGCTGCGAACACTCAGAATGTAAAGAAGCTCCAAGATCTCGTGGTCCGCTTCCCGTCTATGATCATTCTTCCTCCTCTTCGTGCCGACGCACGCAAAGTTCTTGAAGAACACGATAAAGAAATCCTCGGTATCTTTACAGAGTACACCAAAGCCTACACATCTCAGTACTGCTCAGAACTTGGCCCAGATGACATGCTTCCTCTCAGTGGGATAAAATATATTGGTACCCCCTCCACCGACGGCTTCCGTGCGCACCTGGAACATTACATCCGACCGGTCTCTGTGCGATCCAGCTTCGTGGCCACATCAGGACATTTCGACGAATTTCACTCGGTCGAAGAGCTCGTGCGGTCTGCCCGTTCTGGCCTCCATCTCAACGAGCATGCCATCCCGTCAATGACCCGATTCACAGCCACACATGGCACCACTATTGGTTCTCAGCATGCTCTCAATGCGTATCTACTCGACTTTTATACGCATGGCCAAATTTCTGCGTTGGAGAAAGCTAACGGTATTCGGCGAGGCGATGTCTGGTACTTCTTGCAGGATTTCATGCTTACTTTGATGGTGATCAAATCATCTTTGGAGCAGCTCCTGAAAGACGCGTCCGTTGGATCTGACAAGACTGTCCTATCTGAAGATGCAGAGTCATCAGATTATTTTGTGGCCGATCCAGCAGAGACAGATGAGCTTTCAGATGATGGCGCGGATGCGGAAGCTTTCAAAAGACCACCTGGGACAAGCGCTAAGGACTGGCGCATGTATGAGGTCGTAAGGGATGCTACTGCTGAATTCAATGAAAAGTTCAGGAGTATGTGGGCTTGATGCGCATCAGATGGAACATATATAGATACGATTTTACCTAAATCACACGCTCTACACTTGGTATACTTACAAGTACACGTAGTGACGAAAACATCTATGAATCAACTTCAAGAATAGTGAATGGCGAGAGGCAGGGCAACCGGCCGTCGATAATAAGCCGCCCTTCCCTACGCACAGTGCCCATGTACTGTCTTGTGAGACCCAATGCCATGTTTCGAGCCTCCAATGTCTCCTCTGTGGAACCAATGCACCCTGGTTCCACACGTATGTGAAAACAGGTGCTTTTGCGCGGGTCAAAGATGCTTTCCAGCGCCTGCCACTGACGGTCATTTTGCGCAACCCTGCCATCGCTGCTATGTTGTGTGAGACTCAATAATACGAGTCGAGTAGTATGCGGTAAGGTCGCAAGGGATAATGTAAGGTTTTGTGCGTCAGACAATGGAGTGGCGAAGGCAGGCAATGGCATCCGTAAGAGCAGCGACCTCAGCTTAAAATGGCGGCTGAAGTCTATCGGTGGAGCTACCATGATCTAGTGAATATCTACCACAATGAGAAGAGGGAAAACAGGGCGTACGGAAAGTATCTAGGGGCATCACAATCCTCAGATCCTCGAGGCATGGATGGGTCAGGGAGAACAACTCTTGGATATCCCAGCGGAGAAAAGACAAGCCATATACATTAATTTGTAACCTTGTGACCTTGTCCAATCTGGCCACAGCATTGGGACCGATGAGGTTATGAGCGAGCGCAGATAGAATTCGTCTATCAGTCACGCTGATGAAAACGATACTTGGGGAAGGTATCTTCCTGTCTTCAGGTAGATGAAAGGGAACAGTACTGATATCTTCGAGGCCAATGCCTTTGAGCTTGAGCGTTTCCACGTTGGGAAGAAGGGAAATGACGGTGAGAAGGGTGGAGATATTGGGCAGCTGGGCTGCAACAAAGGAGAAAAATCGGACACTGTGCAGGCTTGTGTGCATATGCTCTGCAATAGATATGAAGCAGGTGCAATCAACACTGAGCGTATGGAGATTAGGGAGCCGGCGGAGAATGTCTGCGACAATGGGAGACACGGAATGGTCGTACATGCGTAATTTCCGGACATAAGCTCCAAGGTGGGGAGACCCTGATAGTAGATCTCTGAACTGCTTGCATGACTTTCGAATAAGGCTGACAACCATGAAACATCGAGCTTGACAAGAAGGCGTAAAATGCCTCGATGTCAGCGAGAGCGCTCTCAATGACGGATAATCCGGTAAAAGGGCATTGCCATATTTTTCTGAAATATTTTCAACGACGTCGTCGAGTATTTTATCGATGAGCTCCTGCGGAAGATTGGTAGCCATGGGCCACTGGTTCGGTGAGCCTAAGAAAATTTTCAGGACAAGAGTTAGTAGAGATATTCTGTCATTTCACATGCTTCTCCTACCAAAGGGCGAATAGGCGATACTAAATCAAGTTGGTTTTTCTAGACGCAAGTTGTGAAGACTTCCGAGTCTCGAAATTCAGAGCAAAAAATAGCAAGACGGAATGAGGGACTCGCTTGTAAAGCGGAAGACCCTTCTTCCGGGGTGTGGACCGGATGCCGGTAGCTCAACCATCTCAACGTGCAGTCAGCATTAGCTGTCCTCTCGAATGTCTTAAGTCACTACATATATTCTATGATCATACGGAACAGTCAAGAACACGCGTCGTTTCGCCTTCGACATCATTGATCTACAGGCAGCGCTGAGCGAACTACGGCAACATCATTTCTTCCGATTTTCGTCACCACTGGCGCTACTACAGCCTATCTTGTGTTTGGATTGGTATCTGTAGTAACGAAAATATATATCTAATGATCACTAAGAATAGCACCAAATGGTGAGATTTCCCCCAGCGTGCCATTGCCCAAACTTGGCGCACTCACAAGAAGACGCCCTTCTTCACGCACGGTGACCACACACTGAACGATGAATGTCAAAGCAAGTCTTTCCGCCATTGCGATTTCCATCGTTAATGCTGCTGCCTCTGTTTCCAGAATGATGTGTAGGTAGGTTCGTTTGTGCTGACCGAAAACGTCGTTGAGCGCCAACCACTGGCTGTTATCTTGCACAAGGGCGTCGCCTGTGTGTTGCGTTAGACTCAATAACACAAGCACAGTGGTTTGAGGCAACGTTGCGAGCGAGTCCGGAAGGGTCTGTGCGTATAATTCGGATGGAGCTGCAAAGGCATTCAATGGCATCCGTAAGCACAAAGTCCTCAACTTGGAATGTTGGCTGAACTCCATCGGTGGTGCTAAATATGATCGAATAAATATCTATCATCACGACAAGTAGAAGGAAACGTGGACTTACGGAAAGAACGCTCAGGGATCACAAGTGTCAAATTCTCAAGAGAAGGCCGGGTTAGAACGAGCAATCGTTCGATATCCCAGCGGTCTTGAACAGACACACGGGATATGCGGATTTGTAGTGTTCTGATCTTGTCCGATTTGGCCCCAGGATTTGTACCGGTGAGGTTACATAAAAGTTCTGATAGAGTACGTGCATCGGTGACGCTGAGGAGAATGGTCCGGGGAGAGGGAATCTTCCGGTCTTCAGGAAGAAGAAGGGGGATAGGATTGGTGTTTTCAAGGCCGATACCCTTCAACTCAAGTGTTTCCACATTCGTAAGAAGGGAAATGACGGTTGGAAGGGTGGAGACATTAGGTAGCTGTGCTCCAATAAGACTGAAGACCCGGACACTTTGTAAACTTGTGTGCATGTACTTGGCAATCGATACAAGACAAGTGCGATCGACGTTAAGCTTGTACAGATTGGGGAGATGGAGGAGGACATCCACGACGATGGGGGATACAGAATGGTAATACATGCGTAAACTTAAAATGTAAGATCCAAGGTGGGGAGATTCCAACAGTAGGTCTTTAAACTGTTTGCACGACTTGCGAATCAGGTTGATATCCTTAAACAACCGGGCTTGACAGGAAGGCGTAAAATGCCTTGATGTCAGCGAAAGCGCTCTTAACGACGGATAATCCGGTAAGAGCATATCCTCCCACTGTGTGACAGATTCATCGAGTATTTTATCGATGAGCTCCTGCGGGAGATCGGTAGCCATTGAGGCCTTGAGGTTTCTAAAGTAGGAGGTCAAGGGAAGATCAGGAGAGAGTAAAGATAGAGTCGGGTGTTGTCCACACCTGCTCAAAGTAAAGAAGGTCGAGAAGACTGCCCCAAGAGTAAATCAGCGACAAGGAATCAAAAACCTTTATATCACGATTCGTCAAGTCGTCAAGTCTTTTCCGAAGAGAATATAAACTTGAAGGATGCTGGCAGAACAGGAAATACAATCACTAGCCGGCAGCAGAACAACGGCTAAAGTGGCTCGGACCAAAGACGTAATGAAGCGCTGTCGCTTGCAGGCTTAGGACGGAACATCCTGCCTGGCCCGCCCAAAATGTTTTCGGTCTGAAGGGAAAAAAGGATTGGGTAAGCAATTCTCACATGCGGCACTTCGGGCCGCGAGCCGTTAACGTTGCCTCCGAGTCTGCGGAAATATGTGGGGTCTCTCCTTCGACTACTACTCCGACCTCAACATTTGACCCCCTGAGGTTTTCGTGAATGCACTTCATTTGCAGCACACATGATTTCTGACGAATTCCTCAAGTATCTGCGTCGCTCAGGGCTCGTCTAGATTTATCGTTAGAGATACGAGAACTTTGATAATGAGACGAACTCGTGGAATTCAATAAGAATTTAGCATTGGTATGTTGGCCCCCCGTACTTCTTTCGTGACTTCCCACCCAGGTTATGTTCCTCAAGGGTATTGTTCCTGGCAGCTCCGACAACGGAGAAATAAGTTGTGGCCATTTTGCCTTCCATGGCTTTCCTATCTGTCGTGGCCGTTGTCACATACGGGCATTATGACAAGTGGACGGCCGTTGGCTAATCTTGTCCACAGCGAGCGCAGTCCCCTGTGCTGGACCAGAGTCCTCATAAACCACCTTCTCCAATTGATGGATACCGTGACATCCATTTGCGTAGCTGGCCAAATCTACCACCACGGCGGAATTACAGGTCCCTTTGCCCGGGGCTCACACGTCACCCTCAAAGTCAGCATCACTTACCAGTTGAACAAAATGGGCCCATTTTTCCCAAGAAACTGTACTCATGATGTGGATGACTCAGTCGTCAGTTATCGAGGCCTTCCCTGGATTCACGGAAGAAGCAATCTAGGTACGCTCAGCGTTGGACATTACTGCCGTAACTCAATTATATCTGTTGCGCAGTTAGTGCGCGCACCGCTACAACAGTGATGCCATCCTTGTAAATGGCAGTTGGCTCCGCTGATCGGCCAATGTCTCTCTTTCTCAAACTCTCATCTATGGGTCTTGTCGTCTCCAACCCATTGCGACGCTTCAAACAGAAACCAGAATGCAGCGCCCACCGCCCAGTTCTCCCACAGGAGCTAATCGACTATGTACTGGACCAGTTATACGATGATCGCCAGACATTGATTGTGTGCCTGCGCGTTGGCCGACCTTTCCTGGCTCGCGCTCGAGTGCATATTTTCAGTTCAGTTCACGTCCGACTGGAACCCCGACAGAATACATGGAAGCGATTCCTTCGTCTCTTCTCTTCATCACCACATCTCGCTCCTTTGGTCCATACAATTCACCTACAACGAAATCATCAATGGCCTACAGAATGCCGATTCATGTCGGCCAAGGCCGTAGTACGAGTCTTGAATTCTCTGGCCAACCTTGACGAGATTAAACTACAGGGATATGGTCCGAAGATATTCCGAAAGAAGGAGTGCATGGAGGCGCCTCTGTTCAAGTATCTCTTCGCCGACAACCGCATCAAGAAAGTCCATCTGCACGACTGCAAGTTTTTCAGGCTGGAAGACTTGTTCGCCTTTTGGCAAAGCTTTCCAGAAATGAAAGACTTGTGGATAGACAAGGGATTCAAATGCCCGGTCTCCACCTCGGCATTCAGCAACGATTTACTCGGCGAGTCGGGAACCATCTATCTGGAAACCCTTCGAGTCATTTCTGACTTGAAAAATCCTTTTGGCATCCTCGCACACCCCAAATCATCTCTTTCATTGAAGGAGGTGAAAGCCTTGGTAGTTGGAACAGGTTCGTGCGTTCAATACGACGGTGCGGCGAACGTAGCGAAGTTAGCGGATGGGTTTAAAAAATTGGCATTACTGAACATCGGCGTCTATGAAGCGCTTGTTACTCATGGTGCGGAGTACTCTCTTCGCTTCTCTGTGTAACGGCTGTCTGACGGAGACCACCAGATATTCAACTCAACCCATTTCCCATTCATCAGCTCCGCTTCCTTACTTTTGGTCTTAACACAGACAAGATGGAACTAGCTCCGCTCTTGGGGAAATGGATATCGTTGTTTAATACTATCCAATCGGAGTGCGCACTTCGAAAAGTGACGATCAACATTTTTGGCTTCCGTATGCAGCAGTGGCCGTTCCATTTTGTGTGCGACAGGGTACAATGGACAAGGCTGGATGTTTCCCTGACGCGATGGGATTCCCTACGCAAAGTATGCGTGAATCTCAAGGTCCACAGGCCCAATGAAGTCACAAATGTCATCGAGGCAACCTGCTGTGAACTGATGAAGAAGAGTTTATTGCATATCACTAGTGTGGATAATAGGTAAGTCGTCGATCATTTCTTGTATTGGATCAGCGATGACGTCTTAGTTCTAGTCTCCCCACATGTCTGTTGTAAAGCGTTCGTATCCGTCGGTTCCTTCCGATATTCTCTTCTCCCGTCCTCCGAAATCTCCCAAAACGTTTGGCAACTTCCATGCGAGTTTCCTTGTAAGCGGCCCGGGACCTAGGTTTGCATGTCCGGGTCTAAGAAGTGCCTCATGCAGTCAAGACTCCGCAGTACGGTCATCATGCTCCGACGCCGTGTTCTTCGTCGCCACATCGTCAGGCAGCCTTTTTTCAACGCCTTCTAACAGAAAACTGTATCCATACTCACCATACACCACAATATAATGAACATGCACTCATACAAAATCTCCCTTCCTCTTCCTCTTCTACTTTTATGTATTTGCGCCACGCTCGTGTCGGCTTCACACTGTTCGTTCCGCTCTGTCTCCCCGAGAAAAAAATTCTTTGCTTACGGTCTCTTCTTTCGAATTTTTACTAGCTTACTTCGTTATCAACGAACCCCAGTCATCTGCGCAATGGTCTAATGACGCTGTCAACGTAGTCACATGGGAGAAGGGCGTGCAAGATGATATCACACATTTCGACATGGAATTGATGAGGCTCAGCCAGGACGGAGTGACATACATAGCCTATAACGGTGCGTCTTAGTCCTTTACTATATTATTTGTCTTGACGAATCATCTTATTCAAATGCAGTCGAGGCGTTACCCAGCTCTCCCAAGTCGCTCAACATATACTTACAAGACATACCCACTGGAGACGACTATTTCCTTCTCTTTCTCAACTCGACGCTTGGCGTCATGCATTGCCTATCGTCGAGATTCGCGATTGTTAATGCTACAGACGTTACGCCTTCCGCAAGCGCGTCTGCGACGCTAGACTCTTCCATACCAACAGTGACCATTAGCGGGTCACCGAATCCGACAAAAGGATTCGTAACAACTTTCGCGTCAAAAGCGAGCTCCATCGTATTTGGGATTACGTCGGGGCATAAATGCGGTGGGGTGATTGTATCAGCAGGTGCTGTGGTTGGAGCGGCGTTGGTGTTGTGGTGAGGCGAGCTTGCTGTATGACTGTTTCTTGACTATCTTGGACAATTCTTGCTGTGTTGCTATGCATTTTCTGTTAAATGTGAGTTTGGGTCCCTTATCTCGGAGCCGCAGAAGGTCCTCATTATAATTACCTAGACGATACCATAATGATAACTTGTAAACAAGACTTGGGATGTAACTTTTCTTTGCCTTCGCTTCTGTCATGCGTGAAATTATGCCTTCCAGGCGGCACATGTATGTCGCTACTTACTCAATGCAAAGATAAAAACACAGCAGTCTCGTTTCAGATTGCTTGATCGGCGTCTTCATGGCCATGAACTCTAAACGACAGTACATTCAAGGGCCATCGTCGTCCCACCCAATATAGAGCCATTGCCGATGATTCTCACTACTGTGGAGTATATTGAAGGTACGTACTGTTTTCTTTTTCACGATACAGGTCCTTACGCTTCATATACAGAGAGTATCTATATTACCAATCCTGATTCCGTTAAGAACGCATATGCCGTAAATGTGACACGCATCTATGACGAGGTCTGCCCTGCTACTGCTCGAGGGTGCCACTGCCTGATATTGATACTTCTCCCGCTGTAGGCTAGGAGCTTTTTGGCGACGGATATTCCTTGCCTTAGCGATAGATCAACCTCAGATTTGGAGGTACCAGTCTGTGTCAGTATTCATCTTTCTTTAAGCTCCCCTTCTTCAAGTTACAGTAACTTGGTTCAACACGACAACCCATGACACGCCTCATAACGGGCTAAGACGCGGGTTGTAGTGCAGTATAGGAACGTGGATGCAACAGCGAGCGAAGATAAGTAGGTTGGACGGCATCTCCGTGAGGCGAACTGCAGGAGATATCCTCCGAGCTAACGGCAAAGGGAATCACAAGGCTCCAATGGCTCGTACAGCCACCAGTCTAGTACAACTTAGGTATAGTCTATATTTACCTTTAACTCGGACCCCTTACTTGTGACTTTCAAAGGTGTATTCATGGATTGGATCGGCTAAGATAAACTGAACCGCCCTGGCGCTACTACGGACTTGGACCCTTACGAGGTATAATACTATCTTTTGAGATAGGGAAGAACAAGTGGTCTTTGGATCTACTGTTTAGCTTAACTAAGTAAGCGCATCTGGGACCTCACCAATTCCAAAGCAAAAGGGATCAATGCCAGCAGTCCAGACCGATTGAAATGAAGGGCAAATCCAAGCACTGCCACGATCATTTCTTACTGTCAGTTTGCTTGGTTTACGGCAGTTGAAAATCACCTTTCCCAGATCAGTGGTGTCAATAATATAGGTATCAAGGGGTATCACGCCGTATAAGTGGGACTCAAAATGGCTAGGCTCATGATCGAGTCAACCCTCGCATCGGAGTAGCGGGTTCTTGTAGTAATCCGGGGTTTTTGCTTGCCATACAGCTTACTTCGTAGATTGAATATCTGCCGTCATCTGAGTCTGGGTAATGAACATACAGATTCCGAAGAACCTGCTTGGGTAAAATGCAACTTATACAAATATCGTAGTGAAACTGACCAGCCTTCTCAGAACCCCCATGGCGCCCCACCAAGACAATAAACTTGAATATGTCCTCACCCTAGCATCCACCGCATTCTCCACCTCCACCTCATTGTACACGCTCGCCTGTACCTTCGCTTTCTGCAATCTTGTCATTTACCCTGTCCTTCCACCTCTCACGGCACGAGCAAAGCTTCAGCATCTCGAGGATACCATCCATGAGATTGCGAATCTATTCGGCGAGAACAACTACGTCCTGGCCGATCCCGTCATGGTCGATATACAGATCAATGAGTGCGTGATTGGCAACCCGCGCTTCCTACTGATGCTCACGCCTTATTTCGTCAGTATACAAGCCCACATATGCTCCCTCATCAGACGATTACTCTACGCAAACGCAAGTGTCTCTATAAACTTTCGGTCTTGGTTCAGATACCTATCAGAAATCAAGGCTATTTGGACTGATGCGCACAAATGTCAAATCGAAGCCAACATTTTGAAGAGGAAAGTGAAGGTATGTTTGCACGAAAGGTTGAATAGACAACGCGGATAAAACCCCACATTTTCAGATTGCAATGATCGAAGAGAAAGAGGGACGGCTGCGCGAAGAAGTCATACGCAAGAGAAGATCGTCTACCAGTCGGGCCTTGGTTGCCAGCCCCCAGTATCTTCCTCTTTCCCGAAGCAGTGGTCTTGCTTGATAATTCACTTGATTACTGGTTCAGTTATAACACGAAATCACCATACTGAGCGGAGGTGTTCGTGCTCCCCTTAGACTACATTCGAACGTTCGTATTCTCCGAGAATACCGATCATCACAATATGAATTGGTAACTACATGTATCAAGATCACTCGCGCCTAATTTAAATAAACTCGTGATTTTGAAGACTTGCCGCGGCATCGTTCGGCCAGTTTGTTTAGGACCCCGCGACTTGTGAGAACTTCGAAGCCTCAAATCCCTTCCGTCAAAGGGAATACATGTCGTCCTTTTTCAAATGTGTATCAATCTTGGCGATGCAACTGCGTACATGCATGCGGTACCTTCTGTTCCTGACTCTTCGAATCACAGCCTTACCTATTCATTCAGGCAAAATAATGCCGTCTTGCCGCTAACGCATATTTGCTTATACTGTACGTTCGTCTCAACATATCCTGCTTCTCCCGCATTCGAATAGGCGAACCGAGCTCCTGTACTGGAGCTACGCAAAAGGTTCCGATCATTATCCATGGCCAATAGTCAGTCGCCATGTGCACAAACTGATTTCTCGGTCCGATTTGACGGGTAGGTCCTAGCTCTTCTATTCTGCCATCGATGGTTTCATATTGCGTGCTCGGAGCCTATTTGTAGCCCAATCCTGGTGCTTCTTATGCATGAAGAAACTGATGTCCTGCGGTCTCACCCTCCAAGAGCCTAATCCCATGTCTACGCCGAAAGTGCAATATGATATCGCGGAGAAGGGAAGCGACGTAGACGCAGACGACCACTTTAAAACTAGGGTAGCACTACCGAGGACACAGAAGTGGTATCAGTGGTATAATCAAGACGACACGCCCGAAGAACGCAGGCTTGTTCTGAAGCTTGATCTTCTGATTTTGATTCGTGTGTCCAATTTTTATTATTTCGTAGGACGTCGAGCTGAGAACGCATTGATTTCAGCTGCATTCCTTGGTTATTGGATAAAGGTCCTAGACGCGTCGGCCATGTCTACGGCATATGTCAGTGGAATGAAGGAAGACCTATGTTCATCTCGTTCATTTTATAATTACCAGACAGGACACTGAGTCTTACTTTTGCAGCCATGCACGGCAACGAGTTGACGTACTCGACATCAATACATACAGCGGGATATGTAGCTTTCCAAATCCCTTTCGCCTTGTTGGCTACGGTTTTCCCATCGAATTGGTGGATTCCGTTTTGCGATCTGATGTGGTGAGTGGCCTCTGTTCGTTAGAGCTATATATGCCTGACTAATCGGCTGGATAGGGCCGTGTTTACGATAGCACAATATAAGGTCAAAGATGTGCATGCGCTTTACGCACTAAGGTTTTTCGTAGGAGCCTTTGGAAGTCTGTATTTTCCTGTAAGTCTGCACCAGGTTTCTTATCCGCTGCTATGGTAACAGCGTTACTCGAAATTCCAGACAGTACAGTACATCCTTGGTTCATGGTATAGAAGAACAGAGATAACTAAGCGAGCGTTCGTCATACCCGTTTTTTTTCCCTTCCATCTCTTATTCATTTGACTCCAGCGCGATATTCTTCGTTGCCTCGCAAGTCGGCAGCATGTCTTCTGGCTATCTCCAGGCGGCGATATACACCACTCTTGATGGTCGCCACGGTCTTGCTGGTTGGAGATGGCTCATGCTTATAGACGGCATTGTCACCATTCCTGTCGCATTTATATCATTCGTCTTGTTACCCGTATGAACTTCAAGCCTTTCTTCCCTGCGACAGCAGTTAGATCCTCACATCCATTTTAGGGTGTCCCGGAAAAGTGCACCAGTCGCTGGTTGGGCCCGCGCGATAAAGAACTAGCTCAAAAACGCGTCGTGGATGATAACCGCGAACCGCTGGGAAAGCTGTCGTACCAGACTTTTGTTGGTCTGTTCTCCACCTGGCATTGGTGGGCGCTAGTAGCACTGGCCATATTTTTCTCCAATGCGGATGGTATCATGAGCAACAGGTTTATTTCATATTTTCCTTTACTTTCAACCGGCAGTGGTCTGACGTACCGTGTAGTGGTCTTTCTCTCTGGCTGAAGGCGACGGGATATAATGTAGTTGAAATAAACACTATGTCTACCGTTACACCAGTGGTTACCATCCTCTTTGCTATTGTTATCGCCGTCAGTACGTTTCCAGATTTTATAGAAAGCGTCACATTAATTTACTCGACACAATCAGTATCGGATGCTAGGCCGAACACCGAGAGCACGCTAATCATCATCATTGCGATCATTAACATCTTCTGCGGTATCGTCCTAGCAATATGGTCTGGCGTCCCTTTAGGCCTCAAGTTCTTCGTGTTCTTCCTCTCTGGATCGGCAGATGGAGTTGCAGCAGTCGTGTATTCATGGGCCAACATCATATGCGCGTCATTAGACGGCCAGCAACGCGCACTGGTGCTGTCTTCAATGAACAGTATTGGGAATGCGTTTGCTGTCTGGCTTCCATTACTGGTGTGGAAGACTATGGACGCCCCGCGGTATCTCAAGGTATGCCGGGGCAGCTATTGTGTCCCCTCAACTCATCGATATCTTCAGGGATACACATTTGCAGTTGCCGACGACGTGGTAATGATTATCCTAACAATGGTAGTTCGCACCTTGTGGAAGAGAGAACGAGGAAAACGATCGCAAGGTGATTAACATGCAAGTTTGCACTAGGTTTCTTATCCACTGCTATGGTAACAGCGTTACTCAGAATTCTAGACTATACAGTATTCATGCTATAGAAGAATAGAGGAGCGTTCGTCATACCTTCTTTTCGCTTCACCTCTTATCCATTTGACTCCAGTGCATGAGGAATCAAGTATGCGTGAGTACACAAAGACACAAATATACTCTTTCCATACGAAAGATTCATACTTGCCCTTGCACTTCGTCCTTTTCTCGACGTCGAGGATACCGCAGATACTGATTTATACGACCGAAGAAGGACCGCACCATCGATTCATGTGGGTGCATCTAGGTCACCGGTCATATGAGATTCTCGCCAAACAATCAGTAAGACTACTCACCGAGTGCGTACTCACTGAACCAGAAAATATTTCGCCGAGCTCGCCCAGGGCCAAACGAATATTATTCTTCACTTCGTTGATTGCCTCGGGCTTGAGGGATCCAAAACCCCGCGGCGTCCATTTCTGCTGCTTGACGAAAAACTCGCCTCCGTCATCGTGCAGTAAATCGCGCAATTTCCGACGGCATTGATCCCAAGAAGGATCTGACGGTCGAAGACTTGCTAGTGCTCGTATGTCCGTACAGATATCTTCTGATAGTCAAAGCGGTGGTGAAAATAGGTTATTGGGTGTTTCACCGCATGCGTTCCACCTGTTGGTGATTAGAATGCAACACGCCAAGAAGAGATTCTCGGGCTCGTGAAGGTAGTCCAAATGTCGCTGGAGACCGATCGATGTATCCAATGCCGCAAGTCCAGCAACGTATCCGTTAATCACGGTGACCAACCATGGACGAAGGGGGTGGCTCCCGAAAACTTCCAGACATCGCATATCGAGGAAAACGCCGTACACGGTTTCCACGCCATGCCTGAGGCCAAATCCTAGAATTTTGCACATGGTGTCGAAGAGCGCAATCATAAACTGGTCAGTGTCGTACAGTGCGTCGTACTGATTGATCAGGATTTCGACCAGTGGTTGTAAAGTGGGCCAAAAATTGCGCTTTGTGGATCGACCCGGGGTCCAAACACCGACCATCCCTGAATACACCTCCAACAAAGTCGTTTGAGCGCCCGTCCATTCAGACTCGAGTGTGAAGACGGGACTATGAACGACCTGTTCCACGAGATTTGCAAGAACGGCGATCTGTTCGTCCGGGGGATTCTTGAGCGTGTACCCTCTACTATGACATAGTGAATATGGTCATCGAAAGAAGATAGGGAGGCCCGATGGAGTAGATAACGAATGAAAGCTAACGTGAGCTTAAAGGTCGAAGGAAAGGACGTTTTATCGGTCAATATATCAGACGACGAAAGCGTGTTCAGCAAGTTGGTTGTCAATTCGTCGATGAAGTAGACTTGGGCGGCAATTTGGAAGTACATGCATAGCGATGCGTCTTTGAACGCACTAAACATCAAAGAGATAAGGCGACTGCACATATCCATAGGAAAGGAATCTAGTGGGTTGATGTCGATCGGAACAAAAGCCCCATCATCTTTGGCCATTCACATGAGTTTGAGCCAAACAACTGGAGGTAGCTTCATTGTACTAGAACACGTTACTTGCTCAAAAAAAGCGGCGGGAGCAGGTGAATTGGTCGGTTTGTATTGACTCATCTGAAGAGCATCGTTTGATTGAACAGCGGCAGTGAGTCCCAGATCGCCGTCGGCAATATCAACGTATAACCGGTCGGGTCCCATGTAAAGCAAATCTGGGATGAACAACTCGAAACGAAGTAAGCGTTCGACCTTGGACTCCATTCCTGGCTCTGGCTTTGAGGAGGGCCATTGGTGCTGCATGGAATCCCACAGCAGGTCACTCTGAGCCGCACGAATGTCTGTCGCTTCCCCAAATACTTTCTTTACTGCATCCTGCGCCGATAGACTGTACCACGATCCTGTGTACCGTAGGATTCGATGAGGAAGAGAACAACCAATGTAACGCTTCCGCCGAAAGTATTCCTGACCGTTCTTGCACCACTTCGTTTTCCAGATCATCCAACGAACCTATGCCCTTCGCATCAGGCTTGTAGAAGTCAAACCTCTCTTCCACGAAGAGCGGACGGATATGTTTAGGGATTAGGTACTGTGTAATATATCGATAGGGAATATACACGAGATCCGACAACGGTGTGCGGTAGGGACATTGTGGGTATAGAATTGGTAGGAAGATAGTTATCAGATACGTCGCGTATGCAGCGGCAGTGCCTATGCCGATGACCCAGGAAACGCCAGGTCGGAGCGGCACAAGGAATATGACCAATCCGACAAAAAGATCCCAAGAGCGAGGTGCATGAGGACGGGAAGAAGACCAATGATGATAAGAACATGCCACCTCTGGAATCCCCCGTATCGAGATTGGCGAACATGACTTCGGCCCTGAGGCGTCCCTGAAGGAAGCACGAGGTAATGGTGGAGCCACTGTTTCACGAGCACGGCGACCAGGGCGGTTGCTAGACTAAGGGAGAGGCTCGTGAACCATAGCCCATTCACCCAGACGTCCGTAGTCGCAGGAATGAACCCGGTATATGGATTGAGAGAGGACACTGGAACGCTGTCGAGAGAGGAACCGTTTGCAAGCGCGCGCTGGATGAGGACCATTTCGAAGAGCAGGGCTGCCGACATCTGAGTATAATTCGCCTGTAAGCTCTGTGATGTTTGCACTACGAAGGTTGTCACCACCGCTGAGAAAAGACCAGCCTGAAACGTCTTCAGCGACGAAGAAGAATAAAGGCAGTTACTCACGAAAACAAGAAGCACATCGACACTATCCCTCGATTCCCCGACCATCCTGGCGTCGTAATTAGTACTCTCGTCCACATATGTCCTCCATACTCTCGCATTCGGGGTTGTTTCTTCATAGATTTTATCTTCGGGGTACTTGTCCTCGTAGTTGAAGGGTCATTGCCTAAACATAGCCTTCATTAGGCATAATTATGAAAGCAGGGAATCGAAGGAAGAGCCACGATACCTGTCTGTAAACCAGCATCTGGTCTCGCACCTCTATTACCCTCGACGCCAGCTTCTTCCTGTATTCCCAGGCTCAAAGATGGTCCGACCCCAATACTATCTGAATAAACGTGTTCCTTGCCAGTCTCTATTTCCTCTGGCTTCTCTGCGTTGTTTTGACGCAATCTCGAGCCATTATTCTGAGACGATCGTTCTGGAAGTACCTGTACATTGGGGATGCCTTCAGAAGAGCTTCTGTTGGATACTTCGTCGACTCGGTGCTGGTCAGACATGGCCTGTCAACGGCTGCGGCTGACACGACGTTACAGATGGAGAGGAGAAACTGCTGCTGGGCGACCCTGATCCGAGCGCCTCTTTCCTGTTTAGCGCGGACGCCGCAGCTGAGACTGAATGCAAGTGCCGTAAGCTGTGGCTCCTGCTTATGCAGGGAGCGGCAGGCTGGATAACATGGTGGTTAAAGAGAAAGAAATGCCTCAGGAAGGCTGTGTCTCTCGCGACGCGGTCTCGTTCCATCATCTTTCCCTTAGTGTCTCCCTACCAAAGTTCCACTTGGACTTGTTTTCACTATTCCTCTTCTTTGGAAATTCTATTTTATGACATATTATGTACATTAGGTGCTGACCCTTCGAAGTCGTAACATATTGGGGTAGCTGTTGTGTATCCTCAACTCATTGATTTGAAATTTCTTCAGGGATAGTGTAATGCACGAGCGTAAATCTATAGAAGGTAGATTGGTATACCGTTGAGAAGAAGAAGGCGAATTCAAAGAACTTAGAAGTAAGTTTAAGAGGTTGAACAATTACCTCGGAAGGATAGAGAAAGCCGATTAACTTATTGAGACTCGGCGACTCCTTAAGATCACTCAGATATTGATGATGTGTAAAGCAGAAGTTGATTAAAAAGTTACTACAGATGGGGTGAACTGTATACTCCTTCGTTCGGATTGCGAGAATATTTCGTTGACTTCTAGTGTGTTGAAACCAGAGTCATTATGAGCACACAGGGCTGCGGCGTGCGGGTGCGCGGTTACCGTTAAGAAGCTGGAAACAGGTAATTGGTAAGTATGAAGGAAAAGGAAACGGAAGGTTAAAGGGGGAATGACGAGGCATTATTATTACAGATACGCTTTTGCAGTTGCCGACGTGGCGATTATTGTCCTGACAATAGTAGTTCGCGCCTTGTGGACGAGAGAACGAGGAAAAGGTTCGCAAGATGATTGACAGTGAATTATCGAAGTCGAACAAATAGTCCGACTCTGATGACAACTGGTTTTATGGTATGAGAGCTAAGAGCGAAGTCTCCCTTCACGCCGCAAGATGTTGCAACACAGCTCCTTCCACTCCGATTGCAGCTTTTCCTTAGTCAGTGAGGCTAGCATCCTTGTTCCTAGTACCTCCACTACGAGAATACTACGAAGCATCAACCTGAATGCCTCCAATTTCTCAATGCGCGAATGAATCATGCGGAGGAGCCGTCTACCCAAAAACTCTGTTCTATCGCCATGAAAATCGATTGTCAGGTGCGTCAAATGGGGAACGACAGCGGAGCTGTCGTCCCTCAAAGTCAAGGCAGTCAAAATGAGGTGAACCTCAGAAAGAGGAACGCGATGAAGGATCAAAGATGTTAGTGAGGGAGATGCTTTCAAGAGAGGAAGAAACTCCTCCAGCTTGAACGAAAACTTCAGCTCGAGCTGTTTCAAGGGTGTATGGGATCTCGAAACTAGCCCAACGAGGGGGGCTAGTCCGTGTTTGCCTCCGCGTCCGTAAACGACCGAAAGATCCTCCAAGTTAGAAAGGGTGACGGTATTGAAGGCTCTTAGCGCATGAGTTGTGGATAACCTGCGGATGCCGGAGTGAGTGACTTCAGAAGAAGTAAATGGTCCTTTGAGATTTTCATTGAAATCGAAGGAGCACTCCGTAAGACACTTCGCTTCCTGGAGGACTTTGAAGAAAGCGGCGGCGTTGGGTGGTCGACAATGCAAGGACTGAAGGGTGCCGAGAGGAAAGGATGTTCCCAAAAAAGGAGACAATACCAGACGCTGAAGCAGTGGTGCATTAACTAATATCTTGAGGACATCAATGTTTGCGATATCCAGCTCTAGTGAGCGCAAAGTCCGCATTTCAGCGGCGACCCCTTGGACATGCCAAACCTGGTCCATGTAGTAGCTTGCGCGAATGGTGGCCGACTCCCATCGAGATCTTGACTTCCACAGCTCCTGGAATATGTATTCGCAGCCACGGCTGTAGAAGTGGACGGATATATGTAAATCGGATGATTGGGAGCGATCAAGGAAAACTCGGAGAAGGGCAGGGGCATTACGAATATTTCGGACATCGTCGGTGAGATTGAGAATCGACCAGGCCCTTGGGAAATTAAGACAAATGTCGCGCCACTTGCTGCACACCTTGGTGACTGTCCAAGGTGCGCTATTCCGGTCCAAATGACTACGTGTTTCATGACTGAGCATGATGAAGATGCAAGCGAGAAGTTCAAAAGGCAGCTTGTCAACGGGAGACGGTCCTGTGGGAACAGTGTCTATATTATAATCAATATTTGACGTGACTCTAGCAGGAGAATATTGACCTAGAATATCCACATCCATTCTGGGCAACGTGACTGAAGCTTCCAAGACTCTTTCAAAGTTATTGTCGAATTCCTGGTACAGTGGTTAGGCGTCGTTGATGATAGATAGAAAAAACGTTGTTGATCGGAGGAAACAAAACTTGCGTGACTCTTATATAGGCAGCTGTCAAAGTCATCATGAGTCGGTGTTTGCCGGCGGTACCGTTCCTCCCACCAGTCATTTGCAAAGTTTGGACAGAATTGCTCACTCCCACTCCCGCAGTTCAGCTCAGCTAAATGGTATCTGTAAAGCTCAAACTCAAGTACCAAAGTTTCTGTAACTGAATTCGCCTCTATAATTACAGATTGATGGCTATTTTTTATCCTGCCTGGTCTCCGTGCACGGAATGCCATTGCCCGAATCACCACGTACCCTCTCACAGCTTCCCCTCCGAACGGCACGCCCTAGAGAACTCCAATCTTGCGCCTTTGACGCGTTCAAATGACCCACCTTTGCCTGCTGAAGCAGACACGCTGAACGCCATGATATCGTCGTACCAGGCAGAATTGAAGGACATCGACACGGAAGAGTCGAACATATTAAAACTTTCTGCCGAGATGAGGGACAACATTGCCCTTCTTGATCAGAAGGTGGAGCTACTACGGGGGGAACGCATACGGATATCCGAGGCAATCAGTGAAAGACAGCGTCTTCTCAGTCCCATTCGGGGGCTCCCCGCGGAAATCCTTTCCCACATATTCCTCCAGACTATTGAATTTCCAATTGAAGCCACTCAGACGGGTGCTCGGCGCTTGTGGTGGAAGTTTCGAAGTGCCCACAACGCTCCTTGGTCGATTGCGGTGGTTTCTAGACGTTGGAGACAGGTGGCACTAGACTTTCCACAACTTTGGTCCTACGTGAACATCTTAATCAGGGACGAGACCTTCACAGAAGGTGCCTACGGATTCGCGCAACGGATTGGCGAGCACATGCTGCGCTCCGAAAAACACAAGTTATCAGTTTGCATTGCCAACGATCCGTATCGCGCAACCTCCGGGAAGCTACCATTGGCTTTGGCTACAATTATTTGCTCGATTGCAAACCGGATACGCGACCTCCATCTCTTCCTTCCATCTTCAAAATTTGCCGACCTACCATCTTTACAATTATCTTTGCCCCAACTCGAACGTCTCTCCCTTCTTTGTACAAACGGTGGGGACGACTTAGACATCACAGACCTAAAGATTTTCGACTTCTCCCCGAAACTCCATTACATACAAGTTATGGATGTACCTGTGGTCTCACCGTTTTTCGATCTCCCCTGGACTCAAATCACGCAATTCAGGAGTGAACATACACATTCAAAACTTGCCCAATCTAGCCCGACGTTCAATGAGGTGCTCGATTTTCTTTCGGTGGCCATCAACCTGGAAGAGTGTTTCATTGAGTGTGATAACAGGGCGGAAATCCTGACCCGGGATCCAGTTGCATGTCCAAAGCTTCACACCCTTACGATTTTGGGGATATACAACGACTCGCATTACGAACCTGTTTTTCCACTTCTGGAAAAGCTTACGCTTCCCTCCCTGACCGCCTTGGTGATCGGAAAAGTAGGGCACAAGGACCGTGAACCGCCAATGACGTTTACTGCCATCTGGGACATGATTTCCCAGTCAAAATGTAACCTCAGGGTGCTCCATTATGATCACGGCGGTATTCTAGCAGAAGATTTTATCAGCCTCCTTCGGGGAACTCCCACTCTGGAGGATCTCCGTCTAACCGGAGGCGCGCTCGACGCAGGTACCGTCACCGAACAAACTCTCACAGAGCTGACGGTAAAACTCGACGGAACGAGACCCCTCGTACCAAATCTTCACACTCTGTTCCTCGACGGCATCATAGCCTTTCCCATGAAAGTATTCGCCGAGATGGTAGAGTCACGATGGACCCTGGCTGACGTTGTGTCTCCGCCCTTTCGCCAACTACAGAACGTTAGCATCTGTACATCTGTCCGGGTGGATGAAATGGAGGAAGAAAACGAGAAGGTTTTGGCGGACGTTACGGCTCTTTCCGCGCTGGATGCTTATAAGGCGCAGGGCTTGGTGATGACAATGAAATGCCGGCAGATATAGCTCTTGGAGTAAGAACAGACGAAATGCATGTTCTGTTCTTATATACATCTCAAAGCGAATACATCTTTCGGCAGTTAAATTATCAAACGACGAAGAATACATCCGTGTGGGCCGACCTCAACCTATGGTCCGTTCAGTCCCTCGTAGCCCAGACAGCTGAAGGCAGCGTTGGATACAAATGTGTATTATTACCGTTGAAGGCCTCCGAAGTCTGCCAACCGACCTTAGTCTCTGTCGTTTGCTGATAAATTGTTCCTTCCTGCGGTTGAACGTCGGGTTGGAATGGCGCGCCATACACAAAACAAGGTAAGTGGTAAGAGTAGATTACGTTTGTGGTAAATGTGACATGGGAGCTAACTGCGATATCCATAGCTATGTTCGGTACAAAATCCCCGTGGGAATCGTAAGAATAAAATAAAATAATGAATCCTATGGGAACCAAACGGGAACTGATTGTCGGTGCCATGAGAAGCTCAAAATCCCACGCGTCGAACGCCGAACGTTAAGCCGGTAGAAGGGCATAGCGTCTGTGCTAGACTCGCTAGCCAGCCGACGTTCACAAGCTTACACCTCGTATTGCAAATTCCGTATACGGTTGTTTGTTTGGTATAGCTTGACATGTTTTGACGTGGGGGTGAGCTTGGATAGCGCAGCCACGTGGGCGAAACGCCGGCTGGTAAACGAACCTATTTCTGTGCCATATGCAGCCGTAATTGGACCCGTTTTAGTAGAGTCCGTGCCAACGAACGGAAGGAATCTTCCAAGGAATGGAAAGTATAAATTTTCCAAGAGGAATTTCGAGACCTAGCTATCGAATTTACTCGATACCTAATTACCACCGCCTCTTGGTCCTCTGCACCATTGTCATCTCCGTCGTTGAAAGAACATGCCATATAGTGATGGGTGAGCAGCAAGCGATACCATTGAAAATTCGTAAATATTGACTTTCATTACAGCTCATATTACTGTGATAGTGATGAAGATCCTCATTCCGGCGGTGCTCAGAAAGATATCCCACCTCGAGGGCACGCAAAAATCAGATTAAATCTTGCCCGTACATATGGCCGCACACAAATCTGGAACCCCACGAGTGGCGTTCGTGAATTAGTGCAGAATTGGTTTGACGGCATCCTCCAAAAGCACCAAGTCGAGGCAGACGATGTGGTAGTCGTGGAGAAGACTCGCAGCAAAAAATCAGAAATTTGCAACATCCCTCTTGCCTCCACGGATCCGCAACCCAAAAAGATTGTTTTCTTGGCCTCTATTCCTCTGCAGTCGAATGGAGGGAAACCTCCTTGTGTGGCTCAGGTCATCTACACAGATAACGGAAATCCATTGCGCAGGAAGCTTGAACTGATTAACTTTGACGTAGCCTTACTTCGAAAAAATCTTCTCATGGGGCAGACATCCAAGCAAGAAGATGCGAATGCTATCGGAGGACACGGAGAAGGGATGAAAGTAGGTAAGGGGGACTTTCTATTTCCTTCAATAAATGACAGCTGCCATGTGATACTCATTCAAACTTATAGGGATCCTGGCTTTGAAACGCAATAGCTATAATGTCGTCTACCACACCAACTCTGAACGGTGGGGGTTCAAGCATGAGTACGATGAAAATGTCGGGGAACATAGCCTCGTTGTTCGCTGCACAAATGCTCGTTCTACTAAGGACGGCTGTGTTCATCGTTGCGACAAAGACACCCACGTTCTTGTTGAAGGACTCTCGCTGGATGACATTAAATTCGGCCACTTCCTCTTTCTCTGCCCTCCTTCCGAATCCTCCATCCTTCGGGCTAAGAAATCCTATTGTCCCGGATATATATGCACTGGTGACGGTTTCCGTCGGAAGTTATTCATCAAGGGTATATTTGTGAAAGAGTATTCACAAGGCACTCGCAACCACATATACTATGGGTACAACATCACAGGGCACCTACCGTTGAATCGGGACCGAGATCTACCAGAGAGCAATCAGCTATCTGCGATGATTTCTTCAATATGGGCAGCCCTGCTTTACGACGAATACACGATAGTCTACGCCGGCCAGAGTCCCGTCCCTTCCCCGCCCGATTCGGCCTCCAACCGATACTTGGAACTCTTCGCAGAAGACGAAAAATGCATCGACATCGCAGACGTTGATTATTACTTCAGGCCCGAAGTATTTCGAGGGAAGGAGGTTGCCAGGCTTTTGCTGTTCACGTATCTCTTGCGACAACGCGGAGCGAACAGCGGGAGGAAAATATGGCTGTATGGAAAGAGTACAGACGATAGTGAAAAGCAATGTCGAATCATCCATACCCTGCAGCGTCTACCCATTGCTCCGCCGGACTCATTGTACAAGCTTTTCGACAAGCATAAGCTCATCAGGACAGCAGACGCTGAACGACAACGGTTGTTCCAGCTACGACCAGATACTACTGCTTTTGAATCACGCCTTGCATTTCCCCATCATGTACGGCATCTCCTCAACGTGATAAGAGCCTCTCATTCGTCTACCCAGCACCTTAACTATGTTTGGAAGGATGCCAAGGATATCAATTTGGACGTGTTCCTCACGGACAAGACGTTGTATCTAAATGACCGGAATCTTTCCATCGAGTATGTTCACAAGGCCGTCGGCAATGTATCTCCTTGTGTTGCCTATGATTCGAGGTCGGATGATGATGATGACATTTTCATATGCGATTGTTCTGTTATGGATCTCGTATCTCAGATCGCTGACAACACAATGACTAGGCTACCGCGTCATGAGATGCGTGCTGCCAACGCTCTAAATCGTAGTCTTGTTGCACTCTTCCCGCGGTCCTTGAAGATAAAGCCTCCCCCACGGCGTTTCGGCTATCCCGACAAGATGGAGTTGACTTGGACGTGTTTAGCCCACTCAGCTTTCACTGTTGTCATCAAGCCTGGGCGGCAGTCATTGAATAATGAATTGAAAGTTCCTATTGACCTTGATGAAGAGGAGGAAGCCCAGTGTGACGCGCCAGTAAACCATAGCGGTAAGTCTTACCAACCAATCGCATGCAGGGATGGCCTGCTGACCACAAAGATAGGCGATATTGTTTCCGACATCAACTATATAATCACGATAGACACGATAGCTCTACTATCCGACTATCACCCAGGACACGTCTATACCGTTCAGGTCTATGCAAACCGGTCCCATTTCCCTGTCGCCTACTCCCAGCCACTTCTATTTGAATGCCCACTCAATTGTGTGGATGAGTTGAGCGGAAAAATGCGAAGCGGTACCCTTTTCGTCTCGTTCACCACGGTTCGCGGTGCTTGTCGATATGAAATCATAACGATATTCCCCGACGAAGTGAGGAATACTGACTTGACTGATTGCACGGAGTGGTCCAAGAAGATTTCGGGTAAACCGCCGATCTGTGTTAAGGTTTCGGCTATCAGTGCAGACGGTGTGCGCAGTTACACAGCTATGACTGTGGATGTCATTGCTGAATCTGCTGCTACACGTTCCCAATCATCTGAAACTCCTTCCACGGTGGCAGCATCAACATCGAAAAATCAGGACCCTCCTAAAGGAAAATCTGCTCCCCAGAAACCTCGAGGACAGAATTCTAAAAAGGGTAAAAGGCAACGGAAGGGGAAGAAAACATCAAGCAGACCTATCCCTGAACCTAATTCCGATAGTGAAGAGTCGGAGGACGATGTAGAATACGAGTTCGCACAGAACGAGAGTGAAACCGACGATGATGACCCAAGCGATGATGACTGGACTGAACATGTCGTAGGCCGTTCTAAGCGGACTACCAAAGTTGAGGTGCGTTCATAATGACATCGCACCTGAGTTTTCAACTGATATATTAATAGACAACACTTAACCATGATCGGACGACAATTTGCGGTATCGAGGTCCATGTAAACGATGTTCTTGAAGTCGAACTAGGTACATCGAAATCTCAACAGAAATCTCAACACCGCTTCGCTCACTTCCTCATCTACGTGGAAACTATTTCCCAAGTACAGAAGAACAATTCGGACTTCAAATTCACTCTGGAGGGTCTGAAGTATCTGACTGTCCATGATTTTCTCGATCCTTGTTTGGGAAAAGACCCTCTAAAATACCGGCATATAGAGAGTCTCTCAGAAGAAAGTCGGGAGTTTCTACTTTTGCCAGATGATACAGACTATGTCACTTCCGTTGTCTCTGTCGCAGATATCACGAAGATCATAGCCCATCATGGGAAACTTCCAGAGGCCCCTCATTGGGTCGGCGGAACGCCAGCAGGTTTCCGATGCGGATGGGCCCTTCAGGTGAACAATCACGTTCGCGAGCACCTTTGTCCTCTGGATCTATTGAAGGGAATAAACCGACCTGTACTTCACGAAAAGCCTGTGTGTCCTACTACATTGGCAGCTGGTGACTTCTTCTGTGGCGCGGGTGGGTTTTCCGAAGGGTTTAAAATGGCAAATTTTAATGTAGCTGTTGGAGTCGACAGGAATCTTCATGCACTCAATACGTGGAAGGTGCATAGAATTTTTCTACGGTGAATGTCGTTACTCATTGCGCAACCAATGTGCCAGATCAATCACCCACAGGCTGAGGCGCATTTTGCAACCGTGGACACCTTTCTCTCCGAACTAGAAGATAACAATATAACGTGTCCTAATCTCACAGTGGCCTTGATTTCACCCCCTTGCCAGGGGTTTTCTGCAGCCAATTCCGGTGGCAAAGATGACAATATCAATCGTAAAGCGCTATCGATTTCAACACGCGTCTTGACGACCACCAATACTTATTACGGATTAATTGAGAATGTCACTGGGTATGTATGATCCACAGACTAACCTGATGAAACATCAATTGACGGTGCTTGATCAGGCTTTCTTTCCCCCTGCATCTGCACCATCTGCACGAGGTCATGATCGATTGCATGAAGGCAGGATATCAAAGTCGCTGGGCAATCCTTAACGCAAAGGAGTATGGCGTTCCTACGATTCGCAGACGGCTATTTCTGGTCGTTGCTAAACTAGGACTTACCATGCCCGCTTTTCCCAAGCCTTCTGTAGCTGAAACGGAGGTAGTAACTCTATGTGATGCGATAGAGGACCTCGATATTTCTAACCCCCGAGAAGACGCCAATTCGGGGAATCCCATTTTTATGCGGCCTCGAGAGAGTCTAGAGATGCTTACCCCTTATGCGGTGTCTATGAATGCTTCTGACAGGATAGAACATCACGCTATGTCGGCTGCGTCTGTAGAAGGCTGGCCTGTTGCAAAGTGGGACGAGCCAGCATGTACAATTCGCACCTCATGTAACAATCGTTGGGCATGCGTACACCCAGGTAACTTCTGAATCACTTCTGAATCGGGAACTGACCTAAATCATTTAAACAAGGGGGAGAAAGACTGTTGTCTCCGCGTGAATGTGCAAGGATAATGTCCTTCCCTGGTACGTCTTTTGACGCCCTCATTAGCACAGCAGAGTCAGACTGACATGCGGCCCAAGATACATACTTTATATCTGGCTCAGTGACGGATCAATACAGACAGATTGGTAACGCTGTATGTGTTCTCTGTCATATGATTTATCGTTCTCATCGAGCTTGCAGGTTGCACCGAAAATGGCGCAAGCTCTTGGCGAGACTTTCATGGAGGCCATTCTGACGGATTTTCCTTCCCTTCGTACTGTTGGAAGATCTGAAGACGGTCGGGAGGCCAACAACAATTCCTCAATTCTGGGCAAACACGTTCGTGAAAACGAGAACCTTGACAACGACATGAGCCATAAAAAGTGCCGCATGGGATAGTTGTGATACTATATGACTGTCTGGCAATTGTTAGCTACTAGCGTGTACGGTGTCATTAATGCACAGTTATTTAAAGTATCAACGCACACATCGTTTCTCCGTGGTTCGTCAAGGTCAAAATCGTCCGGGAAATTAACCTATACGTGACTCTACCAACCTGCTATTTGTGCAAATTTCTTCCGTGCCTCAAGCATGTCTTGAACGACTTTTTGAGACACCGCAAAGGTGGAGCGGTGAAATTTGATGGTATTAAGGCGGGGGAAGTAGTTGACGTCATCCGCGGGAGTGAGCTTCTTTATTACATCTGCCCCGATATTTTGCACATCTAACGAGAGCTGCGTGACATCCGAGACCTGAGACAAGATATCGAGGAAACGGGATTTGTTTGCCGGGACCACGAGGTCGTACTTTGGATAATCCAAGGACATGGCGTCAAGCTGGCGGTATGGGTAAGACAGCGATGTGGGCAAATCGAGGAGCATGGACCCTCCGTCGGTTTCTGCCGCTCCAAATGATACCATCTTCAGAGAGGGAAGGTCCAGCATGTCAAATACCCCCGCCACCGTATTTACCATGTTCGCCGATCCCCTTCTCCTCAAGGACAAATACTGGACTTTGGGTAGAGTGATGCGGCGCGATACGTCTAACTTCCGCGGGCCCGAGGGGAAAATTAGTCGGAGCGATACGAGATTTTTGAGTTCTTTGAAATTACGGAAAATGCCATCAGAGTCGATTCGGGCGAACAGATACGTGAGTTGCGACCAGCCAAGATGAAGATTGTGGTGATAAAAATGTCCGTTTTCATAGAGTTTCAGCTGTCGAAGGTTTGAGGCCATCTGGAATGTTTCGATGTCCTGAGTCTGTATAGGAAAGATGCTAGCATCGATGTGCACCTCTTCAAGAGATTCTAAAAATGCTTTGCATCGACCAAGCTCGTGGATAGATGAGACTGGGGTGCGTATGTGCAAGTGTCTCCATTGCGACATGCTTGAGAGGACGATGGGAAAGGTACTGTGCAAGTTGATATCAGACATACTCTCGATTCTGATTGATAGCGGAGACCTGCGAGCCCGCTGGAGATGCAACGCAAGCTGGAGGGCCACATTCGCAGGGCGATCCCTCTGCCTGAAATAGACGTTGAAATCGAGAGAAATACAACTCCACAGTAACGGCATGGACAAGGCTACGCTTCTCCAGTTTCGGCAAACTTGTGCCAACACCCATGGCCCACTCCTTGCGTCGAGAGAGTCGTAGAAAGCAAGCCGCCTCCCCGCCTCGGCCATCTCATCCCAAGTCGGCGTATTGTAGATAAATATTTCGCAAAGGATGTCGTCCGGTAAGGCACGCATAGGATGAAGTACAGCTTTGGCATGTCGAAGATCTACTGCAGCCTGGGCCCGTTCTTCCATAAGAGCGTGTAGTAGCTGCTGTGTCTGCATGATTCTTTCGTCCAAATCTGATATGACAAGGGGGAGATCTTCCTTCGCCTTGCGGAAGGATGTTTTCTCTGCTTCGAGCAGGGGTGCGTTGGTGCTGAGAAGTGCCTTAAGACGCGGATGTGGCGGTTCGCGTTTATTCTGGGGGTAAGAGGATATGAAGCCACATTTGAGGCATGTCGGTTTCGGCGGTGCAGACGGTGCGCTGGTTTTTCTGGATTTCTTCGCCATCGTATAACAATCTAGGAAATGGGTGCACTCGTCAGATAACGTTGAAGCCGCCACATTGAAGACCCAACCTGAATGATTCTGCGCTTCAAGTCAATAAGGATAAGCGAATGGCAGTTGGGGCAAGGGGACAATGTCTACGAGTGGCAATGAACAACCGGGCCGTTAATGATACTAGCAATTTGAACACGTACCAAGGTGTAGAGAACTAGCTGTAGAACTTGACTTAGGATGAGAGTTCGGAGAAGCAGAAGGAGGAAGGGGGAAAGCAACCAGTCCTGTAGATATACGGTTGTCAAGGTGGTGTTTCAGGAATAAGGAACCGTAAATGGCGCTGTCGACTGAAGTTAAACTTGACAAAAGAGTAGAACAATAGCCGTTTGACTAATCCACGATCTTGTGGTCGATTTTCCTGCCGGCCAAAGTCCGACTCAGCGCATACAATAATTAATTACCCCCAGCACAAGGTAGTCCCTATTATTATATATTCGCGGTCAGATTTAATGTGTGCATCTCCTGTCTCTAAGCAGGAGCCTGGACATCATATCAGATTTAAGTACTCGGACCATAATGTAGGTCTTACTTGGAGCTCCGGTACAAACGGTCGAGACGATGCATGGGTGATTCCAGAGTTGTGAGTCACATCTTCACGATACTAAGCTTCTGAACAAGGACCGACTCGAGATTGGGGACCCGGTGCATGAGCATCAAGGCTTCCAATACTCTCGTACTCTTGCATCTGAATATTGAGTCCTCGTCTGTTGTGAAATATGCGTATTTATTTGGGTGACCACCAACCGACACTGCATCGGAAAACGGGTTCATGAAAAGCAAGACTCTAGTCGTGAGACGTTTGCGACCAAACTGACCCGAAACAGACGACGAAGCGAGAATTGATGTCACGTCGTATCGAAATGAATCGCCAGGTATCGCAGCACATTTTGACTTGTAAACTCCATGCTACCGACGAGTCGAAGAGTTTAGAGTTTAGATAACCGGACAAGGTCCCAAAAAGGAACGCCGGGGTTCTGTGCCGCCACCAAAGTGTCACAGACTACAACTCTCCATGCCGCTGTGATATCCTCAGCTGCCAACCGAGAACGTCTCACGGATTTAAAGTGTTGCAGGGACCAGTACCAATCCAACATAATCAAAGGTAAACTTGGAGTGCATTAGAATGTAGGAAGCAAACAGCCAAGCCGGTGCACAATTGCATCAGGTGGCTTATATAATACATGCGATCACAGCCGAATCTCCACCCGTCAACGAATAAAAAACAACGCAACAGTCAGCGAGAAGATAGACACGGCAGCTCGTTAGGGGGACCCCGTAGCGTTCAATCTGGGGTAGACCCCGGGAGGGAAAGAGGACAGTACGAAGTGGAGCAGGTATCCAGGAAGAAATAGAAAATATCCAGGGAGAAATAGAAAGTATCCGAGAAGAAATAGAAAGTATCCGAGAAGAAATAGAAAGTAACCAGGAAGAAATAGAAAGTATCCAAGAAGAAATAGGCTCATCCTCTACTGCTACTCGACAGAAGCGGCATAGACGCCAATCACGGGGAAATGTATGGGCGATATCGCTCAGACCACCGCAAGACTTCCACTGCGAAGAGGAGGGCTATACCCAGGGACGGCTTCCGCGGGGATGTAATCAAGACGGACTTGGCAAGCTAGAGGAGAGTGCTTGAGAGGCAAGAAGGCGACACGGACGAACCGTCAGGAATCTTCGACCCATCCACAAAGAACTTCGCGGCTGTAGAGAGCATGATTGACGATGCGTGCCGCCATCCATACCTCGACGAGATTCGTGACCCTCGAGAATTCAAGAAGGAGATGAGAGCATATCGGCATGAAAGAGTGGGAAGAAGCAACCCTGTCCGTTCGGCCATATCCAGATGACTTTGGCCCTCCTTCTAAGGGATATGTTGCCAGTTCTCACCTGCAACAGCCGAACACGATGGAGCCACCCGATATGTAGAACTTTCTTCCCTCCAAACTCGTCCTCCGTGCCGTCCTCACGGCCCGTCACTTCAAATATGAACGCGCTCCCTTGAGGCAGAGGGGAGGATAGGATAGGTCTGAGTAAGACGGCACTTCCTACGCGTAGAGAAATCTGCATCTCGCTCGCCGGAACGTCTTGGCACCCGGCTTGGAATACATTCTACCCGGTGTAAACTATTGTCGTTCCAAGATTGAGCTTGAGGGTAAACAAGGAGACTGGAGTTGCTTCCACGTAAGCTCTGAGAGTTGGAGCACCGGAAAGCGCATGGAGGGAAAATCGCGGTGGTGGTGGTAGAAAGGAAGAAAAAGATTACGAGATATCAGACACGAGATTTCAGCCGGAGCGTTCCGGAAGGGACCTGGAATATCTTTAGTCCGCCCTCTTCTTCTCAGAACACGTCGCCGATCGATCCTGAATTAATTCTTCCGCTTGACTAGCATCATCCATGGCGGCGCTGGCTCAAGCTCAAGCATTTGCGTATGCATTGCGTCCCTTCGCCGATGCTCTCACCTTCCTGACGACTACTCATGTTCATCCTACGTTGTTCCCTTATCCGTGGGCTTCCACTCTCCATGCTACACGGGTTTCCATGGCTTATCAGAACAATATGAGAAAATCAGGAAGCAATCTTTCCTGGGGAACCTACGTTGCGGGATACCTTATAATGGTGAGGGCCCAGAGATGTTACCTTTGTAAATACATCGACTGACTAACTTCTTTCCTAGTGTTGGGGAGGAATGGTTATTTCGCACACCCTGCTGTCTCTTCCGCCGCCAATTCTATTCTCCATTGATCCGTACATAAACTACATCGTTCCGCACCTTATTGTTACCCTGCTCTTCACCATTTTCCCCGACATCCTCACTAGTCCAAACCTTGATCTCGTGTTATTTCCCCTTGACGGTCTCCTTCGGGCTAACGCCGTAACAAGTGCCCTTGCTATGATCTCATCCAACCCTGCTATAGACGCCAAGCTGACTTCATCGGCACTATTCCACATCATCATTGGTGCGGTCGTGTCTTGTGGAGGAGGCGTATCAGCCGCTACTCTCAAGACATGGACTTCAGAATGGAGTTTTGGGACCCCCGTGTTTTTACGAAGCGGTGTAGGGTTTTGGGGATCGTTGGACGTCTGGGCCGGCTCTCTCGTGGCCATCGTGTATAGCACGATGACAATCCATCCGGCTTTTGATGAGGTCGTGCCATTCGAAGTGAGGCCGGCTTTCGCGCTGAGCTCACTGGGGGCCAAGGCTGTTAGCAGCTACATCTACACGATTCTCTTTGGGCTGCGAGTGTGGAACGCTAGATTGACGTCGGCGGCAGTGGCAAAAAAGGGGAAGGGAAAGACCAAGACTCAGTAGAACGAAATTAAGCCACCCCTCGAAAGCAGTCACCAATTATTGTGTACGATAAGAGGTATATAGATGAAGATACGTTGTTGATTGTGCACTCTTGTCTTCGTAAGGTGGCTGCCGTTGTTAATCTCCAACCCGCGAAAACTTTCCCTGTTGAACCCAGGTTGGTTAATTACCGTCATGATAGTGTAAGTAGATAGATGCAAATGGATATTAAATAAGTATGCAGTTCCAACATTCATATTCAGTCATCGAGATCAACCATCATGGCATCCCCAGCGCTAGCATTCCCAGCTCTCTCCGTGGTGAAAGGCAGCTCTTTCTCTCCGACCGGCACCGTAACATTAGAGCGTACCCTCAGTCCGGGTCGCGGCGCCAAATTGAAATTCCTTTTCGATGACTGCATAGCTGCTAACACCTCGAGCTAGTGAGAAACGTCAGCAACATTGAAGAAATGTTATATAAGAGTGAACGGACCTTCTGCCTCAGATGAGAATCGTCCCGCGATTGACCCGTTCTCGCTGCCGGATTGAAGCCCAGCTGCTTGACCATCTCTGCACTATAATGGCTTTTCGAGGTACTTTCCTTCGTACTCGGTTCTGTCTTGGGACTCTCTTCGTTGTCTCTTCGTTTCCTTTTCTTCCCATCATCCTTTCCTTTCTTATCCCCCTTCTGAGCAAACTCCCTAGCTGCAATCACCGCCTTCATCCCCTCCTTGTCTCGGTCTAAAAGGGTTTTGAGAGCCTTATCTGCATCCTTAGCACGCAATCGCTGAGCTTTCGCTTGTCCTTCTCGGCCGATATTTTCCGAAACCTCTAATGAACTCGGACCTGAGCCCTTTACGACGTGTCCTGACACTACGTAGGTCGCTGATCCCTCTGCATCTTCCGGCTTCAGACCCCATTGCCGCGCAGGATCGTAGGCGGGTTTTCGTTTCTTGATTGCGGTGTTCGACATGCCAGAAGTCCTGGCAAACAATAAGAGCGAATCATTTTTCAAAGGTTACTCTACTTACGAAGCGGAGAATTCAGGACGCGCAGCGCGACGACGTTCGACAGCATTCTGAACATGCCATTCACATACATCGCTCACACGTTTGTCGCACCACGAACCGCATACTGACCCGTCGCGCTTGAGAACTGTGCACATTCCCAAGTCTCTTGCTCGGCCTATCGCAGTGATTGTGCCAGCGGATTCCGGCGTCAGTGCGAGGATGTTGTTTGTGGGATGGGGAGTACTGGTTGCATGCTACGAACGATCAGACAGACCACGATGCGAAGAAAGCATGAATACCTGAAATGGCTTCAGGATTTTGGGATTCATCAACGCAATGACATCGCCCTCTTTCAACTTGGACATTGATTCGAAGGCACCTCGGCTGCCGCCCTTGTAAATCTTCCCCTTCGAACCATTTTCTCGCGTTTCTACGTCAAAACCGTCCGACTCGAACAGCAACAATGACAGAAACGCATCCCCACGTATGACTGCTTTACCGCCAGTTGCAGAAGATGCTGAGCGTGACCTCGAACCAAAGTCGACGAGTTTCATGTTGACATACTTCTTCCCTGATGGTTTGGGCGGTTGTTCCTTCTGCTTCCCTTTCCCTTTCGCGTCCGTTTTCCTGCCTTCATCATCCGCGTCGATGGTCACAGGTGCTTTACTGAACTTGATAGGACCCCGTTCGGCGACGACTGCAATAGTAACCCAATCGCCGCACACAGGAACATCATAACCTCGTTTGTCGGGAAGAAGTCGGACACATGAGTAGAGTCGGGACGGGGAGATGTAGACACGTCCTGCCAAGTGATCTTGTAGGTGCTCATGGGGAAGGACACGAGAGCTAGAATAATAAGTGAGAATGAGGACGTCAATTCACGGCAGAGCACATACGAAAGCCGTATACCCGAATTTGGCTCCAGCTGCTCGAAATTGGGGTCATCGAATGGTGGCTTGTGGTCGTAAGGGCCCGGTTCAAAATCTTCGATGAGAGCCAGCCTTTCGTCACGGTGCGTTCCAGCTGCTGGTTTCACCTCAGCAGGCTTGTCGGTGAATGCAGCTGATCGCGAGGGTTCGACCTCTCCGTCATCGCCGTCGTCGTCGAGGTACTTGTTTTGTGCCAATTTAGTCAGAACAGCTGAGGGCGCAGGCTTCGGAGGCAAAGGTGTCGGGACTTTGGAAGATGAAGGTATTGGTACTTTGGCTGCTGGACGTGGTTGACGTGGTGCAACTGAGTCGGTGCCAGTTTCAGAGATCCTTTGTTTCTTTTCTAACATAGATAGGTTCAGGTAACGCCCACAAGATAAGCAGCCTACTCACTTGGAGATGGCGTTGGTGGCGCCAACATATGCCCTAGTTGCCGTTTAGTGCTCTTCTTTGGCGAGATTGGGACATCGGACTGGAGCTGAGCTTGGAGTCGGGCGATTTCCCTGCGGATATCGTCTTGTGTCTGTTGGGATTCTTCTGTCTGAGCGAGTGACTTCATCGGAGACCGTCGCGACAATGAACGTTGAGCAAGTCAGTGGTCGTCGTCACCGTCGTGGTCAACAATCATTGAATCAAGACGCGCGAAGTTGCCCACGTGAGTGTGACTTTCATTCACGTGATTGTGACAGATTGCGAACGGATATAAATTTTAATTTCATTTTTTGAGGAGGAGGAGGAGGGGGTTTTTATTCTGATCGATGTCCCTAAGAAGGAAACGGACTAGAGTCCGTACTACATGTGCACCAACTACACTATGCTACGGTACCGAACGTATATCTAGCCTCACTGATACGGACATGCCCCCGCAAGGTACAGCTTCATAGCCCTAGCATAGACAACGTGAATATTCTAATAGAAATTATATTACACACCGACAGAACCGCAATCTTAGGTGGTGCCAGGGTGCAAGTACATTGGCGTTTTCTCCACCACCTGGCACGCATCGAACACAAATCTGGCCAGGCGTGGGACCAAATCCGGGTAGGAGAGTAGAGAGTGGAAAAGAGAAATGAGTGATGAATTGGCGTGGCACAAGGCGGGGAAACCTTTCCACACATCCCTAAGAAAAGCAACCCGCAGCTGATCTAGATCGCCATTTGTGCATACAAAAAGCACATGCATCTCGTCCTCGACATCGTCGCGACACAGTCGACACAAGCGAAACGCCCTGGGTACGTGTATACGCTCCTTCAATTTGTAACATACACTTGCGTCGTTGCGCGCGTTCTCCACCCCTCTTCGACATCGAAGCAATGAACAACAGCCTGACGTCCATCAATAGACAGACTCTACGTGCTGAACCAAGTAGGCGCGTCGAGCCTTGACCTGCGAGCGAGCTGAGCAAACAACGCCATATTCTACGCAAAGGAATTATGCTGTTCGAGGTAGTGGCTGTCTAAATATCAGTTTTTCTGATATTCATCGGTTTCGACAGGGAGAATAGACGTTTAGTACAACGATGGTATCAAAAAGCTGGCCGGCGCTCGTGTTGAGGATTCAGTCAACCCCTCTTAGGGATGCCCACTGTTAAACTTACGTGGATGCATGACAGTAACGGGCCAATCGTACCCGTACCGTAACAACCTCGTTGAAGACACTTGACAGTAAGGTACCGGCTAGACTGGTGATCGCTTCTCTAATCACCGGCATTGCTGTATCAAAGACTTACATTGCGCACAGTGCTGTTTTCTGTTATTGAATATGACTTAATTCAAAGCCTGTAATTGAACGTATTCGTAATAGTCGCCCATTCGATTAATGAGCTGGTCGTGCGTTCCAGATTCACTGACACGCCCGTCCTTGATGAAATATCTATCCAAGAGGTCATTAGATATATACACGAGCCTCAGGAAAATATCTTCTGCACTCACATACGGTCGGCATTCTGAATTGTTGATAATCGATGTGCGATGGCGATTGTCGTTCTGCCTTTTGCCGCTTGATCCAGGGCGGTCTGTACAGCCTTCTCAGAATTGGAATCCAGAGCTGAAGTAGCTTCGTCTAGGAGGAGGACTTTAGGGTTACGAAGCAAAGCACGGGCGATCGCGATACGTTCTGAATGCATAAATGGTCAGCTAGTTGCACTTTGTGCAGGCATGGTACCCACGCTTTTGGCCACCCGAAAGCTGGGATCCTTTTGCGCCAACTTCTGTCTCAAACCCACTACGATCGTAAATGAACACTCTAATTCTACATGAATCAGCGGAGCCAACTCACTTAGGCAGTCCGTTGATGAAGTCCAAAATGTTCGCGTCCCGACAGGCAGCCTCGATTTCTTCTTGCATGACCTGGTCTTGTGGTTTGATAGCACCAAGAAGGATATTGAAGCGTATCGTCCCCGCATAAAGAGCTGGCTCCTGAGAAACCAAAGCAATCTGTTTACGGTACTCCTGTACGTTGTACTCTTCGATCGGTATGCCATCCATCTAGAGAGCTGAGTAAGTACTGGTTGAAATGCAGGCATGGACTAACAGAGATCCGGCCTGCCAGCGGCTCGTAAAATCGTTCAATCAATTGAATGCTAAAGCGTATTAATTGATCATGGATTCCACAAGCAAGACGGACCAGACATACACAGTACTCTTTCCGCTTCCGGAGGCACCCACAAGTGCAATATATGTGCCTGGCTCCACTTGAAGCGAGAGCTCCCGCAAAACACGAATACCAGGCCGAGTAGGATAACAGAATTGGACATTTTCTAAACAGATGTGTCCTTGGGCTTTCGCGACACCGACCTTCTTGCCTTCAATCGATTCAGAATCAATCTCCGGAACAGAGTCAAGCAGTCGAATGATATCACTGCCTGCGTTCTTCGCCAAGGAAACATCAGGTACCAAGGTGAAGACCATTCCTACTTGAATAGCACTGAACATAGTGGACTGATTAATGTATCAGCAAAACAAGGCAGCCGCAAAATAGAGAAGCACCGCACAATGAGACCGACGAAGAACTGGAAAGTTGAAAATTCCTGTCTTGACACTAGGAATGCTCCATACCAGAAGAAAAGAGCAATGCAGAAGAAAACCGTGGACTCCGAGAATGCATATAACATGTTACTCCAGATAGCAGTCCTGTTAGACAGGCGGAGTGGTTCTTCCAGGCTCGAAGCATATTGATTGCAACAATCGTCTTCCAGTGTAAGAGATGCAACAGTACGAATGGCACCGGCAGATTCGCAGGCGACTTGTGCAGAGGCTTCACGGGCTTTCTTAATTTTTTGGTCTTTCAGAACAATAACACGCTATGGAGCCAGTTATCAGTGGCAAAGGTTTTCCATGTAAACAGGCTTACGAAGCGAATGTATCCCGTAGACACGAGAAGAGGCGTAACCGCTGCAATGTGATCGGTATCCATTCGTAAGGAAATCCATTGGACATACCAAGACCAACAAGACCGACTTTCCAAACGAAGACTAACCCGAGAACGGTGCCCCCAACGAGAGTAGAGATGCTCTGCACGATTCTGAGAGAAAATTAGCTAATTATACTTAATCCGAGAAAGATGCTGACGTTGCGAGGGTAACACCAGCCACACCAAACACTTTTTGAGGGTTTTCACTAAGGTTCGATACCAAACCACCAGTCTATGAAGAAAGTCATGACGGAGGTCTGGGCACATTATGTGAGCAACTTACGCTGTGCTCGTCCTTATCGAAGTATTCAACTGCTCAGATTGTGAGGCAGTAACATAAACATAGTAACTGACCAAACCTACTGTCTTGTCTCAGAATAGCCTTGAAACTCAGAGACTTCAGTTTCGACATCAACGCTGTAGCAGAAGATGAATAGAAGTAATTCTGCATGCCCATACATAAGGCAGCGATGATGGCGATGATGAAGAACCTAGATTTGAAGTCAACGATATGCACTAGAGGAGTATGATTTACGCTGACCAAAGGGCGTTTCTGTCGCCAGAATGTCTGAGTTCCGAGCCTGAAAGCGAAAAGCCATTGATAGCCTTGGCTAAAGCATAGCATCAGCAAAGGTGGTTCATGAAGGCTGAGGAAATACCATGAACCATAGACAATACCGTAGGCTGGAAACACCATCCCACTCATACTACAAAAGATCGTGCCGAAAAAGTACTTCTTCCATTGTGACCTATTGATTTTACCCATTCGCTTGAAAAGATAATACATGCCATGTTCAGGCTCCTTGCCGCCGTCCCGGTCCCTCTTCTTCTGCTCCGAGATCTGGCTGGTAAGTGACTGGTCGGTATGTCGCCTACGGAGGGTAACCTCCTCGCGCGCAACCTGTTCCATAGCCTTGGATGTATCATATTCGTCCTCGGTGTCCTCATCTGCAATGACAGTGGCTACTCTGTCACTTTCTCGAAGCTTCTGAGCTTGGACGAGGCGTGCGTAGGCTCCTCCCTCTCTTTGAAGCAGTTCCTGGTGGGTCCCATGTTCGACGACCAATCCATCTCCCATGACATATATGACATCGGCATCTTTGATTGTTGAGAGACGGTGAGCAATAGTGATAGTTGTACGTCCTAAAAACAATAAATCATTTTCAGTTAAGGCATAGACGGAACTATTTCTGACTTACCAGCTGCAGCCTTGTCCAGGGCGTCCTGCACGATTCCTTCACTTCGAGTGTCCAAAGCACTAGTTGCCTCGTCGAGAAGAAGGATGCGAGGGTCCGACACGATAGCTCTGGCAATAGCAACACGTTGCTTCTGACCACCACTAAGTAGGAATCCTCGCTCGCCAACCACGGTATCATAGCCCAGAGGTAGATTAGTTATGAAGCCATCAGCGTTAGCCTTGATACATGCTTCCTTGATCAACGCAAACTTCTCCTCCTCGGAGGCGCTTTCATATTTAGTTCCAAAGAGTCCGTACGCGACGTTGCTTTTGATCGTGGTGGAGAATAGTGTTGGCTCTTGTGATACCAGTCCGATCTGTGAACGGAGCCATCTGAGATTAAGAGATTTCAAATCCCGTCCGTCCAATTTCACAAGACCAGATGAAGGATCATAGAATCGTTCTATCAGAGAAATCACTGTCGACTTGCCAGATCCGGAAGCACCGACGAGAGCAGTGGTTTTACCGGCTCGGAAGGTGAGGTTGATCCCTTTCATGACTGGGACGTCGGGGCGTGAAGGATAATTGAAGTGAACATCCCTGAGTACGACTTCACCGATTACGGTTTCTGGCTTTTCACCGCTAGGATCTGCAGAATCGATGTCTGGCACACGGTCGATTGTAGCATAAAGTTTAGCGGCGGCGCCAAGTCCGCGAGAGATGGCTAGAGAATATTAATGTATATACAGTCAAAAAGGCATGATGCATACCTTGCATTTCGGATCCTAACAATATTAATGAGAAAGAACCAATTAGGATTGCCATGAAGACGTTGATGACAATACCGGGGTCAGCTATGGGCAAAAACCTTAATACTTGTAGTCATTTTGAGTTTTCAATGTTGCGGACGCACCATCCCCTCGCAAAATGAGGGTCGTACCGAATGAAAAGGCTAATAGAGAGGTAAGCAGAGAAGACAACGATGAGTCCTATTTTCGTACGCACCCAAAGCATAGGTTGAATAGATGCAGAAAAAGGCGATAGCGAGACTTCCGCCCGTCCATATCGCGGATTTGACATCGACCACCTTTGACTTCTGGACATGCTGATCGTACAAGCTCGATAGAATTTGCTGCGCGCCAAAGGCATGTGCAGTTCGAACAGTAGAGATGACCTCTTCAGCAATACTGCCAGCATCTGCGGTGTACTTTAGAGAAAGTCTGGCGGAAAGTCAAGTCACCGGGAGAACCATGCATCATTGGACGTACTGTGTGTATTTGGATATGGCCTTGCTCATAACCGCTCCCGTGATAGTCAAACAGGGCAACAAAGACGTCAAAGCAAGAGCCAGACGCCAACTTCGAACATAGGCTAATATAAAACCAGTAACGAAGCCAGACAAGCAGGACACCGCTTTGGCAACCTTCTCGGACATTCCCTCCTGCACCAGATCTGGCAAAGAGCTCACTAAATATATAAAGAGAAAGGGAGTGAATAGAAGCTCACGGGTGTCGGTCTGAATCCGAGTAGCGACCTCTCCCGCTCCGACTTCGTCAAAAAAGGGGATGTCCTGGCGTAAAACCGCTCGCAAATAATATTCCCGAATACGCTTTGCATTGACCTCTGCAGTATAAATCCATACATACATATAGAAATAGGTGCAGACGAACATGCCGATACCTTAAAACCGCGATGAACCAAAGAAACCTATGTTGCTGAGAACACATACCTATAGCGATCAGATAAAGCGCGTCCTTGGATGCTACATGGCGAAACGATGCCGCAACAGCTGGTAAATCGTTTATAGCCTGTTGATCGCCCTGGCCGGCATTGTTAACGAGAGACTGGAATACGACGAATTCATTGCTGAGGTTCCCAAAGAGCAGTGACATCAACGGCTATCGAGGAGGGAAAGTTATGAATTAAAGAGTATGAATGCGAACACAAGACACACTTGAGCTGCTCCAGCTGCTGCTGCTGCAACCAAAGCAATTCCGTCACTGATAAGTTCAAATTTCGTGGAGAACCTGCCAGAGTTTCAGCTGTAGTGCAGTAAAACGCTACAAACATAGGCACCTGAAAAGCTTCGTGAAGGACACAGAAGGTGCCTCCGGCTCCGAAGGTGGGGCGATGACGACGTCTGAGCCTTTCTCGTCAGTGTCGATAGATTCGGTCAGTTTCCAACGACTGAACCAGCCCTCTTTCTTTGGGTTTGGGCCTGGGTCAGTGATATCAGTAAACTTTTCTTGGACAGTGTTGAGTTCCGAATCGGACATCTTGGCGAACAGTGGAGGCTGATTTTACAGCGGGCTTGAAGGCCCTTTATAGGATGAAAAAGCTGTAAATAAACGAAGGTGTACGTGATGTGATCGGCAGCGAATAGTCACTGGAGTCATTCTGACTCGAGCATTTTGATAGGGCAATCACCGCGGCCGGGGCGGCGACCAATATTTTCAGGCAAGCACGGGAGTACTATACGGGCCGTCACTCTGGAGCTTTCGTGCCCTGCCGTTCGTGGGTATCGATTTGTGACTGACGGCCTCGCGGTCCTGTCGCCACTGACGTACAGGTATAGAGATAGATAGATAGATAACCGGACAAGGTCCCAAAAAGGAACGCCGGGATTCTGTGCCGCCACTAAACGTGTCACAGACCACAACACTCCATGCCGCTGTGATACCCTCAGTTGCCAGCCAAGGACGTCTCACGGGTTTAAAGTGTTATAGGGACAAGTGAAAAAAAAATACAAAGAACCAGCGACGCATTCCGAAGTAACACGTCATAAGTGGATGTGGTCATGTAAGGTGAGACACTGAAACATACAGCCATACGCACGGACCACGAGCCACATAGAGGACCGAAAAACTGGCAGGGCGGGAACGACCGAAACCAAACGCAAGCACCAAGGACGCGCAATGTTGCAGCACACAATTTCGGAGAACACCGGGGCAGCAGGAACGGCAGGGCCTATGGAACGGAACCAACAAAACGCAAACACCAAGTCAAGCACGCCGTTTGCAGCACACCGCCATCCAAGAAAAAGTGCTGCAGAGCAGCAGAACCTGGGCCCATGGAAACAACAAAGCGCAGGCACCGAACAAGTGCAACAGTGCCGCACACCATTTCGAGAAACAGTGCGGCATCAGCAGCGGAGCTCGGGCCCATGAAACAACAACCGAACACCCAAGAGCACAAGAAAGGGAAAGAGGAGCCCGAAGAACGGTGACTCGTGAGGATGATGGTAGATATTTTGTGTCCTGTTTGTACTGGGACACAAAGCCCGTCCGAGCTTGAGGGCGAGAAACTATACAATGTCTGTTCTGTTTGTCAGTACTTAATATTCAGAGTCAGCGTGCCTTCGGGTCCAGAGTCGCCCTTTTTGTGATTGCTGTGCTTTGTAAGGTGATGCATAGAGGAAGAAGAACTTCAACACAACACACAACGCGTCGCAGTCGGCGCTCCTCGGTTAGAACAGGCCTATAATTTGTCCGGACGCTTCGGAGTTTGAAGTTGAAAGACCGCAGAGAGTAAACCAATGCCGAGTCCACCCTCCTCACAACGTGGACGACGACGCATGAATTTTGACAATCCAGTCTTTTATCATACACCCCTTTTATATTTATTCACCTCAATGTTGTTTGTCTAGCCTGTGTCTCTAGCCGTTTGCATCCCTTACCGAAATTCTCGCGAAGCCCCGATAACAAGACTCTTTAGGGAACTTGATTTCTCTATCACCCGGAGGCATACAACGTTCGTGTCTGGGTACAATGATGCCAGATCGATATATAGTATCGATGAGTACTTGGAAGCAATCTCCGAGTTCATGACTACAGCAGCGCCTTCGGTATATGTTCTCCACGCCGTACGAATTGAGTTCGACGACACGGCCCCCGGTTTACTTGCAGGCAGCTAGCTACCCATAGGTCTATGGGGCGCTCTTATTGCAAGTCATCTTTTCACTTCCTGCCTTGGATATATTGCAGCTGGCAGCTCCGTGGTTCTCCAACGACGAAGTTTTCCCCCACTTACTTTGCGCCACGCCAATCTGCGGCGTTATGTCCATCAAACGAATGGGAATCAGATCGGACCAAGGTCTTCCCCCTTGACCTTATTCCTTGAACGTCGCTCTACATGGAATTCTTGGGCTGAATCGATATGGCAGGAAGAATAGTCCTTTGAGTTATAGTATATGTTTTCTTCAGACCCTGCATAAACCTATGCTCACACATCGAATAGTCGTCGTCGAAAAGGTCGCTCTAGAAACTCAAGTTATTATCACATCTAAGCTTGAATCTGGAGAAATGCAAGGGAAAGCGATATGGTTTGTTCAATACCAGGATCCGATGGAACAAGGCCGCCACCACGAAGGTAATTATGCGACAGTCAGGGCGTTTAATCTCTTCATAACGATTTATTTCATGGCTGAATTTGGTACTTCTGGACGTAACACTTTCACCGGTGTGGCTGTGGCACCGCTGGAAAGTCTTGCGCATGGGGCGGTTCTGTCGAATTACAGGCTGCAGGAGTAGAAGATGTGGCACTCTCAATTCACGAGTAACCATACGCCTAATATTTCCAGAATTGCGTGTGTGATCCTCTGACTTCTTCACGGCCTTTCACTAGGCGCCTAGCCTGTTGTCCTCGTAGGAGCGTCCACGAGGGTGAGAAGGAATCGCGATCTTGGATTGAGATTAGGAAATTGGACGATAAATGCTTGGCGTCGGTAGTGTTTGCCTTATGACTTGATGTATATGCATCAACGACTCGAATGCCGCGGACACAACGATAAGTATAGAGTGATGTGGTCGTGGGGAGGGGCGGAGGGGACACACCAGGACTTCGGATTCCCTATCAGTCAAATGTGCACCAGCGCACTTCCTATGCAGTATGTAGGCAACGCATAGGATCGAATAGTTGACCTGGTCAACAATTTGAGTCTTAAACCTTCCAGTCTGCTGCAGTGGATGTACGATAAATCACCTCTGTTGACTTTCAGTTGAAGATCCGTACGTATTGTGATGCATGCTAATCATCTTAGGAAGATCATAAAGTAAATTAGTAGGAATCTAATATCTACATGTTAAACAATACAGCTCATTCTAGCAAGATCGTTACTGTTCTTCTAGGGTATCATTATGCTGCCTTCTCTCCTTGAGCGGCCTCTGCCTCAAGCTGTTTCTCAATTTCTAGATCCTGCAGCTATTGTTAGCTCATAACCTGCGAAACTACGCGAATCACTCACGATACAAGGCGCGAACTTGCTATGCCTCCTGATCTGTTTGCCGAATTTGTAAAAGAGGAAGGGACTGGGCGCTAGCACCACACCAATCAGACCGACCAACGTAGACGCCCAATTAATGCCCAACTACATATAATGAGTAAGTTTGATAGAGAGAGATGGATATTCTTACATTGTGATACATCTGGACGGTGAACAGGGGGAAAGCAGCGGCTACAAGAGACCGCAAGATGGTGTTCGCGGCAAATGCAGACGCAGCATGGATCCTAGAGGAATGTGTGAGCAACGAAGGGAGTTCAAAAGGTAGTCAATGTTAACATACAAGTATACGTCCAGTAGATAGCTCTGTCAGTGTCGTATCGTCATGAGTTTCGATATATTATGAGAGGATATAAGACGCACCAGGAACGACATGAATATGAGGCTTATACTAGCCCCGATGAAGATCGTGCTGATGGCAGGAACATACCAATGGATGCTCGCGTACTGTCCTGTCCATCCCAGCCAAAAGGCGCCCACTATAAGACACGGTGCACCTATCATCGCACCATAGAGCCGTTCTTCGGGTGGAGGAAACCCCTTCCACTTCCGCACCAACCCTGGATAATGCAGGGAACAGAGAATATTGATTACAGCACCCAGTGTTGTACCAATCCCGACACCGATGAAGATCAACCCGTTCTCCCAAAGGGTGAAGCCACGCGTCTCGATGAAGATGATCGGAATAGCTTCAAACACTATCAATGATGTCGCACGTTAGGAAAACATGAAGCGGTTATCAACAGAAGAACAGGATCCTTACATGCGTACAGAACAGCATATACGACTGAAATGTAGACTGTAACAAGAACGAGAATGGGTTCCAGCATAAGCATCTTAAACGGCCGGTAAAGCGTCCGCTGTGCTATTCCTTTCAGTGACCAGTCTTCCATTTCATGACTGGCAAACAGGTGGGCATTGTTTTCGGGGTCCTCCTTTCTAAGACGCTTAACCTGTGATTTTGGTTAATGAGTTTCAGTCGGGGACGTGCCAAGGGTGAAGCAACTCGCCTTTTTCAGTAAAAGCACCGAGGGATTAGTTTCAGGAAGGAAGATGGCGGCGATGGCAGTGCATGCGCCTGCAAACATCATCATCACCCAGTATATCCATCTCCATGTGACTGAGCTGCTGGCGATACTAGCTTGACGGTTAGATCGCTTGACGACAAGTCGAGGCCATAAACTTACAAACCACCAACGAGAGGCCCGAGCACAGGTCCAAGGAAGACGCTCGTAGCAAACAGGCTGGCTGCAGGACCTCGACCGATCGCGGGCCATATGTCGGCAAATATACCTAAGGGCATCATACATGTGGTTAGGGCGAGGCAAGTGGGCTAGAAGTGCTTCATTCTACCTCCATCAACGGCGAGGGGCGCTACACCAAAGAAGCCTGAGAAGAATCGGCAAACTAATAGCGACTCAATATTATGAGCCAGAGCCTGTCCGAGATGAAACAAGATGTACGCGAACATCGCTCCCAATATGACGGGACGTCTACCGTATAGCTCACTGCCAGGTCCCCAGAATGTTGGCTGAGCTCAACAATTAGAAAAGCCAATTAGAAATTAGACGGGCGCGTACCCCAATTGCAAATCCCAGTAAGAAAAGAGTCACTATTGAATAGGCAGTTTCGCTGTTGATGTTGAATACGCGTACTGTCTCTGCGAAGGCGGATGTGGGAGCTGAAGATGCGAAAGAACTAAAGAGAAAGAATGGCTTAACAAATGCAACAATAAGGAGGCCAAGACTATACGCACACAGATAACGCCAAATTAACACTAACAATAGTGACGACCCATTTCTTGCTATCCGGCCAATTTTGAGGGTTCTGGGGATCGTCTGGACCGTCCCATGTTACCATGTTGGGGTCGACATAAGCTGTATGAGATATATGATTAACAACACTTGGAAGACGAGAATAAATCTCCTTACATTCAGAGTCGTTATTAGGAAATTTCTCTCCTTTAGCTTTAGTTTCCGTCGCCACCGGAAGCACAGGTGAGGAACGCGTTGCGTCAAGAGCAGTCATGGAGGAGCGCGGAGTCGGGTTCATGTTCATAGTCACCTAAGGATGACGAACCTCAAAGTTTGTGTACGAGGGGAGCACCACAAGGCATATCGGCGAAGCGAAGTTCTTTATATGAGCGCTGTTCGCAGCGCCATGATGAAAAACCAAATACAAACGGAAACCACGTTCGGGATGGATCCACTATTGAAGCGCGTTCTCGAAGGTAGGTCTCCGGCTCTAATAATGCCGAATACCCGATATTGCGGAGGTGACAGTTGAAAAAATGGCGAAACATGTGAAAAATAGTTCCACGGGAAAGCTCGGGAAAGTCATTATGATCGTCAGATAAGATGAGCTACCGCATGTAAGCCAGCGTAAATTGAGATGACTATCGCCTTCCGTGGGTCCTGAGGCTGAGCGCTGAGCACTTTACCAGTGTATCCAAGGAGAGGGCGTGGTGCGGCGTCATAGATTCATATCCGAGATCAATGGAGATCCTTATTAGCTTCGAGGCCTGGGACTTTGCTTTGGGTGGACAGCTTGTATGAAGGGGAGCATGATGCGGCGTCAGACCCGAGTCCTGTCGGGCTGGTCTTAATGCAGCGGTCGACTCCGAGCCCTTGATGTCACCGCGCGGTTGTAGGTAGATAACCCAATTGCCCTAGACACAACCCAGACACCTGTAAGTGTTGTCGACACAGCATCAACTATCACCGGCGTTTGCTATCCATTGTATAACCTCACAGACCGGCTCCAGAAGGTGAAAAGTGACAGCGAAGGACCAGATGAGAAGACGAGGTATTATGCCAAAGCGTTTCTACTAGCGTATAGCAGCTTGTGCGAAATACTAAGCTGGATTAAAACCCTACGAAGACGGCAATAGCCACTAGTGTAAAAGGAACAGTCGGAGGGAGACACAATACACATGCTCTTCATGGTGAATTGTCAACTCGAGGTCACCTGCCATCCAAATATGAAGAATGTGAGGGCATGCGCCTAAGGAACGTTTAGAACATGACCTCTACCGTGGTCCACGACATTGACCGCACACTAAGCTATATTTTACTCACCTTTCTTGTGGGCAAGGTCGTGGCACAGCGATCACAGTAATGTCAATTAGCCAAATTTTGGTAGTGATGGTGTAACAACAAGTCGCTGAGACGTGCGACGGCGATCGATTTTGGATCGATCCTACATAACACCGCTGAGCTTAGTCAGCACCTTATGCGTGATCCGTAAGCAGCAAGCTCCCTGCTCCTCCCTCAACGTCCAATTTCACACCGGAATTCCGGCTCGACAAGTGACTCCGCATTTAGACAATCTGCCGAAGTACTCCAAAAGTACTCCCAGCGCACAACCCCTGCCAGATACACTACCGATCGATGGGAGGTGTACAAGTTTCAAGCAAGGTGATTAATTTCAAGAATCTCTGCCAAGATCGACCTCATACAAGCTCACCTTTTGGTGCACACTTCTTGAAATAACATCTGTCCGGCGTGAGTGTGGGCTTACTATTGGTGGTTATTGACTTTTTAAACTTACAAAAATACGACATCTACTTCAAACTACAATTTTAAGCAACGCTCCCAAGAAAAGCGCTCAACACCTCCCAATACCTGGCCGCATTATCAAGCATAGGAAGATGCCCTGCCTGTGGAATTTCTTGATAGGCAATGTCACCACCTTTCTCTGCCCAGCGCTCCTTGAGTGCTTTCAATCCCTTACCGACATTTCCACCGCCATCCAAATCTCCCGCGACAAGCAACGTCTTGACCTTACAGTCGTCTAGTCCATCCGCATAGAGATCATACTCCATCAAAGCGCTCGCACCCAACGCGAAGCCGTCCAAATCCGTGCTCTCTATCATCTCTGCTATCGCTTGTCGCCTAGGGTATATTATTGCCGATCCATTTGGAAACCACCGCGGGACGGTGATATTTGCGAGCTCCTTCATGCCCTTCTCCTTCGCTATTGCAATCCGTCCCTCCCACGCCTCTTTGTTTCCGGCAGGCGTCTTTGCAGATGTATCGCATGCGACGATACTCTTCGTGAGATGCGGAAATTGGGTGCCAAAGCTGAGAGCGACGGCGCCACCTTGAGATACTCCAATAACGCTGTGCACCTGCTTTATCCCGAGGGACGCAAGGACGTGGGCGACGTCCTGCGCGAGGATCGGCATGGTGCAAGGCTCAGATAGCGGGGAGACAGAGGCACCGTGTCCACGTTGATCGTGCAAGAGTATATTAAATGCACGTGGAGGCGCGAGGAGGTACGTGAGGAGGGGATTCCAGAGGGTGGTATTAGTCAGTAAGGAGTTGCAAAAGACGAGCCAAGGCCCAGAAGGTGAGACGATGTAAGTTTTGGCATAGATATGATGTGTCGGAGATGATGATAAGGATATCTTATGCTACAGGCCAAGGGGAGTAAGCATGGCAAGCAAAGAAGTTAAATAGGATAGTACCTCTTGCTCATATGCAGGCCACGGAACGAGATCATCGCTACCTCCACCAACATCAAGCGAAACAAGGAAACGAGAGACCATGTTGTACGTGGCTACTACTGCGGCGGCTTCAACGAAGAGATCGTCGTCATCTCCAAGGTTCTTCTTGAGCGCATCGGTCACCTCAGGCGACACCTTGATCTTGGTGGTGCTCTCTTGCGCGAAAGTCAGTGCGCTTCTCTGCAAAACACTCAAAACTCCCCCTTCAGTCGGTAACCGAGACGTATCGCGTATTACTAGCAGTTGCTCTGTCGTCAGTCCAGCAGATCTCCCTACATGTTCATGGTGAATCCATTCATAAGCTGCATGGTTGTGTGCTGCAACGCGAAGGATCTAATGGATCTATTCAGTATTAATTAAAATCAATGCCATAAAAACGTGCCATGAGTTCTCTAACATCACCAGAGAGCCTTCCCCTGGTTCGTATTGCTCCGAGGAGAGAATTCCAGCCCTGAGCTACTGGCGGTACATGGAGAAGGGTACCGTCGAGGGGGGTCAGTCCTCTTGCACCCCGTCTTTCACGAATAGCATCGGCGATGGGAGAGGTGCCCACTGGAGGATACCGACCTGGGACGAGTCGAGAGCTGGGCATAGCGGAGAAATGTGGGGAAAGACCGTGGTTCGGATGCCTTTATTAAGATTGCCCGCACGGAATAACCTTATTCCGTTTCGATCGTCTGTCAAGGTGCACTGCCACTACGGCTCCTTCCTCTCGAGACAGTCTGAATGATAATAGGATCAATTTATACCCTTATTCGACCACGTAACGCGAAAGACTACATAGAAGGGCGAAGGTGCCAAGGGCGCACCTCGGAAAGGTCTAGTATCTATGTGAACATTGCTAACCATAACGCCTCTAGATAAGACTGTAACCTGAAACGGCGTTCTCCTCAAATGAAGGAATTCTCCCAGGCACGTACATATACGATCCACTGTCACATCTAGCATGACTCAAATCAGACACATAATCTAAGGGATACTGCTGAATCTTACCAACATGCGACTCAAGGCCGCAATCTTGCTTTTTGGCGGTGCTTCATCTTCTCTATATAAACTTTTGAGAACCGTGAAATCCAGAGAAACACAATTACTCACGTAGCAGCAATCACTTCGGCAACTCCTCCAACAAAGTCCATGTCTTCCGGTTTCATCATAAATTGCCGGTAATAAATCGCAGAACAAATCCACATCGTTGGAAACATCACGAAAGGTAGATAGCTAGTTATGAAGCTATCTGCAGGGCTTGTAAGTATCATGGTCGTCACTCAAGCAATCGGAAGGCTTGACCCGTGGCCCAGTGTCCTTTCAGAAATACGGACCAACCGCAGAACTAGGCACCAACAGTGAGAATGATAATCGGCACTGGCTACGTATGGAGTCGAACTCACGAAAACAATGATGATTGAGAAGATCATTGAGTACCTTAACTTCGAATGAGAACAGCGGAATTTTACGAAGTATGCTCAACTCACCATGCCAAGTATGGATTCAACCTGTTGTAATAAGGTAACTTCTTCCGGTCAATTCCCTGTGCCTTAAGCCCAGCGTAAAATCGTATGTAGGTAATACTGATACCAAACCACGACATGAGCCCTGACAAATAATTAGTTTAGCCTAGTGATTCACGATTGTCACGTACCTGCAACAGCGGCCAGATTGGCAAACCAACCGAAAACTTTCCCAGCTACGTCGTCCACAGACATGTACGCCAGCAACCCAAAAGAAGCGCAAGTTAGTATGGAGATGATAGGCAGGCCATTCTTCAAAGTGATCAGAAACATTCTCGGTGCATTTCCAGTCGCAGCCAAACCATCTGAAGAAAGGGTATGAAACGAATTGAAAAGAAAGAGATACAACATTCGTCTTACACAGCGCGCGAGAACTAGTATAAAGATCGCTAGTAGCCGCTGACCATGCCGATGTCAATAGTGCCGCATTGATGATCTTTGAAAATACGTCTCGTGGTGGGATCAGGCAGATTAACTGAGCTGCTCACATGTGGAAGGACTGGCAGTACAATTCAGATAGTGTATGATATTGGATACCAATGAATACACACCAGATATTCCAGCATTTTCAATAGCAATCACCTACGGAGTTGTGGTTAGTGGATGTACCGGTTACATACGTGAACTTACAAATGGCGACGACGCTGCAGTGCCGTCGTTCAAATTCAGTCTTGCATCATTCGAAGGCACTAATAAGCCTATGACCAAGGTACCGAGAATATAAAACAGGATGATCCTTTCTAACGTATGAACACTTCGCTGGGCTGAGATGCCAAGAAACCGCACCGGACGTAAACTTTCTTGATAGCTTTTGGTAAGCTTGTTCTGGGATTCTTCGCTTCTCCGGCGGATATCTGCACGCAGTTATTACTCTTATAATGTCCTCTGCACAAAAGAGGATTACCCACAGCGACAATCTCTGTACCGATGAAAGAGAATGCAGCCTGCGTCAAGACTGCCCAGAAGCCCAGGAACTGCCCTTTTGCGCCGGGAATACCTTGGTAATTAACGAATGGTCCTGGGCTTTTCCAGTATCGAAAACCAAGACGATCGTGATTTGGTCCACCTGGGTAAGCTCAAAATAAAGGTGTGCAAACGGATGGCTGTGAACATACCGCCGAGGTCGAGGACGACACCCAGGATGATGAGTCCAACAATTGTGATCACCTTGATGGAAGCGAATATGAACTCTGCTTCGCCATATACACCTGAGATTAATGCGTGTCAATAATAACTCTCTGCGCTGATTGTGCAATATTAGAAACATAACCTGCTCCGAAAAGATTGATGATAACGGCGACCCCAAGACACATCGATATCCAAGCCGCGTTGTTGGTGTCTCTATCCCAATAGTTTACAAGGACAGCTGCCGCGGACAGCTCCGCTGGCACGCCAATGGTCCAGTTGTACCATGCATTCCAGCCAACGGTGAATGATAAAGCAGGTCCAACGAAACGCTCGGCCATTTTTATGTGTCCCCCCGGGAGTGGTAAGAAGGCAATCATTTCGCCGAGAGACACCTAATCGCCTCGCAGGTAGTTAAGTAAAAGAGACGCCGAATGGTATTTCTGACGAACCATTACACTGAAACATAAACTCCCAATGGTCATGTATCCAAGTAACAGACCTAGTGGTTGAGTGACGTATTAGTAAAAAGGAAGATTCACATATTTGTCTACATGCCGACAGGTCCGCCCATTTCCAAGGAAGAAGCGGTACCCAAGAACAGACCAGTTCCAATGACACCTACAAAGTCGTATTGAAGACATTACAGTGCGCCAGAATTAGGATATGTGCTCACCGCCAAGGCTATGCGGACTCTATCAGCATTTCTGTTGGGTAAATTAAATTTCTGGCCTTACCTGATCATTGCAATATGTCGGTTCTTCAGCTGGCGCTGCAGGGGAGTGTACTGCTGCTTAAAGTCGTCGAGGCCATTGTCGCCACCCAGAGACTCGACGTCGACGGTATCTGGAGCATTTGATACTGGGACAGGCTTTTCGATATCAGCGAGCATTGTTATGGAAAGGGTCAGAACCCAAGGTGAGGGATTTGAACACAAACGTCATTAATAATAAAGCCCAGCATGCTGTATAATGCATGATGCTCCAATTCCCAACAGATAAGAACGCCCACGTTCTTTAAAAAAGTAGCCAGCGCAAAGCATATCTCTGGAGATTCATTGCTAGATGTGGGACCGAAATACATTCAATTACGTTGTGAACCCGAGTTGAGATCTGAACTGATGGGAATGTGAAGGACAAAGTGCATCGGCGCAGTCGGACCGGTCGGAATCCTGCCAAATCCAACTTGAGTACTTGAACTGACCTTGCAACGTCTTGTTTCCTTGGAGGAATGTATAGGGACACTACTCGTTATCTATCCTCTCTGTCAGGTCGTCTCTCGTTGTGCATCTATCACATCTGATGGCCGTCTTCTGCCGCTCAACCCCCAAAATCACCTAGAACTCTACTCTGTGATCAATGAAAATATGTCTTCCCGCCGTTAGTGAATACAAAACCAGGTCTGTCAGGTTGCTCCGTCGTTCTCGCTCAATGATGATTTTTTCTGGCATGATGCTAGATCAATCTATCAGATATTACAGCTGCTGTTCCCACTCATTGGGAGACTATCTCTTATGTTTGTTGGAAGCATGCCGCATCCATCAGTTGGCGCTTGTTATCATTGACAATGTTTGTCAAAAAAGAATCCCCCCGCACCTTATTCTTTGAGGCATTCATATGGGACAAATTCTCTAGGCCAATACCTGGCGTTGTCCGCCTACAGCCACCTTACTACTTACTAAGGTGAGTATCCTGACCTGCCATATCGTTCGATGGTCGCGTCAAAAATCAAGCGCCTCTAAAGGTCCCGGGTACAATGATCATGGTGCAGAATCTTACCGCTTTACAAATAGGCGCGCTCATTTTAATGGGACCGCCCCATTGCATTGTTGTCGGTATACTGTAGCCGATATCAGAATCTGTCGGTGGTATCATAGTGCTGATGTGAATTGCAGTACGTGTATGTGAACACTGTTGACCCCAAAACGATAGACACCGGGCCACGAACTAAACTTTACTTCAAGCTTCTTGAAGAGCCAAGCTAGCTGGTTATGTACATTATCGGGCAGGCAGGCAGGGAGCATTGTCCGATCTATTTTGGTAACGGTATCGGTGTCGAGGCTCGAGCTCTCTGGCTCCTGCTTGCCATTCTTGATGCTCGCGGCAGTCTTCAAATCTTTGCCCCAGGCTGGGGCGGACCCCCAGAACTTGGAAAGACGTACAACGTTCCTTGCATCCACTGACGCCTCCATCACTGCCAGAAGTATTCTCCGTCATCTACCGTTTCCTACTGAGATTCAAGCCAGTTCTTTCGAAGGAGTCAAGAGCCGACAATATCGTGCCCCAGGTAATGAAGATGAACAACACAAACTCTACGCACCGGGAATTATAAGTATAGCCGAGACTGATAGTCCTTCATTGACAGCGATGAGAAAGCACTTCTCCAGGTACATGTTGTGTGAGTGCAGAAACGTGATGTACTTAGATTGATTGTGGCCGAAGCACTCCATGAAAGCTTATACTTCGGCAGTCGATACTAAAAATATTTGTTTTTCTCTTGCGTAAAGGTTGTACCAGGCAGCATCCTGGACGTCATGTAGACAAAAGCTTCACTTGATTCTTGTTGATCTGGATTTATGTTCCGGTTCCTCAATTGGTATGGTATACGTTCATGTATTATGAGATCTCCGCAGAGTATTCTGAACGGCGTCGTACAAATCGATAGAATCCATCCTCCCGTACCTTTTTCTACCTTCTGACAAATCCGTTGCCTCCTTACGTATATGCAGCTTTTGAGGGGCAGGTAGCAGGCAATCTGGTGGAAGAGACGAAGGCTGCATATACTCGGAAAGAACATCGTCTGTCACGCTGGCACCGTGATGTCCATCTCTTTCCTCCAAATCCACTACCAGGGGACTTGCGCTTATCGAAGGAAGGTATGCGCGATCGGAATTCTTTCGTGAGGGCATAGTCGACGACCGAGAATGCGAAGAATGAGAGGAATCGCTTCGCGTGGATGACCGGGATGATGTCGAATGAGAGTAATGATGCTTCCGTCTGCTCTCATGATGATACATCGGAGGCACGAAATAAGGCAGCTGTCTCGTTCTTTCTCGAGGCATCTCGACGGGCATGAAGAGCGGGATTGGCATGGCGGATCCATAGTGATACATGTCACCTTGACTCTTAGACAGCACATCGCTCTGATACGACCTCAAACTTCCAAAGCTCGAGTTGCGTGATACAGCAAGTTTCTCTGTGTCACGCGCACGTTCGCGGTCCAATTGACGATTGTGACGTACACAAAGACCTGCCGCGACTAGGAGAATGGCGCCCACACAGCAGAGGGGCACAACAAATGCAGCGACGGGCGGCGGGGACCGTGTCGCGAGAATATTTGTGGGATATACTGGTAGAGAGGCAGGGCTGACAGCGGGGGAGATTACAGGTGCTCCGCCGACTGGTGATGCAACTTGGGAAGGGACACTTGGCAGAGAAGCACCGAAGGGTGACTGAGCAGTGTTGGTATTAGTCAATGGTGCTGGTGTAGACGCGGCATCCTGCACAGTCGCAGAGGATGTGGCTATATGCATGTCAATCAAGTACAATGAAGTAGAGGAATGTACTGACGCGAAAGCAGAAACGGAGGCGAGCGATACTTTGTGCCAAAGTTGTCCATCATGAGAAGGTAAAAGACCTCATCGGAGGTGATATTTGGAACGGCCCTGTCAAGTTTAAGAATCGTGGTGAACCCGTTATTTGAGTTGTATACTCACAGTGAAACGGAGTCGGAACCATTGCCATGCTGAACAGTAGGCCAAACTGTTTCTCCACAGTTGCCTCTATCGCCGTCGCCAGACGTCTGGTCATCACTATCCCGAGAGTTCACTTGCGGCGGCGACGAGTTTCCACACAGCTTAAACGACGGCGAAACGATAGGTGGATCTGCTCGCCATTTCCCGTCAATCATGTCCCCCGGACCGAACCTATCTCCTGCTGCAGGGCTTTCCCATTGTACCGCACCGCCGCGTTCGGATAGGACGATGAGCACGAGAGTGATTCTTAGGGCGCGTCCAGCGCGCAAGTTCGAGTATCGCATGATAGAAATGAGCGATAAAAAACGATATGAGCGAGGCCCGCCTCGATGCGTAGAATGTTACGGCCTGCGTGGTGGTGGTTGGAAGAAAAGAGAATCGGAGGCGTGACTGTGGCGGGATATTTGGTCCGTGGCTCAACTGGGTGTCGACGCCATCGAATCAACTTCCATGCTCATTTCTGCTGACGATGACGACAACTCCAACGTTTGAGCAGAAAACTGCTCTAGCTGCTGCCTATTCTACCTCAGCGATGATTTCGAGAGCGCATACATCGAGGTCATACCTCTTCCTGTCTCGTAGCTGGGTGAGCATCTCGATTACCTCGTCCTGCTCATCAATCCTCAGTTCTCCCCCAGGAAGCTCAGCAGCCAGGCCCTTCGCCTGCGCTATCGAGTTCTTAAAGTCGTTCGTCTGTTATGGTACTCAGCGGTCTCCATGACTGGCTAGCGGTGAGTGACATACTGCGTGCAGGAGCGCCTGTTTCGCTTGGGGCGTTGCTGTACCCTCTGGCTTCTGAGTGAGCTCTAGTATCTTCACAAGCTTTGCGAGTAGACCTTCATACAGAGACGTTGGTAGGACACTACTGCTAGACATGGTAGGAGGAGGACAACACGAGTAATAGGCAATATGACTGCCACCATCAAACTCCGGCAAAATTACGGAATTATCTCTCTGCGTTGCTTCTTTGACGAAATCTTGTTGGATTCTGATCTGGTATCGAATCATTCACGGTAGCTCTGGACTGCATTATGGTTGCTGTACAATGAACTTAGGTAGTCTAAGAGGTATATGTGAGTGATGTTCCAATTAGTCTCGACTTAGAGAGTACTTATAATATGGTTTAGCGCCCAGGTGCCCTCATTTCAAGGGCAACACCACGTCAAAGTAGTGACCGCGATCGCTATTGGAACCGATAATCCTAGCTCAAGTACTAGTGTCTCCACGTCGACAAAATAACCTAGAATGTTCGCCAGGATCAATCTTGACCGGATTCGTTCTTCATCGTTTGTCCTCGATGATTCTGTTCATCAAAGAGAGATTTCGGCCAACATAGCTCAGGGCATGGAGTCCTAAACAGAACTCTTCCATATCTCGTAGCTTCTAGTTTTACAGTGCACTAGAAATGGTTAAGATGCTCCCATCTTTGATGATCTTACATACAGAATCAACGGTGGCACAAGAGGCTGTGTACACAGTACTTGTTACTTCCTTGGCTCGATCTTCCATCTCGCCATTGCAGGACCTGATTGTTTCTAACCTGTGGACCACCTATTGAGGTCATCTGCAACTGAACAATTACGGCGAAGGTACTTGAATGTAACTGAGTTGCGTACTAATAAAACATAATAATATCCACAGATAGAATGCGCTGTGGAAGTTGGAACCCGCAATGTCATCAGCTCCTGGAGGTCGATACTCGTCGCAGTTCCTTCGAGGCCTTTGGTTGGCTGGTGATGGGAAGGATGGCTTCGATGCCAAGCCAGGTCCAGTAAGTGAGAGCTTAATATAGATGATTGCTTTGAATTTGCCTGTTATTTTTAAGAGGTAGAGAACCGCCTGTCGAGGCAGCTCCCAGGAGATAGTCTGATAGAGGTCTTGCTATAAGGGCACTGAATCTTAGGACGAAACTGATTCTACAGTTCAACATCATACTAATCGGGCGCCGAGCGTTTCATAGACAGGTAATTGCCGACGGGATTGAGGTGCGGCTGGCCAAGGCAACGGTGTGCTCTTGGCTGCGGAGCCTCCACTCGGGAGCCGATACCATCAATCCGTAGGAGGTTCCCACAATTGTGTTCAATGTTCCTATCCTCCGATTTACATCGTGATTCCCGGTCACAGAAAAGGCTGCGGCAGGTCATTGGCTCCACATTGGAGGTTTCCACCTGTTCCCGCACCTTTATGGGTGCTTTGTAGTATACGCCTTGTCCCCTGAAACGCGCCGGTGCCTTCACTACGTCGGTACCTTGGCATCAGCGCCGGTTGACCGACAGACACGACAAGAAGACAAAGCACCTGCCGGCAGATCTACATGTGTCGTTCATCGGACTCGTTCGCACGTTTCTGTGAACGTTCCGGTGCGGTCCTCCACATTTTCCCGGTCAAAGCAGTTTGATATGGGGATTCGCTTTGCCATCTTGCTATAGTGTTGGAGGGGAAGAAAGCTTTGCTTCCGTCAATTCAAATTATTCAATCGACCGTTGCTTTACTTCAGCCTAACGGAACTTGGCGCTTGTCAATTATCGTCCCGTTTCCGGGGAATCGGCCAATTACGTATCTTCAATTGGTAAAATCCATTATCATCAGTTATTGCCCAGGAACTGAGCTTATGAACATGTTGAACATGATCTTCCTAGCCTCCCGACGTTCTTAATACTTTTGAGACTCGAAGAAAAGTTTTTTCGACCATGGATGGCAGATAGACCGGGTACTGGACGACATTTGAAACCATCCAAAATTTTTGTCGTATCTGGCTTGATTTGGCTTGGCAGGGTTAAAGATGATGACATCAACTGTGCACCGGACTATGCACACGACCAATTTTATGCCCACGTCTTAACCACAATCTGTTACCGATGCTTAGTCGATCTTGTTGGTCGGCAGTCTTGCCGTGATACTTCATTGGACACTTTCGTTGATAACCTTCTTTCTTGCTTCTGCCATTCCTTCATGGCAACTGGGTCCATCCAGCTCTTCCCTTATCCCGACGCTGCCACCCACTATTCCGACTCTGACGACGAAGCAGTCTATTCCTCTCCCACATCTACCAACAGTTGGCATGCACGATTCATACGGGCGTTCCGCGGGCACGATTATTCCCCACTCTCTCCTCTTCCCCGATCCTCAATATCACCGAAGAAACCGCGGCTGTGGATCCTGGCGCTAATATGGGTGCCCATAGGTGTTGCAGCTGTCATGGGTATGCTATACCTTATTTTCCCCGCTTCAAGATACCACTACGACTATCTCTCCCTCCCTTTATGTCATGCCAATGTTTCGCGGCGGCCCTCGATTGATCTCCAACAATGGCAGGCTAAATACTCCCCTTCCGCTCTTTGCACTCCCACAAATCAGCACTCAATTCCGGAACTAACATATTCGCATTCCAGTACTTATGACAAATTTACGAGCCATCGCGATGCAACTCCAACGCGTTTCAGCCTACTCCCTGTCACCCCGATCCCCGGCGTGTGTTTAGAGGATTACTTCAGTGGTCAACCGTGCAGTTGCATGGGTTATGAGAACAGAACGATACCGGAGCCGATAGACATTGTTTGGGCTTGGGTAAATGGGAGTGATCCGTTGCATATCAAAGCATTAGAAGAGACTCAGCTTGTGAATGGGTACGGGACTCCAAAGCCCAAACTGTACCGGTGCGTGGCAACATTTTTTTTTTCCGTTTCTTCCCCTTCAACTAATTGGACAAAAGAGATCACAACGAGTTGAAATACTCCATGCGCTCTGCCCTCGCCCATTTTCGAAACGGTCTTGGCTCATTTCATTTGTTGACGTCTGACAACGCGGTTGACATCTCGGGGGAAGACTCGGAGGAACTACGATACGGACAAATCCCTCAGTGGCTTTCTGGTTCGCAATGGCACGATGGAAACGTTTCACTAGACATTCAACACCATTCCCAGTTCTTCGTGCCCGGTGCCTATTCTGGTCCTACGTTCAACAGTTTTGCCATCGAATCCCAGCTAGGTGAACTATGCGGTGTTTCGGAAAATTTTATCTACATGAACGACGACTACTTCTTCCATAGCGACGTCGAGCCGGAAGACTTCTATACACACTTCTACGGACCCGTCGTTCGATTCGAATACTGGTTGGTCATCGCTCCGCAGAACCCGTCGACTAGACCCCCGGAAGGAGAGTGGAGACCCCTCGAGTATAGCAGTCATCTGCTATCTAAGCGGTTTGGAACGCGTTCGCGGCCGTACATCGTACATGCCCAAAAGGCGATCAGCATGCCAATTATGAACGAAATGGCCGCCGGGATGTGGGCTGAAGAATTCAACGCGACCGCACGCCGACCATTTAGGGGTATGAACGGGCATACCGCCGCTGGAGATGATGGTATGTTGATGCATAAACGCGTCAATAATAGAGGAAGCTAATAGCGTCGCGTACTAGATTCCACTCTCGTCTCCGATGGTGACGACGTTCATCCTGGGTTCATGTTCGGTAACTTCCTTGTTGATCGCGCACGAGAAGCGCTCCTTTGGTCATGGGTGGTGGCCCGTATCGGCGGTAACGGAACGCCCCCATCCGAAGACCACGATTGGGACGATGAAGATGCGTGGGCTACGGAAGTCCACGCTTATCGGGCGTGGAGCGAAATTGGTGGCGAACCTGGTGCTGCATCCGTGTCAGTTGCGCAGCCCGAGAGGGAAACGCTTAGCCACGACCGTGTCGAAGATATTGTGCATTCGAGATTGGACCACATGGAAAGTCAGTACTCATTCTCGTCACAGGACGGCAGTCCGCTGGAGTACATCTATCCAAACGAACCCGGTCATCCGCCCGGCCTTTCTTCAGACCCGCAT